>OY783229.1:81207189-82407189 GCA_963678685.1 Patella ulyssiponensis
TGCTATGTAGATGATAGAGAAATGAGAAGTGGCATTTGGTGTTGTAGAAACTAATGCATATCTAACCAAGTGTACACTATCCGTTACTAATTATGGCTAAATGGACTTGCCACTCAGATAACGTAATTTCCCTGTATTTACGCCATAATACAGAGTAATTATCTGGCCATTAGTTTACTAAGCATTTTCAGGCTTAAGTTAAGAATTTACTCAACTTTCATTTACTGTTTATAAGAAATATCTTTGATCCACAAACACAAAACATTTCACAAAGTTTTTTTAATTGATGTATTTGATATATTAAAACAGCCAACTTTTTATAAAGGGGTATATTTTAGTTCAAATAAGGTAAGCTATTTTGAACAAATTTTCAACTTGTGTGAGAATACTTTGTGAACTCGGGGCCAGGTGATTTTACCGTATTAACATCATATAAATTACATTGAATAGATATTTTTAGGGAGTTGTGTTTTCGAACCCAACACTGACTTTAATTAGGACCGTATGCATAACCTCGTGGGATTGCTATGGCTAAATGCACGCGAATACTGGTTAGCTCCGAAATGACCTAGTTTGTAATGAGTGGACATTTTTCTTGCTCCTTTACTTAGGCGGTATTATTGTATCCATGACCTATGTGATGTGCGTCGTGCACGAGGCAGGTATTCGTCTTCACATGATACAACGTGTCTAAGGGTCGGTCAGTGAGGGTGATTTTGTCCTGTGGTACGGCGTGGCCAGGCTTGAGTGTGTCGAGGTACAATTCATGACTGTGTGTGTTTTCATATTTTTTTAGCACGTATGTGTTAATACCACAGAATTTACATTCATGTTTATTTATGTATTCAACTGGATTCGATGACTAAACTTGTTTAAAAACTAAATTTAATTTTAAATAGAAAAAGATATAGAGTGCGATAAATCGGCGAATCAGAAAGGATTACAGAGGATCACCATAAAACATTCATTTTCTTTACAATACTTTCCTTATTTAGATAAAGCCTTATGACATAAAGAAGTGTTTTACACCGGTGTATAACTGGGTAGTTAAGCCAATAAAACCAATTGTCTGAATCCTAAATATTATTTTAAATATAAGTGAAAGTTATAAAGAGAAAAATAATACACCGAGGGGTATGTATCGGTGAGGATTAGGGAAGATTACCTGCATGATATAAAAATGGTTTTGAAGTTTTAACCACGTGAATAAAGGGAGTTATAGTGGGGATTAGGGTTGTAAAACGAACAACTCTCGGCAAGATTTAAACAACTATAAAATAAACAAACGTATCTCAATCAAAATATTTAAACTCCGACTTACAAATTTGTTATTGCATTTTAAAAATGACTAGTTCTTGATAATCGTTTAGAATAACAGAAATGTCTTCTCCCCACATCGTGTTAAACAGCTTCTTAACGTGCAATTGATTTTTAAGAAAATTAACACTTAATGAATTTCTGTTAATTATTAAGAATAACAGAAGAAATATTCTCACGGTTCGTTAAAATCGTGTTAAACCGCATCTTGATTAATGTAATTAATCTAAGAAAAAAGCTAATTATTAACAATAACAACCGATATATTCCCACGGTTCACCCAAAAGGCAGTAGTTAATAGTATGAACGATATTAAACAAATATTTTGATTTTCTTAGAAGATATTTGATGATGACTTTAATTAAATAATTCACGGTGATACCATCCAATCATTAAACAGCGGGTTTTAACCAATACAGATAATGTTTTTGAAAGATATATCGAAAGATTATGTTGCTCCATGCTTTCGATATTTTGTGGTCCACCACTGTACGATGTAAACATGCACCTTATTTTATACAGCTATGCGGACGGAGTAAGTATTCGGTTTAATAACTTTATAATATGGTTCAATTATATTTCAATATTTCGATTGCGCGTAGGGGCCTTTAGTAGTTGGAGGAAACCGGAGGACCCAGAGAAAACCCACGAGGTTGGACAGGCGGCCTCACTTCTTGTCTCATACAAGCGGTGAATCGACAACACTTCGACGCAATGACAGGCATTATGATACAATGCGCACGCATTAACTATTCGGCCACCTAAAAGGAGTGCGGTCGCCTGTCCAACCTCGTTGGTTTTCTCGGGGTCATACAGTCCCCCCCCCCACCTTCTAAAGATCCCTACGCGCAAGCGAATGATTGAAATAGAATTGGACCATATATATATTAGTCCCGAATTGACCGAGTTTGTGTCGAGTGGACGTTAAACCTCATTTCTCCCTCTCCGAGATGAACGCATATTTCGATCGATTAAGGTCCAAACTTACATCATGTGGCTCTCGCCATGAGTGATAATATTAATATATATGATTTACACCATGTAATAATATACGATATAATAATCTCTAGTCTGCACGCATTTTAAATTAGTCAACAAGTTTACGAGCGACAAGAGAGGGGTTCCCGACAATCACATATTTCAAATAGCAACGAATCTGACATCTTAGTTATTTTACTTATGACACGAGCCCGCACTTACTCACTAAAATATAGTTAATTACTGCCTAATCTCTCCGAGCAGACTTTAATATACAGACTCGTACAGCAGTTGATAGGCGAATAGTCGGCAGTCGCTAGCTCCAGTCCGTCCCGTAAATTGAACATCGAGCCTTTCAAATATCGATAACACTTCAGCATGGCCATTAGGCAATCAAAACATTTCAATCATAATATGGAAATAAGATAGTGTAAATAATATATATATACATGTAGTTATAGTTAAACACTGTAAAACTGTTCTGATGTTTTTAATACTTCCTCGTTCACAGTCGTCTTCAAGTTTTTTCTTCACGGATACGGCAAACTTACCCTTTCTAGAAGAGAGGGGGAAATTGGGTTCAACGTCCACTCGATACAAACTAGGTCATTTCGGGACTAACAAATGGTTCTATTTTTATTTCAATAATTCGCTTGCGCGTAGGGGCATTTAACACTGGGAGGAAAACAGAGGACCAGAAGAAAACCCACGGGGTCGGACAGGCGAGCCTATTCCTTGTCACGTACAACCGGGGTATTGAAACCGCGCCAGTTGACTCAATGACAACACGAACGTGCTAACCATTCGGACCCCCCCCCCCCTTTCTAGAAAACGGGTCGTGGCTGGCCGAGTGGATGTAGAATAACATTCCTTTTTGTCTATGCGTATCGTAGGTTATGCGAAGAATACATAATTGCTTTGTTTCGATTTCTCTTATCCGTTGTCTGCTAGGATTAAATGATGTTGTTGGAACGAAGTTTATGTTACATTCTCCTTTTCTATAATTTTCTCCAAGACGACTAAAGTATAATTAAAATAATGTTCCCATTAAATGACGACGTTACTAAAATAATGAAAATAACGTTCGTTGTCACTAATGACGACGTTACTAAAATAATTAAAATAACGTAGTCAATCATGCCGATTGTAATTAAAATAACGTTGTCAATAATTGCGACGTCACTAAAGTAATTAAAATAACGTTTTCACTAAGAATGACCCCATTGTGCAAATATTATAACGTTTTCAATAAATTGATACGTCATTACAGCTAATATTTAAACGTTTTAATTAAAAGGCATTATACATGTAGATGCAGCTTAGCCATACACATAAATAAATGAATCGAGATAGCTTAATTTGTTCATTAAAATGAGATTACCGCAACAAATATAGAGTTCTTATTACACCTTTCGACATAAATGACCTAAGTACCAATCAAATGAAATTTAACATGAATAAGATCAACCCTTAAATATACCTCTACAGGTTAAACGAGTGAAATTCACACCATTTCTGTTATATATTACACATAATACGGACAACTTTAGTCACTAGTAGAAACACATCAGCATAATTCACAAGGACAGGTCATTAATCTAGTCGGGATATAGTACTTACACCTGAAACAAACGAGCTCAAATAGCCACCACTAATATTAACATGAATTTTGTCAACTTCAATTAAACTCCGGGGTCGTTTTAACGACTAAATCGTAAATTCTAAATGTGGTTATTAAAATGGCGAGTAATTGTGTTATGCTGACGAGGGCAGTATGATATATGGTGTTATTATTCACGTTAAATAGTTTTAATAAATCTTTTTTCGTTGGATTGGACACCTGTGACTAGTCTATAGTTTGGAATGTAGGTAATTTGTGTAAAATATATTTAGAATACAGGTCCGTGTCGGCCCTATATATTTACATATCTATAGGTTATTATGTACAATAGTGCACATGAAGATACTTGTAGAATACAGGTCCGTGTCGGCCCTATATTCGTATAATCAGCAGGTTACTATGCACAAGAGTACACCTAAAGAGCTTATGTCTTTTTTTATTTCCCCCCCCCCAAAATTACGAAGTGGTTTCAGTTGTTCTAATAATAGCTTGTGGGAAATTGTACACAGAACTTGGCTTACAGAAACCCAAGCAACGGGGTAGATATTTGTATTTACATCTGAACATTAACCGGTACTAAACTCAATTTAAAACTTTTAGTCAGTTATCCTAAAGCGTTCCATGTATAATGTCATCATACTCTGGATCCCCACCGATACTCCACCAATAAACCCCGTGTACACGTTGATGCATACGTAAAATAATCCTTGGCAGTTGGATTTCTACAAAGAGTCGACGAAGACGCCACTACCTGGACGAAATCTTTCTAATAGCACACTGCACAACATATGCCCGTCTTCATTAACCGGGTTGGGTGCAGAAAAGTCGGACTTTAAACCCTATTTCATCATATAAAATGTGGCTATCTTTCCAAGGACATTGGTTCAAACTTGATCCTCGAAATTACGAATGTGGTGTTATATTTTAAACAATTCTATCAGCGCTGTGGCAAAACCGCTTGATACGGGATCTTAACAGGTGGTAATCTATTCTGATACTATCAGTTATTTCATTTGTAGTTGAAGATCTAAATACCTATAATAAACGACATACTTATATATCTTACACTTCTCAAATTAGGCAATCATAGTATATAGATTAAAGCTTTGACAGCCTTAAGCCAGATAGATTTCAATCTGTGAATGGTCCTCGTTAGCTGGTCTGAAGTAACAATGTTGAGGATTAGTACGTGAGGAGAACCGAGCCTCGGATGATGTCAGGGCGTCAACGATTCATTTACCTGTAGATGTCACATGTCAGACAACACCTGAGAAATTAGACGTCACCTTAATATCTTACCTGAAACTGGTTTTGCATAGTTTGTAAGTTTACGAATGAGGGAAGAAATATTTTAGTGATATTTGTCGTGTGGCCTCAATTTCTTAACTGTTGAAGGGTTTTAAAGCCCCAATAACACTCTTGTTGTAATTGAATAATATGTCCCAATCTTTATTCTGGTCAACAAATTGTATTATTTTACAATATTCAAATAAATTGATGATACAAATTTCTTCGTAACACACCTAATTTGAAAAATTGGAAAAATTCAACGACATGATTTTAAAAGGTTAACGAACCCTCTGGACAAGTTAAATATGATGTAATGGATAATTTACACAACAGGTAGGACACATAAACATCTGGTACTTAGAATAAGACTATTATTTATTTTCTAGAGCTGCCAAGCCAGCAAGAGTGTTATTGTCCCTTTAAAGGCGAAAATGAAATGAAATGGGGTTTAACGTCCGACCGTTCTGATCCGGCTAGGATAATAAAGACGGGCATACGTCATACAGTGTGCCGCGGGGAAAATGTTGCCCGGACAGTGGCGATAGGGCCCACTTTTATATCTAATTCCAACTGCCAAGAGATCTATTACGTACACACCTCGAGTTGTTGTCCCATCCGAACGACTATAACTGACAAGGGGTGGGGATGGGGGCTCGCTGGAAAATCCAGATGAACTTTGTATTGAAGCAGATACGTTTATTGCTAATGGCGATCCTTAGGACAAAGACATTGGTATTAAACGAAAGCCCGGTTCAACTAAAGGGCGTGGCTTGAGTTTGACGATCCCTAAGCCAAGATAACACACATTCATTTAGTAAAACTTGAGTTTGGCAAGCCCTAAGCTAAGATAACACACATTATTCTGAGTAAAACTTGAGTTTGGCGAGCCCTAAGCCAAGATAACACACATGCATTTGGAAAGCTCACGCATTAACACACTTGAAACTCTAGTGTCGCCAACGTTCGCGTAACAGTGCTTCTAAAACGCCCAATTCATTTCTAACGTTAAAAATTTATCTTAAATTTGTTCAACTACATGGAGAGGAGGCACCTTCAACTATGCTATATTTTACCAGTGGAGTTTGCATAATGACAAACCATCACACAAATGCCTTTAATGGCCTTGAATTTTGTTTTTTGTTCACGTGTAAAAACTTTGGATATAAATGGAAACAAGGACTGATATTTTTAGGAGAAGTTATAGCTGTTTCTGTAAGAGGAAAAATGACTCATATTAAGTCAAAGTTTAGTTAGCAGTGTTTACCCTCATCTAAGCTTACATCACCTTCTTAAACATGATGTGACCGAACTTTTTGTCTTGACGACTTCTTGGTGGGCTAAAAACAAAACGTGATAATTCGACTAATCAAATAAAAGTTGACAAAGGACTAGACAGTGTCTTAGTCGTACAAATTGTAACCAAAACAAAGTTTTGACTCAGACTTTCTTGACATAGCTGTTAGTTTGTGTTTTATTAGAATTTGACGCGCCATGCCACTAATTTCATTGTATATTTGATCGGGTTCCGAGGTTATTTAAAACATTCGACGGAGCATGCTAGAAATAATAAAGGCTGTCAAACAATTGAGTGGATATATAGACATTTTGACATCGATGTGTAGCTACTGACTGACTGGTTAAATATAACCAGAACTATAGCGCCTCCATCGCCATGTTTACGATTAAAGAGAATCGGCCTTTCTATTGAAGTGTTCCTTTCTTCTGGGGTAGGTTTAACGAATACTATGTCTCTAGACTACCACCACATGTATTGCTTGGACTAATTAATAAATCTCTCTTCTTTGGCAGGTTTAACGAACATCTTTTTTTCTAGACTGACTAATTAATAAAATCTCCCAAAAAGCTGAAGAACTCAGAAAATACTCGAACTCGTGACACTTATTTTGGGATCCACGGTTAAAAAGAAAAAAATGATAATGATTTCATCAAAGGGCCCTGTGATATTATTTTGGGGTTCATTTGGATTGAGTAATACCCCAGTTGTGTTTTGTGGGCTACTACACGACGAGGTTATGTTCAGATTCACCGCTGTATCTTGAATGACCCCTGTGCGTATTAACAGATAAATTAACGATAGATTCAAGAGATAAACGAAATATTTCAGCAAGGAAGAATTAATTGCATCGTGTTAGTTTAAGTTGTGGGGTCGAGGGTCGTGCCATGGTCTTGGTAATGATCAGGCGGTATGGTTAATGTATTGTATCGACGGTCATCTCTTCTCTGCGGGCTAAGCAAATAGAGATATAATAGAAATCTACTACAGAACGGACAGGTAAGAAAGGTTGGCTTGTCTTTGAAGTCTGGAATATCTAGTTAATTAAAGGTACGGGATTGAGATTATTGTTTGTGCACCTAGTTCACCTTTCCTTCCAGTCGATCCTGGGATTTAAAAATGATCGTGTTCAGTGAACAATCATATCTACACGGGCATTGTGTTTACCGATCTGCTGGATTTAAAATTAAACAAGTTGGTTTCAGCACAGTCTCTTTAACTTTATACAATCTGACCAATTTTTAACGAGGGTAACATTTGCTACACCAAAGGCAGTCTTTAGATTACTACTTTTTCTCTCACTGAGCGTGGGTTGCATTCTAGCAAGATCCTAGGAATTTATCAACCTAGGATGCGCTTGTCAATTGTACAGAAAAGAGGGTCTGACAACGTCAAATCGTGTTGTGACGACTGACCGAGGCCCCTCTGGTAATGGGATTCCCACCAGAGACACAATTCGACCATCTTATATTCACCAAAGGATGATGCAGTTTACAATTAGTGAATGTATGTACGGTATCAAAAATCTAACTTTTAGACGGTAACCTGCTATCATTGTTGTAGAAAGTTTTAACTTGATACGGCGGTCCTCAGTACACGGGCACGATTGGAGTTCAGATTGAAGTCAGTCGATGATTAAACAAACTAAAATCACATCTTGAGACCCTGAGGACCATTGAAGGCTGGTGAAGTAGGTGGCTGATTATTTTAATGTTTTTCGCGAAGGCAGCCACTGGATAATAAAATACTATGAAGTCGTCGAAAATTCAACACGGTGATTATTATTGTTACATTAAGGTTTATATTGACGTAGACTTATTGCCCATCTTTTATCAAATATTTTTACAAGTTTTAAAGAATACAGGTGATCTGTATAAATTCATGAAGAGCGAGATAGGGGGTTTAACGCCTACAAAAACTAGTTCATTTCGGGACTAACATATGACTTAATTGTATTTCAATAAATCGCTTTCGCGTAGGGGAAAACCTACGAGGTTAGATAGGCGACCCTACTCCTTGACACGGACAAGCGAGGAATCGACGCCACGCCAATTGACTCAATCACAGACCTTATGACACAACGCACACGCGCTGACCATTCACCGATAAAGAATATTTCCTCAAGTTTTTATATGTTGGAGGAACAACCAAACCTTGAACATATACGATTTAATATACGCTGCTTGCTCGTTCTTAACTCAAACTCGTAATCGTAATTTGCGTGATCACCTATACTTTCGTTCTTTCGAGTCGTCGTTTTTTGTTTTTTTTTTTTGGTTCTTCCTGAAAACATTAAGTTGTTAAATGCCACAAGAATGAAACTGGTTGTAATTATAGTGAGAGAGCTAGTAGATATCTTAAAGAAATTCCCCACACTAGTTATTACCGTAAGATTTGTAGATGCTGGATCTACAAATGTGGTAATTACATTCTCGCCTAAACCACATAAAAACAGTTGTAATGTTTCATGTTGCGGTTTCTTTCGCCTAGCCGAACGACATTGTAATTTATTGATTGTTTCATTAAACCGACCGATTTGTGTGTATTTTGCAATAATATACGGAGTTGAAAAACTGAAAAGGTTTATTATAGTGCTTTTTAGGTTCCGTAGCTTATGCTAAAGAAGCGGCTATAACCATATAATAGTAGAAATTCGGTTTCAATTTTGGCAGCATAAGAAAATGTACATAAATACGTTCTGTATCCGGTAGCCACGGTAGATCCGTTGACGGAGTGTTCTTTGTCAGGAGCTAGCCGGTTCGATCTCTGTGTTGACCGAGGAAGTATCAGCGTCGTTTCCGCTTGTAATTGGTGCAAGGATAACGTCTAGTGGACTAAAAACCACAGTTAACAGTTGGAATTCGATAAAGAGAGACTCTAGTCCTTCGGAAGGTACGAAAACCAGAAGTATCGTTTACCCGTTGATCTTTTTAATGGCACATAGTATTCATCATCTGTTGGATTGAACAAGAAAATACTTCCTACAGTTGTATATTCGTCTAATCTTTTTATTTATTGCACAGTTTTGTGGACGCGTTTAAAATAAAATAAAACCAAGTACGAACAATCCAAACCATTAGACAAAATTTGAAGTCCTAAAATGTTCAACGTCCACTTCGCTCTGCTGGTGGTCGGGGTGTCATCTAATAGTGTAACTATCATACAATTGGCTGGAGATTTCATTCATACGACGAGTCCCAAACTGTGGTTTCACAATGAGACAGATCTCTAAGTACGTGTAAGTGCCAAACTAGTGAGTAAACATGTTTGCGCAATACGGAGTCCGGTAAGTGTGAGGAATCATTGAGACGAGTCCTTTAACGCACCCTCCAACATTGATGTAGCTAACATTACATAGCGAAACCCCCCAAAACTCGTCTTTTGTCCATTGAGAGATATTTAACACGGGCCTAACAAACCCACGATTCATCCCATGTTTATTTAAGGTATTGAGGTTCTTATCATAGTTCTTCCACACAGAATAACCTCGACCAACTCCGCTCAATCAACCCAGTGTTCTTCAATCGTTTAATTAGCTTCAACAAGTCTATGATTGGTGGTAATGCTTGTTTGATGACAAACATATTGTGAACTATAGATGGGCCCTCGTACAATTATACCAGCACGTTTCTAAACTTCAACAATACCCACATATATCCATCATATTCCCGGTGTCCGTATCTCGCTTCGTCTTCAACAATACACGGTGCATGATGTCTTTTAAGATTTTTTTACTCTTGTTAAGGGCCTCCGTGAGTCAGTCTATCGGTGCTATTTATTGTGTTAAATTGAATGACATAGTGTTGACAGAAACTCGACATATAGTTTTCGTTTATTTTATTCAATTGTCCCTTTTCCTCACAAATCACATATATGATATAAGTTTTATACACAACCTATGTACTTGACACTATGACTAAGATCACCACCAAGGAACGATCTGGAATACGCAACCTTTGCTCACAGAACACCATCAAGCATGGCTGCAGAAACAGAAAACCCAAAATGTCTTTTTACACAACTGGTTGTGAAGATATATTTTAATTGTCCTCCTGATGAGGAAATTACGTGGTGTTGCTTTAAAAGTTAAGAGAAGTAGTTATTTTTTTTTGTAGTGTCATGGTGAACGCGGTTAAGTTTCAGGGCTTATCCACCAAGCTACAGGCTAAACTGCGAATTGTACGGTCTGTATCAGAAAATGTTCAAAGTAAATACCTTTGATATTTTTCTCTATCATTGTAACATGTAATGATTCCGATATCCGTTACATTCCAAACTATCTTAGAAAATGTTTATATTCGTTTTGTTTAATTTATTCACGAATCTTGTTTTTTATCTTCAGGTTGTCGACGCTACTACTACTGCTCATACTACTACTAATCTTTGGTGCTGTTACAGTAAGTAAATTTAATATTATACATTTTATTAATATTTCTACCTTGTTACAGTTTACACACAATACGACACAATATTCGCTTGGTCTAGAGTGCCGCGCTTCGACCTCTAGCTGGCCGGTCACCTCTGGCTTGCGGCTGTGGTTTCGAGCTCTGGTGTGAGCGTATGTGGCATGGAGTTAGGGGCGCCTTCTTAACCTTGTGGGTTTCCTTCGGACAATCCGGTTTCCTCCCACTGCTAAAGACCCCTACGCGCAAGCGAATTATTGAAATAAAATGAAACCATATGTTAGTCCCAAAATGACCTAGTTTGTGTCGAGTGGACGTTAAACCCCATTTCTCTCTCTCTCTCTCTCTCTCTCTCTCTCTCTCTCTCTCTCTCTCTCTCTCTCTCTATATATATATATATATATATATATATTCGCTTGGCTTACTAATCCAGAATACTACGGATTAGAATACTACCAATTGGTTCTTAAGATGCCCCGGGAATATTATGACGTCACGTAGAATATTATGACGTCACGGGGAATATGAATTATTGGATATTGTGACATCACTATGAATATTGTGACGCCACTACGTATGTATCTATGATTAGTGTTACGTCACTGGAGATATTGTGACGTCACCGGAGATATTGTGACGTCACCAGCACTATTATGCCATAAAACATTCACTAGTTTAGCAATACTTATATAAATTCTTGGTTTCAGTAAACTATGCTCATGGAATGATTATCACATGCACAACAAACCTCAAAAAAATCAATGACTTGCAAATTATGATGTATTACCCTTAGGTGGTAACGGCAAGATAACGATAAGATAATAACCCACGGAAAAAAATGTCTTTTTACGGAAAACGAACAAATTGATATCTCGAATAGATAACACAATATCTTCGTCTACAGCCACATCCTAGTATTGAATCAATATAGAATATAAAATTCAGATGTCTTAGCACCACATGTAGACAACGAATTAAAAACATACATATATTATTTTGTAGTAAACATATACGACAGTTCACGTTATAGACTATTAACTTGACTATTGCTTCTGCGTGCCAGGATTTATTTAAAATTTGTCGTCAATTTGTTGTATTTTTACGATGTTGATATGACCACCTTGTGATAATTATTGGACTGGTGTCAGACGTTGGATGTTATCAAGTTTTATCGTTGTGCGGATTGCTACATCCACCAACAGTTTACAATTGTGTTATTGATTTTGTATGATATTTGTCGGATATAGTAGACCATAATGTAACGTTGAGATGTTTCGCTTCGTTTTATTGCTGGTAAAATTGATGTATTTCTGAGATATGTCTAGGTATATGACTTGTATATATTTTATTCTCTAGTCCCCTGCTGGGGTAAAGAATAATATATACCTATCTTTACGGTGGTCTAAATGTTAAAATAGAATTACATCTCTATATATGAAGTAAAAGGTTACACACCAGCGTGAATATAGGGAGTGTTATATATCACGAATATAAGGGAAGGTATAATAAATCAGAGTGAATACCATTGAGAATATAAGTGTGAGTTTTATACCATCGTGAATATCAGAGTGAATATAAGGGTGGGTTATATACAATCGCAAATAACAGAGTGAATATAAGGGTGAGTTATATACCATCGCGAATATCAGAGTGAATATAAGGGTGGGTTATATACAATCGCGAATATCAGAGTGAATATAAGTCTGAGTTATATATACCATTGGGAATGCCAGAGTGAATATAAGGGGGGGGGGGGTATAAACCATCGCGAAAGCCAGGGTGAATATAAGGGCGGGTTATATATATATCATCGCGAATGCTAGATTGAATATAGAATACTGTGGTGGTTACATACTTTTGCAAATATAAAGGAGGGCTACATACAATCATGTATATCAGAGTGTACATAGAGGGGAGGAGGGGGTATAACAATCAAGTGTGAATATAGAGAGGGTTACAGACAAACCTTCGTGAAGATACGGAGAGTTGACAAGACAAATCCCATTCCCTTCCACTCCGTTCCTTTTGAAAATGTTACACCATTGCTTCAAATCTTCGTTAATGAAAATACCAAACGACCATATCATGTAAGTCCCAGAGAAACACGTGTATTCCCTTTGGGTCGATTTTCTGTTCCTTTTGGTGAACTATTGTATCTCACACACCAAGAACTCGCAGTAACAGACCGTTTCATTGGCTAATCCCTCACATCATCCAGAACGCGGGTTATACACCAACTCTTTCAGCTCCTAGTGTAGTAAGGACAGGTAAAACGAAATTTTGAACTATAAAAAACGAAACGAAATAGGATCAGCTGCGTAATAATCAAATTGAATGGGGCCATATTATCAATGTTCAAGAGAAATCTTTGGGTCGATTTAATTTTGAAGTAGGGTCTCCTGTCCAACCTCGTGGGTTTTCGCCGGGTACTCCCGTTTCCTCCCACTGCTAAAGACCCCTACGCGCAAGCGAATTATTGAAACAAAATTAAACCATATGTTAGTCTCGAAATGACCTAGTTTGTGTCGAGGGGACGTTTAACCCCATTTCTCTCCCTCTCTCTCTCGGTTTAATTTTCCTTCTGGTAAACTAGTATCCCACGCCTTGGTTTGGGGGTTGTACAAATAATATAAAATATTTGCTATAATAATAATTTGTTTTATATCTGGTCCCGTATCATGGTCATTTAGACATGAATGATTTGTAGATGGACAGGATATGATAATAGTTATAGTCTAATATGATATGTTATATTATTCCTAGTTTATTATACTCTATTATAAAAACTCTATTGTACTCTCTGATCACTGAATACATCTATATGTCTATATATGGCTGTATAAGTAACAGGGTGCAGATTGCCTTGACCAATGTCAATAGCATGGCTTTTCTATGGCCATTTGGATAGCATTATGTCCGCCTGAAATGACCATTAAAAGTGAACCTGGACACCTAGGGTCGATTTGTAACAATCTGATATCAAATATATAATAAATTACTTTTTGTGGACAGTTAGTTGACCGTTAGTCACGCACCCATTTCTGGCGGGACAGCCATGGGAACAACTTTTTCTGTTGTCTCGCATAGGCATAACTATCAATTCTTAGCCGTCTTCATTAGCCCTGTCTGCGCAGAATCGTAGGACGTTAAACCCCATTTCATTTCACCACTTCTTAGCTGTATCATATTTACTTTTAAAGGACAATTAATTGTCACGCGCTCCTCTCTCTGGTTTAGGGCCACGTGAACAATTTATTCTCCCAAATAAGGACTATGGATAGGACACGTCATCTTATATCTTCGATCTATTCACAAATGTTGATTGGACGTTAAACATCGTTTTTATTCTTACTCGGTATATTTTGGGAGTTGGTAAGATCTATTAACGATGCGTGCAAGGATGACCATCTTTCACGGAGTGGGATATTTACTGGTTCTACATGTAAATCCAAATTTCTTAAACTGATTGCGGAAGTTGAGAAGGCAAAACGTTTAACTTTTAATTTTGAATTTTATTAGTTGTGACCTCACTGACCCCCTATTACAATAGTCGTCATCAATAGTTTACTACATATCTCATAGTCCACGTCTAACCATAAGACAATCAGAGGTTTTTTTCTTGCCTCCAGGCGATTTGTACTTTTTTATATGTTATTTTCCTTTCAAGAACTAATTAATTCTAGGTATGTGTCGCCATCAGATTAGATTTCTATGATTACATACTTGTATTTATAGTTTCGGGTATAATATAAGATTCGATCTCCTAGTCTTACAGCCGTAGGCCGCTAAACACTCATCTATAATGACAAGTAGCACACCTAATGTACGCATCATGTGGGGGCCGAGGTAGATGAGTCGCGCGGTAAGGAAACTTGTCTCGTGTGTAGAATGACAAGGTACGTATCATGTGGGGGCCGAGGTAGGTGAATCGAGCGGTACGGAAACTTCTCTAGTGTGTAGGATGCATGAAGTACGATTGGCGAGGACATAGACGAAATATTGCGTAGTATTTGATTAACGCAATATCGGAATACTGTATCTATAAACTGCCATGCTGTTATTCTAGCTGAATTCCATGATTTATAAATGAGCTAATGTATCATAGCCCGTATTGTTTGCCCACTGTTCAGATTCCTACAGTATCTGATGAATCTTCAGTATCGACAATATACCAGACCTTTTCGTCCCTTTATTTCGAACCGTTTAGCATTGGCAGTGAGTTTTTTTATATTTATTCCTATATCCGACAACCCTGGAGCATGGACAATATGCTAGATCTGTTCGCCCCTTTATTAGAAACAATGATTCGGGTTTTTTTTTTGTATTCTTGTAATTGATAATCCTTTAGGGTTAGGGTTGGATCCGTTCACTTGATTTGGTATTTGTTAATTTTTTGCAATGTCTTTTTTCTGTGTTGTCCGTAGGTTTGTCCTGTAGATTTTTGTTTTGCTTGTAGTTCGGTCCTCCAGCACTTGGTATTAGTATCGACGATCAACTAGAGCTTTCTTTTTTATATTTAATACCCTTATGATAAAGTTTTATTTCTATATTTGACGACCCTTAAGGATCGCCAACCAACTAGAGTTGTTTCAGTCCTATATTTGACAAACAGTTGGTATCGACAATAAACTATAGGTTGATATATTCAATTACTCTTAGAAATCGATTACGTATTATGTTTTATTACATATCTGATCTTTAAGATATATTTTTTAATAATGAAATATGATCACTTCAATATATACCACAAGAAATATAAAGATGTTCATCGAGTCAGTAGATAAGAGAAAGTGAAATATATGAACACCAGCTGATTTGTGTCAACATATCTCAAATATTTGAAATGATTAAATAGATATATAGATATAGATATATCTTGACTGTAATATGTATATATATATATTGTCTGATCGCCCGCTTATTAATATTAAACAACCCGAGTTCCTAAACATTCGTCGCAACTGAATGGCCTAAGCCTCTCTTAATAATAAAGTCATTTAATGATGAAGGCTTTGATTTCCATTGATCCATACGGTTGTTGTCCTGGTTGCTACAAACAGATATGTCAGTCGCAAAATGATCTAGTTGTCATAAATAAATGTCCATCGCTTGCGCTTTAGCCTTTGTGTAAATATTATACCATTTGACTATAGTTATTGGATACACTACACCCCTTCTTCTGTTCTGAATATTATTCGTGAACACCGGGATAACGTTGCACAGGAGGTGCTGACTTACTTAACTCACTCCTCACCACGATTTTGCTGGGGGTTTTTTTTTTAAAAATAAAAACATTTTCAGGCCTATTGTTGTTTTTCATAACTGATGTCCTGCAAATGGTTATTTATTCGTACTGACTCTAGTTTTTGTTGTGGTACATATATTTACTGGAGTACGTGGGGGGTATATCTTTTGAATCTCTTCTGTATTGTTTGTCTTGTTTTTTGTTTATGTATACAGTTTTCCCCGCATCTAAATGCATCACATGTTCTTGAAAGAGTTAAACTTTACCTACGTATAAATGTATGACATCATTTAATTACTAATAAACCCACTGAACCAGCCTTGAATAGTATCGTCTAGTTTGACAGTACGAATGGCTGGATGGTCAGAAACACTATAAACTCGTATAACCAGGCGTATATAAGAGACAGGCTTGCGGTTTGTGGGATCTAAATGAAGATTTATTACTACTTCAAGTCCCGTGAACAAATATTGGTTTTTAATTTCTATTTAAGTCAATATAACACGGCCTTAACCGTGTTTATACAATGGTGTAATGAAGTACGTATGCATGTATTTTGTAAATGTGAGTGACATTCAGTTCGTATCACACTCCCTCGTTGTTGGTCGTTACCCCCAATGTTTCCGTCCGTCGTACCGCGTCATGCTTCTTCGACTTCTGAAATCTAAGTAGAATCTCTTGACCATAATTAGCTAGCTGTATTTATGGACATTATCGTGCACGATGCAGTTTGTACACGATGTTATAATAATATTTAAGGTTAAGTTTATCAGTTGCTTTTTGTGTTTTTAAATATACATGTTATGTATGCATATCGTGTGTTTTGTATAAACTGTACTTATTTCAATATAGACTGATCACTTGTTGGCGGGATTAAATTTGACTTCGTGGCATCTGTTATATATATTTATATACACTCCGATAACCCCTAGTGGCTTTAATACATTTAAGGGGGTAGGTGGACGAATGGTTAGCACTTGTGCGCTGTATCATAAGATTTGTTCAACCAAGTGGGATTTTTTCCGGATCCTCCAGTGTCCTCCCCTGACAAGGACAGCTGCCCGGTCGTTCGGATGGGACGAAAAACCGAGGTCCCGTGGCGTGCACGTAAAAGATCCCTTGGCAGTTGGAATTCGATATAAGAGTAGGCCGTAGCGCCGCTGCCCGGGCAAAATTTCTCTCATAGCACACTGTATGGCGTATGCCCGTCTTCCATTAGCCCAGGTCAGGTGCAGAAGAGTAGGACGTTAAACCCCATTTCATTTCATTCCATTTCCAGTGTCCCCCCACTGCTAAAGACCGCTACGCGCTAGCGATTTGTTGAAATAAAATTAAATCATATGTTAGTCCCGAAATAACCTAATTTTGTGTCTAATGAACGATACCCCCCCCCCCTTCTCTCTCTCTCTATCTCTCTCATTGTTAAACTGTAGCGTGTCTGTTTCGCCTTGTGTTCTGTTTCTGTTATCATGTAGTATAACAAAGTTAATTGAGCCAGGTATTAAGGCTATCTAATGTACACACAACAACAACACTTATTATATTGTCTCGCTCTTAACTCAAACTAAAGACAAGGCTGGGATGAAGCCGACTACTTACAGAGCGGATACAAACTGGACATATTTTAAGGGAACACTGCTATCAGGGAAAAGTTTTCCTCATAAGGCACAACTTGGCGTGGGATCGTCTTCCTTCACTATTTTAAAACGTTTATAATTTCTATTTGCATGCGTTCACTCACTGCTTCAAATTCTACGCATTCGTACACTGGATTTCATTTTTGGACAAGCTGCTCTGTTCCTTACATCCCGGTTGTAAATCAAGTCTACCTACTAACTATTGGTAAACATCCACCGTTTGTTGATTCCTGAACCCAGTTTCACAAAACATTCTCAGACTAAAGTTTAGAGTTCACATAAATGTGTTCGCCTTATGTTAACTAAAATATAGTTCTTTAGAAAATCTTTGTTGTTTAAATGCGACAAGGAGTAGTGTCGTCTGATCGGCCTCGTGAGTTTTCTGAGGGTCTCCCGGTTACTTCTCACTGTTTCAGACCCCTACGCGCGAGTGTTGAAATGACCTAGTGTGTGTCGAGTGTACGTTATCCCCCTCCCATAAAGTGTACAGTGTACAAAGAATAAAGCCGTGGTTTTATAGCTATATCCAATACCTATATTTATAACCAACTTATATAAATACATGTACGATAGATATCTATATATTACAACATTACACGCATGTTGGTATTTTAATTTGTGCGTGCAGCAATGTCTTCTGTACCTTGTAATGTCGTCGTGTATTAAAGGAATACGTATGACGGCGCACAGAACCTGGAATAATTTAATTACGAACAAACAGCCTGGCGATATTCTATGTCTATAATAACAATAAAACCCAACATAGGTCACCTAAATAATTAATTAAAAACCAACCTCAAATATTTTGAAGAAGATAACGATTTTAAAGCAGAAGCTAGAATAATGTAGTAGTGCGTATTTTATTAATAAATTTAAATTGCGTATTTTAATAATAAATTTAAATTGCGTATTTTATTTAAAAGTTTAGTAAAATTTCTTAAACAGATTAATTTAAATACGTATGAAAATTCTGTATGAAAATACATACTATTACAATTTATTTTTAACGACCAAAGACAAGGCCAATACCTTATGCTTTTAACCATATTGGTACGGTCCTCTTGAAATGTAGATTGCGATGGAAATGACAATTACAATGTTTCTCATCGTCATCATCATCATCATCATCACCATATTTTTCATCATCATCATCATCATCATCATCATCAATATGATCATTATGATAATGCACTTTGTGTCCCTTTCTCTAGAAAATATTATCCGGTATATTCGGATGTAAATTAGATAGTAGTAAACAATGAAGTTTATTATTCCATTTTTTTTTTAAATATTAAAATCTGTACGACTGATAATCAGGTCAGGTGCGTGTTTATCTGTCATATATATAAAGATATATGGGTTGATATGACGGTATATTCAAGGTACGATTAAAGCAAAACTTTCACACCGCCAATTTGGCTGTGTACAAAACAATCGAACATGTTGAAACTTTGAGCCAAATCTTCCTATCCATTCGTAAGATATAGATTTATTTTTTATCAATTTACGGTTCGTTCTGAATTTATGAACGAACCCTTCTCATCTAGTGTGCGAACGTTAGATCTTACGTTCTGCCATCCAGTCAAATGGTGTAATTTCGACCCCGGGTTTGGTGATTTTCTCCAATTCCTCTGTATTACTCCCACTGCTAAAAGACTCCTATCCTTTATTGAAATAAAAATGCACCATATGTTAGTCCCGAAATGACCGAGGTTGTGTTAAGTAGGCTTGAAACCGACCTGTCGGTGATGGGTTATTTTAGGTATGGTATATGAAACATACTTTTTTTTTATCGAAAATGATAATGTTCCTTTAAATTGATAATAATCATATCATAAACATCTGGTAATATCAATGCCCGGACTCTAGAACGACAAATGTAAACAAAATGACAACGTAACTTTGTATACATATATGGCGATTACTGCAAGGATTTGCAACTATTGGAACTCCTGTCTAGTGATTTAAACGAAAGGGTGGAATTTTTTTGTGGTTTATTCTAGAGAAGTTCTTTTGAAATACAAAGGATGTTTTGTGGATGATGGGCGAATCTGGGATCTTATGGGTGGGTGTGATGGGATTTCCTGTGTGGATGCGATGGGATATCCTTGGTGGGTGTTGTGGGATATCCTGTGTGGATGTGATGGGATATCCTTGGTGGGTGTGATTGGATATCCTTGGTGGGTGTTGTGGGATATCCTGTGTGGATGTGATGGGATATCCTTGGTGGGTGTGATTGGATATCCTTGGTGGGTGTTGTGGAAAATCCTGGGTGAGCGTGATGGGATGGTATATCCTGGGTGAACGTGATGGGATATCCTGGGTAGATTGGACGGGACATCCTGGGTAGACGTGATGGGATGGTATATCCTGGGTGGATGTGATGGAATTGGATATTTTGTTGGGATAGGAGATAAATTTGTCTTTGTGATAGCCTTGGGTAACATGAAAAGATAATTGTGATTTCCTGGACGCAACCTTATAGACAAGGGTGTTTTTGAAGCGGACCTGAATATTATGCTGATGTTAAAGGGGTTCATGTCTTGTATTTAGTGTAACCCCTGTCAGTATATGACCCTGTTTAATAACACGATACCTTTTATCAGTTATTATATATACCAGTTTCTAGGAAACCCAAATATGTCAGACCTGGTTATATAACCTTCATATGGTGACGCCATGGATTCCATCATATCATACACATTTATAATATTTACACCGCTTTCTGTGACGTAGACCCCACGTCGGAAACAAGAGGATGACGCCATGGTTGAATTGAATGCATATCAGAATTACAACGAATTGCAGAGAGAGAGAGAGAGAGAGAGAGAGAGAGAGAGAGAGAGAGGGAGAGAGAGAGAGGGGAAGGGATGGGGAGAGGGGTAACGTCCACTCGACACAAACTTTGTAATTTCGAGACTAACACATGGTTCAATTTTAATTCAATATTTCGCATCGTTGAAAGGAAATGTGGTTTAACGTTCTACTGTTTTGAACCAACTGGGAAGGAAAACGAGTAGGCTATGGCGTGTGAAGCGAGGGACATTCCAAATAGATGTACCAGCGCTATAGTTAACAAGGCCTTGTTAATAGCACAAAGGCTTGTACAAATCCCTGTCTCATATTCTTCCGCAGATATTCTTCCGCGGTGTTGTCCGGAACATCCGTTACAAGACAAAACAAGTTGTCGTACAGGGTGTTAGATATACGAGACTTGTAAAATAACCAGACAACTACTGTATGATCAGAGATTATACGATTGAATATTGGAATTCTGTATAGGTCTACATGTCAAGTAAGAGATGCAAACGAGCTACCTGACAACAAGCAAGCCCCTCAGTCCTTCTGATTTACTCTTCGTTTGACCTCGGAACTCTCCGATACTCTCCCTCACACTTCGACTGTATCGGTTGATGAAGTAATCACAGGGGGCGTCAACACACTGTTGTAAAACAGAAATGTTTGGATTTCGGATCTCATGTTGATACCCCCCCCATCTACGCGCAAAGGAATGCCCCTCTCTCTCTCTCTCTCTCTCTCTCTCTCTCTCGCTCTCTCTCTCGCCGAACAGAACATACCATTCGAATACCCCCTCTCTCTTTCTTCTCCCTCCCACTCTCACTCTTATCGAACAGAACATACCATGTGATAGTCCTGGAATACAGCTCTCTCTCCTCTCGACGAACAGAGCATACCATATGATAGTCCTGGAATACGGCTCTCTCTCCTCTCAACGAACAGAGCATACCATATGACAGTCCTGGAATACCCCGCTCTCTTTCTCTCTCTCCATCTATCTCTCATCGATCATTATGATATAGACATGATAATGTCTAACGATCCATTGATAGCCCTGGAATACCTCCCCCCTCTCTCTCTCATCGATCATCATGGTATATACATGTTAATGTCTAACAATGCATGTTTATAAACGTAATATAATAATTTACAAGTCAAATGTCAAACTCATTCATCTACATTTATTACACGATGATTGACAGGTCTCGTGCTGACTACAATCGACTATCATCAATCACATAGTCGAGTAGATTGACTGAAATCAAATATCATACTCCTCTGCTCTTTTACCTCACATCAAAAATAATATTTAAAGGGGAAGAGGGGGTGAAATGGGAATTCCCCCTTCCAATTCATTGCTAAGATTGTGCAGATTACCTTCATGTAACGAAGTGAATAGAGGGATATCTTTTTAACGAAGTGAATACGGAGCTGGATAATCTTTAGGTAACGATAATATTTGTGTAGCAAAGTGGATAAGGGACTGGATAAACGTTATGTAACAAAGTGAATACGGGGCTGGATAATCTTTATACTAATTGCATACGGCTAATAAAAGACAATGTCGAGAAAATGGTTGAATAACTTAGAGGAATCAGCAAATTATGAGGAGGGGTGGGGCGAATGGTTAGCGCGTCCGCGCTGTCTCATAAGGTCTGTCATTGAGTCAACTGGCTTGGTTTCGATTCCCCGGTTGCACGTGACAAGGAATAGCTTTGCCTGTCCAACCTCGTGAGTTTTCTCCGGAACCCTGATTTCCCCTCACTGCTAAAAGACCCTACGCGTCACTGAATGATTTAAATTAAATTGAACCTTTGGCTAGTCCATTTTTTGTCTCTCTCTCAAACTATGTGAGGTTGACTTTGTACTTCTACTTCTTCTTCCAAGTTCTTCGTTCCAACATAGCTCTTTCATTTATTGAATCAACAGCTTGTAAACTGTACACCATCGTGTATTTAACAGAGAAGGAGGATGAGGGAGCAGGAGGAAGAGATCAGAAAACGTTTGAACATCGCTTTATAACATGTAATAATCTATTGACTTTCAAACATCCCAAAACTTCGCATTGTTGAAACATTTGTCATTCTTTATAGGCTACCGATAGAAGGTCAAAGTAGAATTCACCAAATAGAATTCATACATCGCCACATTATAGAACATTGATATTCAGCATGGATAAACGAATTCATAAATCCAATTATTCTCTGAATTTTATTTTAGTTTCTGTAATCTCAAGAATCAAAGCCATGTTGACATTTTAAATATTTTATTTTGGATATTTGATAGGAAAGTGTCTTGTTGAAGATATCTGTGGTATAGTGCGTGGGAATATCTCTGTATTCCTGTCTTGGCGGGATGAAGGTGAATTAAGCTATTTAATTCTACCGACAACAATATAGTAAACTATGGATTATGTAGTATTTTATCCATCTGGAGAACGCTGTGGTTAATCTCGGGTTTCATCAACGTGTAAAACATCAACAATGATAAATCTATTGTATATATATATACATGCATAAATAAATAAAACATACGTCCAGGTAAAAAATTCTTCACTTTACTTCATTCTGACACACATTAAATATAAGCTAGCTATCTGCTACAATCAAATAATTTAAACACATTAATCCACCGCTAGAAAATCAAGTCGAAATTTAAATTAAATGCGGTTTAACGTCCTACTATTCTGCGCCAACTTGGATAATGAAGGCCATGGAAAGGGACATTCTACTTAGGCAGTGGTGTTTCCGTCTTTGGTTCCTGGTCCATTGTACGATGGACTTGTTTTCATAATCTCTAGGAACTTTCTCGTAAAACGAAGGAATCGTACCTGGACTGGACTGGTATGTTTAACGTCCGCTTCCACTAATGTGATATCGCAGACCGTACCCTGGGCCCTCCTTATTAGTAAGCCGACGTAACTCAATGGTTAAATCGTGCTAATTGAAACGTAATAAATGTCTATTAGTCGTGTTAGTTTTTCTAAGTAGATTTGAGTAGGATATCAATGTTTTCAGTTGTCTGTTCCTCCCGGTGTTTGCTGCGGGGCTGTTGCTTCCGGCGTTTGCTGCGGGACTGATTGAGTAATCAACATAAAGTCCTTGTCACCTTATGGGGTCGATTATCGTGGGGTGCATGATGAATCGATATGGCTAATAATCAATAGTTCAAACGATTTCTTGGCTTTTGTTTCTCTTTCACCTATTGAAATGTAATCGTCAACCGAATCAATTTATGACGGCATTAATCCAAAGATTGTTTGATCGTTGTTTGACTTATGTTCTCACCAGTTCCTTATTAATGAAAATTCTCAATAAAGTATACAATTTACTTTTATTTCAAATCTTTGTTTTCTACTGTTGGACGTTCTTGAAATATGATTCCTTATCGGGACTATCCGGATATAACAGAGTCCCAGAAAAAAAGTCCGCCTGTTAACCTTGTCTCAAAATTTCAGTCCAAAATATTGAGACATATAATAAAGCTTGGGACACCGGTCTCCATTGCCAGATGAAGACGTACGGGTTATAAAAGTAGGCCATAGTGCCGATGTCCGGGCAAAATTTCCGTCATAGTACCACCGTATGGCGTATGCCCGCCTTCGTTAGCCCAGTCGAAGCAGAACAGTAGAACGAATTTTAAACCCGTTTCATTTTTTCTCTCCAAACGATTTAAGGCATTCTTATTATTTTCGCTTAGACTCCAGGCGACATTTTCATTCGCCCAGTTGTTGCTAACGTTAAACCCCCATGCCCGTTTCATTTCCACTCGAGGCAGTAAATGGGATTGGTACGATTTGAAAGGTGTTAAGATCCCAAACACCTGTCCTACAATAAATCTAAGTATATTCAATCTTCCAATCGACCGCTGACACAAACACTCTTGATTTTCTCACCTGACCAAAGTAGATCTTATTAGTGAGTGACCTCGGGGCACGGCCAGTGAACCACGCCCTCTATAACCCACCCTTGAGCTCAGTGGATTAATAAGGTGTTATTGTTGAACATGATCCGCGCTGACGAGTTAAAGACACTTCAATGACCACGATGATAAAGGAAGGCCGTAAATTGACGAGTATTTAAAAAAAACAGTGGCAATATTTGATTCAACCTCTTCCATTAGTAGCTCGCGATTCAATGACATTTTTAACAATAGTTAATAAAGACGTCCACTTTCAATCAAGCACAATAGAAAATGTCTCCCATGTTTTTTTTCACCCTATCCAATAAACGGCGGCTTAAATAAAGTGACGGAAGCCTTAGAGACTTTGAAAGGATTAACCACGGTTAGAGTTCGATTGCCCTGAGGCTAAAGGGGAAATAAGGGCTTTTATATCTTGAGAGCACGATGGACAATGTCCAGTTTGTGGGTTTTAACGAAACCACAGAAGCTTTTCTCGTGGCTTTTCAAATATGAATCACATTGTGGTGATTTTTTGAGAAAGTGTAATTGTATAAAATTTGGAAGCAAAATGGTCTCTGAAAAAAACGGCTCTCACGCTGTTTACTCAAAACTTTATTTCATTCAGGTAAAACGCTTTGATGTTTTGCCGACAATACCTATACCTGTGTGTGTATAACAATCGCAGGTTAAGTAGGATAACAATGAGGAACTGGTCAATAAGAAATGAAATATATTCAGTCAGATTTTAAAATATGAATGGTCACAGCGTACAACTAACTGTCAGAAATGAGTAAGCGACTTGATATTAGAGTGTATGGAAAGATATATGATACCTTGAGTAAATAAGTATAATAGACCTCCAAAATATGAATATAAAATATTATACCTGCACAGTGTAAACCCTATTATTATTATACTTTATCATAAAAAGGGAGCACCTATCCCAAGCCCTCACCTAGTCAATGGTGGGCTACGTTTCACACTATTACTTCGTCTGTGTTCATTGTCCAAATACAGTTTAGCATGAAACATGGACACACGAGCCGAAGACGCTAAATAGACACTACACATCGTGAAAGTTCGATTTAATATCAAATTACAGTTCAAAGATCTTCACGAACAGTAGATAATGAGCGAATACATGAGGTATGGGGCTGCGTTACATTTCTTATGTTACATCTTTATATTTATCGGTTTTTTATATCTTGACAAACGCGTCGAAATATATAGCCTTTGTCTCCCAGATGTACAATAGAATTCTGAAATATGTGGCCAAACTATCGCACTGTGTAATTATTTGTTTGTCTGTGGCATAGTTGACAGATTCCTAGCTCTTTGGTTTCTTTAAGGGTATAGTCGAAGGGTTCCAAAGGGTTAGTTTCTTGTTTGACGTTTCCTTTCATCAAAATGATCCAATTCTGCAAGTGAGAGAGAGAGAAATGGGGTTTAGCGTCCACTCGACACAAACTAGGTCATTTCGGGACTAAAATATGGTTATAATTTATTTCAATAATTCGCTTGCGCGTAAGGGTCTTTAGCAGTGGGAGGAAACCAGAGTGCCCGGAGGAAACCCACGAGGTTGAGAAGGCGCCCCTATCTCCATGCCACATACGCTCACACCAGGGATCGAAACCACAGCCGCAAGCCAGAGATGACCGGCCAGCTGGAGTAAATACAGCAGTCTGCACACAAAGAACAGTCTACTCCATACTTCGAGAACAAATCTCTGTCGTAAAATTTTATTAAATGGAAGAATATTAAATACTTAACAAAATTCTCGAAGTATGCTTCGTGTTTTCAACTATCGTCGATTTAAGACTTCAAATGTCGGCCAACTAGCTTAGTCCCTGTTGGCAAGCGGAGCTAACTTTAGATAAACAGCCTAAGTTCAATATGTAGATGCGATTAAAAGATGTGTTCCGTGAGTAAGATGTAGTTAGTAACCATTTAGCATGTTAATTGAATAAATAGGGGTTACATATAGTTTAGAAGAAGTTACGGATTTGTGATCGTGTTTTACACATGTTACTACAAAGGTAGTGCAGCTTTGATTGTACGTTTACAAACCATGAAAAACTTACAATATTTAAAATATATAGGCATTAATTACTGTGATACGGTACACGTCTACGACATGTACGTTGTACGTTTACAAACCATGAAAAACACAACATTTAAAATATATAGGCATTAATTACTGTGATACGGTACACGTCTACGACATGTACGTTGTACGTTTACAAACCATGAAAAACTTGCAATATTTAATACATATATATGCATTGATTGCTGTGATACAGTACACGTCTATATGTAGGTGTATTATTCTCCTGTATCGCTACAGTAATCTATTACCAATAACATTCTACAGCTTGTCCTTGAATACATGTCGCTATAAGTAAACAGATTTTTATTTTTTTCGTTTTTTATAAATTGTTTAATGACTTGATAAATCCCTTTACATTTTTATTTATTTATATTTTTTCTACACATATTTGTGAATTATTTAACGAAGGGATAAATCCGTCTTCTATTTGTGTAAAGTTTTTTCTAGGGGTGAAATAACTTGTTACCTATGTCATGTTTAAAATTGTAACCAGGAAGTATAATTGACTACAGGATATGTTGTTCAGTGTTCGACATACTTTCGTACTGATTTGGCATACTTTCGTACTGATTTGGCATATTTTCATACGGATTTGGCATATTTTCGGACACATCTCAGTCGGAGCAGAACAATATAGGGCGTTAAGTCCAATTCCATTTTAAGATTACTTCTAAAGACCCCTAGACGTGCAAGCGAACTATTGAAATTACTAATCCATATGCTACTCTCTCTCTCTCTCTCTCTCTCTCATTTCTCATTTTAAGATCGCCCGTATCTTCCATCTAACTAAAATGGATTCACAAATTGACCTTATGTTAAAACTTTAAAACTTCTTGTCGGCAGTACGTCATACATGTACTATTTATGTCTGTTTTAAAATGTCACTTATAGCTATGGTACCCGAAGGTTAATCAACGGGTACATGTATATTATAGTATATTATGATACCGTTACCTGTATGTTACCTGCATGTTACCTGTGTCGGCATAACGAACAAAGGCAGGTAAAAATATCACAATGACCATCACGTAAATCTGGAGAGATATGTGTCAGTCAAACCGGAAACTCGGGTGCAATGTTGAGTAACAGGTGCGTCTTGTGATATATACGAGGCATGTGGAGTTAAAGTATTTTTTAATGTAAGAGCTTATATGTTAAAAGAATAATTCGTGACAGTCCGTCGTACTCGAATATTGCCCGTAACTTTTACTTTTGAAAATTTGAAAATCTATCAGCAAGCAATTAATATACTTAAAGTAAATATTGATATGATCTCAAATTGGACCATTAAATAATGTAATTTTTTCAAACAGAATCAAGCACGCCTCGGTCGTGAAATGTCAGTGACACGTAGCTTAGTATCAATAGCATACCTTTAACAGAACCATGTTTATTATCTTGTAAACTTACCTGTAATGTTATCATTTTTAAAATTGTGAATTGCCCCCCCCCCAACACACACACGCTGATGCACCCTCCTCAGAAACGTGGCATATTAATTTCATTTGATTTTACGAACCTTTGATGTTCCTCAGTGATTTGTTCAATAAGATAAGTACATTTTATTAATGGATGCACTCTTATATAGAGCAGGTTAATTACAGGTGTATATTTTTATTCCCCGTGAGATAATTACACGTGAAATAATTACAATCAATTCATTCAGTAAATATATCTACAGGTGAAAAAAAATATTGGCCTCCATCAATTTTTTTAAAAAATACATTTGTGTATTCTGTTGTCCTTATTGAAACTTTAAATGCTGTATTTCAATGCGACTAAAACACATATTCTATTTCGTTTCGTTTCTTATTGTTCAAAATTTCATTTATGAAAAAAAACCGAAACGAAATATAGATGTGTATTTTAATCAGATGGGTTGTATTTGTAAGTTTTACAACTAAACATCAAAGACAAATACTGAATAGTTTGATTACAGAGGATGTGGGCGGTTGACCCGGAAGTAATTATTACATAATAGTTAACGGGTGAGGGTGTGTGGGAGGTTTTAGGACGATTATCTCGTTGACACAAGACGTGATTCCTAACCCATTTTGTTACGTGTAGAAGATAGCGACGTGTGATCTAAACGGTTTATAAACTATTGAACGTTAAGAAATGATAGTGGGCGGGGTTGAAGCGGAAGTAGTAAGGAAAAACGAATGTGGGAGGATTTGGGCCGCCGAGGCCGCAATTTCCGAACAACTTCCAAGTTAAAGAATGGTGTACTCATTTCCTTTCCCGCTCCTTCAAATGGCCATTTTGTTATCAGTATTGTGTTATAAATAATATTCGTAGTAGGCCTAGTATTTTATTAAGTACGGACCCTAAACAAGAAATGATGAACACCTAGGATTACTTTTTCCCCCTTATTTTCCTTTTTTGTTCCCAAACTGGTATTTATGTGGTATCTGAAGTATTTTTCCAACCAGCAGACGTCATGCAGGAGAGACTGGGTGTGTTTATACTTTCTAGAACACGTGATAACACTTCTCAATCAATGGCTCAGCTGAAATTGTATTAATAAACACTATTGTCCCGTCGAACAAATTCTGTTTCAATACTACGCGTATTTCCACGTGTAGGGATGGGGTCTGACATAGGCATTTTGTCTGTTCCCAAATTTCCCATTCATTTTAGTGAATAAAATATGTCTTAAAAAAAAATCCACGCCATCTTCCTATCAGCTGTTTTTGTAATTATAATAAAAACGTGTGAACATCATGATGATGATCAGTGGAAAGATGTGTAGCGAGATAATTAGACTAACTGTTTGCTTTCATAATTAACTGTATCACATTTTAAACGCCTTGGCTGTGAAATTGGGAATCCAGGTAGCGCATTCATCACATGTAATTAGCGAAACCTCGCAATAATTACAGGGTAATAATTCAATATATTTCTCAAGTTGAGTGATTTTATATTTCTCAAGTTGGGGAGTATATTATAGATGAGTGATTATTTGATTTTAATTTGTCTACAACTGTAAATAGATCTGATGGGTGTATCGATAATCTAGAGATAATACATTAATAAATTATGTGAAACATACTAAGCAGGATTTTCCCATGTGGCGAGCACCCTTGTTTGATTGTGTGCCGAATCTGTTCGTTGTGCCTGGAGCGGGTTCAAGTTTGGGACTTCTCCCCCAAAGTAACAATTTACGAATCACTTATTATGTAAGAAACATGTAGGCCCTACATTTGCGCAATTTGTTGGTAAGGTTTGTATATTCAGCCTTCGACAACACCCCCCCCTGTCCTTCTCTCACGATCCCACCCTCTCTCTCACACACACGCGTAGCCCACCGTTTCCTTTGCAGGAAATCGGACACAGGCGGGGATCTAATCACAATAGTTTGCTTGCCCAACCTCTTCCTCGATATAAGGGACCGGTCGTTTAACATACGACAATCCAGGCCGCGAAGGAAATCGGGAACCGCATCCGAATAAACAATAATTCCCACCAAGATTGTTCGCACCGCGTGTAGTGTTGTCTGCCGCCAGTTTTTGGCACTTGCGTCGGGTGACTAAATAAATCCAAGTTCCAATGCTATAGGCAAACGAAGTGAACGCACGAACAACTTAAAAAAAATAATGTACAACACAGAAATTCGCTGTTTTAAAAGATTTCCTGGAATGCATTCACCGGAAGTTGAGATTCCCGCGCAACCGTAGCTTATGTCGGTCAAGTGCCCGTATGTATCTAAACAATTTTGCATCAACACAAGATCACACGTTTAATCTTACTTATTTATACTATGTAGGCTATCTTCGTGGCTCAGTGAGTATGGTGCTGACCTACTAACCAGAAAGTATTTGATCCTGAGAATGTGGTGCCTGACGGGGACCGTGTAGTGCTTTTTGACGACAGGCTCAATATCCCACATAACACACTGCAAGGCGTATCTAGGCTACATGTCTTTATATATTAGTCTAGTTTGTGAGAAACAGTAGGACGTTTTAACTCATTTCATTTATTGTATTTTAGTTCATAAGATCGGTCAGTGAATCTATAAGTGGTATGGTGTAGATACTTTATGCTTGGGGGGGTTGGGATGGCCTAGTGGTCTAGAGTGCCGCGCTTCGACCTCTAGGTGGCCGGTCACCTCTGGCTTGCGGCTGTGGTTTCGAGCCCAGGTGTGAGCGTATGTGGCATGGAGATAGGGGCGCCTTCCCAACCTCGTGGGTTTCCTCCGGGCACTCCGGTTTCCTCCCACTGCTAAAGACCCCTACGCGCAAGCGAATTATTGAAATAAAATTAAACCATATGTTAGTCCCGAAATGACCTAGTTGTGTCGAGTGGACGTTAAACCCCATTTCTCTCTCTCTCTCTCACTTTATGCTTGTACGTGACACGGAGTAGTAGATTTTCTCAGGTTTCCTCCCCCGTCTAAATTCTTGAAATAAACGTTCACCAGGTGAACACAACAGACATGACACAACAGACATTGATTAATGGTGAGGTAGACACCTACAAGCGGAAACTAAATTTGACCATTTTGCCATTTTGTAGCCTATATATTTTTTTGTATTTTAGAAATGTTTATATATATATAACAGCCTGGGGGTTGTTAGGAAGTAATATCCGTATTTATGAGGTTGGTGATGGTTTTACGGTGATGTCTGTTGCACCACCTGTACAATGGTCTATGTATAAATCTCACGAATTTACTGTCCTGGGAATTGAATCAACTTATGGCACAGTGATACCGATTGGGTCTGTTTGTTAGCCTTAATCTAACCTATAGAGTATTGGCCGAGATGAGACAGTGCCTGGCCGAGATGAAGCAGTGCCTGGCCAAGATGATGCAGTGCCACGGTATTTTGACGAAGAGTTGGCAGAAACTGTTCATTAGCTCGGTGGAAGCACCTTGCATTCTATAAAAAACACAAATTGATGGATTTATTACTTGGATTCATGTCACTTTGCAATACTTGTACAGATATCCTTATCATTTCAATATTTCGTGGTCGGAAGGGGATAAACTCGAAAGTAAGATGTTAAACCCCATTTCAATCTTTCCTCTTCCTATTAGGATAATCAGTAAAGTTATATAATAACAGGCATCTGTTTTCATGGCCAAAATCCATCTAATAGAGTAGTTGATATGATAACGAGACAATGAATGAGAGTGATTGTAGTTTGAGAAATTGGGTGATAAAACCTGCATTCAAGATGTTTTGTCGTGGATGACAACATCACACCCCATGACCACATTCAGGTCAAAGATAAAAATCACATTTGATCCCCTTAAATTCAATTAAATAGGCTATAAAAAGGGGTCTAATGATAGCCCTTAATGCCTCTATTAGCCTCCAGGCTGATGACTTCATTTTACACTTCTATTAATGATTTGGTTATACAAGGACCTGCTGGGGGATAGGATAATGGAGTCTATGGGATTGTGAAGAATTAATGAATAGAGTTCGGATTTTTATCTTATTTTATTCTGTGATATTAAGATAACAGTAGTAGTGTTAGAGATGAATATAGGTGCTGAAATTACTCGCACCATTTCCCCAACAGAATAAAAGTGGGATGATACAGATTGCTGAACCTTCAGAAAGGCCCTTCAATGGCTTTGGATCACTGAATTGCAACCATATGCTGACTGTTAAGACGATGACCCCTTTTATAATTCGATTTTACAATTAAAACTACAGAAATGTTTGGCTGTTTTAATAGATTGAATAATTGTCTGCTGTGTTAGCAGAGTTTGGTGATTAACATTTTCTGCTTAGACTTAGCATTTTGATTTGTCGATGCTTTGAAACACGGTAACTTTTATTCTAATTCAGTTAGAGGGATAGTTTCATTACCTCAAAACATTTTCTACGCAGGTATAAACAATTTGTTGGCACTTTGGAACCTGATAACATTTAACGTAATTGAGCATAATACCTTGACTATGTTCGATAATGAGTATTTGCTGCTCATTTTGCTAACTGGGGATTAAAGCAGAGAACTATTGGCTTGACGATTCTTGACGGAGATTCAAAAGAATTCAAATTGTCTGGTAGTCAAGACGTTTCCATCACAAATTGTAACAGTACATGTATATTGCAGTGTCACTTTTATCATTAGCCTAGTTCGGAGCAGAACAGTAGGACGTTAAACCCTATTTCATTTCATTTTCATTTAATTTATGTAATTATCGTTTAATATTGTCGAATTCTGTTGGACTCCTATGTCTCGCCTATTATGCGGTTTATTGTTGTTCAATTCCGTACGAGGGTTTGTGTACTACAATGTAAATCAAAACCACCATTTTCACAATGTAGCAACTCCCAACTCAAGTACACCATTAGGTCTGTGTATTGTCACTACTTCTCGATGGACTCAAGAGCACCCATGGCATGTCAAGTAGCCAGTGGTCCTTTTTGATTATCTTAAAGTGCTTTTCCTAACCTGACATGCAGTCGTGGTACTCTCCAAACCAGATAACCACTCGGTTTACCACAATACCAATCTCCTTCTTGATATGATATAGCCAATTTGATACCCCCCCCCCCCGCCCTGCTCTCTCAACCTGGCATACAGTCGTATACACTCCGAACGAGATAATGGCTCGGTTTACCACACGTACCTGGCTCCTTCTTGATATAATATAGCCAATTCGATAACAACCCCCCCCCCCTCCTCCAAACCAGACTAGTTTTCAACCTAACCTCTGCTAACGACTCTGTTTACCAGGTACCATTTGCCTTCTTAAGAAAGCCAATTCTATGACCCCCCCCCCCCCATCCCCAAAAAACAATATCAGACTTCAAACAAATCTCTCCTAACCAATTTACCACCAATTCTTGGTATGATATCCAAATCGATGCCCCCCTCCCTCCATGTCAAGGATCACAGGTTTGTTAGGGTTTCTGTTAAAAAAGAAACAACTCAATTGATCATTGATGTATGATGATTAATTACTTAACAGCGGTCAGGAAATGAAATACTTGCGAATTGGACACTCATTATCAAAATTAATCCATTAAATTTAAATTTAAATGGGAGGCAAGTAGATGATTTTTGGTGATTTTATACAAGGATTGGATACCGGGTATTCAACGAATGTGAAAGATATTAGTGTTAGATACACATGGTTAAATTATACCAAGTTTTAACCCTAAGGAAGAATTGACAGATCTTATGAAAAAACACGCACACCCCATCCCCTCCTCCCCCCTACATATTAAGTAAATTTTCCCAATGACCATCAACTGTATACAAGTATCGGTCAGTGTATTGACTATCTCAACAGTTGTGTGTGTTGTAACAGATGGTCATTTATCTTATCAACCATTGACCGTGGTCACTCTTTAACATTACAAACTTCCTAGATTACACAAAGTTAAGTCCCTATACTAGAAAAAGATGTTACCCAGATTTTAAAGGCATTTTTATCCAACCTTGACTAATCAAAAACTGTCATGATCACCCGAGGCTAGGTTGCATTAATTACAGACGATATGCAGATTTTTCGCTTTTTCTTAATTCCACTTTACATTATGACATTCTCGATGCTGGCAGTTTGTTAATCGTAACCAACACTATGCAAATTAGTGCACCATTGTTTCCGAAATAGATTTTAACGTTTATAATAATAAATGTCATTTTTGTTATAAAATTAATACTTTAAAAAGCATTTTTATATTAATGGAAATGTATTTCTTCATCTGTTTTGATGTAATGAAGTTTTGAGAGTTCGTTTTAGTGCATGAGAAGAACGAGTTAATACATGCTGGTTGATGAACGCAGGTTGATTTCAGGTGTTTATACCCAAGCATGATATCAGTGAAATTAAGCATAGGCATGTTAATATTACCGTGTTTTTTATATCACAGTGGGGGACGTATACTAACAATAAATATACACACAAATGTAATGTTCATATTCTAGGCAGGATATCGACACTGAATAGCACTAACTAATTCATTCCTTTATTGTCAACACACAAAACATCGCCATTTGATGATTCGACAAACTGCTCGGCATGAAAGACCATGGTTTAATGAAAATCCTAAATTTAGATGGAAGGGCATGTTTGTTAATAATGATAATAATTTATGTTCAATGAGGGACAATTATTAGTATTTGGGATCAAGAAAGATTGGCCTATTGTGGGGTCGTAAAGCGACAAAGAAGGGTGTTATGTCGAGTAATATATGGGCAGTGAGATGAAGAGAAGATTTAGGTGTGGAATTTGACAGTGGTTAAGAAAATGAGTTATCATGAAGTCGTGAGCTAACCCCTGTAAACTTGACAAGTTATTGCCAAAAATTAACTCATCTTGACTCGCAGTAAAAGAAAAGTTTGCGTTTTTTGTTTGTGGGTGTGTCTTATAGTTCATAGAGTTGCTTATTGCACAAAAAATGTTTCAACAGACTCTGCACAATAAAAACACATACAGGGCAAACCATACAGTACAGATATTTACGCTAAGCTGCAGGTTGCTAGAGTAGATACAATATAGGATAACTACACAACAAAATAGAGACAGAACAAACTGTACATTACAGGAGATACAATGATACATATATGCCCAGAGTAGAGGCAATATAGGATAACTGTGTAAAGAAAGAAGGACAAAACAAACCATAGTTCAATAACTAGCAAGGCTTTACTTTTGTCTTCAGGGATTGGACGGCGGAACCGTTAGTGCGTTCATGTGGCATCAGTAGGTCTGTCATTGAGCCAAGTGGTGTGGGTTTGATTCCCTGCTTGTACGTGACAAAGTGTAGGGTCACCTGTACAACATTTTGTGTTTATCTGTCAGCTGTCAAGTCCTTCAGATGGTACGGAAAACCAAGGACATGTGTACACATTGGCGTGCACGTAAAATATCCTTTGGAATTCGATTTAAGAGTAGGTCACAATGCTGCTGATCGGGGAAAATTTCTATCATGGCACACTGTATGGTGTATGCCCATCTTCATCAGCCCAGTCGGATCAGAAGAGTAGGACGTTAAACCCATTTCATTTCATTAAAATACTGTAATGGAATTTAATTTATTTCCACCCTGGCCTGGTAGATCCCACCCCCTTTCTATATAACATTTTTATTAAACAACGTGTCGTTAATCTATCTGTATTCATCTGTCAAATTACTTGTATAAATAGAGAAAAGGAAAAAAATAAACGACATCGGTCAAGATGACAAAATAGAATTTATTATTACAAATTTTAATATACGATTTATATATAATAGTGCTGATAATGGCCGAATGAATGGCGAGTAATTTGAAGCATTCAATGATAAAAAGATTTTATTGTCAATAGAAATGTTCTGCTCGAGCAGGTATCTTTCAAATGCATTCCGTCTAAATTATGCGCCGACTGTGTAACCTATATCTCTATATACACATTCTGAAGATAGAAATTACTTATATTCAATCGAGAAATTTAAACACTTCACATCCTCCCCTCTTGGGTGTTTTTGATTTCATTAGAAGGCGGGTTTCTCCGTCATGTCAAAACATCTTTAGATTTCTGTGTTTTGGTTGAAATATTTGGTCTCTTTATGTATTGAAAGTTTTAGTTTTTGTTTGTCTGGTCCATGTTGAATGTAAACACGTGAAAGTGTTTGGCAGACGGTCGTTTGAATATTTTACTGTGATCAAATTATAACATAATCCACTTCAACTACACTGCACTCGCTAATCCTTTTACAATTTTCCCTTTTCAACTGTTGCACCTTTTCCAGTTATTGCACCGGTTTTCAAATGAACATATTACATGACATACCGTGTGAACAGATGTTTGGGTTTACACGTACAATAAAAAAACGTTAGCTCTGTGAATATTTCGATCCATTGGGGAGTGGCATCGGATGTTCTGAAATGAGTAAGCACATGCAAGGTTTGTTTAACCCTAATCAAAGTAAATTGCGGTCTCCTTTTATTTTCTGGGGGATCTATTTACCGAATGATATGCACGTTCGCATTGAATCATAAGGTCTATCGCTGAGGAAACTGGTGTGGTTGCGATTCACCTGCTGCCCCTGACAAGGAGATAAGGGTTTCGATCATAGTGTTCGCCGGGACTATTCCTCGAGATTTATCAACATGGTTTACTCGCATCCAATGGTGCTGAACAAGGGGGCCTGGGAAGGAACGGTGCTTAATCTTTGCAGTAGCACCAAAAGAAAAACAAGGTTACATGTACAGCTTGATGTGCACGTAAATCACAGTTCACCAGATTGACAGTTCCAGAGCGATCCAACACTCGAATAACATGGACATGACAAATTATTCTAGCCCAATGCTTTAATTTTATGTACATCACGTGTACACATTGGCGAGCACGTTATAGCACACAGTCAGAGTAGAATAGTAGGACGCTAAACCTGATTTCATTTTTTAATCTTAAATACCCTTTATATCTTGACTAAAATTACTATATCACCTCTCTCAGTACATCCCCAACTCAAGTATCAGCCCGCGGTTATGTACGTTGTCCTAAGACGTTTTTGTGAGGGGGATCTACTGGCCTATGTTCCAAGTCGTTCGTTTGTTGTAAATGAGAGCAAAGGGTATTCAGGCCCATTAACCTCCCCTCTTCAACCCAGTATTTGTCATCTTGCTTTAAGATGTTTTACCCCTATTCAATCAGATCCTCTCCTACTGCGCCTAGCAGGGGTTTCAATAGCTCTGGTATACTCCTTCAATACAACTCCAGCCTTTTAAACATGTTAGCCTGGAGGCCATCTTTTTCTCCTAAACCTTTTGTTTGTCAGGTCATCTAGATTCTAATAGATCAGCTATTAAAGACATTTCGCGAGTTTTATAGGTGGAAATTATTTGCCTTTTGAAATGGTTTCAACTCCTTGAATTACGACAAACATACTTAGACCTATTTGTTGTGTCGTGTTTTTGTTGTGTATGGAAAAGTTTAAACACGGTGTAGTAAATCCTGCCATGAATATGTACATTTTTGTAGTAGCCTATGATTTTTAAGGGTTATAAAGTGTGTATGCACAAGGATGAAATCACATTATTGCATTATTATGTCACATTATTGCATTATTATGTCACATTATTGCATTACGATATCACATTAATACATTATATTACATTATGACGTCACATTATCGCATTATGATGTCACATTATTGCATTATGATGTCACATTATTACATTATGACGTCACATTATTACATTATGATATCACATTGTTAGATTACAGTACTGTAAATAAACATGACATAATGTTAATATACTACAATTGGAAACATGGATAGTTTTATGTACATTTAATTAAGAGCTCATCAGATGATACTAATTATTGAAACTACTACTATATGTTATAAAATTCTCGACTTTAACTGATGACAATTTAATTATTTGTTTCAGGTTCATGGTTCGCCAGCAGTTAATGATAATATATTCAGAAAGATTAAGGAACAGAAGATAGTGCTGCCACCTGGCGACTCTCTCAAATTCAACTATCAGCTTATTAACGAGTGCAGTAATAGACATGTACAAATGAAGTACGGAGGGAAACGGGGTAGAGTCAATGCTCGGGGTCGCCCCTCAAGTAATTTTAGTAAGTTGCAATCAAATTATTATGGCTTTTCATCTTAGCAGGGGGTTGGGATGGCCTAGTGGTCTAGAGTGCCGCGCTTCGACCTCTAGCTGGCCGGTCACCTCTGGCTTGCGGCTGTGGTTTCGATCCCTGTTGTGAGCGTATGTGGCATGGAGATAGGGGCGCCTTCTCAACCTCGTGGGTTTCCTCCGGGCACTCCAGTTTCCTCCCACTGCTAAAGACCCCTACGCGCAAGCGAATTATTGAAATAAAATTGAAACCATATGTTAGTCCGGAAATGACCTAGTTTGTGTCGAGTGGACGTTAAACCCCATTTCTCTCTCTCTCTCTCCATTTAGCAATAAGTGGGGGTGGGGTTGTTGGATGACTGGGTGGTCAGTTGGTTCACGCTGTATATCATAAGGTCTGTCATTGAGTCAAGTAGCGTGATTGCGATTCCACGGTTGTTGTAGGGAACAAGGTGTAGGATCGCCTGTCCAATCTCATGGCTTTCCTCCCGGCTCCCACTGCTAAAGACCCCTGCACGCAATTGAATTATAAAAATAAAATTGAACCATATGTTAGTCCCATGTTTTGGTTGTGAATTTGGCAGATAGAAATTGAAATAGAAACGCCGCTGCATGGGCGAAATTACAACTTGGTGCAGCATTTAACAAATTTCCGTTAGTCTGAAAACAACCAAATCATATATTTACGAGATTACACATCAAATTCTCTCCCCTTTTCTCCTGAGCAAAATTCATAGTGTAGCATTATATATACGTTTAGTCTCAATATTACCAAATCATGTATTAACGAGAGTATGCATGACACCCCAACCCACTTCTATCCATCCCTTTCCAACCCCTTCAAAGTTTATATTACATTAATAATATGACACTATATTATAAAGCCCTTATCTAATTTATACAATACCGTAAATACTGTCTCGTTATCAAAGTATGACATCAGCGATGGTAGTGAAACGCTGCAGACAACATCGTCACTCTACCCTTAAACATCTGATCAAAACCAACTCAATTGACAAATTTCTATTCACTGTTCTCATTCAGTTATATCTTCTTAAAATCCAGTGTTTGGTAACCCGATACTTTGACTAGGTGTATTTATCAACCGGTATTCGTTATGAACCGAACGACATGATCGTTTTGAATAAAGGGCTCGAGAAGACAGAAGATGTGAATCTGTGATAAGCCCCCCAACTCATCCTGTTCATCAGCAAGCGTTTACATCTTAATCTAGGTGCAAAAAAAAAAAAAATAACCCAACCACACCAAAAACCGCAATATAATTTAGGTACATTACATCTATTTATTATGCTGTGTCAATGACATTTCTTCCTCAATAAGTGTAGTTACTCTCTTTAAAGTATTTAATAAGTATTTAATGGATGGTCGAATGGTTAGCACGTGCGCGCTGTATCAAAGAGTACCTGACAAGGAGTAGGGTCGCCTGTCCAGCCTTGTTGGTTTCCTCCCACTGCTTAAGAACCCTACGCACAAGCGAATTATTGAAATTAAGTTAAATCATATGTTAGTCCAGAAATGACTCTCTCTCTCTCTCTCTCTCTCTCTCTCTCTCTCTCTCTCTCTCTCTCCCTGTGATGTAATGAGTAGATACGTAACTGATACAGTTTTATTTATTATCTTTAGATCATGTCGACATAAATTTACATAATACGAATTTTAAATGGACATAAACAGGTTTGGAGAGTTTTTAATATTTTAAAGCTTAAGGGATTGTTTCCGAAAATATCCCCAATATGACACAGAAATAGACATCTGACAGATTAAATATTTCATAAATGGTTTCAGATGGTTTAATGCATCATATGTTAAAATAATTTGTACCACGCAACTAACATAGAAAACTTGAATTTCAAATTATATGTTCGGCTCAAGTAATAGTTTCCAGAGATTTCCGCCAGAGGAGAACTCCCCCAAAGGAGATTCCCTCGGCGCATGCATATCTTCATTAATTCGGTTAGTACAGAAAGGTCTGTCACTGAGTCAACTTGCATGGTTTTGATTTCTCGCTTGTACGTGACACAGAGTAGGGTCGCCAGTCAATCTCATGAGCTTTCTGTGGGTTTTCTAGTTTCCTCCTATTGCTACAGACCTCAACGTGCAAGTGAATTATTAAAATAAAATTAAACTATATGTTAGTCCTTAAATGACCTACTCAGTGTTGAGTGGATGTTAAACCCCTTTCTCTCTCTCTCTGTCTATTGACTAGGGAAGACAATGTAAAGATTTTTAAGTATTTAAACCATGAAATAATGATTTATAGTTTACAAGGAAAGAAAACATAAAAGATTTCTAAGTATTCAAACCATGCAATAATGATTTATATGCATTGTTTATAAGTTGAATTCCGTGTTACTCGTTTGCATATGTTATGTACTATTTATGTGTATAAACAATCCCCAATTACCTGAACATATAGTTTTGTGAATTACCACAGATCAACCGACCCGCCCTAGTGGCTCTGGCATGACAGCTCTTCAAATGTTACTCATAAAAAAATTGAAAACCGAAAAGATATTTTTAATTTATGTGCCAGGTTTGTCGTACCACTGGCGTATACTTCATTCATTATCTCGAATTTCAAAGTATGAAATTTGCATAAAAATTTAATTTGACATGAAACGACTGTTAGCGAATAGTAGGTGTTCTTTGTTGGTTGGTAGCTATTAGATACGAGTATGCGAATCAAATTTATTGTAAGAAAATCTGATACATCATCTTTACGTCATGTTTTGATAATGAACACAATGAACATCGCCTGAACATTTATATTATAATATACAATACATGATTGTCAGCTGCAAGACTAGCAAGTAGGGTTTCTATTTTAGGGAGAGGGGTTTTACATAGGCTAAGCTTGTTCCCCAATCCCATTCAGACAACCTGAATAAAAATATTGTTTATAAAAAAAAGTTGCGAGGCAAGCAAGTAGGTTTTCTCTATTAGATAGGGTGACAAACGATAACAAGTCCTTTGCCAAAGGTAATATGTCTAGTTTTTCAGATGTGACAAAAAGAATAAGGTCCCGCATATGTATGTTAAAGATCCCGTGTCTCTAATAGTCTGGGTAGTGTAGAAAATAAGACGTTAACGCCAAGCTCTATTCAATTTTATTCTCTATAACTGTTCAAATGCTTTTTTTGTTTTGTTTTTCAGCCCATTTGACGTTTATCTCCTTATCAGGGGGAGTAATTCTTGTTCGAGGGGCGGAAACCAAAAAATATCTCTGTTTCAACAGAAAGGGCAGATTAGTCTTAAAGGTAAGCAGGTTTATGTTTGTTTAGCTTAGAGCAGGACAAAGGGCCTGATACGGACAGCTATCTAGTCATTCGGATTCAACGAAAAATGAGGTTTCATGTACACATTGCAGTGCTCGTAAAAGATCCCTTAGCTGATGGAATTTGTTATAACGGTAGGCCTTGACGCCGCTGTCCGGGCAACATTTCCTCCATAACACATTTCGTTGTTTAGCTTAATCAGTCTATGTTCAGGCTGTAAAATTTTGTGTAGTTAATTTTCCAATTCTTAATTTTTTATTGTCAAACACTAAACAGGCATATTTCGAACACAAACAGCTGAAGTTTACCTAAATCATAAATTGTCCCATAGAACTTTTTGTTCTATTGATTATTACCATCTGTCTTTCAAATTTTATTTGGAACTATTGTTAGTTTAAAATGATCCAAAACGTTCAGATTTTGTTTTTATTAGAACATCAATCTGGTTGGTTGTAATTTACCTACAAATTGTTCAACACATTTTTTTTTTGTAAATAGGCATAACATGTGAAACCACTAACCAACTTATACTTTGTGATACTTTAAATAGAATTGCAATTATGTTTAAACTTTAAGAAAAAAAAACTATGTAGGTGTTATTAAGATGACGGCAGATATATTATTACATAAGTAAAGTGAATGTTAAGAATGAGATGAATGCTGTCATGAGATGAGGACAGGTCGTACCAGTTTCTCATAGTAACAAGAACCTAATGGGGTTAACCTGTAAAGAGAGAGAGAGAGAGAGATGGGGTTTAATACACAAAATTAAATGATACCAATGTTAATCATAGGCTGTTTTAAATAAATAGGTTTCTTATTCTTATTAGGGTGAGTTGTGGTGACAAAATAATAAAATAATAACATTGAAGACTTAAGTTTGTATTGGGGTAAAATCCCATTTGTGACCCACTCCCACGAAACCAGACACTTGTCGCACAACTTCATTTTGTACTACGGGCACAGAAGCATAAACTGTATGCCTTCTTGTTACTATTAATGAGCCATACTCAACTCCAGATGATACGACAATTTAAAAAGAATTGAATTTTTGGAAAGTTTAGCTGTGGACTATTCAAATATGTTGCCAGCTCTATTTTTATAAAAATGACCATCCGTCTGGTTTCCTGGGAGCAGCTCACATTTTAGCTAATACAGGGTTACATGTGATAGCTGAATATAATGGACATGGATCCATCTTTTAGAATAAGTTCCTAGACATCGTGTATCACATAAACAGATTCAGTCAGTAACCAGGTACATTGAACTGAGTAAAATCCTCTTATTACCCAATATCAAATGAAGTGTGTTTATTTTGTCATGTTTTGATTTCACCTTAGGTTTAACTAATGCTCCAGCATCCTTTCAACGTTCACACGTTTGTTACACAATAATACAACTGCAGATAAACCGCTTCTCACCTCGGTTTCTCACCACAATATATCACAGGATGTAAATATCAAATTAACTTTGGTCGGGAATATATCAATTGAAAATAAACGGAATGTTCACGTACCTATAGCGTTCTTGATTTAATCGTGGGATTGGATGGCCGAGTGGTTAGTGCATGCGCATTGCATCGCAAGGCCTGTCGTTAAGTCAACTGACTGGTTTTACTTTGTAATATTTTATCTGTATTTAGTGATTGAAAGTACTACAGTGACTTTTCCCTTCCTTTTGATGACTACCGTGATGCACTAAGTAGATAACGCATCAAAAAACATATTTATTTGTCAATAAAGCCCATAAATCACTGACTCAACTGGTGATTCACTCTATATTCAGATAATAAAGACACCGGAAACGTCTACGTTTTTATTTCACAAAAGTATCACTAATAAAAAATGTGCACAATTCTATCCGCTTTTCGAACTTTGATTGACTATCACTTTTTTGTGAAAGATGGTGCGATGTCGATTGTTGTGTCTTTCTGTCATTGTACATTTAAAATGTTTTATTATGGTTGCGTTTAACTGTTTTTTGGAGGGGGTTATCTCACTTAAAATTCATGTACAGTTGAACAACTATTCGATTGAAGTTGCTAAATAGGTTGCAATAAATTGTTCTTTATTAACTCTTTTTGAAAAACCATTTGAAAGGGTTGTGCTTTGATTTTGATAATATTTTGTGTTAGTACAGGCGGGCTGTATCGTAAGGTCTGGCATTGAGTCCACTTACGTGGTTTTGATTCTCTGGTTGTACATGACAAGGAGTAGGGTCTCCTTCCAACCTTGTGTGTTTTCTCCGGGTCTTCCTGTTTTCTCCCAGTTCTAAAGACTCCTATGCACAAGATAATTATTGAAGTATAATAGAACCATGTGTCTGTCCCAAATAACCTAGTTTGTGTCAAGTGGATGTTAAACCCATTTTGCTCTGTCTCCCTTTAATTGAAAAATAAAATAAACATGGTTCAAAGAATCCATTTACAGTTTTATTGTGGTTAAAATAATTTATTGGATTAAATTTTTTAAAAAAAGAATTAAATAACAAGGTCTAAAATTTACCGAGGCAGGTATGTGTAGTGGTATGCGTGCAGCTTTGACCTAAATAACACCTCAATCTTAATGTAAAAGGCATATTGTTAAAGTGTGGTCGGTCATATTACTCAACCGACAATAGAATAAACGAGAAGGTGTAAACGCATACCTGTATCAATCTCTCTGCGTTTTATTTCACTTCTTACAAAAATAAAGTTTAATGTTTCCGTCTGTAAAACTGAACCCTGTCTCCCGAGTTCGTCGATACTTATTACGTACATTGCATACAAACGTACAGTGATAGCGATTATAGATTATCCGTATGATTTTGATTTCCCTGTGTTTCAAGTTTTATAATACATCACTTAATATTTGCTTAATTTTTCCCGGTGAAATTCCACTAATGGCTTGATATGTGTAGAAAAGTTCTGTCAACAATTGCTGTGCAATATGTCCCTCATATTACTATGCATGATATATATATATATATATATATATATATATATATATATATATATATATATATATATATATATATATATATATATATATATAATATATATATATATATTATATATATATATATATGTCAGACTTCATTAGCATAGGTCTTGCCTTAAAGGACATTAAACCCAATTGCAGTGCATTTCATTTTCTAGGAAACATTTCATTTTCTTGTAAACACAAACAGGATGTAGAATTACAATATCAATCATTGTACCTTTTCTGCCATCTTTCCATACTTTCTGGCAGTATATGAAATATTCTAATCCCTCTACTCTGTTGGTCTCTCGAAAACACGAGTACAGCATCCATCTACGTTCTTGTTCTTAATTCCAACTGGTTAAATGATGGAGCATCTCTTATATCTTATTGTATTATTGCTGTTTAGTCATTGTTTTGACAACCAGGTCTCCTGCATTATCTAACCAGGAAAGTAGTAGTGCCTTAATCTGTTTACATTTGCTTTCACAAAAGAGATATCGCGGAGAAAAACAAGGAGAGCTGACACTTCTTAATGTATATTAGAAAACGATTTTGCAGTCTCTCCTTTTGTGGCCTGTAGATATGGAATAGTTTCGTTGGAAGTTCTTCCTTTTATTAAGACAAAACAACATCATCTACTATCTAATAGTGCACATTAGTAGCACTACGTATTTACAAGAACGCATGTCAAACCCAGCATAGTTTTTACTCGCATGTTATTGTCAGAAATATGACACTAAGAAGGGTATTCACAGTTTTCACAGTAGCCGTGCAGATTGCACAAAATAACAATATTCAAAGCACATGCTCTAATATAACCCATAAACATTGGAGATTATAACGTACCTTTAAGGAGTTGATAATAATACAGATTATATTTATATTTATGGTTGTTCAATTTAAATATGAAACTCCTGGTGGTCTGCAGGGTCAATGATTTGTACCGTATCAAACTGGGGTTTGTATTGACATTATTGAAACTGTGTTACTTGAAATAGAAATGATATAAATTACAAAAGGGGCTAATGTCCTACTTTTCTGAACCAACTGGGATAATGATAAGGGGCGTGCACAGCCCTGTCCTTCATAACTGACAATTATTCGAAATCTATTCGGAACATTTAGGTTGTATTGTGGATTTTAAATAAAATCGGATGGCCTGTCTACGGCATGCATTGATATAGCACATCGTTTCACTAGCCCAGTCGTAGCAGAACAGTAGGATGTTAAAAAAAAACATTCCTCTTCACTTTGTAGATATTTTGTAAACAGTGCCCCTATATATTCATTATTACTGTGAATTAAAAATCTTAGCCGTATACATAACGATATGGGTCGTATACTAAGTGCATTATTTGCACTACACCTCTCAATAGTTTGTGTTTATCTCCGTCATTCCACTCGAAACACTTCATTGTACTGTGTATAGTATTTGAGTACAAAGTATTGAGAATAAACTGGGCGTTCGGTTTTATAAAATAAAATATTCAGTCTTCTTGTGAAATTTTGTCAGTTTGTAATATGAATAGGAATTGGTATTTAAGATTAATCCTAGTGGTGTAAATACGTAGCCAAGTGTAAAAATATGCTATTCAGCAATTTCGGATATTTATTTATCAACTGTTGTTATATTGCATAGAGCGCCGGGACTCATTCGCTAATGTTAAAGCTTACAATGTCAGTATTTTGCTTCGATCAAGTTTGTATTGGCCTCGTAGGTTTTGAGTTTTTTTATTCAGTATTCTGAGTTATATTGAGGCATAGTTTCAACTAGGGAAGCCTCGTTGAATCATGACTCAGTAATAAGTAGTAATTGTATTGCATTGAATAATATCCTGTGTTACTAATTGCCACTGGGTGTTGGATTTTCGAATGGTTAGGGTGTGTGCGCGCTGTATCATGCGGCCTTTCATTGAGTCAACTGGCGTGGTTTCAAATCCCCGGTTGTACGAGGCACGGAGTTGGGTTCCCTGTCCAACCTCGTTGGTTTTTTCCGAGTACTCCGGCTTCATCCCACTGCTAAAGACCCTACACGCAAGCGAATTATCGGAATAGAATTAAACCATGTTAGTCCCGATTTGACCTACTTTGTGTCAAGTGGACGTTAAACCCAAATTCTCTCTCACTAATTGCCACAGAAACAGGCGACTATTTCGCCTACCAAATTTTTTCTATGATAAAACTAAACCAGCAACAACCCGAACAATTATAGAACCCTTTTCAAGTGTCCTTCAGTCCCGGATATCTATGCAATTGGAAGTTTTCACTTTTATTTTCTTCTAATTTTGTTGTCATCAATTCAGTTTTGTGACTAGTATGTTTCCTGTTACATATGTTGATGATTCAGTCGAGTGACTTCGTTGGGGCATGTCGATAGTTTTCACCTTTAGTTGCTTCAAGTTTTGTACTGTAAAGGTAACCTCAGCCCACATACTTTGTTATTATGACAGCTAGAAACTTCTTAGAGGGTCGAGGCCACATATCTCTATGTCAGAAATTTAACAAATATTGTGTTTGTCTTAAATAATCTAAGCGGCGTGTCTTTATCTCCCTTTTTGCAGTAATTATCTCGAATGAGACTTAACAAATCTGCCTATAGCAGGTATTTCTTTAGGCCTGAAATGTTAAATAAACTATTAATTAGACATTTATTAACTTGCCCAAACCATAATCAACTCTCAATGTCAACTTATGTGTCAGATTTTCACTGAATTGGAATCCGATCTACTGCTCAACGGTCAATGATGATTAAATCCAAAAATGAATAATCGAGTTTTTATCGTACCGACTTCAGTAATGGTGATCGAGGCTAGACTTAAAATTCAAAAGCTAATATTTTGGTTCATAGTGGAGCAATTGGACTGAAGTTTTCAACATCTTCTATTTACTCTATCTATTTTGTAAATTACTTTGAGAAGAGTCAACTATCTAATCTCCTATGATGTGTGTTAAATTAATGTAAAAACAAAATGTCGCTCCCAGCCCTTCTTTATGATAGGGCTTCAAGTCATGTCAACATGTAGGCAACCAACCCTTTACAGATGATGTGTCGAAATAAAAGTCCTTCAAACTAACAATTCATACACAGAAGAGCAATGGGTGGTCAGCACTCTGAAAAACCACCAACAAAAACAACTTTCATGCTTACACATTAAGTTCTGACAATCTTTTAAAATTATAATAAGCTCCCTTTTACCTGAGTCTATTCTTCTCCTGACAAATCCCCGTCTGCCTTGTCTATTTAAACTTCGAAAACTTGAATACATCGGGATATGAAAAACGTTCCATCTAGATGGGGGGCTTTTGTTACTGTGGCTGTGTGTTGGATATTAGTTTTAACAAGGTATTTAGAATATTCATAAAAACCTCACATCAAAGGCCAGGTTTCTTAGTCGTGGGTACATGTTACATCTTGGAGAACAGGCTAACGATGTTACATTTCTTATTAGTTGTAACGGTTACGCTGTTTTGTTATTTCTAGCTAAAAGGTGCAATATTATATTCTAATTTGTAGGTTTATAGTCCAAATTTTGAATGTTAATGTGAAATGTTTACTTTATTTATCAATAGCTAAGTACTGTTACTCCCTTACTGTTACTCCCGTAGTAGGCCTAAACATTATGTAGGCCTACTAGTTTAAAAATGTTTAGTTAACCGTATTAAACATTATGTACTAATTTTAACTATAGTTTGTATATATAGTTAACCATATAGTAAACATTATGTGTTGGTTTCAAAATGATTGTTAACAGTAGTAAACATTATGTAGCCTACTGGTTTTAAAATGATCCAAGAATGGTTTTAGAATTGTAATTAGTTAACCGTAGTAAACATGTTATGCTTTTAAAATGACCTGGGGAGGGGTTTAAGAATTGTATATACTTAAACGTAGTAATCATTATGTTATGGTTTTAAAATGTATAGTTAACCGTAGTGGGCTAAACGTTATGTTCCAGTTTGGGGGTTGGATGGTCGAATGGTTAGCACGTGTGCGCTGTATCATAAGGTCTGTCACTGAGTCAACTGGCGTGGTTTCGAATCCCTGGTTGTATGTAACAAGGAATCGAGTTACCTCCCACTGCTAAAGACGCCTACGGCCTACACGCACGCGAATTATTGAAATGAAATTGATACATGTGTTAGTCCCAAAATGACCTAGTTTGTGTCGAGTGGACGTTAAACCCCATTACTCTCTATCTCCATTTTGAAACGATATATAATTCACGATATATATTCTTATTTAATAATCTAGAATTGTTGCTTTCCTTATCTCTTCCGTCATAGGTGGAATGTGCAACGTGTATTTTGGTGTCTCATCGCTCAAGTTACCTGTAATAGTTGCTATTTGATGAATAGTTGAAATCTCTCTGTCATGTTGACAAGACTCCTACCTGCATCTCAAGTATTTCATCTCAGCTATTACATTTTAAAGTGGCAACAATTCGATATAATAGGGGGTTGGATGGCCGAATGGTTAGCGTTCGCTCGCTGTATCATACGGCCTGCCATTGAGTCAACTGGCGTGGTTTCCAATCCCCAGCTGTACGTGGCAAGGAGTAGGGTCGTCCATCCAGACTCGTGAGTTTACTCCGGGTAATCCCGTTTCCTCTCACTGCTAAAGACCCCTACACGCAAATGAATCATTGAAATAAGATTAAACGATATGTTAGTCCCGAAATGACCTAGTTTGTGTCGAGTGGACGTTAAACTCCATTTCTCTCTCACTCAGTTGAAATAATAAGTTGTCATTTGTCGTTATTTTCAAGTGGCAACAAGTCGAAATAATTAATTGTCATTAATCGTTTAACTCCATGCAAAGACCGGGCCCGGAGTTCACAAAGCATTCGCATACTTAAATTAACTTTCAACACTTAAAATAATCCTATACGAATGTATATAAACTGATTTACATTCATTCATTTCCGTCTTTACTCTATTTCAAATCAGTTATGTTTGGCGAAATACACCTGAAGTCTCAATAGCATGCCAATCTCTAGCGTCTGGTTATTCCAGTCTACATTATTGCGTATGCTCTCCATGCACTACCGTCTAGCCTCGTTCCCCAAGCCCCTTGTTAAAAATGGGCCTGAAACGATTCGTGTACCACTGATAATTTTTATATTTTGTCTGAAATATTGGATATCAGAAGCCCATCTTTTCCCGGTAATATCACATCAATGTTGAATTAAATTGACTAATAATTTGTGTTTTCATTGTCGATGATTTTGGATGATATTGAGTTAGATAGAGACTTAGCTACTTTAAAATAAGGTGAATAATTTTGATTTAATAAAAAAAAAAAACATGGAAAATTTGTATTTCATTTACGATTACACAATAACGAAGTTGAAGGCTTTTTGATTTCACTGGGGAAAAAATCGTAAATTTCATTTTTGCACAGTTTGCTTTAAAATGTTGAAACTGATATTGACATGTGGCATGTTGGTAATCTAGGATTAAAACTCACTTAAATTCGGTGAAAGGAACCTGTATATTCTGATAATTGCATGCTCTAAACTCCAGTGTGAATTACATAATATAATGAAATGCGAGCGTGTATCATATTAGACAAGATGCAATAAATATGGTGAATTAGACAGCTATTAAATTAAAATAGTGTTACGGGACAGGAGCTTTATTATAATATTTTGATTCGACTTGAATTTTATTAGATACTTGATGCGATCTTCTGTAGAGTAAGAGAGTTCCTTTTATCTCGGCCGAAAACAACTTTTGCTTGAAGGGCAACACAACACCTGGTTGGATCGCGTCTGTGACAGTAGAGGATACGCGATTTAATCATTTATTGAAATGAATTTCTAAATGCCCCATTAGGAATAAATATGAGAATTTCAGTTGATAAGTCTGCTTAAACTAAATATGATATCATCACTACAAATCCCAAATGTTTTATTACCCCGCAATTTAGCTGACACCACACCTCGCAGAACTTTGATAGGACTCTGAATCACTTGATTGAAGTTTGTCAATTCTGAACGTTCCGGTAGCTAGTCGAGTACCTTCGGATATTGTGTTAGATGACTCTACAACCCAATCATATTGCCAAAAGTTTAGGAATGACAACACGTCATGTTCTGTCGAAACTTTCCATGTACGAGGATGAAATGAAATGGCGTTAAATTGTTCTGTTCCGACCGGGCTAATGAAGGTGAGCGTTGCCCATACAGTGTGCTACGAGGGGAATTTTACCAGAACGGTGAGCCTACTCTTCGAATTCTAATTGTTAAGAGTTCTTAATGTGTACACAGGACCTCAGTTTCTTGCTAGGCGGGGGGTTGGGATGGCCTAGTGGTCTAGAGTGCCGCGCTTCGACCTGTAGCTGGCCGGTCACCTCTGGCTTGTGGCTGTGGTTTCAATCCCTGGTGTGAGCGTATATGGCATGGAGATAGGGGCGCCTTTTCAACCTCGTGTGTTTCCCCCGGGCACTCCGGTTTCCTCCCACTTCTAAAGACACCTACGCGCAAGCGAATTTTTGAAATAAAATTCAACCATATGTTAGTCCCAAAATGACCTAGCTTGTGTCGAGTGGACGTTAAACCCCATCTCTCTCTCTCTCTCTCTCTCTCTCTCTCTCTCTCTCTCTCTCTCTCTCTCTCCTTGCCTTGCGAGGCCTTTCTTCCTGCACCACTGACAATGGAAAACCTGGTTGGTAACTCGTAAGGAACTTAATCAGTCAACTACCAGAGCAAACCCGTGATCTCCAAATTAGCGAGCCAACTAGCAACTTACTGAATGAGCCACCGCGACTACTGTTACTTGAAAGGTGTGATAATATATGATGATGTTAGCAACCCAACCAGCGACTTGCTCATTGAGCCACCACAGATCCTGTGAATTGAAAGATGTGATAATATATAATGATGTTAGCAACCCAACCAGCGACTTGCTCATTGAGCCACCATGGCTACTGTGAATTGAAAGGTGTGATAATATAGGATGATGTTAGTTAATGATGTTAGTGTTGATAAAGTTGTATATCAACGTATCAGTGCTTATCTAGGATCAATATCAGATTATAGAAAACTTAAGTCACGATCTCACCTCAAATATTTCAACTATTTTAAACAACTGGTTCACGAGAACTCCTTTACATCTGTAATCACTGTATGTTTGTCTTTCGATATGTGAAAATAGCAGGAATAAGAGAATTTTCCCTGGGCAGCGACTTTCGTCACCACTTTTTTTTATATTGCATCTGTGTATGGGACACTAAACTAATATTTGATTGATGTGTATGAGAGAGCGAAGGAGTCGGGGGGGGGGTAAGCTTCCACTCACACAATCCAGACCATTGCAGGACTAACCTATGGTTCAATTTTATTTCAACAATTCGCTTGTCCGTAGGTGTCTTTAGCAGTGGGAGGAAACCAGGGGGTAGCAGGAGAAAAGCAATGCGGTATGACTGGCTGGAATTTGAAGCCACGCCCCCTTTTGACAGACCCTATGATTTAAAGTGCATCAGTTGATAACGGAAGTGACGCGTTACAGATTGAAACCTGGCTTGTTTGAATCCGACACTTTGTAGTGGGATAACCAATATGCGGTTTCATATCGTTTTTATGTGAAAATAGACCGCAAATAGGTGTTAATTTACTGTTTCAATGTCATTTTCTAATCAATGACGCTTCTGGCTATTAATCAAAGACATATATATCTCTCTTCTTTTTCGTGTCGTATGTTAAAATAAACGTGCATACACGTCATTGGTATAGTCATATTTAATAGCTGGGTAATATTTCTCTGACAGATCTGTTAAGCTGGATTTCTATTTCTGACTTATATTTTCCTATTTTTAGAGTCGTATTGTATGCGATCAGATCTGGTATCGAATATTGGAATTTCATTTTAAAGGCCGCCACTAAACCCTTCCGACGTAGCTGACGTCATCAAAGTAAAAGTAGAAATATAATTAAGACAATTTGAGTTATGACGTATTTTGTTGAAATTAGCCTGCGAATAATTCGAGACCCACCTGCGCATCACCTATAATTACCTGTAATTTAATCAGTCTATAAATACACGGTGGACTGTTAGTTTAGAAAACCATCAACTTTTATTTCTGGGTATCATGAAAAGGTGTAATATATTTACCTGAGTGTACTCTGGTCTATTTTTAACCACGGCAGTAAATAAACGAGGACCAATATACCTTCTTAACCATGTGACCTTTCCGTGTTGGATGCAGCCCACCCTGACTTGAGTCACTCCTCCTCGGTTGATTAACATTAATTCACAAGTTGTCGTGTGAAATAAAAACAAGCGATTTGATTGGTAGTACGACGAATCTGCTTCATGATGTAGTTTTATGTGCACGACCACACCGACCTAAGTACACATGAACTAATGTCGAAAAGTCCATGAAGAAAAGGTAGAAGTGCCGTGCCACTTCCCTCACTAAATATCCATCCTTGCACACTTTATGGTTTATGCTTGTCTTTATTAGTCTGTTTGGTGCAGGAATAGGATGTTAAACCACATTTCATTCAATGTTTAATATACTGACAGATGTCATGTACATGGCATGATATGCTGGAGTGTTTATCACACGTTTTTTAAAGAATTGTTAGTCGAGTGGTCTAAAGTGTGATTTATATCTTAAGGTCTGTCATAGACTCAGTGTTGTGGTTGTAATCCCAGTTTGTATGCACTAAAGAGTAGCGTCACCTGCCTACACTTCTGGGTTTTCTCTGGGTACCACTAGTTTCCCGCCATTGCTAAAGGCTCCATCTTGCAAGCATATTATTGTGTCTAATGGATGTTGCCCTCTCTCTCCCTTTCTCCCCCCCCCCTCTCTCTCACACACACACACTCAATGGTACACAAAATAATTCAAAAATACATGAAGCATAAATAATCCCAAAATACAAAATGTGCAATTCTTAATACTCTCTCTCTCTCACTCTGTTTTTCTCTTCCTCTCAGTGCAATATAATATTTATACTGATGTTAAAAGGGTTCCCTCCCTCCCCCCCTCTCTCTCTCTCTCTCTCTCTCTCTCTCTCTCTCTCTCTCTCAGTACAGTATAATATTTATACTGATGCTAATAGGGTGCTTCCCCTGGATAGACATAATCATTGAATTATTTACTTTGCGAGCATAGTTTTTAAGATTATGATGTTGCGTGGGTCTGTGTAATAGATGATAATAATCAGGGTATATATTTAACTAACACTTTAACATTGTGAAATACATCACCATTGAATAAATACTAGTCGGGGACCGTTAACTTGAGATTAGACCACCAGCATATAAACATCTCAAGTACTCCAACAGACCAACGGCGTTACTTAAGTGTGAATACTTTAAACTTAATTCAGTCCGGGGGAGTTGCAGCACGTGATCTGACACCTTTCTCACTGAAAACGTAAAAAGCATACACCTTGAAATATAGTCCACCTGAAATCGTTTATTGGATTTGAATAAATGGTTATACTGAATTTCAAGTAGTTTAGAGTAAGTCTGGCCATGGCTTGCTCGATCTCAACGTTACCCGTTGCCAGTGGTCCAGGGTGGGGGGTCTGACAAGAAACAGCCTCTAGTGGCCCCACGTTCACCTGGCTTTAAGGTAAATAACGATTTGACAAGAAGTAGATGGGAAAGCAGCAGTTTGGACAAAAGTAAACTGGGCAGTGTAAGAGCCTCTTTATTAGCCCCGTTGGTGTAGAAAAGTAGGCCATTAAACCCCATTTCCTTTACTGTCACAATTCATTTTATTTTAACTTTAGGTTTGGGTGTATGAAATGTTGACTTTTTGGTGATATAGAAAAACATTTCCGTTCATTCCATGGCGACATCTTGTCTGTTAAAATGATGAAGAAAGTTATAATATAACATTGTTAACATGATTTGACTGTCAGAAAGGGTATCAACTACATGGTTAATGTGATGGATAATTGCATATAATTATGCAGACAGTAACATGCAATTATAACCAATAGTATGCATAACTCTCTACTTTAAAGATACATTACCAGTCCTATCACCTTTAAAACGGCAATTGCATATTTTTTAGTTATATTTTTAAAATATATTAAAATAAAGCCCTAAAATAGATTGTATCTATAAACAGTCCTACCTTGTTAAAGAATAATCCTATTAATCCTATAATTCATTATTGCCAGTTGAGAAATTGGCAAAAATATCATTTTCAACTTCAAATTCAATCGTTTGAAGATCGCCATTGCATGGAGGGGAATGGGAAAACAAGGGAGGTAATTCAAGTAATTGTGTTATTATTTTCGGTGTCAGGGATTTTTATGCCTGTGAAATATTGCCCATGATCGTATAATAGTGACTTGACAACCTTTTGAGCAAAAGACATAGAAATAATTATGTTTTGACTTTCTTAGAAAATATGAAATTTCCGCTTTAAGGTGCACTTTTGCTCCTCTTGACACACTTCGATTTTCCTTCGCAGGAGTCTTTAAAGAGTTTTTGGGAGAGAGGTCATATAGGCTATGCCTGTTCCTCAAAGCATTTCAAATTCTGAATAAGATATTGTTTAAAAGAAAGAAAAAAAATCCTGAAAATTAGCTAAATCACTCTCTCAAATATTGAGATAAATAAACTACTTTCAGTTTATGTTTATTCTTGAATTGTATACGTTGGAGCTATCAGTTTCCTTGTTGATAATTTTGGCACTACCATATTCACCAAACATATTCACCACATATTAAAAAAGACTAAAGTATAAATACAATTTGGCCCCACTTTTCCTCATTATTGAAATTGGTAGGACATTTTTATGACATCCACACAATTTCATAAACTGGAATGACTGTATTATATACGGGGCAGGCCGTTCTGGCTATAATAGTGTCAAAATAGTTAAGAGACAGGCCCGGATCCAGGATTTTGTCATGGGGGGTTGGCATACATTGGAGCATAGGGTAATACGTTACAACCTTGAATTGCTTGGGTGGAAACAATGCGAAAATCATGTTTACATCTATTTAGGAGCAGATATGTCAACTACAACAGTAACAAAGCATATGAAAATGAAAATCAACTATGTCACCGGGGCTGAGGGGGGGGGGGGACACGGCCCCACTGCGGACAAGTTTGAACAAATAGCTACATCACTATTTCGACTTAACCTATTTATTGAGTTGGTTTGAATACACTGGCTCGTTCAGTTTAATTTGTCTGCCTGCCTTAACTGTTCTGTCCTTAATCTCTTTTCAACTAGCGCCATATTGAAAACATTCTTTAAACATTGTGGAATAAATTTCACGCTTCAACGCTGCTTTATATTGGTCTAAAGGAAATATTTGTGATGCAAGAAAGACATGGTTACATTAAAGGATCTGTGACATGTTTCACCATTTATCCATTGATATTAAAACTTCCCGTTAAAAGGGAAATGGGGTTTAACCTCCTACTGTTCTACTCCGACTGGGGGGGGGGGAGTGGGGGTGGGGGAGTGGGGGTTGGGATGGCCTAGTGGTCTAGAGTGCCGCGCTTCGACCTCTAGCTGGCCGGTCACCTCTGGCTTGCGGCTGTGGTTTCGAGCCTTGGTGTGAGCGTATGTGGCGTGGAGATAGAGGCGCCTTCTCAACCTTGTGGGTTTCCTCCGGGCACTCCGGTTTCCTCCCACTGCCAAAGACCCCTACGCGCAATCGAATTATTGAAATAAAAATTAAACCATATGTTAGTCTCAAAATGACCTAGTTTGTGTCGAGTGGACGTTAAACCCCATTTCTCTCTCTTTCTCTACTCCGACTGGGCTAATGAAGACGGGCCTACACCATACAGTGTGCTATGAGGGAAACTTTGCCTGGGCAGCGCCACTGCAGCCTACTCTTGTATGGAATTATGACTGTCAAGGGTTATTTTACGTGCACGCCAACGTGTATACAGGACCTCTGTCTTTCGTCACACCCGAATAAACGACTATACAATGTCCTTCTGTCCTGCGTCACTGACAAGGTGGACCCAAGTGTTTGTAAAGTTGAAATTATTTTTAGTAAAGACACAGAGTTCCCTTAATATACATTTCAAGGTTTCCAGATTTCTAGAATTTGCCCCCCAAAACACCCCCCTGCAATCAAAACCAATGATTTGTTGCCACTGAGTCAACTGGCGTGGTTTCGAATCCCTGGATGTACGTGGCGAGGAGTAGGGTCGCCTGTCCAACCTCATGGGTTTTCGCTGGGTCCTCCGTCCCCCCCCCCCACTGCTAAAGGCCCCTACGCACAAGCGTATTATTGAAATAAAATTAAACCATATGTTAGTCCCGAAATGACCTAGTTTGTGTAGAGTGGATGTTAAAACCCCATTTCTCTTTCACTCCTTTACCTTTAAATCAAGTAGACCTAGTTCCTTTAAAGTAAAAACTGTCGTTGAGTTAAGATAAAGGTGATTTGTTATTTCCAATAAAACCTATATTGACTGTGTGTATTCAGTGAAGGCTATTATTCAATGTTATTATAAAGTAATCTGTAGACAGACAACTGGCTGTGTATTAAACCATGCTGCATTCATAAACATAATATAACCTAACATGTCTATATTTAAATGTTGGCTTATTTAGAGAGAGGGGGAGAAAGAGAGTTACTATACGACACTAATTTTATAAACACATTAACACTTAACATATTATTTATATTTAAATGTGTGATTATGGAGAGAGGGGGTGGGGAGAGGTGGGGGATGTACTATACGACACTAATTTTACTTTATGGTCGCTAACTGAGAGAAATACTTCAGAGAGAGAGAGAGAGAGAGAGAGAGAGAGAGAGAGAGAGGGAGAGAGAGAGAGAGAGAGTAAACTGGAGGATTGAGATGTAAAAGGGGCTTTCTAGCTGGCCGGTCACCTCTGGCTTGCGGCTGTGGTTTCGATCCCTGTTGTGAGCGTATGTGGCATGGAGATAGAGGCGCCTTCTTAACCTCGTGGGTTTCCTCCGGGCACTCCGGTTTCCTCCCACGGCTAAAGACCCCTACGCGCAAGCGAATTATTGAAAAAAAATTGAAACCATATGTTAGTCCCAAAATGATCTAGTTTGTGTCGACTTGACGTTAAACCCCATTTCTCTCTCTCTTTTATGCTGTACCAGCTTTATCTAAATGACGTATGAGGAGCAGTACGACTGCTATCTGTCGTCCATCAATGAGAACTATAATATCAATTTGTCTGTAACGACCGCAAGCCAGACAATGGCCCCGCATTCTTATGACTTATGTCAACGGTTAAAGTCCTTACGAGGGGTTTTATCGACAAGATTACGGGTTATTTAAGAGAGGTGATCATCTTGTGGGTTATGGATTAATCTGTTAATATTCATATTTCTTGGTTCTACGATTCAAGACTCATTTTGTGGTTTGACCGAATCTGACCCACTGGCAGTTAGCCCACTTGGGTCGACATCATCAGCATTACGCCAAGAGTTGATGTGAATACGCCTTGACTATGACTACACGCTCGTGGTCAAAAGTGAGTTGATGTTCGTCATGCGGTGTGATGGTCCAGTGACGTTCTGGGTTTTTTTGTGATCGCCTACGCATGGCTGCATACTCAGGCAAAATGGCTTCGTGATGTAATGTTATGATCCAGTGAACTTCGGAACGTAATGACGGACTCTACATTATACATAGTAAATTGTTAAGTAACGTAGCATTTTCCTCAAATCCACGTGAAGGCAGGCAAGATATTTTTGGGAGATGCTAAGTATAGACCCCAAAATACCCATTTATACAAAACGGCCATTGTGGTATCTGGAAATTCCCGAACCTCCCCAACCGGTCATGAATAAGCATTCACCAATGTATTTAAATGCCATTTTATAAAAATTTCATTTTTATTTAATAAATTACATTATTAATTATTTGTTTCATTTTTTTCAGCATAATTATCATAAGAAGCGATGTGCGTTTCGAGAGCAAGTGAGTAGAGGCGACTATATCAGACTCCGGTCGGCCGAGCGACCTGATTGGTTCGTGGGTTTCCGGCCAAATGGCAAACCGTTGCCAGGTTACGCAATACGGAACTCTCGAAAGGAAGTGTGCTACGACTTCCTACGGAAACGTTTATTTAAGTCTCGGACAAACTCAAACTCGCCTATTCAAGGCATTGATATGAAAAAACTACTTGAAATAATAGAGAGAAGAAAGGCTAATCGGTGACGTAATGTGAACACGTATTGTGAGGTTTAAAAAATCATATATAAATGTAGCCCCGGGGACGTGTCATGTGGGACGTGTTAGAGGGCATTGGGCTGTGTGCGGATTACGGGACTCCAACTTTAATATGTCAGTTCTTCGTGTTCGCCACTCGCCACCACAAGCTGTGATAGGATCGTCGACAAGAGTCTGAACGAATGACAGAAGTTCGTCTTCTTTACATCTTCTACCATCTTTATGACGTGTAACTATACTACCGTCAAGTTTCCCGCAAACTTGTACTTTAACTTAAAGTAATGACGTCATCAGCATATATCCATACGATTTACGTCATCAAACTGGATTAAAATGGTGGACGTACGTCATCAAATTGTGTGTAAATAGTGTACATGGTAAACAAGAATTTTGGAACTGTAAAGGAATTAGTGAATCATCCGGGGGGTCTTCTTCACAGAAGATTAACTTAAGGATACGCCTGGATTTATTAATATTATTATTATTTAGAGAAATATATTGTGTAAGAGATGCACGTGCATTTCATGAGTTATGATAATTATATACCTGTATATTTCTGTATACCTAATATATGCATATATATATATATATATATATAACTAGCAATTCTTATTTTCAACCAGGAACGCGTGTGACGTAATGTGTACGTGCTGAAATTCCTTGATAACGTAGACCATTGGCACGTGACTTTAGTTGCTGTTATGCGCATGTGTTGTTAATGGCTTCTGTTGGAGAATAGATTTTAGCCCTTTAGGAATTTATTTACATTTAAACTGATCTGTAAAAAAGCTGAGGCTCAGCAGTTAAATATATATATATAATTATATATATACTATATATATACTACCTCTTGAAAAACCACAAACAAGAAAAAATACAAAATTTTGTAACCATAAGACTTTTTTTTTGTTGAATTGGTTTGGTTTCAATTCTTACCGTGCTAGAAATCTTTTTACGACAATATAACTTCAACTTTATAGACACACTTTATATACAGAACGAAACCAACCAGGTGAACAAATATGTGAATATTTTTTTTGTTTTTGTTTTGTTTTTAAGGATTTTTTTTATTATTGAAATAAGTGTATTTATGAGGAGATTTTAGTAAAAGATACGATTATATTATGTATAAGACAAGCTAGTTAAAGGGGCGAAATCTCTTACCGAAAAGCGAGTACCAAAGTGTCCAAACTGATCACACAAATTTGCTTAATCTTATTTGTGGTACTAAGCTCTAAGGAACATTTCCCCGCCCTGAACCCAAAGCGCGCTTTGCAATATTGTATTTGGTTAAAAGTTGGACAGTTCATAATCTTTATGTGCATTTAGCGATTTTATTTATTCTAAAAGCATGACATTTCGACAAGTATCCTCTTAACGTTATCAGTTCACCCTGATAATACCGTTAAAACAGCGCACAATTATCCTTAAGCATCCAGCCTTTCTAAGATGGCAATGGAATTGAATTCAACCTTTTGCCGAACACTTTATTATTCGCTTTTGGATCAGAGATACCGTCCCTTTAAAATACAGTATGTTCATATCAACAAGTATAAATAATGGTAGCGACTCTTTAATCGTGGTATATCTAATATAATTACCTTTCTATACGTCATCAACATTTTCACGTCATTAACAAACATTGTTATATTTTTGGTTTACTGCCCATAGAATGAGATTATGACCCCGCCCCCCCCCACCCGCTCCGCTCCACTTCTTCTTTTTTTCCACGTACAGCCCTTATTATTTACCTCATTATCGATCTATTAATCAGGGGAATATATGATCGGATATTAAACATCCCTACAATGCAAAATGAACTCAACCAAAACTATATTATTTAGTGCATAGAACAGATTTGTAAATAATGACTAGGATTAGGGTTTGGGTATTCCCCCTGAAGCAAAAGCCCAACTCACCACACGCCGTACGGGAGAATTTTATTCAACCCACGCAAGAGACTTACGCTTGCGCGTGTTCCGTCACCATAGAAGATTGCAGACTGGCCGTAGAGACTTTTGGTCTTGCATATACAAAATGTTCACCCGGTTTCTTGTGACTGATCTGCGACCCGTTCGTGTCAAAACATATTCGGCAGGTTGTTAGCTGGGCTTAACCAAAATATATCACATCAAGTTATTAATTTTAAGACATTGTGTAACACTTAGTCTCTCTAGCAGAGTAATGTAGGTGAAATCGAAATGAAATAGAAAAAATATTATCAAGGTACTCAAGAATAGTTTTTAGAATGCATTCACAAAATCTAGATCTGGTTTTTATTCGTTCATACAGTGTTACACTCTTAGCTCCTGATTCCACGATCAGGAGCACGTGATTTACATACGATGTGTTGCATGAACGTATTTATGGTAAACCGGAACTGGTTTCATCCCCCTGGTAACCTCTTCTGGTGGCAACACTCATCAACAATAGTTATCTTAGGCTCGGTCAACTTTGTGTGCTTGTTCGTAATTCACATGAAGGGGACCCAAAAATCAAGTTGAATTCGCCTAGTTTAAGAAATTGTTCTTTTGGACGATCGCGCATCAAAATTCCAAGATGGTTGCTATGACGTCATAGTGGATAATTTGTAGTGTCTGGTTCATGTAACAGTGTCGTAATTGTAACGTTACAAAATGATATTAAAGTTGAACTGATTTTTTACCTCATCATAAAAAATTTATTAATGTTTGTTGACACCATGTAGTAGTAATTCCAATATTTTCTGCTTTAAATTTGAAAATATATGTTATAACGTACGTCTGACATAGTTCCGTATTGATTTAGAATTGATATAGGTTGGCGTTTCAACTCGTATGGACCCATCTTCAACTTTCAGTGATGCTGACGCCTCGTTTCAACCAGTATTGACTTATATTTCGAATTACGTTTCACTTAGATCCTTCTTCGTGTTTCGACTGTTAACGAGTTTCATTTATATAAATTTTCGCTGGAATATCAACCATGTGTGGGTGGTCTGGCAGAACCAATTGAAATAAAACCCAAACCAGTCCACGGAACAGTGATCCTTTATTTTCTGTATTGACCATCGACCCCTGTTATATAGAAGGGAATTGTTGCACCCTGTAGGGGACTCCCCGGATCATTATTACACGGCTGTTTTATCGTCAAGTATTTCGCGATCATCAAACGCTCCACTTTCAATGGGTGTGATTCAACAATTGTACACAGACCTATAAACCGTTTCACGAAATCTAAACATTGAATTTAACACTAGGCCTTGAAAACTGACCCCTTCTTATTCCGTAATTTAAGGATAGCCTTTGTAACCGCCGTGACATGATACCCTTGTTATAACTTGCCATACGTTTCAACTAAAACAGACCCTTTCTTGTTCTGGCCCTTACTGTGGAAATTTCGTATGAAGCAGTCAATATAAACTTGGGTCTAACGAATATGGGCTATTCTGACATTATCGTTGTTTTTAGGGTAATTTAAAACAAATGATACTTTCTCTGAGAAGGGGCCCACTGTGGCTCAGTGATTATGGCGCTGGCGGATACTGGCTGAATAACAAGGACGTCCCGGGTTCGATACCCGTGTCGGAGGCTCTGTCAAGGAACATAACCGTGTCGTTGACGTACACGTAAACGTAAAAAAGACCATTGACATAATTCGAAATACGAGTAGACCGTAACGCTGTTGTCTGGGCAAAATTTCCCCGACTGCATGGCGTATGCCCGTTTTCATTAGCTCGATTGCTGCAAAAAAGTAGGACCTAAATTCCAAATGAAATCTTCAAAATAATGTAGCTCAAGTCATGTATATCGAATATACGAACTATTTGCTATGTGGACTCCTCGGGATAAGAAAGGGTGCACGTCACGTACGTATTTGATATGACTGTATCTCTGTCTCGTCTTTTTTAGGGCAGTATTAATTAGATGCATAATATTGGAACTATTAAATACAGCCCAGCCAATCGGATTCAAACACACATCCTATTTCGTTTCGTTTTTTATATTTTAAAATTTCGTTTCTGGCTCAGTTTTGTATAACCCGCGCTCTGGTGGATGTGAGGGATTAGCCAATGAAACGGTTTGTTACGGCGTGCTGTGCACGAAACAGCGGGTAAACCCACTAGAAACGTCATAGGGTCCAAAGCCTTTCGTATTGAACCCTTACCCGACCTCCTACTACAACTGGTCAGATCTTCGTGTGGTAGAGGTCATCAAAAGTATAAAAAAAATGAAAATATAGATCTGTATTAGAATTCGATTGCAGCCCTGCATAATAATAATAATAATAATATACCGTATACATTATACCTCTTAAAACTAAACTCCCCCGTGACTTTAATCTAAAACAATTCAATTTTCACAATCGCCCGCAGGCTAAATACAGACATGACAGTTTAGGGTGTAATAAATCTAAGGGTATAAAAACCATGCGCATTCTTCCTGTCAACATATAACATAAGACAATACGGTACAAAAAGTGTGGTTGATCCCACGGAATAGCAAACGAATCACGCCCTGTCGTCGTATCTGAAGTCACGATTACCCAGGTACTTGTCACAGTTTTAAATGGAGAAGGGAGTAATTCTTAAATAAAGTAGAGTTCTTCCCATATAAAAAGCGACCCCGCTACAGATTGTTAATAAAAAGCTAAATATATGTAGTTCTAAGCGATTCACCACTGTCCATTCCGTTGTTTGTATTTTAAAATAAAACGGATTTGTGAAGAATCTATTTAAATTTTTCCGAATTAGGGATCGTCCGCACGAAAAGGGTGAAATACCCAAGAGAATTTAAGTGCTGTGCTGTTACAGATGTTCTTCGATTATTATTCGATCTTAATGCACCGTTTCAAAATGTATGCCTACTGGGACTTAAATGCGACCCAAAATTATAGCACAACTTTATACAGACATACACGCATGTTGTATATCGCCAGTAATTGTATGGAAATTGTCATGAAATTTTATCAGTAAATATTCCATTGTTAAAGGTCGCTGACTCTACTTCTGTGAAATTTAGATTAACTTTAAAAGACATTATTTAAATTATGATATAAATTTACGTGGGAACACTCGTAAATAAATAAATAAATAAATAGGAGAATGCCGGGGTATGAATTGTCCTCATTTAGATTCTTCCCCCACTTTTAATGACCCCTACACGCAAGCGAGTTATTGGAATAAAATTGAACCATGTGTCCTGAAATGACCTAGTGTGTGTCGAGTGAACGTTTCACCCTTTTTTACCCTATCTCTCCGCCCCTGTCTTAAATCCTACTGGTAGTAGTTTCTCAAGACCTTTCCGTGCGATTTCGGATTCAAATATCGTATATTTCTGAACAGTCTACCTATTTCCTTACAATAGTATGAGCATTAAACGCTTTTATATTTCAAATAAACGGAGATTTAGCTACCCCGAACTCTGTTGTCTCTCGGTATTATTATGGTATATGTGAACAGATTTAGATTATTCGTCAATTAAAATGAAATAATTGGAAATCAGTAAATGATCGTTATTGCAACGATATGTGTCACATTCTATTGTTATTTAGTTGTATTATGTACAAACTGTTTCTCTGTGACCTTTAGGTGGTCCCCATGGATCCGTACTGGGCCCATTTATTACAGGTCTGATTTGTGTGTACTGTTGTCAGGTCGTACTATCATTAGTTTGTAAATAGATTATTACATTAAGTTTGAATAGGACAAGGTATGAAACCAAAGATATATAATTTATTGGTCCACGTGGTTCATATGATGTGATGTTAAAATTCACGTCTTTACTTCATCATTCTATTTAAGCACCTAGTGCGTTCAGTAGCCATTTCAATAAAACAATAACAATTCAATAAACATATAAAAAATATAAATATCGTATTTGTCTGTTGTTTTCATGGTTTATGAAGTGGTCTAACGTGTGTGCTTTGGACCATAATGTCTGTCGGGTGGGGTGGTTAAATGGGTAAGACGGTGGCTCGCTAGCCTGGAGGTCGCGTGTCCCATCCCTGCATTTGGCTCGATTTTCAGATTTAATCCTCTTGTCAGTGGTGCAGGACGGAGGGCCTGACAAGGACAGCTGTCTAGTCTTTCCGACAGGACAACAAAGCGAGGTCCCGTGTATACATTGGCGTATGACCGTCTTCAATACCCCAGTCGGAACAGAACAGTAAGACCTTTTTTCGGGGGGGGGGGAGACTAGCGCGTGCGCCTCGCATCATAAGGCCTGTCTCATTGAGTCATATCTTTTGGTTTCGATTTCCCAACGAGTAGGTCGCATGTCCAACCTCGCTGGCTTTCTCCGTGGGCATTGCAAAGGTTGCCTCTTAAGACGGGCGCGACGACAAAGACCATCGCTTGAGACGGACGCGAGAAACACTGCCTCTTGAGACAGGCGGGACAAAGTTGGAGGAGACATTGTTTCTAACAGCAAAATCTCCTCGTGCATTTTAGGCTTAAGTTTGGACAGAAATAGGCATATCCGGTGTCATGGTCCTACAAGAATCAGCGTACGAACAATATTTTCGAACTAAGTTATATTAATGTCTTTGTGATCGTCATTTGAATGTTGTTTTTTTTACAACGATGTTGTAAAAGTTCAAACTCTGAACAGGAACATCAGCCCAAAAATGGTTCAACTATGTTCATTATTTACAAATGGGTAGAATATGAATACCTATAACATATCTTTCCTAGATGGCCAATTATTATCAATACTTTGGGCGGTTCCAACCACAAACGCTTTTGTCGGCGATATAGTAAAACAGGTTTTTGTCCAAATTTCAACTATCCATAATTTTGTCAACTTTTTTTTATAAATTTGATAAAATGTTGGATATGGGTAGAATTTTCTTTTCCTTGTCGGCTCCATAGTTGAAAAACTGGGACTCTATTGACAAATGAAACGCTTTTATCGCTCCTTGTCGGTTGTTGTCGGTGATTAGTAGAACTGTCCACGGATGTCTAAAATCATTCTTGTGGCAAGTAGGTTGTAAATAACATACTAGACCAAACTATATCATAGGTCAAGTGTTTGTAGTTCCTCAGGGAGTGGACCACAACTGGTCGGTCATTACATTTTGTACGGTTGATGTTTAACTCATCTCAGGTTGTTCCTCAACCGGTTTCGCATTACGACCGGTCACAGTAGCGGGCCTACGGTTGATATCTATCGCCTCGAGATTTCCTCAACCTGTTTTGTTTGGCATTACGACCCGTCACAGCAGTAGTACGCAGTTGATGTATAACTCTTTTGGGTTTTAACCGTTCACAGTAGTACCGCTGATACATAGTTCCCATGCTACCCAAACCTAATTTTTCGTAAAAAGTATATGAATCAGGAACTGAGCATGTCGTCATGGCACCCGTCTTGGAATTGTGACGGCATATGAATACATCCGGTAATCGTTGCGTAAAGAAGAAGCATGACAAGACTTTGAAACCATTCCTACTTTATTAATTCAACATTGAATCTATTTTAACTTCCCAGAAATGAGACAGATAGAAAAAGAAAGATGGTGGACTAATATCTCATTCAATTTCAATTCAATATTTCGCTTGCGTATTGGGGTCTTTAGCAGTGGGAGGAAACGGGACGACCTGGAGAAAACGGACGAGGTTAGACAGGCGTTTCTACACTTTGTCACGTTCAAGCGGGGAACCTAACGCCACTTGACTCAATCACAGACCAGCTAACCCGTCTTCAAGGATGTGTGCTATGGGGACCTGTGCGATATCCGGGCAAGCTTGACCCAAAGGCGTTATATAGCTGAGGCGCTAGAGGCGTCAGCCTCCTCGCGAAAAAAAATTCCAGAAATTGGAAAAGTAAAACGGGAGAAAAATGCTAAAACCGATGAGAAAATGAAAATGTACCCTAGTTAGGGGGCCCTAAAGGCAGACAAAAGGGCCCTACGTCTGACAAAAGGGCCCCTCTGGCCAAGGGAAAGGGTCCCGAGTCCGAGTCAATCGTTTTACATACCCTGTTACTGTCGAATCCATTATTGAATGAGAATGCAGTCATTGCATTGGCATACAAATCATCAATGAAGACGCCCCCCCCCCACCGCGAAAGAGGGCCCTCAAAATAGTGTAGCCTCCGCCATGATAAACCTTGAAACGCCCCTGACTTGCCCGGACAGCTACATGTTCACCTTTTACGTGCACGACAACGAGTAAACAGGACGTCAGGGTTTAAGGAACAGATGTTAATAACTTTCTCAGGCAAACCCCTGGACCGCCGGTAAATGAACTAGCTTATGACTCATTGGGTAAAGGTGGCTCGCAACTTTTAAACATGCATTATGCAAGAGCTAAATCTGCCTATTGCAGGTCTTTCTTTAGGTCTGAAATGTTTTCTAAAGTATTAATTAGACATTAATTAACTGAAACAGGCCTTAATCATCTCTCGATGGCATTAGATTTCTCCGATATTAAACAGATTAGAATGGTTCAGCAATCCTTTGATTTAATCAAATATGGTGGACCGAGACATAGCTTTGATCAACCAGTACCGTGGTAGAAATTATTGCACACGTCTGTCAAACCTTCAAAGGCTAATATCTTCGCTTGCAATAGAGTAATTTGAATGAAATTTTCAATTATTCATTTTACATTATCTACTTTCGAACTATTATAACAAGAATGCCTAGTTCTTTATCTAAATCTTACATAATATATATTTAAACAAAAATTCCAATGATATACATAAAAGATTTACTACTCATCCATCTGCGTTCGTACTCCCATCAAGTAAGATACAATAAAACCCTATACACACGGTCTGGTCAAAACAGACACGCCCACCGACCCCACCCAAGTCGCATGTGGTCGAGTGTCACCTGTCTCCAATGACGACGGGTATATTTAACTCCCCGTGTCGAGTGATTAATTATATATAAGGTATTTAGAGTATTACCTTCATTATAAGAAAAATACCATCTACACAAGATTGTCAAGTCACCCGGAAAATAACCTTCCAAAGTTATTTCTCTCTTTCTATGGACAAAAGATGGTGGACGGATGGTGAATGAAAAGGAAGGGAAACCTGAACATATGATTAAATGATAAAAGACGAACAGAAGCCATGATCACCTCACACCATGCATGAAGTTCGCCATTAAAAGGGGCCAGTCATCATATTCAAAATCAGTTTCTTTGCGACATTATTGTTACTTTGAAGCAAGGCGTTCGTGTGTATACCATGCACAATAAAAATGTCTAGTATGACTGAAAGCACGATGCGGAGATCCAATGATTGATGTGTCATGTCCGTGTGGCACTATGGTCTACACAGGATCACGGATTTTCGTCCCATCCGAACGTCAATACGTTGTCCCTTACCGGGCCCTCCTTCTCTAACCCTCTATCACGCCGGAAAAAACTCGATGAACTTTCCTGACCAAGACCGGCCGAGAACCCGCGACTATTTTCATCTGGATTTTTCAGCTTGGTTTCCATTTTACGAGCAGAAAAGGAGGACCCCAAACACACTTTCAATTTTTTTTTGTCCAAACCATACATAGCCAGGTCTTTCAAACCATACAAAAACAGGTCTTGCCTGTTAAACAGTTTGAAGGATAACCACTGCCTATTACCACAGATTCTAGAGGCTATATACTGTACGGATGAAACTAAGACCTTTCTTTTCTCTTGCAAGGTCTATGTATGGATCGAGTTGAGCGGTATAACACTTGTGCTGTATATCATACGCTCTGCTTTCTATGCATGTCATGGGTTCCTTCCTCGTTCTGTACGTGACAAATAGTAGGCTTAAAGCTCGTGTGTTTTCGCAGATGATTTTATTTTCTTTGCTCAGAATTCACCACATTAGTTGACAGACATCAACAAAATAGGAGAGCCAACTAAGACCTTTCTTTTCTCTTGCAAGGTCTATGTATGGATCGAGTTGAGCGGTATAACACTTGTGCTGTATATCATACGCTCTGCTTTCTATGAATGTCACGGGTTCCTTCCTCGTTCTGTACGTGACAAATCGTAGGCTTACAGCTCGTGTGTTTTCGCAGATGATATTATTTTCTTTGCTCAGAATTCACCACATTAGTTGACAGACATCAACAAAATAGGAGAGCCCATTTATAGGTGGGACACAACGTTTTACAAGGAATAAGCAAACCTAAAACAGTTTCTAGTGTACCCAGAAAACCTAACCAATTGGGCAAAGGTTCAAAAGTAATAAAAAGCAATCGAACGTCTGTCGTCTAGAAGAAACACACGGACAATACACCCAGATAATATTAAATATGTATGGTATTCTAAACACACTCGTTTATTTTTGCTTCACTAATCACGATAATTTATGAATCTGGCAACGGACCAGTGTCTTGAACAGATAGCTCGTCAATACCGTGTACGGTTGAATAAAGAAGTAGCGAGATTGACGATTTATCTTGAACTAATATTAAAGTTCGTTTTATGATTGTCGTAAATCTTCCCGTTGTCTTGTACTATCTCTAACCCCTACAACACCGAGTCGCCATTTACCCCTTTGTTCTCTTGCTCGTTGTAGTCTACGAGTGATTCTAATCATATTAATTCTTTATTTAACCCGCGCAATAAATTCTCCCTGCTAGACTAATTATGACATGTATAGTTTGACTACTTAGATGTGTACGAAACGTCCCCAGACCGGCGCCACGCCACATAATGACGAGCGATGTGGACACTTCACCTTATTGTCTTTTAATCCACCTGCAGTAATTGAACGAGCACATGCTATAAATACCTACTTCAATACCTTTTGGTTGAAACACTTTAATAAATATGAGTCTTTTCTTTCAAGGTTTCCGACATAAACACGGGCAGGCTGTCCACACCATCGATTGGTTCTGAATGGAAACATTTTGTAAAAAGTAATTCTAGCGTAAAATCTAGCATTGCAATATTTGTAAATTAGTAAACTAACTGAATTTGCAAAATGGTTAAAAATATTTTTAAAAAATGTTTCCTACACGATGAGTCGGACTCCGGATTCGATCCCGGTTTTTTTCCCGAGAATGTTAATTGGGCAGAGTGCCTAACCAGGACATGAAATGGGGTTTAACGTCCTACTGTTCTGTTCCGACTGGGCTAATGGAAGACGGACATACGCCATACAGTGTGATATCTTGCCCGGACAGCGGAGCTATGGCTTACTCTTATATCGAATTCCAACTGCCAAGGGATCTTTTACGCGTACGTCAATGTGTAGGTCTGCACTTGACCTCAGCCTTGCGTTTCACCCGAACGACCAAATAGCTATCATTGTCAGGAAGCCACGCCGGAAAATTCCGATGAACTTGCCCAGCCAACAGCCTGTCCAAGAACAGTGTCTAGTCGATCAGGTGGGACAAAAAACCGAGGTCCCGTGTACATATTGGCGTGCACGTAAAAGATCCCTTGGCAGTTGGAATTCGATATAAGAGTAGGTCGTAGAAACGCTGCCCGGGCAAAATTTCCCTCGTAGCACACTATATGACGTAAGCCCGTCTTCCATTAGCCCAGGTTAGGTGCAGAAGAGTAGGACGTTAAACCCCATTTCATCGGACATATCAGGTAAAAGGCAACCCAAATAAAATCGCCACAAAACATAACTTAGTTTATCAAACATGCTCCCCGCCCAATCTGAATTTTAACACTTTTTATTTTACTTTAAAGAAATAAAAGGTGTCATTTTTAGGAATAATGTTTTTTTCATTAGAATTTTATCTATTTCGTCAATAGAAAGACATCAACCCAAAAGCCGATATTTCATGGACAATAATGTACCTTAATATTATCGTTGAATCATTTAGGGATTTTTTTTAACATTCAAATTATATTGAATTTGATAACATTCTTATTCATAGTAAATTTTAGTTGAATTTTATCACCCTTGATATCGCATCCAAAAATTACAGGCAGTCAGTGTTGTTTTTTTTTATTTTAAAAAATACATAATCATTGACAGCAACCGATTTCAATTTGATAAACAAAATTCCAGATCCTTTAGAACTATAAAAAGCGGAACGACATCGTCAATAACTTTACGCCTATAATGAACACTATAGTCTATTTTATTTGTCAGGGTATCATACGCCTTAGATAAAATCATTCTTAAAGCATCCCAGATTAGCGGTGGAGATTTCACGGGCTTTAAATAGTAGGCCTAGATTCAGGCTTAATTAACTATATGATATATAATGGAGTCATTCACGAGATGTCAAATCTGTTATCACTCGATGGGCACAATTATTAAAAGGTTTAGTCATTTACATATTTTTCAAGTGCGATGAATTTGGCATAACCGTTTAATGATCGCTACGTCATGATTTAAAGGAGATAAATCTATATTCTTTGGCACCTAGAAATGAATATTAATGGGTGGCAACGCATATAATTATGTAATACGAATGTATATAAACTCATCTATATTCAATCGTTTCTGTTTTTACTCTAGTTTCTAATCAGTTGTGTTCATCGAAATACGCGAAGAGTTCAAATTGAATGGCAGTCTTTGGCGTCTGGTTATGTCTATTACACTGGCAGTAGTCTAATATATGGGACATACTTAGCCTCTTTCGTCGAGTCGCTTCATACAAATGGCGCTCGAAGGCATCTTGACAAGGGATTCGTGTGCCAGTTCTAGAATATTTATTTTGTCCTAAATATTGGATATCAGAAATCTTAAAATAACAACACCAATGTTGATGCTTGTGGTAAAATTGACCCCTTTAACCGAGATCAGTGGGCGTATATACTTACAAGGCAAATAATTTAAATATCCCGACTTCTCCACCAAATTAAATAATATCTTTTATATCTATTGCTGATAAAAATGATACATGTATTAGGTGCGATTTTCCGTTGTTTCTGTTCGGTCTATTATTTCCATTTTGATTATTTTTGAAAGGGGACAGAGGGTGCGACGGCGGGAATCCAATTAAAGTTGGCATCCTAGCAAATCAAAATTACCTTGATTTTTTTTACAAAATTTATAATAATCGGTTTAACTTGGTTGTACATGTACAAGCGGTCCCGGTTAATTTTAATCAAAAAGTTTATTTTATATGTTTTCACATATTTAAAATGATTTCCTTTCTCACTTTTCTGGTGGGGGTTGATTGGGGTTAGATGGCCGAATGGTTAGCGCGTGCGCATTGTATCATAATGTCTGTCACTGAGTCAACTGGGGCGGCTTTCAATTCCCTTGTACGTGACAAGGAACAGGGTCACCTCTCCAACCTCGTGAGTTTTCTCCAGGTCCACTAGTTTCCTCCCACTACGTGCAATCAAATTATTGTAATAAAATTGTACCATATGTTAGTCCCGAAATGACCTAGATTATGTCGAGTGGACGCTTAACCCAATGTCTCTCACTACCAATATTATATTACATGTCACCATATCTTATAACCGCTTTCCTACAGGTGTATTAAAAACGTTCATTTATCTGTAAGGTACAATACGTTAATTATTGTGTTTTGGGGAAAGTTGATGCCAAATTAAGGGTAGGCCGTACCCTAGCGTATGCCCGTCTTCATTCGCCCGGTTGGTGCCGAATAGTCGAACATTTGATGCATTCATTCATTCATTTTACAAATAAGCAGAATAAGAGGACTTCACGAGAACTGGACGTGGGTGGTGGGAAAAACAAAGAAAGAGAGGAGTAAATCAAATAGTCAGTGTTAAAGAAATATTGTGTAGCGATAGAATAAACTAGTTAGTGTTAACCGACTACTTCAACTATTGTTAATTATCCGAGTTGAGACGAGGCTTCAAGTGTTGGGGTACTATAAGTACCTACTATAACAATATAACAATATTTACTTTATGGTCGCCAACTCAGAAATATACTCAGAGAGAGAGAGACAGAGAGGGAGAGGGAGAGAGAGAGAGAGAGAGAGAGAGAGAGAGATGGGGTTTAACGTCCACTCGACACAAACTGTCATTTCGGGACTAACATATGGTTTTATATTATTTCAATAATTCGCTTGTGCGTAGTTGTCTTTAGTAGTGGGAGGAAACCGGAGAACCCGGAGAAAATCCACGAGGTTGGACAGGCGACCCTTCTCCTTGTCTCTCTCTCTCACTCTCTCTCTCTCTCCCTCTCTCATCCTCTATCTCTCTATCGATATGAGAGGGATTAATCATAAATCGTCCTATCACATCAATCTTCCCCCGGTGATTAATATAACTGTGAGAAATTGAATTCTATTCTATAAAAACGAAAGTAGGTAACTAAAACATCAAAGGGAAGATTACTCTCATGTTTACACTCTCTTTAGTCTTTTATTGATCTCCATAGGAACCAATAACCCACGAGCAATCCCCTCTTTGACTGACCATTGTCCAGTCTTAATACGGTCTTACAATGGCCGATGAATTACAGGCGCCGTTTGTAAGTGTGTTTAGTGATAACGGGTTGATTGGATCTCGTCAAGTTGATAACTTATAGGGTTGTTTTCCTCACCAGATATAAATCATAGCGCTATGATGTGTAAACATGTCTGTCTTCCGATCTGTCTTTTTAACTGACGTGTTACTACATAATTTGAATCCTTTATCGGATCGCTCCCGATGTGGAACGAGAAAGTTCCTCGTAAGAAACTTTATAAAATACCGTCTCCAGAAAATTCTCAAGACCGTTCTTACGTAAGTACAAGTCACGTATGAGTTCGAGCACATTGTGACTGGTAAACTGGGACTTATGATGCTCTCTGATGTCATAAAAACAGTTTTGGTATGCGAATTACGTCATAAATTTGTCGTCTGCTTCCCGGCGAATGGTCGATTTCCCGGCATGGTTTCCTCTTGTCACTGGTGCAGGGCGGAGGAATGACTAGGAACATTGTCAATGGGCCGAAAACTGAGGTCCCGGGTAGATGTTTGTGTGTACGTAAACGTGCCCCCAACAGTTGGAATTAGGCGCCAACTTTCCCTCATTGCACACTGTATGGCGTATGCCCGTCTTGCATTAGCCCAGTCTGAGTAGAACAGTAGGACGTTAAACCCCATTTTATTTCATTACCACTCCCTAATCCAATTAGAGGATAATGTATTACCAACAAGCGATATTTATCTACAACCCGTTTAAAAGATGTGTTTTAACATTCGTAAGGATATCAACTATTTTCTAACTATAGCCAAGTCTTTGTTCACGGTATATATAATACCACAGTCCTTAATCCGGCGGTGTTTTTTTTACCTTGGAACATGATAGGGGCGTGTGAACATTTACAACACGACTTTAAAAAAATGTTAATTAAATTTCGACTAGTTAGTCAGATTGTGTGACAATAACGCGGGGGTTTATCACCCAAGGTGAACACGTTAAAGCTTAAATTAACGTGTCTGAAGGGTCTCCGCTTCATTTTAAGAAAATCACTGAATTCAGTAAAGTTTCAAAAATGTGTTAATCATCTAATCCAACCAAAACACGAAGTCCGGTGGTCTAACGTGGGCGCTTTAGACCAAAAGGTCTAACATCGAGTCAGTGGTGGGGTTTCAATTCCCATCTTGCCTTCCTAACAGTGCTGGTTTTCTCCACCCCCCTCCCCTCTACTAACCACCCCTAAACGACCCCTAACAGTGCTGGTTTTCTCCACCCACCCCCTCTTCCGTCTATTAACAACCCCTAACTGTGCTGGTTTTCTCCACCCCACCACTAACGACCCCTAAGCAAACTTGTATTATTGAACTAAAGTCCAGTCTTTTGCAGTGTACGTTTTCATTATCCCCAGTCGGGAGAAAGAGAGACAGAGAGAGAGAGAGAGAGAGAGAGAGAGAGAAATATGGTTTAATGTCCACTCGACACAAACTTGCGCGTGGGGTCTTTAGCAGTGGGAGGAAACCAGGTTGCCCAGAGGAAACCCACGAGGTTGAGAAGGCGCCCCTGTCGCCATGCCACATACGCTCACACCAGGGATCGAAACCACAGCCGCAAGCCAGAGGTGACCGGCCAGCTAAAGGTCGAAGCGCGGCACTCTTGACCACTAGGCCATCCCAACCCCCCAATCCCTAGTCGGAGCAGAACAGTATGTGAAACAGGGCTGGAAATATCCCTAAGGACTTTAAACATTATTTCATTTCATTTCACAAAAGTTATGTTAATCTTAATTAACGGGGACAGACTGAAACATGACTAAGAACGAAGCCATTTCCCCGAAAACCGCAACAACACGAACATCGTGTTAAGAGTTCGTCATGCATATCAAATGTAAGATTCTTAAATATGCTTTTGAGATGAGATACTGTAGATGTTTCGAATGTTGATTGTGTGAAATATGCTATATTTAAAAGGTTTGTATTGGAAGTAAGGTCGACAGGTGCGCGGCGGTTTAAGATTACGCGATTAGCCCCCACTGCCCTTCGTTTACTAAGCGAGCCATTGATAGTCAAATAATATATTCTAACTCACTTGTTTCACTATTTACATCCAGGTAAAGAATAAGACTTGTAGGATTAGTGATCATTTCATGTATGGGGCTATTAATAAAGCATACAGATAGTAACGGATCCAAGTGGGAGCCCTGGGGTACCCCGTATTCCTCTCCTCTTCCTACCCCCTCCGGTTTAATTATTAATGAAACTGATGAAATTGAATTTTATGTACGAGGCTATTAATAAGACTCATAGACAGTAATGGATCCAAGTAGGAGCTGGGGTACCCCCTCCTTCCCCTAATATGATGAATATGTTTCAGGGTTTTTTTTGAGGGGGGGGGGGGTGATGTCACTGATGAAGTCGAATTTTATGTACGAGGCTATTGATGAGACTCACAGACAGTAACGGATTCAAGATTTAAGATTTTTGCCACGAATTTTCGTTGACCTATATACTATTTGTTCAAAATTTTCTAGGTGGAGCACTGCACCAACCCTATCTCATATATCAGTACAACTATTAAGTTTCTATGAAGCGTGTAAATTTGAGGTTTTTGTTTTTGTTGGATATGAAATAGAATGGAGATTAACGTCCTACTGTTCTGCTCCGACTGAGCTAACGAAGACGGCCATACAGTGTGCTATGAGGGCATATTGTCTGGATAGCGGTGATATGGCCTACTCTTATACCGAATTCCAACTGTCATCGGATCTTTTACGCGCACACCAATCCTTGTCTCAAATATCCTTATAATTATAATGCTACTATAAAACGTGTAAAAGTGAAGTTTTTTTAAGTTTGGGTGATGTAACAGGTGAAAAGGAATTCTATATATACACCAAAGATGACCATAGAAATCCGATTTTCAAAAACTTTCTCTAGGGCGGAGGACCCTCCCCACCACCCGACAACCCCCCAAAAAAAGAAAATTAAAAAAATTGCGTTCCGCCACTGCTCACAGAAGACCATTCAGTAATATACATGACACCATGCTTGTTCTTCACGGGTTGGTGGCGTAACTTGATTCTTGCGGTAGTCAAATCAATACTATTAGATGCTTGTTCTTCACGAGTTGGTGGTGTAACTTGACTCTCGCGGTAGTCAAATCTTATATTATTATATGTATTTTGTGTTTGTCTATATGTATGGTTGAATACATGTACATGAATACACTCTCTGTTTCTAGTATTGATTCAGTCTGTGCCGGTTTCACGCACAAAGACGACGAAGCGAGTTATACATATTGATATCGTCAATCTCTTAGCTTGGTTTCATGTTGACAAATATACCAGCTTAGTAGGTGGTACGCTATGAAACATACCCATAAACTTAGTGTTAACATAAACTTGTCCCCCTTTTTTCTAGAAAAACTGTGAAATTTACTGTTAAATTAAAGCTGTTGTGGTTTTATGTGCATGTTTTAAGATGCTAGTTTGATGCGAGTAATGCATGGATTATTTTTAAGGTATTTTGTTTCATGTCCGAGATTAGGACATGAAGAGATCGGTTTGAAAACGACGATGATGGTAAACTTTTAGTACTGGACGTAGAATATACACCGGTGTATTACTTGTTTATGACTTTTGAGAGAGACAAATACAATTTAACACCAGACCAGACTTGAATGAAAGAAATGGAATGTGAGTTACCGCCTTACTTTTCATGGAGTTCGGGTGTTCGATCCCTGCATTGGTGGAAAAAGTTCATCCACTATTTCCGGCGTGGTTCCCCCTTGTCAGTGGTGCAGGACGGAGGGTACCTGTAGGCGGTTGTATGTACATGTGACGTGCACGTAAAAGATCCCTTGACAGTTGGAATTCGACTTAAAAGTGGGTGCACTTTCCTGGTCAGTCACTCGGGCTTCGAACCATCCGAACTAATAGGGACACTTTCCTGGTCAGCAATACGGGCACCAGCCCTGACACGCGAAAACTGTTCTTGAAGAATATCACAGCCTTTCCTTAGGCTCATTCCAGGATTCCAACCCGAAACCAGAGTAAAAATTCCAATGAACGTTTACTAGGATACAGACTTAAGCCGTTTATTTGCTACTTCGCTTCCTAACTACATGTATATGCATTTGTTTCCACCTGGATTTCACAGATAAAAATACATTAGTGCATGGCTTAATCTGTTTGTTAAGGGAAGCTCATCTTTTGCTAAGGTCGCTCGGGTGTAACTAATGTTAGAGAAAGTGATTGTTGGCGAGAATGTATGTTAGGGTTAGGGTAAGCATTGGGGCTAGGTCTAGGTCCAGGTTTAGGTTCGAGAATTTGGGGGAGCGGTTCAGTCACCACATACGCACTGACCTAGGATGATGAAAATTTGGTTCGTAATATTTCCTAGTTTTATTACAAACACATACAATTACATTAGAGTTATATACAAAGTTGATTTCGCCGTGTTTTGATTTTGGTGGCGCTGATGGTCTTCCTTCGGTATCGCTTGTGGTATTCTGGTATTTTTCTTTCTGAAGAAAATATAATATAATTGAGGCTCTCGAGTGAGAGCCACATTAATGTGTTTGCTGCTAGCTCTGTTTACATCTTGCGACCTATGACGAAAAATTGAGTTGGCCTTATCATTTAGGACTAACCTCAGTACATCAAGCAGTAATATAGTGCGGACATGTTGATATAGACAGCCACACAATGCCGATTGTATAATGCACCTTCTAGGCCATACATACGGTGACAATACTACTCATATAACAAACCAAGATCGGTATTATATATACATACCAACCATCACTCTGACTATCACATGTCTTATACCCGGGGTGAGGGTAATACGAAACTATCAATTGCCCATACGAGCTGAATATTTATTCAAAGACGGTTCCCCAGGTAACAAACTGTGCGACAAATTCCAATAGTGGATTATGTCAGTTGCTGAACAAAAGACGAGTGGATTAAGGTGGTCAAGGTTCGACAGCGGATATAAATGTTTCAATTAAACTAGGGAATGGTGTTGAATGGTCGACACAGCTATCGTCCATATTGTATTTTGTTCTGGTTGTAATACGGTTACAGCCTGCTGGGTTTATAGGGAGACCATGCCCTTGACGCCTTCCTCAACGGTGGCTGAATTCATGTCGAACGTCTACTTCATATAGTCCTTTATTATAATACAGTGATCGTCATGTAAAACTTTTATTATTAAAGATACATTATGGGAGATTAGATAACGAGTTGGCAGTTCTCACTACCATAGTTAAAAACTAGCTTATGTAAAGGCTATTTTTCTGAAAATTTCAGTCAAATTGATTCACTATTTACTTAGAACTAAGCGATTGAAAGTTCCGCTAAGCCTCGGTCATCATTACTAAAGTCGGTAAGACAAAACCAGTAGTCTCGGTTATGGTTATCCATTTTTAGATTGTCCCAACCAGAGCTGGGTCTGGACTGCCGTGGTCATGGTAACCGTTTGGATTTGTTACCTAATTTTGTAAGTTTAATAGACCAACATTGGAATAAAACAAATAACAAATAATGAGTGTCAGAGAAAATGAAATGAAATTGGGTTTAACGTCCTACTGTTCTGTCCAACTGGGCTATGAAGACGGGCGTTCACCATACAGTGATACTCTTATATCGAATTCCAACCCGAATGATGCACCGACTAGCCGTCATCCTACTATTCTGCTCTGACTGGACTACCATGGGGGAAAATTTTAACTGAACAACGGCGCTACGTCCTACTCTTATATCAAATTCTAACCCCAACTATACACCGACTCGCCGTGAAAGGGTTAACGATCGATGTGTAATGCACAGAATGTTACAATATGAAGAGTGTGATGCAGTGCATATCAGTTAGAACGAATACTCAATAATTTACTTAATATCACCGTAAAGACACGTATTGGGATATAACAGGGATTTATCAAGCGACCATTTTGAACCTTAACTACGTGTGTATAGAAACCTATTGAGCCGAGTGTGCAGTTTCCCCTAAAGACGACAATGAATGGACTAACTAAAGGCAGGTTCAGTCATTGTTCATTCTGTACTCTAGTGTATTTAAAACACTGGCCGGCTTGTTATACTATTGTTAGCCTCATCCAGAGGTTACGTTTCATTTAATAACCCGAGATTCCGTTGGTGGCCTTTATCCAGAGGTTAGGATTCCTTATATCACCCGAGATTCTATTGGTGGCCTTTGTCTAGAGGTAACGTTTCCTTAAATAGCCCGAGATTCTATTGGTGGCCTTTGTCCAGAGGTAACGTTTCCTTAAATAACCTTTGATTCTATTGGCGGACTTTGTCCAGAGGTAACATTTTGTCTGGGGTTCTGTTTGTGGCCTTTACCCTGAGGTTACGTTTCCTTAAATAACCCGCGATCCTGTTTGTGGCCTTTATCCAGGGGTTCAGTTTCCTTTGCCTGGGATTCTGAAGTCTAAAGACAGACTATGATATTTTAATATTTACTCATCTCCATATATGGAAAGAAATATAAATGACGTCACTCTGATAATAACAAAGGCTACAACTAATTGAACCGAAATTTATTTTCCGTATTCAGGCCTTTAATAAGTATGATAAAATATGGTCGTACAGGTATGGACTTCTTTCATCATACCGACAGTATTCTATTGTAAAGGTGTAACATTTGCACGTGTATGACATCGTCACCATATATATCATAACCTGTTGTATCCTATTATATTTATCAACTCATCCGAATAACTAGACACATTCAACAAAAACATCTTAAAATTATGTCAATGGTATTAAATGACAAGAGTGCATCATTATTTATTAGATTTCAACTTTGAGGACATTAACTTCAAGAATTATGTTTGTTTTCTGCGAGTCGACATTTATTTTTTGAGTAAGACATTGCCATATATATTGAAGCAAAATACGTCCTTTTGCGGTATCAGTATCTTATGAAACTTGCATTAAAGATACATTATGGGAGATTAGATAACTAGTTGGCAGTTCTCACAACAATAGTGAAAAACTAGCTAATGTAAAAGCAATTTACTGAAAATTTCAGTCAAATTGATTCACTATTAGCTTTGAACTAAGCGATTGAAATTTCCGCTTAGCCTCGGTCATCAATACTAAAGTCGGTAAAACAATACCAGTAGTCTCGGTTATCCAATTTTAGTGATAAATCACGAAGGAAAATATTTCAGCGAATCGAACTACAATCCAACAAAAATCTCATGCTAGCCTCAACATCGAGAGTTGATTATGGTCTGAATAGGTTAATTAATGTCTAATTAATAGTTTTTATAATATTTCAGGCCTAGAGAAAGGCCTACAATAGGCATATTTTGCTCTTGCATAATGCATGTTTAAGCAAGAGTTGAATCTACCTATTGCAGGTCTTTCTTTAGGTCTGAAATATTATCTATATTATTAAGAGCGTGTCCGCGAGAGCACCATGCAGGGGGTGATAACCCTTGGGTCGGGGATTTGGGCCAAATTTTTTCTGTGAGATGGGTTAGTACCCAGATACATCCCCACAAAATATTAGATTGATTCAGTTGATACCGACCTGGAAAATTGGAAATATATTTTTTAATAGAAAAATAAGCAAAAAATAGGCGATTTTGGAACCAAATTTGAATGATCTGCTATTCGCACAATAATTGGTTTAGGCAGACGAAATTTTGGGCATTAGTAGGACCACTCAGGTTCCTCCTATACACCGAGTTTAAAGTTTCTACTGCTAATTCTACCTTGGTACTGGCCTGATACCCAACTCTGTCTGAAAATTGAATTTAATGAAAACCAATGTTTGAGATGCTATAGCTCGTACTTTGCAGGGACTAGGACCAAAATTGAATGTTACCCACATCTAGCAACCTTCCCACTAACAAAATAAAAAATAAAAATGACCGGAACGGGCATAATAAATACATGAGAAATAAATTAAAAACACCCAAAAATAGGATAAAATGTTCCGTTTATCAATACCCCAGATGAAGTATGTGTATGGATATCTTTACAAATTTAATATATTCCATTTAGTCAGTATCAAGGATGAATTAGACATGAGAGGAACAGAATAAAATGAGATGTAGCGTTTATTGGACAAAAACTAGGTCATTTTGGGACTAACATATGGTGATGCATATCTATGGACATCATAACAAAGTTAATATATTCCATTCAGTCGTTAGCAAGACTGAATTTGACATAAGAGAGAGAAATGGGGTTTAAGATCCACTTGACGCAAACTAGGTCACTTTGGGACTAAAATATGTTACAGATTTACAATGATCGCTTGTGCGATAATAGAAAATCCACGCGGTTGGACAAACAACACCACACTTGCATGCTGTGTCACTACTTGACTCAATAACTGACCTTATGATCTAAAGCCCATGTAGACCAGGGACAAGTTTTTCACAATTTACATATAATAATTCATTTTATATGAATATGATATGGTAATGAAAGGTGAAATATGATACACGATTCGGAGTAAACATATTTCAGCTCTTGGGTAAAAGATCACTACGCTGCCAATAGCTGTGGAAGGTTCGCATTAGCATCTTTAGTACATTCTCGTGACTGGAAATGTTTTGTGGAGAACCAGACAACCTGAAACGCGATAATTCGTGAGTGGTAGAGAACCACATCAGCTAAGTCCGTGATCATAAACTATTAGTCGTCCATGGGTTGAAGACTTGAAGTGTTTCTGAGGCATGTACATGTTTGCTCTTGTAACAGGTTTTAAGTACGAGGGGATTGTACATGGTCCAGTGACATTAAGTTACGCGATCATCAAGATGACTACACAACAAGCATAGGATTAATGGGTTCACGTGCCCAGTTACCCGCGGTATATCAACTTTTCTACCGCCCTTACTGTGCCAAATAGATTATTTTGGTCGGACTAGCTTATTCCCATCTGTATTTAGGGGCCGATCATTGTGTAGAAACATTTAGAAATTTTCATGGAGAAGCATTGGAGATCGGGAGGCTATGATAATTCCATATTGAAATCCACGAAGGAGAAGAGGACATACCCCAAAAACAGTATTACAAAATAAAACATTACTCTTGGGTCCAAAAACTTGAAGGAAGGTCAGATAGCATTTACACTTGAGCATAGAAAGTTAAGTACGTAACCACTTCTGCTCGAAAGTAGACATGTACATGAACACTTCTGAATGTTTCTTCTTTACATGAGCAGGTGTACAAATTAATAGATCAAGTTTATGATAGTCATGTCAGTCAATAAATCTATACGGTGATCTGTTCCTGAATACTGATCTTATTAACAGTGGTCTGATCCCTGCAAAATTTTACACAACACAATATGACCCTTCCCTTTGGCTATCAAGCGAGCGTCAAAGTCAGATTGTGTCACAAAAATATGATTTTAAACAACATCTATTTAACACGAGGCACGTTCAAATACCGAAATATTAGAAGTAATGGTGATGGTGAATGTTCAGCACTATAGAAAACGGTTATTATTATTTGAAGATAATCGTTGGTCATTGCTGAAAAGGTGCTGCTTTGGTTAAATTGTGCCAATATAAAAGCTTGCCGTGCCAACCCATGGATTTATGCTCTTCTGTGCTACTAACTACTGAATACAGATTAGAATAATCGTTGCCTGATCCTGCAAAATTACGCACCAGTTACGCCCCTTTTCTACTATGACCGCTAACGTCAGATTTTGTCACAAAATCATGATTTTTTTTTACCAAGATAGTATATTTGGCACAAGGAACGTCCGAGTAACAAAATATGTTAGTTATGTTGATAATCAACGGTCATTTGAACTCTTGAAGATAGTAGTCCATCATCAGTGAAAGGACTAATTTCGTGGAAAATACCGTTTTTATACATTTTCAAACTATTGCAGCACTCTAGTGGGTTGCGTTCCGGTCAGTTTTTTTCTTCTGACATTTACTTCGAGATATGCCCTTCACAACCACACCAAGCAATTATATGTCAGACCTGCAAAGAAGTCGCTACATACGTTTTAGGATGGCATAGTTTTCAACATACGTAAAATGACCACTTTAAGATCACGCACAGAAAATTTCACACGATTCATGCAATCCCAAACGACTGCAGGATTTTAAGACGACTACTAAGCCTATCATACCTGACCAATTTAAAAAAATTAGAGATAGAACCTTTCGAGTAGGAGCGTTTTGAAATTTGGGTAAAAAATTGGTCGAAATATGTCAAATTTTGCCCCAAAACAACAATTTCCAGTTATACCGGAAGTTGTCACTTCAAAGTTTTTTCACTTCATCATGTGACTTCTGTCGCCTAGGGGTCCCCATAGACCAAGTATGGTTGAAATTTGCTGACCCCCAGGGTTATCGTTTTTTTCAATTTCTGCATGGTCCTCTCGCGGACACGTTCTTAATTAGACACATTAACACGACAGGGCCATACATAATCAACTCTCGATAACATAGGATTTTTCCGATATTAAGTAGATTAGAAGGGTTCAGTCATATTTTGAATTATTTAAAAATGGGAGTGGCGATGTTTCGGTACGAACAACCAGTACGGTGGTTGCAATTAATTCACACGTCTTGCCAAACCTTCAAGGCTAATGTCTTCGCTCGCAATAGAGTAATTTGAATGAAATTTTCAATATATTCATTTTTCATTATCCATTTTAGAAGTATTATAATAATGGCTATAACTAAAAGTGCCCCAAACCACACACCGAACCACCGTGGCTCTTCTCCATATCTAAAAGTCCACCGAACCTCCGTGACCCCCCTCTACTACAAAAGAAGGTTCTGTAGACGGAAGTTGCTGACTCTGCGGTATTTGTCCAGTCACGTATCAACCCACATTCCATTGACCCGAGTGATCACCGTCTAATTTTAATATACAACCAATTTACAATCATCCCGAACGATCGCCCTCTAATTTTAATATACAACTAATAAACCATCAGACGAATAAATACATACTAAATACCTACTTGGTTACAATTGATCTTAGTTTAAAATTCAACCTCAAATACCACAATAATAGTATGTTCATTCTAAACTTAACATCAGGGCGAACGCTCGATATTTGGCTATGGGAGACCGGGGGTGGGGTTACCCCGGGCAGCTATTGAAATATCGGGGTGTTAAAATTGATTTGTGGAGCATGTACGGGAGTGAGGGAGAGATGGAGTTAAACTCCACTAGACATAACTAGGTTATTTTGGGACTGACATTTGGTTAAATTTTATTTCCAAAAGGGGTCTTAGCAGTGGGGGTTGGTTGGGGCGGAGAGGTGACTCTACTCCTCGTCACGTACAACTGAGGATTCGAAACTACGCCACTTGTCTCAACGGCAGACCTTATGATATAACGCACACCCCCTATTCATTAGACCCCCCTCACCGCCCCACCCCAAGCATATACCCTAATATGTATCATTCAATTTCATCAGTATCTATTATTAAGCAAATTTTTGTACATTATTTACACGGGGGGGGGGACCCTTGTGCCCCACCTAGATCCGCTCCACTGTCTAACGTTATATGCCTTTGTTGAATGTAAACCCGTCGTTACACCCACCAATTTGAATAAACTGTTTCTAATATCAGCTCCCATATCTTAATATCCAACTATATCCGTGAATAATGTACTGTTTGAAGATGGTTTAAAGTTTGATGTATGGCCGTCGTCTCGTGTAGTGAGTTAATAATAGACAACTCTATTAACATATGTGGTGACCAATGGTCCACTGGTCAGCTGGAAGGATTCCTGTGGCGACCTGAATTTAATGTACTCTGTTTTCCGTGACATTAAAAAGATAATAATATTTGTAAATAAACATATTTTGATTCTACTTGTTATTTTCTTCTTTTGTTGGGAGCCACGGTGGGTAAGTGGGATAGACCCTAGTCTGGAGTTCGATCCCTGCATTGGCCGAGAAAGTTCATCGGGATTTTCTGAGGTGCAGAACGAAATGCCTTGCCTGGATAGCGGTCTAGTCGTACAGATATACAAATTGATCTTGTCAGAGTGTCGCAGATAGTTGATGCAAGGGACCCAGTGATATTTTCAGCCAGTCAACGCATGCAAGCTTAATACAATTAACCTCGCCTGAGAACAAACCTGACCGACATTTTAAGTCATAAATCCACGATTTGTGTCGTAAACACAAAGTATTTTTTTTTTTTGCTTTCATTTAATGGAATTGACAGGTTTATTTAGTCTCTGTGTGTACGCCAAGTATGAAGTAGTGCAAAATGAGTGTCGACTTGATTGTAAAAACTAAGGCTATTTCGTAGAATAGAAACCCTTACCAACTGATGCTTCATCGTGTTCCAGAAAATACAACATTTATAAAATGTTTGTTACTAATTGTCTAAAGATACGTTATGTAAGATTTAGATAAAGAACTAACCATTTTTGCTATAATATACTATTCAAAAAAGTAGGGGATATTTGATTTTTAAGTGTTATTAAAGTCACCTAATGAAACTGACGAAGAAACAAATGACAAAATGAAATGAAGTTCACATTCATCGATTTATTCCAAATGATCGTTAGACTAAGTAAGGCACAGACTGACCATTATAAGGGTAAAATGATACCCGGGGTCAAACAGCAAAGTTACCACAGCATCACCACAAAGTCAGTAACGGGTAAATCCTCCTCTGTTTGCCAAACAAGCATTGATCCGACGTGGCATACTCCTAATGAGACGTCTAAGGTCATTTTGGTCCAGATTGTCCCATTCCTGTTGCAACGCAGCAGCAAGTTCTTGGACATTGGCAGGACGTTGACGTAACCTCTGTCTAAGCATGTCCCAGACATGCTCGATGGGGGAGAGGTCGGGACTCAGTGCTGGCCAAGGTAATGTGGTGATGTTCTGTTGTTAGAGGTAACCTGTAACGATCCTGGCCCTGTGACATCTTGCGTTGTCATCCTGGAAGATGAAACGGCGGCCATGACGTCGTGCGAACGGCACAACATGGACTGCCAAGATGTTGTCCCGGTAGTACTGGCCTGTAACACGCCCTGCAACAACATGTAAAGCCGTTCTTCCAGCAACAGTGATGCCTCCCCACACCATAACAGAACCACCCCCAAATCGATCATGTCTGATGACGTTAACGTCTTGGAAGCGCTCATTTCGACGACGCCACCCTCTCCTACGTCTGTCCAAAAAATCAACAGTGAACCTTGACTCATCTGAAAACATCACATTGCTCCAGCGTCGATTATCCCAGTGTTGACGATCCCTACACCAACGACGTCTTGCCTGAATGTGATGATCTCTCAAACAAGGGATCACGTGAGGACGTCGGGCGCGAAGGTGACCCCTATGCAGTCGATTCCGAATCGTCTGGCCAATCACTCTCACACCAGTGTATGTTTGAAGACGAGCGCTGATCTGATTTGCTGTGATGACACGATTTCTCAAGGCCAAGGTACGGATAAATCGATCCTGGGCTTGAGTTGTCGCCCTTGGTCGACCTGAGCGTGGTCTGTCCTGTACAGATTGTGTATCACGGTATCTGGACCATAGCCTGCTTATGACAGACTGAGAAACATTCATCGTCCGCGCCACAACCGCCTGTGTTGTGCCGATCTGTAGCATGCCAAGGGCACGTAACCTTTCATTTTGGGTAAGCCGACGCATATCAAAATTTGTTTTCTGGTCACTAAATCAATTAAACTGATGTTTCCACCCTGGAATTCAATGCCACAATGACTGTAACATTCAAAGTCAGAGTCGTGCAAATCTTGGGTTGGACCCCCATGATGATACCAAGCATCACCTGCATTCCATGCGGTAGCCATTGGTGCGTTTGGGCGTCACATGTAACTGGAAATGTTTCTTCTGTTAGGTTCTATAGTGACGTTTTTCGTAGTCATTTGCATATTTTAGTATTATGCCCCCAAAATCAAATATCCCCTACTTCTTTTGAATAGTATAGTTCGAAAGTAGATAATGTAAAATGAATAGATTGAAAATTTCATTCAAATTACTCCATTGAAAGCGAAGATATTAGCCTTTGAAGGTTGTGCAATAATTTCAACCACCGTACTGGTTGATCGAAGCTATGTCTCGGTCCTCCATATTTGATTAAATCAAAGTATCGCTGAAACGTTCCAATCTATTTAATATCGGAGACATCTGATGCCAACAAGAGTTGATTAAGGCCTGGAACAGTTAATTAATGTCTAATTAATACATTAGAAAACATTTCAGACCTAAAGAAAGACCTGCAATAGGTAAATTTAGCTCTTGCATAATGTATGTTTAATGAAGACTAGTATTGTTCATGTTCTAATTAAATCCAATCTCGGTCAAACTAAAAGCAGGTGTTTGTTGTGATCAGGTAGTGTAGTTAATACAGGTGAGGTTAATCAATTCGATATACCTACTTCAAAGGCCCTTTTATCACCTTTAAATACAGGTAAAAATTGTAGCAACGGCATGAACCAAATCTTAAAACAGACAAGTTACCCTTAATCTGAAGTGTACGGACAAGTCACCCTTAATCTAAAGTGTACGGACATGTGGACACCTGTAGCTGAGGTCTGAAAGCAAGTAAACAGGTGAAATATTTTACATATTACAACAATCTTTACATACCTGGAACTCCACGTGGACCTATCACCTGGATGAACATAACCATGGCATGGTTCTATAACATTAACAACTAGCATCCAAGGCCGTAGTGTCGCTGTCTCTTGGCCTTAAATACAGTTCTCCAACGTAGTTTTCCCCGGTGAGTGGTGCAAGACGCTGGGCTTTATAAGGAACGGGGTCTAGTCATTCGGATGGGACGAAAAACTTAGGTCTCGTGTGAGCACATGTTGGTAGTCATATCACTATTGTAGGTTAGTGTGGAATAGAAGGTCGTTACCACCCCCCCACCCCCATTTTATCTCACAGGCTGAACCTGGCCTGTTTTCTAACCGGGCACATATTGCTGTACAAGGGTCGTTGATCGTTGAAATTCGATATAAGAGTAGGCTGTAGAACCACTGTCCGTGCAAAATACTGCTATACAGGACACTGTATGTCGTATGCTCGTCTCGTCGGTTTTCTCCACCCCTCCCACATACACACCGCTAAAGACACCTCCTCTCTCTCTCTCTCTCTCGCCCTCTCTCTCTCTCTCTCTCTCATATTTCATTTACTACGTACACGATGATAATTGAGAAATATACCTGAAGTCTACATCAAAAAAGAAAATATGTCTAGATAGCGAAATAGTTTTGGACTGAACTGCCAGTCACTTGTGAACCATATTGCATATCATCACATAAATTCAATCAATTTTCCACCTGGTTAAACACACATTACCTGTAATCATTACCTGTATAACACCTGGGCTATAAACAGACACATCAATATATCTACCTGGATATACAATCTCACTATACAGCATTAAAGGGGTAGGAACATCAATATATATGCACAGTATTAAAGGGGTAGGAACATCAATATATATAACCATCTCACTACACAGCATTAAAGGGGCGTGCACAACAATATATATATAACGAATAACCATCTGACTACACAGCATTAAAGGGGTAGGGACATCAATATATCGCCGTTTGTCCACTCAAACATTAAAAGGATATGCACATCAATTTATCGCCGTCTGTCTATACAGAATTAAAGGGGTAGTAACATCAATATAACTACCCGACTATATAGGAATAAGGAGCTATACCCTCGATGTAAATAAACGATGTTTTATAGAAATGAAATGGGGTTTTGCGTGCTACTCCTCTCTTGCCGTGCCCTCTGACCTACAGCACTGACAATGGGAAAATTATGATGAACTTTCTCGGCCAATGCAGGGATCGAACACGCGACCTCCAGGCCAACGAGTCAATGTTTTACCCGCTAAAAAACCGTGTCCGCCCCCATTAAAATGTGTACATATCATCAGAAATATTATGGCTTGAAAATCAACGAGCAACTGAGTCATTGAAATTCTTTCATGATATCTATAGGTAGTTGGCGTTTAAATTGTGTGGTTTGTAATTTAAATTAGCCTTGATGTAATAAATGAGTATAATTATGAACAGGTAGAGAGTATCAATAACAGGTAGGTGTGACTGACGATCAGTTCCCACGTCGAGATAAAACACATACCTGTCGTATTTACCTTTAAAGGGGGGCATGCCCTAATTACATAAACACCTGGGATGAAATTGATAATGGCGAAAATTTACTGATACAGCAAAGGAAATAAATCATAGGTAAGTATTAACAACCTTTCTGGGATATAAAAAGCCTCTAGGTGCAAACTGGAATTGAACTATCAATAATTCGGACTAATGTTTTGTCTGGTAGCCCATTTGAGTGCTATCAAACTACTGTATCTATGAGACCTGAGTCCGGATAAAATGCATATCTTTTTCATACAGTGAGCTTTGGGGGACATTGTTACTGGACAGTGAGCGGAGCGACGGCCTACGCTTATTTCAAATTTAAACAGTCAGGTGTTATTTAAACCTGGATGCCAAGCGGGGGGAGGGAGGGGTAACGTCCACTCGGTACAAACTAGATAATTTCGGAACCAACATATGGTTCAATTTTATTTCAATAATTCGCTTGCCCAAAGGTGTCTTTAGGAGTGTGGGGACCCGAAGAGAACCCACGAGGTTGGACAGGCGACCCTACTCCCTGTCACGTACAAACGTGGAATCGGGAATCGAAACCACGCCAGTTGACTCATTGATAGTTCTTATGATACAACGGACACGCCATAAGCATTTGGACACCCATCCCCCACATCAGACAAATAATATACATATTAACATTAATACCTTTATAAGTCTATCGGTGCATATTAACGTTGAAACCCGTCATTTGGTTAGCAGTGCATACTGTGGTCATACGTTACATTTTAACAGCAATCGTGTCGAACAAAGCATTAATATTGTATTATTACAAATACGGCTTAAATGTATAGGCGGAATAATCATATTAGCGGAATTCCACAAGGTTATGTTATGGGGCCACTACTGTCTAGATATGTTAGGACGTTAGACTTCTTTTCATTTCATTTGTCCATAAATGATATCTTAGCTATATTATGAGACGAAATGACTCTTCAAATTGAAAGCCAAAATTAAACTGCTATCTAATAGTAAGTGTAGGAGGACCGCACTACACGCAAAACAAAAATTTACAAGATTAACCTGCGGGCAAGACAGAAAACAGTACAGTATATTGAACTTGTGCGAATTGTATATTAATGTGATGAACTGATTTGTCAGTAAGATTTCAACAGTCTGTGTCTCGTCTTGTCTTGGATAACATGAAATGAAATAGGGTTTAACGTCCTACTGTTCTGTCCCTATACTGGGCTAATGAAGACGGGTATACGCCATGTGCTATGAGGGAATTTTGCCCAGGAAGCGGCACTATGGCATACTCTTACATCGAATTCCAAATGCCAGGGGATCTTTTACGTGCACGCCGATGTATACAAGGGACCTCAATTTTTGTCCCACCCGTACGACTAGACAACTGTCCTTGTCAGGCCCTCCGTCCTGCGTTACTCACAAGGGGAAACCACGTCGTCGGAAAATCTGGATGAACTTTCTCGGTCATTGCAGGGATCGACCACCCGACCTCCAGTTCTTCATCATCCCAGTCGGAGCACAACCGTAGGAGTGGACGTTAAACCGGATTTCATTCTATTTTCTATATACAGACAAACCGAAGACATTCTAACCTGTTGAATACGAATCAGTAAACATTTGTCTCTATTTCACATACAGGGCTGCGAAAAAAAAAGCAACATACCGAACCACGGTACAAATTTTAAAAGAAATTAAACGGAAAACGAATAAGTAAATACGTGTATTAATGAACTCGTCTGTTTTGGTATGTAGCAGGGTTTACTAATTAGGTGAGTTGTCTTTGATAATCAATCGTAGATACTTCGTGTGGGCGTGGTTTGGATTGTAGAGAGGGGTAGAGGGATTTCAAGCGTTCAACTTTTCTATAAAGTGTGTTGTCTTGCTTTGATAATCAAGTTTACATACTGGATGTTTGGACGCGAGGTCGTCGGATGGGGTACAGAAAGGGGTACGGGGATTCCAAACTTTCAACTGTCCTATTAGGCCTAGAGAGTGAAGTGAAATCGATTTTGACCACTATCCCTTTAAACCACCCCAAAATGTATCTGTGAGTAGAGGACTGACAGCTTTGAGTGGTGGAGGGGTTCCAAAGGGTACATTTTCCTATCTGTGAGGCACAAATTGTTTTAACCTTCGAGACATCCTGCCAATGCTCATTTTAACCCTCCAATGACCACATTTTCTGTAAATATTTCGTTACTTTTGTTTTTAACATGTGTATATAAAAGAGGGGTTTGTTTTGGGTGGATGAGGGGGGCTAGAACCCTTCACCCACTCCCCACTATCATCATTTCACCCCTCTCCCCACTGTTTTCATTTCACCCCTCTAATTGCAACACTGTTAGTAAAATTTATTTCTAACATGTATACATACAAGAGGATTTTAAGTGGGGGGGAAACCCCTGCTTCTACTCCCCGCTACCATCATAACCACGCCCTTAATAATAATACTAATCGTGTCGTTATCAAGTACTTGTACTAACTGCTGTTTAAACGGCTTATCGAGATGTTAACATTCTACAACCTGGCTGTACCCATGCACCCAATTTATATCGTCAGCACAATTGTTACACTACATGCAACCCGTCGTCTGTCCTTTTAAATAAAAAAAAAATATATCACAAAATAAATGTTGGGATGGTCGAGGTTGTAATTACCCTTTTATTATTTTCACACTTTGTTAAACTCTGCCAATATTGACGAGGATTTGTGTCTGTTTTGTAAACTGAACAATCGGTAGTTTTATCAAACCCTTTTTTTAAACGTACAATGTTGTGGTTTTATCCGTCTAGATAACGTGTCTGTAAGTTCATTGTAAAGAAATGTAATGGGGTTTACCATCCTACTGTTCTGCTCCTACACTGGGCTATAATGAAGACGTGTACCTGTAAGTACATAGTAAAGTAATGAAATCAAATTAATGAAATGAAATGAAATGGAATGGAGTTTAACGTCCTACTCTTCTGCACCTGACCTGGGCTAATGGAAGACGGGCATACGCCATATACAGTGTGCTATCAGGGAAATTTTGCCCGGGCAGCGGCGCTACGGCCTACTCTTATATCGAATTCCAACTGCCAAGGGATCTTTTACGTGCACTCCAATGTGTACACGGGACCTCGGTTTTTCGTCCCATCCGAACGACTAGGCAGCTGTCCTTGGCAGGCCCTCCTTCTGCATGAAATCAAATTAAATTGGGTTTAAAGTCTTACTGTTCGGGGAAATGAGCTGGGACTTAACGTCCTACTGTTCTGCAACGAATCGGCTAATGAATAAGGGCATGCGCCAGAGTGTTTGTAATTAAGGAAATTTTGCTCGGACATTGGATTCCGATACCTCTAAATTAAGGGTTAAATCAGCCAATTTTAGTAAATTGAACAGTTTTTTAGCTGAAAAACAATATGTTTCTGTATATTGTTGAATTTTTCTGCATTTGTATCCTACCCCAACTCCTCAAAACCTCCCCAAGTAAAAACACGTTGATTTCCCCCATTGACTGTGATGTTAATCATTATCTATTCGACCACATGGAAATCGTTGTAGAAATCAGAAGCAGTAAAACTGTATCCGCTTGTCATAGGAAATACCACAGTAGCATACCAACAGACAAAGTGTATTTACACGAGTTTTTAAACACCTGCAATTATTAATTAATCTTTGGACGAGAGATGAAAGTGGGATTTGACGGGATTAAGTAGGAAATATTTGGTCTCTCTCCAACAAGGTTATTATAGATTGGAAAGGGAAACCGATTTCCGAGTGGCTTATTGTTGATCTTGTACGGCTTTTCATAGAAAGATTATTATCTTGACAAGTTTTTAAAAAAAAGAAAATATTTTCACATTCCTATCTTTTTCCACCGGTTGTATGTGACAAGGAGTAGGGTCGCCTGTCCAAGATCGTGAGTTCTCTCCGGGTCTTTTGTTTCCTTCCACTGCAAACGACCCATACTTGCAAGCAAATTATTGAAATAAAATAGAACCATATGTTAGTCCCGAAATGACCTAGTTTGTGTCGGGTGGACATTAAAGACCATCTTCTCTCTCTCTCTCTCTCTCTCTCTCTCTCTCTCTCTCTCTCTCTCTCTCTCTCTTCGAATTATTTTCTGGACAAACTATATATATACATATATAATAATTCATTATGATAGTTTTAAACTAAACGGGAACCTATTCACTAAACAACCTAATATAAAATACGAGCTGACAGTTTTCGCTATAATAGTTGAACAATAGATAATAAAAATGTGGAACATGCCAGTCAAATTACTTCATTCTGAACTTAGTCAGGGCTGTTTGAAGAAGTCTTGAATGTCATTGTAGCGTTGTTAAGAAAATAAACAAAATCCCGAAAATCCATTTTTCAATTAAATTATTAACTGCCAATCGTTTTTAGGTCCGTTGAAAATTAAGGGCATCTGGCGTTTATCATGGCTTGGCATGTTAAATATATGTTTAATTAATAATTAATTAATAAACGATTTAAGGCCGACAGAAAGATTTACATTTGGCGGAATTAGCTCCTTCATAATGTATCTTTAACAAATCAGCTCTTTCATCAGTCAATAACTATTTAATTTATTATAGGAATTTACTCTCCGCCGCTGAAAAATCTCCATCCTTAAAATGCATTAAGCATTATGCAAGACCTAAATCTGCCTATTGCAGGTCTTTCCTCAGGCCTCAAATGCTAACTAAATTATAAATTAGACAATAAATAACTCCCGATGCCATCGTTAGCTTGTGATATTTAGTGGATTTGAATACATCTTGTAATGGATGATTTGGATAATCGAGACCTAACCCTAACCCCCTGTTTAGATAATACATTTTTAACCTAACCCTAGACCAACCCCAACCCAAATCCACAATCTCGTCAACAGTAACGTGCCTTAACATTATTTACATCTCAGCGACCTTGAAAGAAATCTTGAGCTGGCCGTAACAAATAGGTCTAGCCCTTTATATATATTTATGCATAACGAAGGCCAGGGAGTAAGCCGTAGTGCCACTGTCCGGGCAAAATGTCCCTCATAGCACAGGAAAGATTCCTGCGCGTGCACTTAGATAATACCACAAATGATATTAAGACAACTTGTCTGCGATATAACGTGAAACTAAGATCACCAACAACAATCCACTTCCACTAATGCTCATATCGCGGAAAATGTTTACCAATAGAAATCTACCAGAGACGTTTTAAAATCGAAAATTAAAAGAAAAATAGCGAACTCTATTTCGTGTGCATTGGTGGTTAACATTCAGACCATTGGTTGTAACACAAATCGAGCAATGGGCTAATATCGTGATTGTTTTTAAACTATGTTTCCTGGTGGTAGTAGGTTATAAATCACGAGTTCAGATAGATAGTAGATAATGTACAGCCTCGAGGTTAATATTTTATCTACATATTATCATTATGCACCAATAAAATACACCGGGACTTAATTAAAATTGTTTTTGTAATATACGTGAACCGGTATATAGTTTTTTATGGAGAACAGTTTGACAAGATATACATAAAATGACCTTGTTTACAATCTGATAAAAATGCAGATCTATTATTTCGTTTCGTTTTTTCATACTTTCGATAACCTCGACTAGATGAAGATCTGAAAGCTTGCATTGGAAGGTCGCGTCAGGGGTCATGCGAGCGGCTCTTTACCATATGACGTCAGACTTTTGATTTACAAATCAGCGTTGATGTTTCTGCTGGGATACCCACAGTTCTGTGCAACGCACGCCAAAAACTCGACGTAACAGATCGTTTCATTGGCTTATCTCTAACGTCAAGGGGGGGGGGGGTCCGAATGGTTAGCGTGCATGTGCTGTATCATACGGCCTGCCATTGAGTCAACTAGCGTGGTTTCAAATCCCCGGTTGTGCGTGGCAAGGGGTATGGTCGCCTGCCCAATCTCGTGGGGTTTCACCGGGTATTCCGGTTTCCTCCCACCACTAATAACCCCTACGCGCAATCTAATTATGGAAAGAAAATTAAACTATACGTTAGTCCCGAAATGACCTAGTTTGTGTCGAGAGGACGTTAAACCCCAGTTAGGTCTTGGGTTCGTTTTATTTTAACGGAATTAAGTTGGCAGCTTTGAAACTCGTATGGAGAAGTTGCAATTTTTGATATCACTTTATTAGGGTCTACTATTACTTTATAAGGTTTACTTTAGTATAACTTTATTAGGGTCTACTCTAGTATCACTTTAAAAGGGTCTACTCTAGTATCATTTTATTAGGGTCTACTATAATATTACTTTATTAGGGTTTACTTTAATATCACTTTATTAGGGGCTACTTTAATATCGCTTTATTATGGTCTACTTTAATATCACTTTATAAGGGTCTACTCTAGTATCACTTTATAAGAGTCTACTCTATTATCACTTTATTAGGGTCTACTTTAATATCACTTTATTAGGGTCTACTTTAATATCACTTTATTAGGGTCTACTTTAATATCGCTTTATTATGGTCTACTTTAATATCACTTTATTAGGGGCTACTTTAATATCACTTTATTAGGGGCTACTTTAATATCACTTTTTATGGTCTACTTTAATATCAATTTATTAGGGTCTACTTTAATATCACTTTATAGGGGTCTACTCTAGTATCACTTTATAAGAGTCTACTCTAGTATCACTTTATTAGGGTATACTTTAATATCACTTTATTAGGGTCTACTTTTATATCACTTTATTAGGGTCTACTTTAATATCACTTTATTAGGGTCTACTTTTATATCACTTTATTAGGGTCTACTTTAATATCACTTTATTAGGGGCTACTTTAATATCACTTTTTAGGGTCTACTTTAATATCACTTTATTATGGTCTACTTTAATATCACTTTATTAGGTTACGTTAATAGGTCTAAAGTAGTGCATCTTTAAGCACAACATCATATACCGCCTTTATTCTATTATAGGGCTTTTATTGGCTAACACTCAAACTCGTCCGTCAATCAGAAGTTGAAGCAAGACAATATGGCTCATGAATACAAGAGTTCAATAGTTTATGCAAAAAAAGACAAATGTTAATATTTATGGGCGTATTGTTACCATTTTCTATTTGCCTGGATAAAGACTAGAATTACATCATTAAATAACGGTCGTGCCTTATCAATATATCAATCGCTATTACAGGCACGTGTCATATATCTACCTATTCGTATATACAAATAAATAAATATATAAACCTGCTTTTTTACATATAATAATGGGGATTCCGATATCTTGAAATTATAGGGAATGTTATAATTTACATTCCATTCATATTTACAGCATATAAAACTATTTTTAAACCATGATATTAAATATAATTTATTGCTGCAAGAAGATAATTTATATGATCAGGAGTGGATTGATAAAATATTAAGAAAATTGGAAAAATACTGTTTTCAAGTCCAAAGTTGATCTGTTGGGATTTTATTTTTACAAATTATATACCTTACCTAATGATACAGTTCAATCACATTAAGTAAAACGGGCGTTGGGCTGTGGTTTATCGAAATGCCAACTATATAAAAGCGAAGGTTCGATTCCTAGATAGGTACGTGGCCCCCTCCTTGACCCTTAATATTTAAGAAACATTTCCGTCTCCTTCCCTTTAAGATCGACTGTACTGATAGATTTAAATATATGCTATCTATCTCCTGTATTAGAACGTAACAATGTCAAGTACATGTATAACGGAAATACCTTTCTTACCACATACAACATCAAACGATTAAAATACCTATATAATATCATAAGATGGGCATGTTCCTGGCAAATGACTGGGATGAACAGGTTATCAACTTTAACCGGTATATCTTGTAACAAATAAAATTCAAGTAACTTTCATCTTTTAGATTGTTTCAACAGGGGGCACAATCGTATCGGCCCCCTGACTCTATGAGAAAAATATGGTGTCTGATTGCTTTATCACGCCTTCATAAGGCGACAATACGACATTTTCACCCGATGTCGGATTGAAATTTCGCCGTGTCAGGGCCACGACATGATTGCAACCAGCCACCATAGGGAAATGATGCAATCATTAAACAATGACGGAGCTTAGTTATAAACAACAATAACAACAACACATTTATCAATGAAGACATATCTGTGTAAACAACAATAACAACACATTTGTTAATGAAGACCTATCCGTGTAAACAACAATAACAACGCGCTTGTTAATAAAGACCTATCCGTGTAAACAACAATAACAACAAATAAATAATTGAAGATCTATCCGACATATGTCAGTAATAATCCGGCCTTTACATTTAGTCGGTGCTTCTCCTTTTACCCAGTGAGTAAGAGAGAGAGGGAGAGAGAAATGGGGTTTAACGTCCACTCGACACAAACTAGGTCATTTCGGGACTGACATATGGTTTAAATTTTATTTCAATAATTCGCTTGCGCGTAGGGGTCTTTAGCAGTGGGAGGAAACCGAAGTACCCGGAGGAAGCCCACGAGGTTGAGAAGGCGCCCCTATCTCCATGCCACATATGCTTACACCGGCTATCGAAACCACAGCCGCCATCCAGAGGTGACCAGCCAGCTAGAGGTCGAAGCGCGGCATTCTAGACCACCCCCTCTCCCAGTGAGTAAGGCGTTGTCTCGCTAACCTAGAGGTCCCGTTTTCGATCCCAGTATTGGCCAAGTAAGTTCATCAGTTTCGGGAGTAGTTTCCCCTTGTCGCTGGTGCAGCACAGATTGGCCTGACAATGGACAATGTATAGTCGTTTGGATGGGGCGAAAACACCGTGGTACCGTTCTGCACCTCTGACAAGAGATATAATGCCGGAAAATCCCACTCTCTCGACCTACAGGATCCAGACCTTGAGTGGAAGAAGTCTATAATATACAATCCTGTTATTGCAGAGCTAGATGGACCCAGTCAAATTGCCAACGATATGGTAAGATGAACCAAAGCGTGAGATCTCAACTATCTCATTTGAATTATTTATTGCAGATGCTTTGCCCTTTAAATACATCAGCATGTAATGTAATCGATGTTGTCACATTATTGACTTCAACCCCGGTGGTCTTCACGACTTCTTAAGGTAAATGTAATACATTTACAATATCATGTATATACGCTAGACATGTATTAAGTGATAAATATAAAATACCATGATGAAAGAGGAGTAGAAGCTAGCCGTGGTGACTCCGTGAGTAAGAGAGGAAATAAAATGGAGTTTAACGTCCTACTGTTCTGTTCCACCTGCACTAATGAAGACGAGCACACGCCATATACTGTGCTTTAAGGCACTAAGGCCTACATATCGAATTTCATCTGCCAAGGGATCTTTTACGTGCATGCCATCCGGACGACTGGAGGGCTGTCCTCGTGAGCCCCATACCACCCGTCCTTCATCACTGACAAGGGAAACCACGTCGGAAAAGAGTAAGAGGGGCTAAACTAAAATCCGCTTTAGATTCTCCTAGAACCAAGCCGTGTTCCCAACAGTGTTGCAAACTGCATTGATACCACACGATGCTTTTTTCATGAAGAAGGCGGGACAGAATTTCGCGATAGGGCAGAGGGCGTGGTCATCACATAACCCTTGTTGATATTTCCATATAAGTTATGTCGATGGTGCATGTTTATGTCGATGGTATAACATGTTTGTAGATATGTTATATGTACGAGTTAAAGATGTTGTTTATTATATTGGTGTCAGTTGATCATCTGGTATCCTATAACATAGGTATAATATATTATATTTAGCTGGGCCAGTACAATTAACACTGAATAATATAAATCTACCTGGACCACCCTAACACCAGTCTTCATCCTTAAGCCCCAGTTACATCGTTGCAAACCATGGGACAATAGCAATCGTGGAGTTACCGAGGCGATTCGTGGTGAACCGGAAAATCCTTGGCAAACCGTTAAGATACCGTAGACGTAGCAGGGTGTATCGTGATAAACCATGACACAAGAGCAATCGTTGATATCAGTTATGTGAACCGGGACACGATACACCGTCCCTGGTAATAATCATATTAAGTACCGGGGCAGGGAGATACTGGGTAAACCATGATCAATACTGACAATGTGTGACCTGGGCTTAGCACATCCTATAACAAGGCCCGTTTGTATTTTTTATTTTATTCCCGTGTTGATGCTAGAGCATGCATAGTTAACTAGCCAACATTTCCATGGTATTGTATTACAGTATATACAACTCGAGTTTGGGCTCACTAACTTTCAGATTCCGGGTTACATTCCGGTGCCCCATTGTCGGTGCTATAGGATGGATGGCATGGCAAGGACGGAACATCATCTAACCGTCTGAATGAAACAAAAAATAACAGAGGTCTCGAGTATACCAATGACAGAACGTTAAAGATCCCCGACAGTTGGCGATTGAAATAAGAGTAGGTTATAGAGTGTAAAGTCTCTGTCGCTGTGAAAATGCCGCTCCATAGCATTATGTATAGCATATGCCCGCATTCATTATTTCGGTTGGAACAGAAAGTAAGGAGTGAACCCCTATCACAGAACAATAATGCACTAAACCCTATATTACAGAAAAATAAGACCGTAAACCCTATATCACAGAACAATAAAGCACTAAACCATATATCACAGAACAATAAGACACTAAACCATATATCACAGAACAATAAGGCACTAAACCCTATATCACAGAACAATAAGGCACTAAACCATATATCACAGAACAATAAGACACTAAACCCTTATCACAGGGCCCTGTTTCTCGAAATCTTAACTAACGATAAAATCCTAATTTTAGTAGATACTTACATTCTGATTGGTTAAGCACTAAAATCAATCTAATATTATCCCATCAAATTACTAAAATTGTGATTTTATCTTTGTTAAAATGTCGTGAAATAGGCCAACAGAACAATACGACGCTAAACCCGGTAGCACTGAACAGTAAGACGCCCAACACTGTATCACTAAACTATAACGCGAGAAACCACATTTCGTTTAATACATGGGGGCCTGTGATAACTTTATTCCTCTATCGACTCCAGATGCCCGCGCATCGAGAATAAATATCACGACCAATCGCAGTCGTAATATTGCACTCGTTCTTACGCTGAACGGTTGGTCGCCCACAAGGGTCACATAGATGAAAAACGGCGCGTAGGGGTCTTTAGCAGCGGGAGGAAATCGGAGGACTCGGAGAAAACCCACGAGGTTAAACAGCCGACCCTACTCCTTGTCACGTACATCCGGGGAATCAAAAGAACGTCAGTTGACTCAATGACCGGCTTTATGATACAGCGCGCACATGCTAACCATTCGGCCATCCAACCCCCTGGCTAGAGTTGGATATTATTAAACCGTTTTGTTTCAGATGTCGTATAGAATATAATATTACTGTTAGTATGACGACTCTTCCAGATAAACGTCGTGTACCAGGTATTATTGGTTTAAAACCCATCGGCATGTTTAATCTCCCACATGCAGTGGCGGATTAAGCTCCACCAAGGCCTGAGGCGGCAGTTTCTGGAGGGCTTATTTAAAAAGGCGAGGGCCTAATTAATTTCCGGTCAGGGCCTATGTTGATTCTCGTTGGGCCTAACCCCCCCCCCCCAACATTCGTTGTCTATGCGTTTTTAATCGTATCAGACAAGTCTAGAAAATTTTTTTTACAAAATCTTTGAGTCTGAGGCTGCAGCCTCATCAGCCTCACCGATAATCCGCTACTGCCAACATGAAGTATCGGATAGAATGTTAAAGTGTATTCCGATAGTCGACGTGGAATGGGTTGAACGTCCGTCTGTTCTGTACCGACTGGGATAATATAGATAGGCATACTGTGTGCGATGAGGGAAATTTTATCCGGACATCGTCGTTCTGACTTTAGTAATGATGATCGAGGCTAGGCGGAAATTTCAATCGCCTAATTCTTGGTTCATAGTGGATCAATTTGACTAAAATTTTCAGCAAATTGTCTCTTATATCGAATCGCAACTGTCAAGGGTTCTTTTTGCTTGCACGTCATTGTTTACACGGGACCTCGTTTTTTAGTCCCATCCGAATTCAAGCTTCATCTCTCAGGAGAGGGGTACAAATAATCAATGGCCTAAAAAGGAAATAGTATCAATCGTTCATGGAGAGTAAGCATGCACAAGATACTCAACAAATGCTGGGTAATTTTGAGGTTGGGCAGGCGATCCTATTCCTTGTCCCGTACAAGGTTGGGATCAAAACCATACCATTTAGATAGTCATTATGGAAAATAAGATAAATAATGTAAATGGAATATGCTGAAAATTTCAAATTGATTCCCTCTGAACCCAGATATTAACGATTGGATATTAAGCCTAAAGTCGGTATACGATAAAAACACAATCCCGATTATCCAGTTTGACGTTAAATCATCCATTACAAAATGTATTCAAATCCAGTAAATATGTATAACTAATAATTTAGCTAACTCAGGCCTAAATAAAGAAGGAGGTTGGGATGGCTTAGTGGTCTAGGGTGCCGCGCTTTGACCTCTAGCTGGTCGGTCACCTCTGGCTTGCGGCTGTGGTTTCGAGCCCTGGTGTGAGCGTATGTGGCATTGAGATAGGGGCGCCTTCTCAACCTCGTGGGTTTCCTCCGGGCACCCTGGTTTCCTCCCACTGCTAAAGACCCTTACGCGCAAGCGAATTTTTGAAATAAAATTGAAACCATATGTTGGTCCCAAAATGAGATAGTTTGTGTCGAGTGGACGTTAAACCCCATTTCTCTCTCTCTCTCTCTCTCTCTCTCTCTCTCTCTCTCTCTCTCTCTCTCTCCCTAAATAAAGACTTGAAATGGGAAGATGTATGATTAACTCAAATAAAGACCACGTGATGTAATAAACGGCAGGCGTTAAGCCACTCGACCAGCCCATGTGCGGAATTCAACATACATTATGGAATAGCCAAATCTGCCTATTGTAGGTCTTTCGTTAGTCCTGGCATGTTATCTAAATTATTAATTAGACATTAATAAACTTATACAGACCATAATCATTTCTTGATAGCATCGCTAGCCTGAACCTTGAGTGGATTATGATCTGATTTGCTGCATAACTTTCCTTCACGATGTAATGGATAATCGAGACTATGCTTTTTATCGTACCGCCTTTATATAGTGGATGAATTTGACTGAAGTATTTAGCAAATTGTCTTTACAGTATCTATTTTTTAACTATTATAGTGAAAACTGTCAACTCTTTATAATCTCTTATAATGTATAATAGATGTGTATAGATATTAAAATATTCATAGAGGCGAGTTTATTTTCAATTCTATCGCGACTTCCTTATCGACGACACTCCTGTTTGAGATGAAGATAACATGAATTCCTTCAAGGATTTGTTTGAACGGCTACGATGACAGGTTGTCAAGATGAAACAAACCAAAATCCCCAACTGAGCTGCTGACTCCCCTGGTGGCCCGTGACCCCGAAGCTATCTCAAGCCTCGTAGTTACCGGTTTTTGACATATCCTGGCCCCAATTCTCGCTTATCTTGGCTTTGGATAGTTGCAGGTGCCATGCACCAGGGGCTTGGTGCTTTCTAGATCACCCAATATCTCCCATCGCCTCCTACTCATGTGGCGCATATACAAGAGAAACTCGGGAGAGAACCTATACCTTTAAAAGATAAAAGAGTAAACTTCCTTCTGAAATGGTATTAGATGCATGGAAATCGACTTTCAAAATTGCCCCCACGCCCGCCCTGCTTATTCTTCTGCACACGCCTTTGCTTACGTTTGAGGGGCACACATTGCAAACAAGTTCTGTACGATACTACTTGTGTATTCCCTATGTATCATGCACAAGGCAGTGTACTTTACTATTTCAATAACATCTCATATAACCTTGCATTCGCCCCAGTAAGGATAGACAAATCTCCATTATACAAGCCCGTTCGATCATGGTCCAAGAATTGCTCGTATAGGCTGTTAAACGCCCGACCACAGCCACCTTTGTACACCAATAGCAAGTTATATTTCTGACAAAATAACGGCATGTGCCCTTGTGTAATTTACTATAGCCTCGCGGTCAAAATAGTTAAACTGGTTTGATTAAAAAATACGCGTGAACTCTACACTTTCCAAGCGTGCATGTTAAATTTAAGCATTTGAACGGCTTACCACATGGTTGTGGATTACGTCTGTTAATAATTGATCATAACTGATAAATGCCCCCACGACCACCCCAAGAAAACGTAATGTAACGTCGATATCTAAATGAAATGGAATTGGGGGGGGGGGGGTAACATTCTACTGTTATGCTCTGGCTCGGCAAAAGACAGACAGCCATACCCCATGCAGTGTGCTATGTGGACAATTGTGTCTGAACAGCGGTGCTACGGCCTTTTCCTATATGTACACAGGACCTTCCGAAGGACTAGACAACTCACAAGAGTATACCACGCCGACTAAAACCTCATGAACATAATAACTAGCAACAAAGCGTATTGTTTTAATATTATGGGGAAAAGATAGGATTTTTTTTCTAGCTACTCACAACTAGTGGATTTAAAGAGGTATATAGCGACAAGACGAGAGATAAACAAGTTGATGGCCGGTCTAAAGCGTGATGTGCTTTTCTAATTTTCATGTTAAATCATCCGTAATGGTTTTTGTAAAGGGAGAGCACCGCGTGACCCAAGACTTTTGACGTCAGTTGAAGTTTGTGAGCGATCATTCCGGAATTTGTCATTTTACAGTTGAATTTCTTTGAGAACTAAATATTATGCGTGGAGGTTTCATTTTTAATCTTTTCGAGTATATATCCATTTCATTCTAAAATTAAAATAAGTATTATAATTTTTCATGTAGACCGCATACTATTTCTGGAGGTATGAATGAGACTTTTGGGACATCCTCCGTATGTATTAATTTCATGCTAAAATTGAAATTTAAAACTTGGATGCAGAATAAGACAATCATGCGACTCACGAAAACAAAAGGCTGCGAAAATAGAAGGCGCTGCTCTGGTTATGTCCGTAACTCAGAAACCGGAAGCGGTAAGGCAATACCATGTAGCATTTGTTACTATTCGTTCCGAGCGAGTTACCGCTATACAGCATATTTCAGGCTCGGGACAGCCCCAGTACAGCCACCAACCCTAAACAAACAGACAAACCAACTACTATTACAAATATTTTGTATAAATGGCCTATAAACTATAGCCTGCATAATCTCCTTAAGGGGCTAAGTGAGTACGGTGCTGGGTCACTAGTAAGTCTGTTGTTCGATCCCGGTGTTGGCAGAAACTGTTCTTCAGGATATTCCTGTATGGTTTCCCCTAGTCAGTGGTTAAGGACCTTCCATCTGACGAATAAAATCATCTAGTTGTTCGCGGTGGACAAAAAAGTTGCCCCCCCCCCACTTCCTAGATGAAGAACCCTTGGTTGCCGAAGCGTGGCTGCCCAGACAAAATGTCATTCATAACTTACTGGGGTTAGTGCAGAGAAGCATGACGTTAAACCCACGACGTTAAACCCCATTTCTGCGGGGTGAATTTCTCCGGTTACGCCATGTGCAATTTACGTTGTTGAATATTTCTCCATGCAATAAAAAAATATCGTCAGTGTTAGCCTGCAACGCGGTAGACAATGTAGTGGAATAAGTATATAGCTTGCGACACCGTAGGCAATTTGGTGGAATAAGTATTTGACCTCCGACACGGTAGACGATGTAATGGATTAAGCATAAGGCCTGCGACGTGGTATACGATCTAGTGGAAAAAGCATTAAAGGCCTGCGACGGTAGACGATGTAGTGGAATAGGTATTGGGCCTGTGACACGGTAGACGATGTAGTGGAATAAGTATAAGGTCTATAGATGATATAGTCGAATTTAAGACCTGAAACCAGGTAGACGATGCAGTCGAATATTTAAAAGGCCTGCAACACGGTTGCCGATGTAGTGGAATATTTTTAAAGCCTGCGACACGGTAGACGATGTAAGGGAATAAGACCTACAGCATGGTAGACTATGTAGTGGAATATTTATAAAGCCTGCGACACTGTAGACGATGTAGTGGAATAAGACCTTACAGCATGGTAGACGATGTATTATACGTCTGACCTGTACCTGAACGTGTTAATTAATTCAAGTATTTCTCTCACTATTTTGAATCTCGTGTAGCTGATTCGTCATGTTGGCTTGTTTAGCATCACCATCATAAATATATCTGTCACTTGAAACACGGGGATATAATCACCGCTAGGATTGTCTATATCACACCATGTCAACCATCAACATACATACCTATCTATTGTGGTTAGGTATAAAAAAAAACGACAAGAGAGGGAGAGGAGGGAAACCGAAGGACCAGTAGAAAACTCACAATCGGGGAATCAAAATCACGCCAGTTGACTCAATGACAGACTTTATGAAACAACACGCACGCGCTAACCTATACGTGTTAATAGTCAATGGTCGTAATATAATAATTAAGATTTTAAAAGAACGCTGTTGCTTTAATCACCCGCGACCACCACTCCTTACAATCGATTTCGCCAACACAATGACATGAAATATTTGTTAATTCATACTTTGAACCAAGATTTGTAATGTAATAACTCGACTTGTAATCATATCTATCTGATTGCTATCTAATCTACTTCATCAAACAACGGAAATACCAACTTTCCTTTCTCTAGTGGTGCTGGGTGGCGGAATGGTCTAGGGTTTCACGCCAAGGATTGTCAGCGTGTAATTTCTGCAAGATGTGAAATCGATGTCCCCGATTCCTGATTGCTTTTGGAATAGATTGAGCATCTGCTTAACGTCTCTCTCCCTCTCTCTCTCTCCCTCTCTCCCTCTCTCTCTCTCTCTCGCTTTCTCTCTCACTAAGGCTTGCCCCCCGGATCCATTCACTTGATTTGATATTTGTTTATTTTTTGTAATGTCTCTCTTCTGTCTAGTCCGCAAGTTTATCTTGTAGATTTTTGTTTTGTGTGTAGTGCGCTCCAGCACTTACTATTAGACTTGGTGGTACTGCCATATATCCTGCGATAGCTTCACTGGTTAAGAAAGAAGGCACTCAACACCTACCCCTATTACCTGAATAAAACACAGGTAGCCTACATTGCAAGGTGTGCAGATTACAGGTAACTTGTATGATGTATAAAATACGGGTAAATTGCAATGTGTATAAATGACATACCCGTGATATGTGAAGTATGTATATATGTATATAAAGTTTAAAGTATGTGACCTATATTAGAACAGGATTAACTGATCATAATATCATATATACTACATGTAATTTACAGCCGGTCAATAAGTACTAGATATATATATATATATACTTTAATGACGTGACAAGCCCACCTTTCGCTGCTTGCATCTTTATAGACTACTAACAGGATATATGGCTTTGGCCCGGGCCCAAATTCACAAGGAGCCCCATTTTGCGTGCGGTACAAATTTGCGCGCAGCCCAATTCGCCAGGGCCTTAATTTCTTAAGGGGTTCAAATTCGTCATAGGCCCAATTCGCCAGGGGCTAAAATTGGCTTAGGGCCCAAATTATCCTGGAGCCGAATTCGCCCGATGGCTTAAAAATTTCACGGGATGATGCTGGTTAATTTCACACAACATATGTGATGACGAAGCGTGATGGGCAAACACACACGTCGACATGTTTGATTTTAGTTGTATAGATGGTAGGGATGATACTATTGATACATTCACAACGTGCCAGATTATTTCGTCAATGGCGCACTACATCGCCAAACATCAGGATTGATAAAAGGTGGTACAGGTAACAGTGTGCTCTAGGGGAGATAGAGGGCTAAATGGGGTTTGACATCCACTCGACACAAACTAAGTCATTTTGGGACTAACAGTGTGCTATAAGGGAGAGAGCGAGCGAAATGGGGTTTACCGTCCACTCGACACAAACCAGGTCATTTCGGGACTAACATAATCGGTTTAATTTTATTTCAATAATTCGCTTGCAGTGGAAGGAAACCGGAGGACCCGGAGAAAACCCACGACGTTTGACAGGCGACCCTACTCCTTGTCACGTACAACCGGGGATTCGAAACCACGCCAGTTGACTCAATGACAGGCTTTATGATACAGCACACACGTGTTTACCATTCGGGCATCCAACCCCGCATTAAAGTAGTGTTGTAATTAACGTAAGGACAGCCACATTTTAAAGCCCCAATAACACTCTTGTTGTAATTGAATAACATGTCCCAATCTTTATTCTGGTCAACAAATTGTATTATTTTACAATATTCAAATAAATTGATGATACAAATTTCATTGTAACACACCTAATTTAAAAAACTGGAAAAATTTAACTACATGATTTGAAAGGCTTTGAAAAGGTTAACGTAAACCTTTTCAAATGTGACTTGGATTTTAAAATATTTTCGAACTCTCTGGACAAGTAAAATATGATTATTTATTTTCTAGAGCTGCCAAGCCAGCAAGAGTGTTATTGTCCCTTTAACAGTGCGATTTTTACACCCGTTTAATGCGTCGTTCTGCATCTGAATTGGCTTTTTATTACCTTGATGGTCATTACCTCAAGCTTACTAAACTTAGCCTATTTGTCTACAGTAAGATGCGCTTGAGAACAGACACCAAGCTAGTTGTCTGACATTTTAAGTCTTAAATCGACAATTTTAGTCAAAAACATTAATGTATCCTTGAAGAATTTTGAGATGTATTTATTCTGCTTCCATTTAATGGAATTGAGTAGGTTTATTTAGTGCGTATGATAGATGTGAAACAGAGTATCACCGCATTAAAAAACAGTTTACTAATTTTTAGATATGGCGACCATTCAAGACAGTTATTCTTGAAATATGAAGTAGATGGATCTCTGTGGGCAGTGTCCACCAAACCATCATCTGCATGCCAATAACCTGATCACATACTTAAACATGCATTATGCAAGAGCAAAATCTGCCTATTGTAGGTCTTTCTTTAGGCCTGAAATGTTATAAAAACTATTAATTAGACATCAATTAACCTATTCAGACCATAATCAACTCTCGATGTCGAGGTTAGAATGAGGTTTTTGTTGGATTGTAGTTCGATTCGCTGAAATATTTTCCTTCGTGATTTACCAATAAAAATGGATAACCGAGACTACTGGTTTTGTCTTACCGACTTTACTAATGATGACTGAGGCTAAGCAGAAATTTCATTCGCTTAGTTCTAAGTTAATAGTGAATCAATTTGACTGACATTTTCAGCAAATTGCCTTTACATTAGCTAGTTTTTAACTATTGTATTGCCAACTCGTTATCTAATCTCCCATAATGTATCTTTAAGGAAGAACAAATTACTAATTTTTTTGACAAACGTTTCGACGAGTATTCAAGGTTTTCAAGTGAGATGTTTATGTAAGTTTAGAGCTGTTTTGATCACGCCAGAATGGTGTCTGAAACTTGTTGTTAATGTCATCACCAGCAGTCTAACGACAGAAAAATGTGAGAATCCAACAAGTTATGTCAAATATTCGAGATATTTAATTGTAAAATTATCACTAGACGGTGTGACGTAGATGAAAGGTATACGGTAGTCCATCTGGTTTGAAAGGATTATATTTTTATCTTATCGTCAATTCAATAAATAATACCGTGAATAAACTTTCTGATTATTACATACCTCGAATATTGATGCACTTGACATAATTATCTTCTTCTTTGTTATGTTTGATGGAATTTTAAATATTGCTAAAATTAGGAAAAGCGTTATCAACCCATGCAATTTATATGATTTGAGGTCAATCTGATTAAAATACAGATCTATCGTTTGTTTTTTTGGGTTATTTTTGTACTACATTACAGGAGATCTGACCAGTTGTACTGGAAGATCGTACCAAGGGTCATACGAGCGGCTTTTGACCTATGACGTCAGATATTGATTAATTAGTCAGCGTTGAATGTTTCTAGAGGTTTACCCACAGTTCCGTGCATCACGTGTCAAGAACTCTCCCTCCACTTCGAGAGATGGACACATACGTTGCTGACTTTTAATGTTTATGGCTTGTGCCTTATGTCGTTGATGTCCATGTGTCCGTACATGTCCAATCGAGACTATGTTTTTTTTTTATCGTACCGGCTTTAGTAATGATGCTTGGGGCTAGGCGGAAAATTCAGTCGGCTGAAATTTTCAACATTTCCCCTTTACATTATCTAGTTCTTAACAGTTATAGTGAGAACTGACAGCTCTTTATATACTCTTCCATTTGATTTGGACGAGTATTTTAGAAGCTTGAACTGTTCAATGACGTTACGAATTATAATTATAAGATCTTGTATCCGGAGTATGACCGGTGAATATGAATTAAAATTCTTTTGATATGAAAGGTGGATGGGTAATGTCGTGTTATTCAGGATTCTTAAAATACTTCAAGTGTGAATTCTATACGTACGATATATGTAAATATTATTATTAGGTTTTCATCAGTCAGGATTGCTTTAATATCCAATGTGTACACCTTGTACTTAATACCAGTTTTTATGTCCGTAAAAACATTTCAAAAATAAAAAAATAACATTTTGTGAATAAACGAAGGCGAGACCCTAACCCCTGTATGCGCTTCTTTCAGATATGTTCACAATCGCCTGGTAGAATTTAGCGCTTGGGGCGATCGGGGGAAAGTTTTCTGTTTGTTTGTAGAAGTTGATACTCGAGAGGATGAAGGGCGGAGATTGAGGGGATTTTTATATCTTTATTTACAAACCCTGACAGCAAGGGTTGGATCAATTCTTACAAATATATCACACCGAATTGACTAGCATTATTAATGACGTCAATATACAATATATTAAATATACCCCGAGGGAGGGACAGTGTTAAATGGAATATTAGTTATGCTCCCTGAGGGAGGAAATAACAATAGCAAATAGAATGTCTAAAGAGGGATTTTGTGTGTAACTGTTGCGTGTAGGAAGGGAAGCCATGGTGAGTATGGCGTTGGTGCACTAACCAGACCCCGCTGGCCCTGGTTCGCCAAGTGGACGAAGGGGCGAATGGCGGAGAGATCTAGTATGTACCGTCGGCAGCACACTAAATATCCCTTGTCCGTTGGGAATCAAACTCAGAGTAGGTCCAAACACAATTTCCTTAACAGCACACAGATCGGCGTATACCCATTTCATTGACACATTTAGTACAAAAAGGTTGGACGCTGAAAAACATTTGATTTCTCGTTCGGGTGGACAAATAAATTTAAGCAATTCCATAACCTCCCCGATAAACTATGCTCCATTGTTGCAGTAGAAGGGAGGGGGGTTGGGATGGCCGCCTTAGAGGTCTAGAGTGCCGCGCTTCGAACTCTAGCTGGCCGGTCACCTCTGGCTTGCGGCTGTGGTTTCGATCCCTGGTGTGAGCGTATGTGGCACGGAGATAGGAGCGCCTTCTAAACCTCGTGGGTTTCCTCTGGACACTCCGGTTTCCTCCCAAGACCCCTACGCGCAAGCGAATTATTGAAATAAAATTGAAACCATATGTTAGTCTCAAAATGACCTAGTTTGTGTCGAGTGGACGTTAAACCCCATTTCATTTTATTTTGTATAAAAACTGTAACCAACACTTTAATTGTAAAACGTAAATACATACTCGTAAATTAAAGGTACATTGTCACTTTATTAGGAGTTTGATTTAAAGGGCCTATGTATATAAGTAATTATTGAAAACATAATTGAAATTTACCAATTTATAATCAATTATGTTGGGTGAAATATGTGAACAGTCCAAACTGAACGGCAGTCATTTACGTCTATATTTTTTTAAATTATTATTTTGTCGATTGTGAAACAGTCACTATTAAGTACTTCCACATTGTCTTGATGGATGTTTTTTCTTTGTGTATTACAAATGGCACGAACTTAACGTAAATAATATATGAACAAACACGACATAAGCCAAGAAAGTTGCAATTACCATACGACATATTGAAACTCGCAATGAATAAAACGCAGCATCGGTAGCCGCCCACCATCCAATCTTAACTTACTTAAATGAAAAGAGATATTTTTTTCCCGTAAAGCGGCACCACGGTCTACTCTTATTCCGACTGTTACGGGTTCATTTACATGCATGACAATCAAACGAATATACGTTGTAACCTTCCAGGTCATCCACCCTGCACCGCTGACAAGGGAGGGCCCCGCCGGAAAATCGTATGAACACCTGTGTCGAGGTCTTCCTAACCGAGTCTCCGCGGCTGGCTAACTTACTTAAGATATAAGTCAAGTTTCATAATAATGAAAAAGTCACGATATTAATTTACTTATAATCAAATAATATAAAAACTTCACGATGTTAATTTACTTATAATCAAATATAAGTCTCACAAAAGTTAAACAAGCCATTAAATTATTATAATAAAAGTTGACCCCATGCGGCTTTAGTGGGGTCTTTACTTTTACACGATGGCGGTCATTAAATTAGCAGTGAAAAAGTGAGACATTCGGGTTAATTCGGGTCAGATTATGTCGTCTCGAACTAACACAGGGTCACCCCTAATGAAATCTATTAACGTTAGGCCCTTTTCCCCAGGGGCAAAGTGAGAGGTACGCAGTGACGCGCTTTGCATCATGGATTTGGTTTGGGTGCACCGTTCAGAAACAAAACGTAGATTCATTCAAAAATTATTAAAACTGACCAATTCCATAGCTAGAAATATTATCTGCAACACTACGCTGATATAAATTACAAATTACGTAACTTTCTGACAGTAATACGTCATTGTAATGTCACCCCAATTTACACTTCAGTTATAGCTCGTGCTTGAGTCTTGTCGAAGTCTGAAAGGTATGGACTTAACATCAAAGTGGGAATCCGACGCGAGAAAGTGTGAGAGATTCGCTGTACTAATCTCTCTATTCTTGTATGTAATTCCCTTTTCACCTCAGTGAATTAAGTCGACTCAATAGCGTCATTTAATTTTAGAAGTCAACCTAGGTGTGTTAAGAAAATACACTTACAATTAGATTCGATTTACCTGCCGTGCAGTACCGGTTGTCCGAACCAAAATCGTTGTCCATAGAAAATTCTCAGACGATTTTTATTTATGATAAAATATATTTATACAAATTTCTCAAACAATATTCATATATTTCTTGCAAATACGACGTCTGCTTTTCTTGATGGGTGAGACTATAGTATAATTGTCATGAATTCGGAATGAGATCCAATCTGATGTGGGCTATTCTGGCTGGGGAGGGGCCATAACATTAACAAGACGTATTAGGACGTCGGTTATTCTTGTATTAGCCGTAGATCCGCAATAAGATTCAATTCCGACTTATGGGGTATTCTGATTGTTCCTGGAACATAACAATCGTAATAAAAACCAGTAGGGCGTCGGATATTCTTGTTGGGTGTAACTATAATAGTGGTAAACTCGTAATAAAGTCCCAGACGACGTGGGCGATTCTGGGTGGGGCCGGACCATAACAATATAGAGTGTTAACAAAAACAGTCAATTTACCAAACGAGATTATGCGTCTTTTATTAGACGCGTCATAGAAATATTTCTCTGTGATACGTAATCTCGCTTGGTTGAGACATGCTAAATTGACATGCGCATTGCCAGTTTTGCCCAGTGTATCCGGTTCCGGTCTCTTTTTTAAGCAACAGTCTATGGGTGACAGTTTTAGTTACGCTCCTGTGTTACCGGAAAAGAGCTTTGCTTAAGCACCGTGCTCCACGCGATGTTTTAGAGCTTCGCGCTATATTTTCTATGATAATAATTATCGCCGTGATACATATTATGATGAGCACCGTGTGTTATGATAGATCCAGGGGTGTGATATACTTGTATGTTAGATCAAGGACTATACTAGTATTTGCGTCATCATTTTATAACTTAATTATTCATGGTCTCAGTAACCGATTACAAGTAAACCATAATATTATAGTCATTTTATTATGTTATCGCATCTATGGTCTTGATCAAGGGAAAAAACTATAGACTGATCAAAGTAAACGCTTCAGGGGACATTTGATGAAGTTTATGTTGGTCTATATATTGTTTTCACGAGGACACTGATCATGATTTGACTTACTAATTAAAAAGGGGGATAAATGGGGTTTTCAATCCATTTAACACAAACCAGGTCATTTCGGGACTAAAATGTTGTAAATTTTATTTCAATAATTAGCTATTGTGTAGGGGATTTTAGCTGTGGGAGGAAACCGCACTTAAATATTATTTTCGCCGCTTGCCTAAAGCGCACGCGTTTAAGACCACTCGACCCCACCCAATACTCCAACTGAAGAAAATGTGTTATATTTTCGCCATGCTCATTCCGCCATTCATGCATTCGTAACTGGAGTGATGTGACTCGTTTTCGGCGTATTTTCGGTATATTCCCATCTCTCTCTCTCTCTCTCTCTCTCTCTCTCTCTCTGTGTACCCCCCTCTCTCTCTCTCTCGTCCTCTCTATGGTTTGTGCCTTAACGGTCAAAAGAACAGAGTAACACCATCACTAAAATATTATTTTCACGTTTTCTTTGACAACTATAATTGTATTACGTTGGCGGTCACATGATAGAAGTATTCCACTGTTTCTATAGTTAGAGAGAGAGCCGACATCTAGATCATTAAACTGTCCCGTGAAACCGTTCCACTCGACAGAGCGTGAAATACAGAACAATACCTTATGTTTCTATGTAAATCTGTGTAGGTAAAATATTGTTGCTTGATATCGGATAAGATACACAAATTACACGGTGTTTAGTGTGTAATTATTAAATAGTTTATATCAATGTAGGTAATTGTCTACATCGTATTAGCTGGTATACTGGGCACGGTCCATGAAACCATTGAACCGCGGATATACGCGTATATTATTATTGAAATGTTAGCTCATTCTTATAACATTTTTGAAATGTTTGTTGTCAGTTGTCCTGACTTGACCCAATGACGAGGTGCTTTGTCTTGATCAATCACGATTAGTTAAGTCATGCCTCAACTAGAACAGATTACAGACATCTGGTGAAAGGGGAGCGGGGGGTAGTAGAGAGAGGGGGGGGGGCGAGAGGGTTAACGTCTACTTGACACATACCAGGTCATTTCGGGACTAAGATATGGTTCAAATTTTTTCAAAATTTCGCTATGAAGGACATATTCAGGGGCGGATCCAGGATTTTCAGAAAGGGGGGGGGGGGGGGGGGGCGTGCTGCACCTACTTGGGAGTGCGAAGCCCGACCCGTGATTTTTGAGTGGACTAAAATGCCCACAAGGACTAATTTCATACTTGTACTGTAAATTACGATTTCCAACCTAAACTGTTTTTGTTCTCCTTTCCCGCGAGAATATATGGTGCTAAAAATTGTTCGCCACCACAAAAAATAGAGGGGGCGTGCTCCGGGTGCGCCCCCCTCTGTATCCGCGCCTGCATATTACACAGACAGCGGAGATACTGCCTACTCTTATATCGAATTCCATCTGCTAAGGGTTCTTTTACGTGCATGCCAATGTGCACACGGGGCTTCGGGATTCGTCCCATCCGATAGACTATACGTTGTCTCTTACCAGGCCCTCCGTCCTGCACCACTGAAAAGAGGAACTACGCCGGAATATCCCGATGAACTTTCTTGGCCAACAAAGAGTTACAACACAAGACCTCCTGGCTTGGGAGCTAACGTCTCACTCACTGAATCACCGGGGCTCTCGGAAAGGACAGGAATGTGAAATCTTTGGATTGAAACATACAATGTTGGAGATTACGGAAAGCGCTGGCTGGAAACAAATCCGGGTCTTCTGAACAGCGCGCTTTATCCAACGTTATCCTTTTATTGCAATGGTTCTGGATACGGGTATTGATAGTGTGGACGTGGAATTCAGAAGCTAAACCATTTGATAGAAACGTTGAATGGTAACCTATTACTGTTACCACCCCGATGGTTTAAATATAACTAAAAAAAGAAAGAAAAATCATACCCTACAATTAATGAACCGCTAAATATACCACAATTTACTTAAAGAATGTTTCTGGATGTATTGTACTCTTCAATATAAGGTTATATGACATGCTAGCCTGGAGATCGGGTGTTCGATCCATGCATTAGTCGAGAAAGTGCATCCAAAATTTCCCGCGTGGTTTCCTCTTGTCGGTGATGCAGGACGGAGGGGCTTGACAGCTGTCTAGTCGGTCGGATGGGGAGAAAAACCCGAGGTCCCGTGTACACATTGGCGTGCACGCAAAAGATCGCTTGGCAGTTGGAATTCGATGTAAGAGTAGGCCGTAACGCCGCCGTCCGGGCAAAATTCACCACATAGCACAATGTATGACGTATGTCCGTCTTCATTAGCCCAGTTTAGGAGCAGAACATTAGGACGTTGAACTCCATTTCATTTCGTTTTATTTATATGACAAGCCTCGATATGAAACGAGGGCCAGTGTCACGTGTGATAGAACCATACTTTGTTATTAATTATACTATTATAAAAAAAGGATAAATATAAAAATCATCGATCAAATATGGCTGTCAAACATCTTATTTATCTGTAATAAATTGAACATTCCACCATATTTTTATTGAAAGACAAGATAATCTCTAGACCATGAAATTCATTCAAGTGGAAAATGTCACGGTTGTACATCATTCAGTTCATCAGCTGTCATCCACCATCTTGTCCACGGACGATAGAGCCTCGGTTTGACCCTATAGCTTCGCGTTTTAAAGGTATAATCGAATTGGGTGGCCATGAATTAGGCAGTGTTACTCATTAGGGGGTGGATTTAAGACGTGGTCTCAATGAGTCGGATTGGTACAAAAGGTAGAGATGGAGTTTAACGTTTACTAGACACTAACTAGGTAATTTCGGGACTAACACATGGTTCAATTTTATTTCAATAATTCGCTTGCGTGCAGGGATCTTTAGCAGTGGGAGGAAACCGGAGGTCCCAGAGAAAACCCACGTGGTTGGACAGGCGACCCTACTCCTTGCCACATAAAACGGGGGATTCAAAACCACGCCAGTTGAATCAATGACAGGCGTAATGATACAAATGCGAATGGAAGAGCTCGCATGAAACACTTTAGGTTGACATCAAGACAGCGAACTTCATAAATAGCGAATTTTCCGAAATGCGAACACGGAACGCTATAGGTTGACAACAAAACCGTAAACTTCATAAATATACCGTTGTTAATAGCGGATTTTACGAAATGCGATTAAAGAGCTCGCACTAAACGCTATAGGTTGACAACAAAACCGTGATTATAGCGGATTTCACTAAATGCTGTTTACAGAGTTCGAAAGGAACGCTATAAGTTGACATCAAGACAGTGAACTTTCATGATGTACTGATAAAGTTCGCACGGAACGCTATGGGTTAACATCCAGACCGCGAACTTTCATAAATGTATTTTTGTTTATAGCGGATTTTATTAAATATCTGTTTGTTCATTCGGGACAATAAAAAAGTGAGTACGGATCAACTCTCAAAGAAAAATTCCTTTTTTGTAGATATTAAAGGATTAACTTATCAGCGTGGATGTCTCACCTCGTACATCAACTAGATTTAATATTTTACCCCGATGACCTGTCAGAATTTATTTAATAAAACTCGGATTGACGCGACGAAAACAATCTTGACAGACTTAGTGGACATTGAACTCGCAAGTAGTAACCATAGAGAGAGTCGCGGTGGCTCAGTGAGTGAGACGATTAGCAAGATAACCTGGGTTCAGTCTCGGGGTGCCCATCATTATAAAGCACCGCGGTGAAGAATAGTAGGACGTTTAAACATCGTTTGAGTTTATTTTATTATGTAATTTCTAACGATATACATTCGGACTTCTAGAGTCTTTAGGTCGGGTGGGGACGATTTGTTGACCACGTAAAAGCCATTTTTTTTTAACTAGGCTTTTAACTGATTCTGTATACAGTCGTTAACATGTGCATAATCTTGTTGTTTATTTATGATTACATTGTACCCCGGGGGGTTGGGATGGCCTAGTGGTCTAGAGTGCCGCGCTTCGACCTCTAGCTGGTCGGTCACCTCTGGCTTGCGGCTGTGGTTTCGATCCCTGGTGTGAGCGTATGTGGCATGGAGATAGGGGCGCCTTCTCAACCTCGTGGGTTTCCACCGGGCACTCCGGTTTCTTCCCACTGCTAAAGACCCCTACGCGCAAGCGAATTATTGAAATAAAATGAAACCATATGTTAGTCCCAAAATGACCTAGTTTGTGTCGAGTGGACGTTAAACCCCATTTCTCTCTCTCTCTCGCTCTCTCGCTCTCTCTCTCTCTCTCTCTCTCTCTCTCTCTCTCTCTTTAATCAGTATACAATTGTTAACATCTGCATAATCTTGTTGTTTATTTATGATTATATTATTGTCACTTTGTAAAATGCCACTGAACAACTTATATGAAAGGCCACACTGTTTGTTCATACGCACCTCATGCCGTCCTGATCGATAGAGAGAGAGAGAGGGGCGGAAGAGAAAGGTTATCGTCCGCTCGACACAAACTAGGTTATATTTGACAAACATAATATGGTTTAATTTTATTTCAATATTTCGCTTGCGCGTAGGGATCTTTAGCGGTGAGAGGAAACTGGAGGACCTGAAGAAAACCCACGAGGTTGTATAGGCGGCCCTTCTCCTTGTCACGTACAACCGGGGAATGGAAACCACGCCAGATGACTCAATGACAGACTTTATGATACAGCGCGCTAATCATTCGGCCATCTCCTACCCCTGATCGATAATAAAATTGATGATGCAAAAACATGAGTTCCCCTGTATGATTACTGGTGCACGTAATATATCCGATGTGTATTGGAGTTCGACACAAAGGTAGTAGAACTCGCGTGCTAAACGTGTAAAATTCTCTTCGGAGTCAATAAAATTAAACATCCTTTAGTCCCTAAATAATGAAAACATTGTGGATTATATGTAAGATTCGCTAATTTGGTTTCGTTTCTTTACATTGAAATAGTAAAAAAAACCGAAACGAAATAAATATCTGCATTACATTAAATACAGAAAGTTCACACACGATTTTAGTTGTTATTGTTTCTTTATAAGTGCGTCTACACTCTATACATGCATCGTATGGGCTTAATACACCTATACGTGTGCATACTGCGTTAAGTGACGTCATGAATACTAATGAAGTACAGGTATGAAAATAATAAATGACGTGTCAGTTTTTGTGACGTGTTTATGATTTATATTTAATATTCACAGTTTATTACTCCAGGCATTATAAAATATATAGGCTAACATGGGTTAAAGGGCAAAGTTGCCGCCCACCTATTTTACATTTATGTATTATTTATATAAATTTGCATATATCTATCATAACTACAGCTCGGGTTATAATATTATTGTTCATAGTAGGGTTATAATTGTTTAAACATGCATTATGCAAGAGCTAAATCTGCCTATTGCAGTTCTTTCTTTAGGCCTGAAATGTTTTAAAAAGTATTAATTAGACATAAATTAACTGATCCAGGCCATAATCAATTCTCGATGGCATCAGATTTCTGCGATATTAAATAGATTGGAACGGTTTAGCGATACTTTGATTTAATCAAATATAGAGGACCGAGACCTAGCTTCGATCAACCAGTACGGTGGTTGAAATTATTGCACATGTCTGTCAAACCTTCAAAGGTTAATATCTTCGCTTGCAATAGAGTAATTTGAATGTCTTCCATTAGCCAAGGTCAGGTGCAGAAGAATAGGACGTTAAACCCAATTTTATTTCATTTGATTTCATTTTCCTATTATTCATTTGACATGATCTATTTTCGAGTATTATAGCAAGAATGGCTAGTTGTTTATCAAAATCTCACATAATGTATCATTAAAGCCCCAATAACACTCTTGTTGTAACTGAATAATATGTCCCAATCTTTATTCTGGTCAACAAATTTGTATTATTTTACAATATTCAAATTAATTGATGATACAAATTTCATCTTAACACACCTAATTTAAAAAATTGGAAAAATTCAACTACATGATTTGAAAAGGTTAACGTAAACCTTTTCAAATGGGACTTGGATTTGAAAATATTTTCGAACTCTCTGGACAAGTAAAATAGGATGTAATGGATAATTTACACAACAGGTAGGACACATAAACATCTAGTACTTAGAATAAGACTATTATTTATTTTCTAGAGCTGCCAAGCCAGCAAGAGTGTTATTGTCCCTTTAAAGCAGCAAAATCAAGCCAGCAAGAGTGTTATTGTCCCTTTAAGGAATGGGGAGTAAATACTATACGTAATTGGTAGGTTTGTTTATCAGTAACATGTTTCTATATATTTGGATAGAGAGTATGGGTTTTAACGCCCATCCGATACACAAACTAGGTCATTTCGGGACTAACATATGGTTTAATTTTATTGCAATAATTCGCTTTCGACCCTACTCCTTAACCATTATATATTTCAAAACTTAAAGGACAATATTGGTGTCAGTCATCATCACATATGTGATAGAATTGGTTAAACACTTTCCAAATATAATTTTAACACAGAGATCATTGCTACGATAGATGCTTAATAAAGGTTTCATGAATCGGAAGTGACGAACGCAAAATGTAAACACGAGTTATCTCTCTATATAACTGACTGAAGTGACGAGCGATAACAGATAGACGGCCGAATTTATGCTCACGAGTTATCTCTCTATATAACTAACTGAAGTGACGAGCGATAACAGATAGACGGCCGAATTTCTGCTCACTGGAAGACAGCAATATTGTCCTTTAACATTACTGAAATAAACTGAACTGCACTGAATAAATTTCATTAATATGATATATGAGTTACCGAAACACATTTACAAACATGTGATACAATATAGGTTAGGCGCAGAAGAGTAGGACGTTAAACCCCATTTCATTTCATTTACAATATAGGAGGGGTGGGGTGGGTTTAATTTTACATACATTAGTAAATAACGGGTTTTGATTCGCACGAAATAATAGGTTAGAAAATTTAAATGTCGGTTGGAATTTAAAATAAGAGTTAGTCGTAGTGCCGCTCCTGGGCCAAAATTTCGTCAATACATTAGGCCAATCGGGCCAGAACAGCAGAACGTTAAATCCCATTACATTTCTAACGACACACGAGGCGTCTGTTTACGCCTTAAACTAAAATCTAACAATCAAAAACATTACCTACATTTCTAGATTTCACTCAGTACCAAAAATGAAAGAATGCTTCGTATTTTTACACCACACGGTATCTTTTTTATAAAGGTAACAATATTATAAATCACGAGCAATTCAATAGTAGAAATGTAGAAATTTGAAACTCGAGGTGAAATGTAATATGACAGAAACAATTACATAGTTGACATACCTGTTGATTAGGACACGGGTCAGATTACCGTCAAGGTGTTAAAACTTGAAAGAAAGGGGAGATTTATTTTACGCACCTCATTTACAAATTGCAAATTACCTGTGAGAAAATCTCACAGGAGAACGTGTTTACCTGTACGTCCCCGGTTGTGAGTGACAAGGAGTAGTGTCGCCTGCCCAGCCTCGTGGGTTTTTTTCGGGTCCTCCGGTTTCCTCCCACTGCTAAAGACCCCTACGCGCAAGCGAATTATTGAAATACAATAAACCATATGTTAGTCCCGAAATGACTAGCACACTGTATGGCGGACCCAACGTTAGTTTATTTTCATCCAACCATTCCAAATCCAAAAGACAGGAAACTAAAAGTAGCCATTGGCTTCTATCAGTGATGGATCCAGAGACTAAAAAACCTATATTATTCTGTTCTTGTCTTCAAGACAGTCCTGTTCTTGTCTTCAGGGTAGTCCTGGTCGCGAGTTCACAAAGCATTCTCAGACTTAAGTTGAGAATTTACTCAAATATAGCCCTTTATAAATCTTTTGGGGTTTTTTTATGTGTCAAATACATCAATAAGAAACTATGTGCAAAGTTTTGGGTTACTGGGTCAAAGATATTTCTTCATAAACAGTGATTGAAAGTTGTGTAAATTCTTAACTTAAGTCTGCGAATGCTTTGTGAACTTGTGGCCTGTTATTGTCCCCAAGATCGTCATGTTCTTGTCCTCAAGATCGTCATGTGCTTGTCCTCAAGATCGTCCTACTAATGTCCCGTTTTACCATGGATCTGTGGACGTTATAGATAAACCTATTTTACAATATCAACATTCAAACATAATATTCAGGACAAATCTCAATCATGGCATCCCCAAGCCTCCCTATCCGCTTGTCGTTTTCTCACGCAGCAACCACATGTCACATGTTTCCCCTGATTTGAGAAATAAGGCTCCGGGAATATGGCGCCGGTGTTCGATACCGATGTTGCACAAGAAGTATCCGTCTGGAGTAATCTACATGGTGCGCGGAGGGGGGGGGATACTGTCATTGAGTCGTGTGGCTTGGTTTAGATTTCCGGTTTCCCTCCTCTGCTAAATAAAGACCCCTAAACGCAAACGAATTATTGAAATTAAATTGAACTATGCGTTCGTCCCGAATTAACCATGTTTGAATCGAGTCGACGTCAAACCCTATTTCTCTCTCAATCGAGACAAACGAGACTACCAGGCAAGTAGCAAATAAAACCAATTTTATTACCAATTTACGAGAGATAATAAAATGAAAATAAAACTATTATAAATATGATGGAGAAATTAAAGACGGTAACAAAATATTTTATATATCAAGTTTAATGTCCACCGATAAACAAGGGAATAATGGACTCCGTCGTTTCGTATTCCGATTGAAACCACAGGTTTACAAATAAAACGAAGATGTATATTTTTATTGTAAAACATTTATTGTATGTATATTTTTTTGCGGTGGGTGTCACATTCTATCTGACTGCAGGGTGGTACGGAATGTATGGATCAATAGAGACTTTTGGCAAGCGTAAATTCCTTGTTCGTATCGCGTATCCGTATCTATTTTGCGTGTGACGTCAACAATGCGACTTTACTCCCTCCAGTTATTTGTAGGCTAAGCACTTGACTTGTACTGATGTTGATCCTCGGAGATAGCTGCCATCATAGAACTTTAGTTTTTCTTATCTACGCGTCGCGAAAATCCGCCAAAACTCTTAAACTACCTTGACGCAACGTATCACGTGACGATACGGATACGTGGTACGGATGGGGAAATTCCGCTTGCCAAAAGTCTCCAATGACGTATTGATGTGGCTGTATGACTCTATACCCGGTTAGCTCGGTACCTACTATTTTTTTACTTCCAAAATGAGTCGAATTTAGATCCGCTTCCAACTTCAAGCTACATCACAGAAAATTTCAAAATGAAATCCAGCACAGCATTTGTATTTTCCACGCATAAAAAAATGAACTAAAACGGAATTTAAACCGTCATACTGCTGTTCGCCGATTGGACTAAAAATAATAAGCAACAACACACCAGAGTCTGCCAAATCCGAAATCGAAAGTACAGCAAAAGATTGATGGTTACTAAACTCGTCGGACAGAAAGTGGTATCAGGTGCCCCACAAGGAGTGCGGTCCCTTGTGCAAGAGAATTATTAAGGAAAAATGGAATCATATGTTGCTCCAGAAATGACTTAGTTTGTGTCGAGTAAAAGTTACCCCCTCTCCCTTCTCTCTCTCTCTCTCTCTCTCTCTCTCTCTCTCTGCTGTGCGTAAGGCGTTGGCTCAATAACCTGGAGGTACGGATTCGATCAGGGGCGGATCCAGGATTTTCAGAAAGGGGGGGTGGGCGTGCTGCACCAAGTTGCGAGTGCGAAGACCGGTCCGTGATTTTTGAGTGCACACAAATGCCCACAAGGACTAATTTCATACTCTTACTGTAAATTACGATTTCCAACCTAAACTGTTTTTGTTCTCCTTTCCCGCGAGAATATATGGAGCTAAAAATTGTTCGCCACCGCAAAAAAATAGAGGGGGCGTGCGCCGGGTGCGCCCCCTCTGTATCCTCGGTGTTAGCCGAGATACTTCCTTGCTTTCATTTCAACTTGTCTGCCCTTGGTCTGACTTGGTCAATGTTACAGTGTACCACTTGACTCGAATGGAAAGGAAAAATGAGAATCCTTGGCAGTTAAATCGATGAATCGAAGGCAACAATTTCCATTTCATTTTCCTTAATATGACCCGTTAAGCAGAAAGAGCTAATGAGCTATACGTTCTGATAGATTCATTCATGAAAGCAAATTCATTCTACAGATGTACAGGCCAGACAAAACGATTTCCCCAAATACACAGTAAAATTTGCTCACGTCATCACTTCTGGTGTAGGTCGGGGAATGTGTATTACTTAGCGAAAGGTTACGACACAAGGGGGTGGGGGTCATCTCTAGATATCACATGACAGTCACATGACACCGCCATGTTTACACAGAAGACTTTTAACACACCTAGGGAACAAAAACTGAATAAACAGATATGTTTCTTTTTATTTTCCCCTTTTCCTCTCTTCTCTTTTTTTGTGAATGAATTGTTTGACATTTTTATGGCATAGTAATGAAACGATTTCAAAGGTAACCGGAAATGCTTTTCCCGTGCTTTTAAGAATAATGAGGTGACGTGTGTCTGTGTTGAATAATGATGAGTGTTAAGTTTAATAACTTTAAAGTTTGTCATGTGTAATATTCTGTCATGCAATGCATAAGTCGATTTAACTTTATGGTTTGTGGGCCCGTCGTCGTGAAATGAACTGACATGGGGTTTAAAGGAACTAAACCGCTATTCTTTGCCACCTAGAAATGGACACAAATGGGCCGCAACATGTAATAAGGGAGAGAGAGAGAAATGGGATTTAACGTCAACTCGACACAAACTAGGTCATTTTGGGACTAACATATGGTTTCAATGAAACCCACGAGGTTGAGAAGGCGCATACGCCACATACGCTCACACCTAGGATCGAAACCACAGCCGCAAGCCACAGGTGACCAGCCAGCCAGAGGTCGAAGCGCGGCACTCTAGACTATTAGGCCACCCCAACCTCCACATGTAATAGGAAAGTATGTAAACTGGTTAATCCTGTCTATACCGGTAGCAGTCTCCCGTGGGATATCATTAACCTCGTTCATCGAGTCGCCTCATTAAGAATAATCGATCTGGCCCACGATTCGTGTGCAAATTTTAAAATGTTCATGTTGTCTTAAGTATTGGATACCAGAAGCCTATCTGTTTACGGTAAGATAACAAAATCAGTGTTGATCTAAACTGACAAATAAGTCTTGTTTGCAATGTGGAAGACTGTAGGTGATATTGAGTTAAGACTTGCCTACCTTGACGTAATAGAATTATGCACTCACCGGGATAATGAAGACATCATGGAACCGGGGTAATCGGGCGGTCAGGGATAAGTTGATATCTAAGGGTCTACACCTTGAAGTTGACATATGATTGTCTTCATCTTTAAGTTGATATCTGAGGGTTTGTACCCTTTAATTTGATATATAAAGGTTATGTACCTTTAAATTGATATATAAAGGGCCTGTACCTTTAAGTTGATATATGAGGGTATGTTCTTTTAAATTGGTATATAAGGGGTCTGTACTTTTAAGTTGATATAAAAGAATGTATGTTCTGTACCTTTCACTTAATATAAACGGGCCAGTGCCTTTAAATTGACGAAAAAGGACCTGTACCTTTAAGTTGATGTATGAGTGTATGTACCTTAAGTTGATATATACGGATATACGGAGTCTGTACCTTTAAGTTGATGTGTAAGGGTGTGTACCTTTAAGTTGATATTAAAGGGTATATCAGGGGTATGTAGCTTTAAGTTGATATACGATACGACTAAGTGTCAGTCTTTACAATCACCAGGTGAGGTATGGAGTAGCTCTTCAATCAGCCATTTTAAACATACAATCAGCATATTGTAAAGTCCGTCATTAAGGAGTGGAAGGTTAGTGGGGGTCTCTTTTCATTCATGTGTTAAAAATAAAAATAAAAAAAAGAATATGCAAACTTTTGTAACCTGCGAATGTTTTACTAGATGTCGTCTTAAAGGGAACATTACTCTCGTACTATAATCGAGATATTTTGATCAGTGTGTTAGCCATGTTTTCTAAGCTGAAAAGAAAATAAAGTGGTGGGGTGGTGTCGGGGTGGGGGTGAAATGGGGTTTAACGTTCACTTGACACAAGCCAGGTCATTTCGGGACTAACATACGGGGGAAATAAAATGTTTTTTAACGTCCTAACGTCCTACTGTTTTGATCCGACTGTGCTAAGGTTGTTAGCCAAGGTTGTTCATGGTTCGATCTAGGCTTTTGGTAGATAAAGCTTCTCGGTGATTTTCTAGTCCGATTTCTCCATCGTGTCGAGTGGTTGTTAAACCCAATCTCTGTCGCTCTCGGCTAGGACATAAAAGTCATTCGGTTTGGACACAAAAAGCATCGAGATCTTTCAGATCGGGTTCACATTGTCAGTGGTGCTCCGATAGGGCTAATGAAGACAGGCATACGCCATACAGTGTGCAATACGGGAAATTGTGCTCGGACACCGGCGCTACTTCATATTTCAGAATTTGATGACGTCCCGTAACATAACGCAATGACGTCACCCCTTCATTATAATATATACTGTGATTAACAGTTTGGTATGCTGAAACACATCTTTGTTGTTAGAAAGGGGTAGACTTGTGGGGTTTCTGATATAACAAGGTATTCATTATATTATTTATAAGCTCATTCTTACATGTTACTAAAACACCAACAATATAGACAGAGAGAAGGGGAATCTTGTACGTTGGGGGTTATAAAAACCGCGCTTCTCTGGTTTCGCGGGATTTATGAATGAAAGTATTTGTTATGTCAATACAGATGTGGCTAGTTTCACGTATCCTGGTGACCGAGGTGTCGTTGTAAACAAGAGAAGATAATCCACGCCCATGTTTTATTATCTAGTTTCTTATAACATTCAAACCGCAGATGGCATCCTCCTTAAAGGAGCTGTCTCTAATTTCCTTGCGCATCCTGTTATACACGTGTGTATTTAAGCATTCATTATGCAACAGCTAAATCTGTCTATCACACACCTTCCTTTAGGCCTGGATTGTTATCTAAATTATTAATTAGACATTAATTAACTTATCCAAACCATAATCAACACTCGGTGCCATCTTATGTATCGGACTTTCACTGGATTTGAATCCGATCCGCTGCTCATGATTAAGTAATAAAACTGATAATCGAGAATATGTTTCGTATCGTACTGACTTTAGTAATGATGATCGAGGCTAGGCCTAATATTCTCGGTTCACGATGGATCAATTTGATTGCAATTTTCAGCAAATGTCCTTGATATTGTCTAGTTTTTAACTATTATTATGAGAACTGTCAACTCCAATCAAATCTCCCATAATGTATCGTTAATAAATGTGTCTTCAAGTATGTAAATCGAATGATAAAATGTCAAGAACTATAGCCATTTTGGATTGTCTGGGAGTTTCAAATCACATTATTAAGCGGGGAGTTGGGATGGCCTAGTGTTCTAGAGTGCCGCGCTTCGACCTCTAGCTGGCCGGTCACCTCTGGCTTGCGGCTGTGGTTTCGATCCCTGGTGTGAGCTTATGTGGCATGGAGATAGGGGCGCCTTCTCAACCTCGTGAGTTTCCTCCGGGCACTCTGGTTTCCTCCCACTGCTAAAGACCCCTACGCGCAAGCGAATTATTGAAATAAAATTAAACCATATGTCAGTCCCGAAATGACCTAGTTTGTGTCGAGTGGACGTTAAACCCCATTTCTATCTCTCTCTCTCTCACATTATTAAGCCGCTTCGAAGGCTTCACGAGTGGAGGTAGCGAGTACAGGACTGATAAAGCATAAATAAAATGAAATAGGGTTTAACGTCCTACTCTTCTATTCTTACTGGGCTAATGAACACGGGTATACGCGATACAGTGTGCTATGGCATACGCCATGCATTCTGCTATTTATGGGAGACATTTCGGCCGAACAGTGGCATAGCGCCACTCACGTTCGCTTCTTGTAGTGGCTGTTAGAATTTGATATACGATTAGGCCGTAGCGCCGCTGTCCGGTCAAAATTGCCCTCATGGCACACTGCATTGAGTATGTGGATCTTCATTAGCCCAGTCGGAACAGGACGCTGAATCCTATTTTATTTCCCAGTTCATTGAAAGCCTTATTTCTGGGGTTTTGCAAACGGAGCTGGATAAAAACGTGACCGGAACAAGCTTTGGAACATTCCCCAAGGCGAATAGTGATTAGGGCACTGGGTCCAGTCTACGAATCTTTTTATTTAAAGAACTGGCCCCGATTTCACAAAGCATTCCCAGACTGAAATTCTGTTGTTTTAATGTATCAAATACACCAATAACAAACTATGTTTTGTGTTTCTGGATCAAAGTTGAGGAAATTCATAACTGAAGTCTGAGAATGCTTTGTGAACTCTAGGCCCGATCTAATAAATCCTAATAAAATCGTTTAGGATCGTACTATATCTCGAAACAAATGCCACGGCGTACCTTTACATATTAAAATAAACTCCAGACTTCCTAGGGGTTAAGGGATGTTTTTCACACCTTATTAAGCAATGGGGACCGTTCGGCCTTTCATGACATGTCTTAAAAATCACGTTCAATTGTTTACACGGCGTTCATCTGCTTGCCAGCTTTTCTCACAACTCGCACAAAAACTGAAACTCGGTTGTATTATTGTCGTGTATATTCATACATCTTGTGAGGTTAATTGAACACTTAAGAGTCGCATATTGGACGAGACTTATCGCCCTTTCTCACCGCTTTACCTTCTTGTTCAATTGAAAGGGTTTTCAGTCAGGGCTTTATTTAGTATCTCATCAACGTGACGGTAAAAACACTTGTCTTTTATTGGCCTATCTTTTGACAGTCAGTTATCAGATCTCCGCTACAATTAATATTATTATAAAGAGGGGGTCGAGTGTGTCATTAACTGACGGAATAGGGATTGAAGCAGTTCTGGGAAAGAGGGGTTTGAGTATGTAATTAACTGTCGCGGAATGGGGATTGAAGCGGTTCTGGGAAAACCGTCGTCAAATGTTCGCCCATACGCATTTTCATTACGGAAGTGCCTTAAGTTAAAGCTAAAGATAATCTTTTCAATTTAAGATTACTTCTACCATAACCCCCTAAAAGTACTGGGCCCTGGGATTGAAGCAGTTCTAGGAAAGAGTCGTTTGAGTATGACATTAACTGTCGCGGATTGGGGATTGAAGCGATTCTGGGAAGACCATCGTCAAATGTTGGCCCATACGCATTTTCATTACGGAAGTGCCTTAAGTTAAAGCTAAAAATAATCTTTTTAATTTAAGATTACTTCTACCCTAACCCCCTAAAATTACTGACTTCCCCTTAAGCGCAGATGGGTTATTATATATCCAAACGCACACACATAAGAGCTATTCTGGTCAGGGACAAACTGGTTTTTGTAAAGATTTTGTAAATATATTCTGTTTTTAGGTACAAAGGGTTTTTAATCAGTAGATTTAATAATAATGGCGAAATAAACTGACGGTGACCTGATATGTCTGTAACCAACCAGCAATCTAACAAGCTTACTCAACGACTATCGTACACGACCATTGTATAGTCGGTCTAGACATAAACTGCGATATTGAACTAGCGATGTAACTTAGTTCTATTACTAATAACACGTTTTAGGGATCCGCGGTGGTTCAGTGAGTAAGACGTTGGCTCGCTAACATGGTTTGATCTCGATAATGGGCGAGAAAGTTCATCAGCATTTTCATTCGTGTTTCCTCATTGTCAGAGGGACAACATGTAGTCATTCGGGTGGGACAAAAACTGATTTCTCTTGTACACATTGGCGAGCACGTAAAAGAACCCTTGCATGTGGAATTCGATATAAGAGCTGGCCATACCGCCGCTGGTCGGGCAAACTTTCCCTACTAGCACATTGTATAGCATATGTCCGTCTTCAAGAGCAGAACAATAGGAAGTAAGTTCAATCAAATTTTATTTCATTTACTTGAGCAATGACATTAAATTTAGTTTGGTATTGGGGGTTTTCATGGTTAGATCTTCGACTGGGTTCAGTTACATTATCTGTTTTCTATCAGCTTTGAATCTGCAACCTTGCTTCGAACAATTTTAACTTCCATCTGCGTATGGTTTCAACTGCGTTGAGTGTACACGGGATCTCAGTTTTTCATATTATCTGCAGGATTAGACACCGTTCTTTGCCATACCAGCCATCTTTCACCACTGATAAGTGGCAACCACGCCCGCAAAAATCAAGGCGTTCTGTTAAACCACATTAGCGATGAAATCACCCCCACCCCCAACACACACACCCGCGGAGATATTGTATTGTATATTCACCAGTCAATCAACATTTTAAATCAGCAGGAATGTAAGTTCTTTGTGAGCGCATGTCAATATGCGGGTCTGGCGGCTGTATTTTAAATGGCAGTACCGCAGACGAGTCCCTTGTATAAATGAGCTTGTTTACCGATACACGAACTGGGGGATTGGTGGGCCTAGTGGTCTAGAGCTTTAGCTGACTGGTCACCTATGGTTTGCAGGCGTGATTTAGATTCCTGGAGTGAGCGTATGTGACTTTGATATAGGGGCGCCTTCTCAACCCAGGGGCGTGGTGAGAATGAGTTCATGAGTAGCCATACTCATGCGCCAAAAAGTTTTTGCGCCAAAATCACAATCAAATTACTCAAAAAATGAAAAACATTTGTAAGTGGAAAAATTGTTTCATCTGACCCAATTAAAAAAATTTTGAAAGAGTCAAGTTGGAAAATTTAATCATATTTTATTACCGTATTTCTTGTCTCGGATTGCTGGAGATTGCGTTTCTGGGCTTCTAATTTTCGAAATTTTCCCGGGGGAGGGACCCCCGGACCCCCGCCGCGGGCTCGCGCCTTCGGCGCTCGCGGTGGCCGGCGTCGCCGGCCACAGCTCCGCGGTCAGTAAAAGGGTTTTTGTGCCAAAATCTTTTTTGTTACTCATAATTTCTTCTCAATAATTGCCTTCACCACGCCCCTGTCTCAACCCCGGGGGTTTACTCCCGTTTCTTCCCCTACAGGTGCACTAGAATAATAGACCAGACAATTTGTCTGCGATATAACCCTCGGCGGAAGCGGACGTTAAACATTAATAGAAGAATAAAGAATAAGCGGGCTGTGTGGGATGTGTTGCACCATGGTGTCATTCCTTCACCTTGTTGGCTATTTATATTTAAGATAAAGAGTATCAACTGTTTAGCACCTTGTCATCCTAGCCATCTTGAAAACATTTAAATCGTTTAAAATAAAACCACAGCTAAACACAAACAAGATGGCGATATCAAGATCCTTGTACTCGTCAGTTACCAGGTGACCGAGTGCAACAACAAAAAACATTTTTTCTTTGTATCTTACCAGTATCTTGAGTGGAACGGGCAAAAGGTGGTGTTGCAACGGGCGCAAACACCATTTCAGAGGACAACAAAAATATAGCAGTACTAAATAACACACTATAATGTCTGCCAATGTCGGAATATTCTACATATTAAATCAACATTGCGGTTGGGGTTATGGGGTTGAATACTGAACAAGCCCTGTGAACGTCCTCTAGCGGTGGCGGGTATAAGGAAAGGGTGGTGACTATTGAGTAAAGGGGTGTTTGTTAGCTGTTGGAGAATGGAGCGCCAGCCCTCTTGAAGACTTGGGGAGCTATGAAGCTTCTTAATACTCGGGCGAGCTATGAATGATCATCAGGTTTCTTAAAGATTTCGGGAGCTATAAGATATTACCAATTCTGCGAATAATTTTAGGAGTTATGAGAGATCATTATGAAATAATCTGAAGAATTGTGAGATATCACCGAATTGTGGGAGATCACCAAACCTCTTTACGACTTCCGAGACCTGTGAAACAACAAGCCTCTTAAAGACTTCGAGATCTGTGGAGGAAGAAACCTCTTAAAGACAATGAGATCTGTGAAAGAATGAACCTCTGAAAGACGTAGAAATGTGTTCAAGAACAAACCTTTTAAAGACTTGGAGATCTGTGGAGGTACAAACACCTTAATGGCTTGGAAGACAGAGAGAGAGAGAAAAATGGGGTTTAACGTCTACTCGACACAAACTAGGTCATTTTGGGACTAACATATGGTTTCAATTTTATTTCAATAATTTGCTTGCGCGTATGGGTCTTTAGCAGTGGGAGGAAACCGGAGTGCCCGGAGGAAACCCACGAGGTTGAGAAGGCGCCCCTATCTCCATGTCACATACGCTCACACCAGGGATTGAAACCACAGCCGCAAGCCAGAGGTGACCGGTCAGCTAACGGTCGAAGCGCGGCACTCTAGACCACTAGGCCATCCCAACCCCCCAACCTCTTAAAGACAATGAGATCTGTGAAAGAATGAACCTCTGAAAGACGTAGAAATGTGTTGAAGAACAAACCTTTTAAAGACTTGGAGATCTGTGGAGGTACCAACATCTTAATAGCTTGGAAGAACATACCTCTTAAAGTTTCTGAGTAACAAGACAGAAACTAAAATACATTTCGACTAAAATCACCGCTGCGTTCAATATCCCAGTGGGGGCAGAACAGTAGGACGTTAACCGTTTTTCATTTTAATCATCACCGATTACGATAAATTTGGCCTGGTCAGGTCGAAAACCATTTAGAGAACGGGGTTAAATATCCATGCTTTTTTAGGCTTCTCACACTTTGCTAGAAATACACCAGACCTGAATATGGATTTAAGACCTTAATCTTACGTTTTGAAGTATCCCAGCAAGTGCTAATCCGCATTAAATATCTAACAGCATTTTTCATATCACTGAATAGGTATATGTGGAGGTGTTAATCCTACAATTTTCTTCTTTATAGGGTTGCTATGACCAAGATAATCTACTACATGAGGTGGGGGCAGAGGGGGTTAAAATCGGTTAACGTCTGGGTTATCAAAACCAGACATCCATCTACTTCATACTTCCAGAATAAATCTCTGCCTTAAACAACCACCATATCCCCAAGTTACTATACTGTTTTGTAATGCGGTCTACTCCGTTTCACATCCGTCGTCATTCAAACAAAGACGAAATTAACGTTTTTAATTTTGTTGAATGGAAGCAGAGTAATGCTTCTAAATATTCTCGACATATACTTTGTGTGTTCGATTAAAATCGTCGGTTTAAGACTTAAAATGTCGGTCAACTAGCTTAGTGCCAGTTCTCGGTCTAATTTTAGTATGGGAGAAAATGGGTTATCGTCTGGCTTAACAAAATTGGGTCATTTTGTAAGTAAATCTTTGTTCCTGTATTGTCTGAAATCAATAAACAGCTTCTGAGATAAAAATAATATTTTGTTGTGAAATGACATTGAGCATGTGTAGATAGTTGCCCATTATCAGTCAAGCTGGAGGGGGGGGGCAAGGAACAGTATCTAGTCGATCGGATGGGACGAAAAACCGAGGTCCCGTGTACACATTGTCGTGCACGTAAAAGATCCCGTGGCAGTTGGAATTTGATATGAGAATAGGCCTTAGCGCCGCTGTCTGGGCAAAATTGCCCTTATAGCACAGTATATGGTGCAGAACTGTCAGTTAAACGCCCTTTCATTTTATTTCATTAGCCCGGTTCGTGAAGAAAAGTAGGACGTTAAACCCCATTTAGTTTCATTTCATTTCCTCAGTATTCATCATTTGGAAACACAGAAGTTTTGAATCAACAAATATAGGTTCTGATGATCAAATCAATATCCGACGTGCTATATTAATACAGAAGTAATTAACAATAAATCTTGTTGGTTATATCTAGAAATGGCTGGAAGATCTTCAAGTCGTTATTAACAGATTAGAACGCAGTTAATTGTGTTAATATTAGAAGATGGCGGTCGACTTCTTCCACCTCGTTAGTTCTTTTTAATATCCAATTTATTGCTTCTCTTTAACAACATGGATTTATTTCTATCAAAAACTCTTTAATTGTTGATCAGTCTATCTACAGACGTCGTGACGACAAGGGGGGGTAGGGAGTATCGTCGTAAACAAGGGGGATGGCTGAATCGTCGTAGAGATTAAGGGTGATGGGATATCACCGTAAAACAGGAGGAATGGGGAAATATTGTCGTAAACAAGAAGAGTTGGGTGTATCGTCGTAAACTGGCGCAGTCAGGGGGGAGTATCGTCGTGAACAAGAGGACTGTGGGGGGGGGGGGTATCGTCGTAAACTGGTGCAGGGAGGGTGCGGGGCCTGTCAATGAAATGCACGTTGTCATTCGAATGTGACGAAATCCCAAAATTCAATCGTATACTGTTTATTATAACGGTAAAGAAACCGTGGCAGGTGGGGGAGGCAACTATGAAAGAAATCACGTAAAATCATAGCTGATTTCGGGTTTGCGACGATGTGTGTTTATAATCAGGTCGGTCAAAATACATTAATCTGGGCATTGGTCAACCAGTGGTTAATCTTCACATACAAGCTATATATACACACATACATATATAGATATATAGCGGCTGAACAAATGGAGCTTATCGAGACGTATAAATATCTCTTTTGATGTGAGTTAAATTGAGAAGAAAATATGAGCGAGCATGTTTCAATGTTTGTGACTTTTCCTTGATCTGGACTATGAAAGACACAACTTAAATAAAAGCCGTTCAACTTGACGATACTTGTACAAATAACTCGTAAAGAGATTGAAAGATTTGAAACTGCCATTAAGTGCGAGAGCTGGTCCAACTTTGACAGGAAGTATTTACATGGTTATATTAGACAGTTGTAGGCCACCAAGCTCGTGAATAAATTAACACCTACTTTACATGTATGCATGTCGCATGTTCTCACAAATATACATGCACTCACTAAGGTGCATTTCTTCATTCATCTGTCACGTGGTCTGTACAGACTAGTATGACCTATTAAACTTTTCCAACATTTGAAAATAGAACTTATCGAAATGGGATTTAACGCCCCCGACTGTTCTGCTCCGATTGGGCTAATGACGTCGTACGCCATGCAGTGGGCTACGGCGTGTTTTTAAATCAAATTCCAACTTTCAAAAGCTATTTTACGTGCACGCTAATATGTACATGGGACCCTAGTAGGCCTATTTCGTCCAATCCAACCATGATGCCTTGTCCCTTGCCAGGCCCTCTGTCCTACACTAATCCAAATGAACTTTTCCGGCCAACACCCGGGTCGATGGCAGATAGTTGCCATCTTGGATTTGACCATACCCTCTCTGTCATTAATTGCATTTCCATGTTGGTAAACTTTCTTTTGCTAATTTGTAAAATGTATAGAAATTTTAAACCAAAAACATTTTCTTACAGTTCGACATAAGTCAGATGTAGCTTGACCAACGAATGGAAGACATCCTTGTTTTACTGAGTGGGGTCACGGTGGCTAAGTGGATAAGGCGCTGGTTCGCTAGCCTGGAGGTCGGGTGTTCGATACCTGCATTGGCCGAGAAAGTTCATCTCGATTTTCCGGCGTGATTTCCCCTTGTCAGTGGTGCAGAAGGAGGGCCTGAAAAGGACAGCTGCCTAGTCGTTCGCATGGGACGAAAAACCGAGGTCCCGTGTACAAATTGCAGTGCACGTAAAAGATACCTTGGCAGTTGGAATTCGATATAAGAGTAGGCCGTAGCGCCGTTGCCCGGGCAAAATTTCCCTCATAGCACACTATATGGCGTATGTCCGTCTTCCATTAGCCCAGGTTAGGTGCAAAAGAGTAGGACGCTAAACCCCTTTTCATTTCATTTCATTTTGTTTTACTGAACCACCTTGCTTCCGTTATCCACCGTGACGCCCAACCATTTGGTAAACTTTAAATTTATATTTTGATATAGTTTGAATTAAAAAACTCAACGAAGAGGGCTGGTAGTAAACCATAGAAAATATTCAAAAATTGCAAAATTATGTCCGTCTATTGGCCTTGATGAAAAAACAGTTGCGTTGTTTAAAGCACTGCGGACACTCGCCGGGCTAGATGTATTTCTTAAGGTAACTCACGATTTCGTCAAGATTCGTCTGCGAAATCACTTCGGTGGAAGCGGACGTTAAAAAAAGCTACTTCTCACACATTCTTCAAGGGCGCTGAGATGTGATTGATGTTAGGCATGTGATTGTTGGCGAGATTGTAGGTTAGGGTAAGCATTGGGGTTAGGTCCAGGGTTAGTTTTAAGAATCTGGAGGATTCGATTGGGATGAGGTCCACTATTGACATTGGTGTACACATTGGTGTGGACGTCATATAATCCTTGTAGAAGAAATTCGTAGAAACGTTCCGGAATTAAATTCCAAAACTGGTGTCAATCGAGTGAAAAGGAGAATTTCGGAGTACAACGCATGTGTCGACTGTATAAAAAATATCTCAACCAATCATGACAGCTGAAACATATTGTTTACCTAGGAATACGTCACGATTCCACTCACTCCACCTCAGCTGTCGGGACTGGCAGAACTGTGACAGGACTGAATTCCGTGTCACTCGATTGTAATTCTGTTGATTCGGAACGTTCTGGACTGTGAACCGAGCATCCCCGTAGACACACGTTAACATAGAAATACCTATAACATGTTGACCGGACGTTAAACCCGATTACTATCGATTAATTCTCAATAGTGGGGAGGGGGTGCATGATCAAATGGTTAGCACGAGCGCGCTATATCAAAAGGTCTGTCATTGAGTCAACTGGCGTGGTTTCGATATGTGACAAGGAGTAGGGTCGCCTGTTCAACCTATTGGGTTTTCTCCGGGTTCGTCGTTTACCGCCAGCTGTTGAAGACTCCTGCACACAAGCGAATTATTGAAATAAAATTGAACCGTGTGTTAGTCCCCAAATAACCTAGTTTGTGTCGAGTGGGCGTTTCACTCTTTAATTGTCAATGCTGGGTTCCCACTATCACGATTCGCGCAATGACTGAAATCACCCCTTCCCCCCCCCCACCCTCAGCCCCAGTGAGACTGGTCATCACTGTTCAAATCATTCGTAGCAACCGTGTTGATCGTATCTAACCGTATGCGAACCTATCAGAAGGTGGACTCAATTGGGACAATCCTACCGTAACGCATCGCGCGAAAGAGGGGACATAGCACAGGCACACAAAACAAACAACATTAATTTACGAGATGAATTACAATTAAAGGGACACAACTCGGTCAAAATAATCGACACAATAGTTTCGCCTTTTTTTCTAAAGAATATTGTGAATCTATCTTTCTAATACCTCTAGTTCATATTAAATTGGTACAGAGGTTCAGATATGTCCCAAGAACGATAACGAAGTCATCGTCGTTTATGAAGACGTGACCCACTGTCACAGTTCAGAAAAATACACATTCTTGACAAAACGCGACGGTCCTGTTTGAAAGTGTCGATTCGTTCTGGTATATCTGAAAGGGATGTTTCGGTATGATTATGAAAAAGATTGTCTTAAATAGAATTAAATCCCGTCGAAATTCACTGACGACTTCAAAGGGTCCAAGACGTTTTCACAAGCAAGTTCGTCTGTCGCCGTCGGTGAAGCCCTCAAGAACTGATTATGCAAAAAGGGAATCGCCCCAATCCCTTAAACCTGGTCTGTAAACCCTTCTTACTTGACCTGGACGTGCAGTATATCCCAGTGTATATATTATAACATACTTCTCCCAGCTGGAGTAGAGGGGGGAGTATATCCCCGACTCCATATCTGATGTCGCAATTTAAACCCCTATTCTCTCCGACCTACATGTTCAGCATAAACAAGCCCACCCCTTCGTCCGACCTGGAAATTCCCAGTGTATATATAGGGGTAAAGTATATATATAGAGAAAGAAAGGGGGGTTTAACATCCACTCGACACAACTAGGTCATTTCGGGACTAGCATATGGATTAATTTTATTTCAATAATTCGCTTGCGCGTAGGTGTCTTTAGCAGTGGGAGGAAACCGGAGTACCAGGAGAAAACCCACGAGGTTGGACAGGCGACCCTACTCCTTGCAACGTACAACCGGGGATTCGAAAGCACGCCAATTGACTCAATGGCGGTAAAGTATATAAATCCGGTATATTAATAATAAATAAGACGAGGACAAAGATGATATATTACGATCTCTGGGTCAAGTAATAGTAACAAGGTCAAATTCTTATCTATATTATTATTACTTACATATATAAAACCTTTAAATCAAGCACCATATAAACACGTGTTCTAATATCCATCTGTATACGGCCAAGAAAACACCCTCTGATATGACCTTTGAAACTTTGCAGGGTATCCACAATGGGTTATGGGGCTGTTGCACAGTGTGCATGAGTTCGGCATAAGTCAAGAACGCTAAAAAATTTGCAGGGCACACGCTGGCATATGCTTTAATAAGTTATGTTTACGTTGGGGATAAGTGATGAATAAGTTGGTCAGAGCGTTTGAAGTACGTTATATGTACGCCCAAAAAGAGCGTCCTGTTGTCCTGTTGGATAATTATTTCATACGTCGGAATAAGTTTTCTAAAACGTTATAGGCTCGTAAGGGTAGAGAGAAGCGGGGTTAAACGTCCACTCAACACAAACTGGATCATTTCTGGACTAACATATGGTTTAATTTCTTTTTCAATAATTCGCTGGCGCGTAGGGTTCTTTAGGAGGAAGCCGGGGGACCCAGAGAAACCCGCGAGGTTGGACAGACCACCAGTTTTATCCCGGTGTTGGTTGAGAATTTCCACCCTGCATTGTCCAGTAATGCACATCAAGGGTCCTGGCGAGGAAAAGCGTCTGGCGTTTCCACGGGTACGGAAACCTTTTGTCCCTTGTACACATTGTCATTCATTTTTCTTAAATTTGCAGAACTTGGGTGTGGGATCAGGAGTCTAATTCTTAGTGTATAATCTGCTTATTGTTTTGATGTGTATACTGATGCAGGGCGGAGGGCCTGTAAAGGACAAATGTCTAGTCGTTCGTATGGGACGAAAAGCCGAGGCTCCGTGTACACATTGGCGTGGAATTCGATGTAAGAGTAGGCCGTATTGCCGCTGCCCGGGCAAAATGTCCCTCATAGCACACTGTATGGCGTATACAGAACAGTAGGGGGTTAAACCCCATTTTATGTTGATGTGTATACTACCAAGAATGGAGTCCTGACTACATAAACTATATATAAACTATAAAGGGACACTTGACCCAATCACCAAACCAATCTATGACACAAGGCCGCAAATGAAGAGATAACAAAATCATATTCTAAAATACAGAAAGTAGTTCGGCTCCTATGGCTTGTCTGCGATATCACTTCTGTGGAAGCAGACATTAAAGACGTGCACGGTTCATGGGACGTCAGTCAGGTGACTAAAGTATTGCTCCGAACATTGTCCCGCTCACTTAAATGCCCGGCATTGATACAGAGAGAAGAAAAACTTGCGTAGCAAAGTCCTGGTAACGGCCTATCAAATCCTGGTAACGGCTATCAAATACTAGTAACGCAATGCTATCAAAGCCTTGTAACGCAATGCTATCAAAGCCTTGTAACGCAATGCTATCAAATCCTGGTAACGGCTACCAAATCCTGGTAACGGCTACCCAAATCCTGGTAACGGTAACGGCTATCAAACGGCTATCAAATCCTGGTAGCGGCTATCAAATCCTGCCAAACATTCTATGTTTTTCCTGTTACAGCTCGGCATGTGGAAACAATATTGACTTCAGTAAAGAAATGAAATGGGGTTTAACGTCCTACTCTTCTACTTCGAACTGGGCTAATGAAGACGGGCATATGCCATTCAGTGTGCTATGAGGGTAATTTTACCTGAACAGCGGAGCTACGACCTACTCTTATATCGAATTCAAACTGCCAAGGGATCTTTTACGTGTACATCAATGTGTACACGGGATCTCGATTTTACGTCCCATCCGAACGACTAGACAGATGTTCTTGTCAGGCCCTCCGCCCTGCATCACTGACAAGGGGAAACCACGCCGGAAAATCGTGATGAACTTTCTCGGCCAATGCAGGAATCGAACACCCGACCTCCGGGCTAGCGATCTTCAAAAAGGACTATGGAATTCACTATGGAGCATGGACTTCAATATAATTTTCATATCGCTTCAGAGAGTGATTTTATTCATACCAAAACCCAACAAAACATTATTTTATACAGTTACGTATATAACGACATAAAAGTTACAGCAGGCAAAATTACATAATTCAAACATAAGTCTATTGAACAAGTAAAGCTTGTTCTGTTGTCGTTCTAGTCTATAATTATGTTTGCAAATTTTATTCACCACCGACATGACTAAAATCCTTAGGTATTGTAATATCTTCTATTGTCGGCTGAGCTTCGATCAAAGAGACGTTGCTATATTTGTAAAACATTGAAAACTGATTAGGAGAGAGAGAGGGAGAGACTACATTTTATCACAACATAAAAGTAACATCTATTATTAAGAAATTAAGCGACGCCATCCTGAACGAAGTGTTGTTTGGATTCACGAACAGCACTTGATATTCTAACCTTATATTCTGGTGGTGGTAAAAAAGCTTCTGGATTCTCTACTCCTGTCGTGAGATGGAGGTCAAACGTCGTCTAAACTTACTCGATGGTGGGTGGTTAATTTACAGTTCAATGCTGTGGATTTTCTTGTTTATCAAATTAATTTACAATCAGTAGAATTAGACAGATCAGATGTACAATAGTGTTTGTCAAGTTAATGCTCACCAACATGGCTAAAATCGTTAGGTATTATCGCAACTTCTTGAAGAAGGTATTGTTAGATTATCAAGTTAATAACCACCACTGTAGCTAAAATCGTAAGGTATTATCGTATCTTCTGAGAACTCCGATAGTCGATAGCTGAGCATTCTAAAATATTGATTACTTCGTTAGCCATGATTAGGCGAAAGAGACGGGGGGGGGGGGAGAGAAAAGCGGTAATAGAGAAGGGGAAGGGTATAAAAATTTACATCTGTGGTTACATATTCAATCTAATGAACAAATAAAACGTCTTCCGGACTCTCTCAAACCTCTCATCTTGCCCTTACCAGTGCGAATGACTTTTTAAGAATGCCAATTGTCCTCTCCAGACGGAGCGCGATCTGGTTTATAATGTCCATGATATTTGGTAGAGAACAAGGTATTAATTAATTGATTGGTTGAATATGCTCAAATATGGACCTGGTAAACAAGCATTGAACACTGTCTCTAATATATTTTATGGTTCGGTAACCCATCTCAGATTCGTAGCTAGGTCAAAAATATTTGGGGGGGGGGGGCTTCTGGAGGCGGCGATGTGGAAACGCCCTCCTTCAAGTAAAGGTCTAGGGCGCTGCCCCCCCCCCCCGAAAAAAAATGTTTTGGAGAGGAACTTTGAACGAGAGCATCGCTATCGCTGCAATATGCGTCCACGATGATAGTATCCCGGCAAACTACTTATGACATAAGAATCTTCATTTGAAAACAATTTAATTAGGTTTTTGATAGATAACCAGCATAACAGAGGGCTTTTTGGATCAGACTGTTTTCATATTCATATTATTTTAGAGTTCAAAGTGGCATCAATCACTAATTATTTTACAAATTGTTGACAAGGAAACCTTTCATCATTGTGAAATATGGTTGTTTTTTAATATTAATATTTTCTAATTTTTACTAAATTATCATAATTGTTTGGATTTAATCAACTCACATTATGGCTGACAATACTATAGATGGCATTTTTAAAATTCTACTATTTTTCATTGTGTAGATTTAGTTTGAGGGTTGAAAAAACAAAACTTCTGAAGTACAAGATTAAATAAGTTTTTTGTAAAATAAAAAAACAAAAAACATATAGAAGGCTGAAAAAACAAAACCTCTACCATACAAACTAGAATTGAATTGTCAGCAAACAAATGTTTCTTGTGTGAGTTTTAATACGTATTTCAATAAATCGTTTAATTAATGGACGAAACGTTATCGCTTAACACGTCAGCCTTTTTGATAATATCCCATTGAAGACCGCATACATATTTGAAATATCTGTTGGTGTCCCTTTAAGGCGCGACAAAGTGGCGTGAAGAAGGAATCTGAGAGAGAGGGGGAGGTTGTAATGTCCACTCGACACAACCTGGTACCACTCTCTGTCTCTCTCACTCTCTCATTTCTCTGCCTCTCCCTACTCTTATGTCCAATTCCAACAAATAGAGTTCGAAATGTATGACTCTCCATAACATTTTGGGTAGCCCACAGAACGATGTTAGAGCATTGCTATACAGATTTCAAAAGCGTAGATTCGGGAGTTCATGTTAATTGCCATACGTGACGCTGTCCTCCAGGATATTTCTGCTTCCAGTAATAATACATCATAACGTTAGCCCTAATTTACCAAAAAAAATGTACCCTATGTTGTTTTTTTCTCCAATTATAAAACAAATGTCAGTATTCGGAGCTCAGCCTTCCATCGAAATCGTTGACAGACCGGTTTCTCTTGATGCTGATGGCTGAAAACTAGGTTCATTTATAGACAATTTCTTGGACCGACAAGGGCAAAATATTCCTAAAAAGGTTTTTCTGAATTGAGCACTTAGCGTCAGATAAAATAAAAATCCAACACAATTACTGATAAGTTCGCACAACCGTCCGATGCGCCGAACTACTCGGAAGAGATACCCTTCTTTTATTTGCAATTCCGCAGCAACATTTCCTATAAAGGATGTTATGTTTGACGGCAGAGCCATGATTACAAGGACAAAGGTCGATGCCAGGACTGTTATAGTTGTTTTTGAGTCATTATTGTTAGATTTGAATCCAACGCTTCCGGTCATGGTGACACGGTTCTTGGTGTGTACTCGCAAAGCGATGACAATGATAAAGTTGAAAATTAAACAACCCAAAAGCGGAAGTACTACAAATAATAACTTACTGGCAATACTCATTGCGTCGTATGCGGCTCTATTTGTCAGGAATGATTCCGTTGGCTGTAGCTTCCAGAGTGTTGCATTACTATCTTTCGATGGATACGGGGACAGGAACAACTTCAGTGGAACAAAGGCATGGAAAAGCACCGAAGATATGGTAACAAAAATCACCGTTACAACTGGATATCGAACAAGTTTGAAATATTTGGATTTGAGTGGATAACAAACAGCTATACATCGCTCAGCTGACAACAAACAGGATAGCCAGAAGGTCGTACGCCTCATGCAGGTGCCCAAGTAGACATTGAAATAGAAGAAGAACACAATGTAAATGAGCGAATCGCTGGCTTTGTCGCCGTAGATAATACCTGTTGTTTCCGTCACCATATTTATAACAACATTAGCCAACTCGGTCAGATTCACCGCCATTAGATAGATGCTGGTTGGGCTTCTCATCTGTTTAGTTGAATAAACGACGGCACCGAAACCACAAAATAGAAACGCGAGGAATGTTAATGGATACATGAAATACCTGCTGTTCTCAAGGAAACTCAAATATATTTCTGGTGAAACCAATCCTTGATACGGCGCCGATCCTTGTTGATCTATCAGGCGTGTTGTTTCTTCCGGACAAAGCGTGGCATTGATTGTAGAATTCCACTCTCCGGTCGACGTGTCGAATAATGGAGAAGTTACTGAGAAATTGAACGAAGACATCTTGAAAGAAAATGTTTTTTTGGATTAAGCTCGTCAACGTTCACGAACTACACTCGACACTCTGGCCCTGGTGACAGTAAATCGTCGTCGATACCTTCATGATGCACTAACCCTGTATTCTGGTGGTGGTAAAATATCACTGAATTTTCTAACAATGTATTTTGATGGTTTTGAAATGCCATCTGATCTTACTGGATGTTGGCTCACTAATAAATAGTAACGTAATATTGATTTAGTTGTTTATCTGATTCAAAATTCCTATAATTTGAAAGATTACACTTTACAATACACTTCACTTTATGATCTATTGATTTACTTTAATTACTTTTAAATGATGGTTGTCAAAATCATGGCGGGGCTTTGGGTTTAAATTGATACGGTATTGACCGATCGCAGAAAGTTTATTTTATATTCTAATGTCATTGGAGTGCTTGAATAGGGTATATATTGATACTGTCGCACCTTCTTTAATTCGGTATACATATATTGATTGTTGAATGACTTAGCCTTCATGGGGGTAGGGGTGAGAGAGAGAAAGTGAGAGGGGAGAGTCATGTCAGGACTAAAAGACAGAGTTGGAGCGAGAGGGGGAAAGAACAGAGACCTCCAGACAGACAGGTGCAGAGACAAATATAGTCTTGGTGGATTTGACTCAACGAAATGGGCGTTATATTTTTATTATTATTATTACCAATGACGGGGGCAGGTTACTTGGCTATTGGGGCTTGGAGGTGGGTGGTGCTCTTCCGTAAAGACTTTAAAACCTATCTAAAAGGCAATGATGATATCTGGACCCGGGGATGAGATACTTGTAAAGTTCCATCTCCCAGTGCATCAACAAAAACGTCATTCATATATCCACTGATTATTCGTGAAAACCAAATCTACTGGATAATTGCAAAAACCAAATCTACTGGATAATCTAGCTCTGCATTAAGATGTCGGTAACTCGTCATCTAAATCTACTTAAAATAGCAGGATGATTGGGTTGGTCTACTTGCTGATCAAAGTAGAAATCAATACAAATTACAGGTTAATATAAGGATCGTCAAGTTCATAATGAACAACTTGACAGACCTCGGATAATGTAAAAAATTTTATGAATTGGCACTTTAATTATAGTGTCACGCCTTCTTTGACTAGGTATACATTGATTGAATACCTTAGCCCAGTGGTTCCCAACCTTTTTTGCTAGCGGCACACCTTGGAACACACGAAAAAATAGCGGCACACCTGGCTTAATATATAGCAAAAACATTAGATTTTTGCAAATTAAAAACAGATGGACTACAATTGTGGACACAGACTAGTTATACATATATAGAATTACTCAAACTAAATATCGACAAAACAATCACAGACACAGACTAGTCATAGACACATCGACATACTCACACTAAATAAAGAAAACACAACTACGAACTTACCAGTAGACACCAGTACAATTAGGGTAATGTGGTTTTTCGTTTTTCGCATTTTCTTAGTGCGCCGTTCAAAATTTCGCGGCACACTTGAGAAGTTTTTGTGGCACACCTGTGTGCCGTGACACAGTGGTTGAGAACCTTAGCCTAATCAAGAGAGACAGAAAGGTGCGGTGGGGAGGAGGTATTACAAGTAAATAGGGAAACAGAGGGAAACCCAAGAGGTTAAGCAGGCGTCCAAAATCCACATTACATGATCATTGCTACGATTATCAAAAATCGCTACGCAACATCTGTTTAAACTTTAAATACTCATAACTTCGATTTTTAATATATAAAAAAAAATGTTATTGTCTATTTTTTTAACTATTATATCAAGATACCTAATGCATGTTTGGAATCAAATATTTCCTTTTAAATAAAAACCCTTTAAGGTACCGAATTAGGAACCTGCGTATTCCTGAAGCAATAGCGCAAGAAATCCCCCCCCCCTTTTAGTACGAGGAGTATCGAGAGCCTGTGACTTCCTGGGAATCAACAGGCTACGGGATAGACGAGTGTTTTTTTACACGTTAAATGGGGAAATGGATAGCTCTGAGAAGACTCAAGAGGTTTGACAGGCGTATATATATGTTTGTATTATTGAATGGGGCAGATTCATCTTGGTCCGCCACTGGAAATAGTAAAAATGTGGATAACCGACCCTAGGGATAATCCACGATAACATTCAACAGGTGATCAGCGGATTTAACAATCTCGAAACCAGAAAACTTTTTGAAGAAATTTCTCTGGTGAATCGGGGTAGCCATTTTTTCCAGAAGTGACGAATCACATGACTGTCACGTGATATGTATTTATTTTACGTGCTTGGATGACCGAATCACTTAAAAATATACCCACGCGTAGAAAAATAGATCTTTACAAAAACTTGAATTTGTACGTTTAGGATCCAATGTTTTATGTCAGCGAGTTGACTTTGACTCAAGGATCATTTTACAACAAACGAAACGACGATCCGACCTCTAGTTTTCGAGAAATCGACCAAAAAAGATTGACCAATCAGAGGTCAAAATGGGCGGGGCTTAGGTTTGGAAAAAAGTGGTAAAAATGGCCGGTCAAAGGAACCAGAGGCCTCCGACCCCGCGACTGCCTCTGGGAACGAGAATGCGGATTTAAATAATCTAACTGAATATCCTGTTGTCATATTTATGATTCATCCCGAAGTCCAATTATCCATACTGAGTGCAATAATGACAAGCACTTGAGCATTCAATATAAATAAATCAATGCTTTCAAAAGTCAACACCAACTTCTCAAATATCAATGGATAGGAATTCGGTGATAAAACTTGATAGATTTATAGTGTATAGTATATTTTATACAATAAGTGAAATGATACAGAACAAGGCCAAGACGAGACCAACGCGGATTGCAGGTGATTGGCAGATTGGAGTAGGTTATTAGATCGTATTTCACGGCTGTGAAACGCTGTTTACAGATTTGAAGAGACTTGAATTATGGTTGATCAATCCATTTATAAATTTGTAAATGACAGATTTACTTATAAATAGTTATATGGACTATTCGTTGAATTTGTTCAAGAAGCTGTTCTTCCTGGTTGAGAGTGGGGGGAGGGGAGGCACGGGTAAGTGGGTAAGACGCAGACTCGCTAGCCTGGAAGTCGCGTGTTCGACTCCTGCATTTGACGAGAAAGTTAATAAGGATTTTCCGACGTGGTTTACCCTTGTAAGGCGGAGGGCCTGAACGTAAAAGATCCCTTCATTCCGTTGGCAGTTGGAATACGATTTAGGAGTATGGCGTCTTCATTAGTCCAGCCAGGAGCAGAACAGTGGACCTTTAAACGTCATTTCATTTTTTTTTCATTTCATTTACTTCCTGGTGGGACATTATTGACGCTTATTTAAGCCTACTCTTGCACAGAGTCGTAGGGATACATAGATGTTGAATGGAATGTTGGATAACGTCCTACATTTATACAAAACCTCAAACATTTGATCACTTTTAAAATCGTTGTCCGAAAACGAAACCAGAAAACTAATACAGACATCCATCAGCCTAAAAGTGTTGTTCGTTGAACCCTTGACCAACATGGCTTCTCAAGGACTAGGGAGAGAAAGAGGGAGGAGAGAGAAAGGGAGAGAATGGAAGGAGAGGGGAGGGGTGACGTCCACTCGACACAAACTATGTAATTACGGGACTAACATATGGTTTTTAATTTTATTTCAATAATTCGCTTGCGCGTAGGGGTCTTTAGCAGTGGGAGGAAACCGGAGTGCCCGGAGGAAACCCACGAGGTTAAGAAGGCGCCCCTATCTCCATGCTCACACCAGGGATCGAAACCACAGCCGCAAGCCAGAGGTGACCGGCCAGCTAGAGGTCGAAGCGCGGCACTCTAGACCACTAGGCCATCCCAAACCCCCAGAGAGAGGGGAGGGTAACGTCTACTCGACACAAACTAGGTCATTTCGGGACTAACATATGGTTCAATTTTATTTCATTTATTCGCTTTCGCGAAGGTGTCTTTAGCAGTGGGAGAAAACCGGAGGACCCGGAGGTTGGACATGCAACCCTACTCCTTGTCACGTACAACCGGGGATTCAAAACAAAGCCAGTTGACTTAGTGACAGATCTTATGATACTGCGCCGACGTGCTAACCATTCGAAATGAAATGAAATAAAATGGGGTTTAACGTCCTACTCTTCTGCACCTAACCTGGGCTAATGGGAGACGGGCATACGCCATATAGTGTGCTATGAGGGAAATTTTGCCCGGGCAGCGGCGCTACGGCCGACTCTTATATCGAATTCCAACTGCCAAGGGATCTTTTACGTGCACGCCAATGTGTACACGGGACCTCGGTTTTTCGTCCCATCCGAACGACTAGGCAGCTGTCCTTGTCAGGCCCTCTTTCTGCATCACTGACGGGGGAAACCACGCCGGAAAATAGAGATGAACTTTCTCGGCCAGCTAACGATTCGAACACCCACCCTGGTGTCTCAAGTACTGTATAGGCTGGATGGCTCGCTTCACGTCAGTATCACATATATTGAGAATATGTCTAAACATGGGTCGGTGGTGGGGCATTCAAATCTAAAGATGTTGTGTCGTTGATTACCAATCGATCCATGACACAAATAGGGTATAAGAATTATAGGTCGGTTTCTTTCAAATCTGATTAAAATACAGATGTATATTTCGTTTCGTTTTTTATACTTTCTATGACCTAAAATACATTAAGATCTGACAATTTATAGTAAGGGTTCACGTCAGGGGTCAAACGAGCAGTTTTTGACCCTATGACGTCAGACATTGATTATCAAACAGCGTTGACGTTTGTAGTGGTTTATCCACAAAGTTCCGTGAATTAAAAGGCAAGGAGAACTCGCCGTAACAGACTGTTTCATTGGGTAATCGCTCACATCATTCAGAACACGCCAATGATAACAACTCTTCCAGATGCTAGTGTAGTAAAGACAAGTAAAACGAAATTTTGAACTATAAAAAAACGAAACGAAATCGGGTTTGTGTTTTAATCAAATTGGGGGACCCCATCCACAAAGTGAACAAAGGGCACCTGCCATCACCCCCCCCCCCCCCAAGGTATAGATAGGAATAAACTGTACAGGTATATTCATCCAACACCTGTCTATAATTATTCATAGGTTAAAGGTCACGAGTTATTCTACCTATTTATATAGACTAATAAACTACAGCTTTCATTTCTTTATAACACGCACGATCTTTACATGACAAACACGTGTAAATCCTGCACGTGAATACTTATACTGGATTATATTAATCACGTGGTCATTATTCATTCATTTAAAGATGGCGACGGTTTCTGTTCTTGGAATTTGATGATTATAGAAAACGAAACAATTAGCCTACAAAGTGACAACATGTTGATTTCTATTATATTACAATAGGGGAAATACGTAGCATGGATACATTCTGTTAAAACTATTAATTAATTCAAATCCACGCGTGACTTTTATACATGTCACAATTCTATGGAATACAATTACTGAAATTACTGAGTTTCCATAGAATTGTGACCTGTATTTTCCACTTCAATTACTAAATGCCATTGACATGATTTAGCGTGACTTTAACTGGATATGTGCCTTCAACAATGTTTGTCTGTTTGTGATTTGTCCCGACATGTTGTAAGGTGGCAAGTGGAGAAATCATAAAACGAAATAGTTTCACCTGGAAATATATAATTAAATGTTGACTGACAAATCTTCTTAAACATGCATTATGCAAGAGCAAAATCTGCCTTTTGTAGGTCTTTCTATAGGCCTGAAATGTTATAAAAACTATTAATTAGACATTAATGAACTTTTTCAGACCATAATCAACTCTGGATGTCGAGGCTAGCATGAGATTTTTGTTGAATTGTAGTTCGATTCGCTGAAATATTTTCCTTCGTGATTTACCAATAAAAGTGGATAACCGAGACTACTGGTTTTGTCTTACCGAATTAAGTAATGATGACCAGCAAGGCTAAGCAGAACTTTCATTCGCCTAGTTCTAAGTTAATAGTGGATCAATTTGATTGAAATTTTCAGCAAATTGCCTTTACATTAGCTTGTTTTTATCTACTATAGTGAGAACTGCCAACTCGTTATCTAATCTCCCATAATGTATCTTTAATTAATTATTTTGATATTTTTTTTTTTTTTTGGGGGGGGGGATGCAATGATTAGTAACCTAGACGTTTATAGAAATTCGATGTTTTCACACTCTTACTTGATTGGGTTGTAGCGTGAAAATAGACATATTAAAGAATCAAATTCCACCAGGTAATACAATAAACACTGAACAATAGACCAAAAATAAAAACATGCCGTCAATTAATATTTCGTTTGATGCAAACACGAAATGCAATAAAATGAATTAGCTTTTTTAACGCAATTCTTTTCTGAAACTTACAATGTAACATCCGGGGATCGCTTCCAGTTGGCTCACGAAAAAGAATTGGAAATACATGTAATGTAGGCTGGCGCCACTGTCCGCAAAAATATACCCATAGCACACGCCGTTGCGAATGCCCGTCTTCATTATCCCAGTTGGAGCAGGGAAGTGGGATCTTAAAACCCTACTACGAGGGAAACTTTCCTCTGGAGTGTGCGTCTCAGACTTTCCTTGGCATTCCAACGCCTCGTGAGTCTTCTCCGGGTCCGACTGTTTCCACCCTCAGTGAAATACGGAACTATAATTGAACTCTAGTTCTAAAATGACGTAGTTTGTGTCGAGTGGACTCTAAACACTCCCTCTCCCTCTTTGTATAACTACATGGTGGGAAAGTCCTTTGATAGGAATCCTTATATAAATTCCATAAAATTGTGTCCTGTATAAAAAAAAATATTATATGCTAGTAATATACTCACACGGAATAAAGGACATTAGCCTCCTCAAAGGGGCTAAATCGCTAATATTCGGGACCTAGACACTGACATAAATGGATTGTAACGCATATAATAATGTAATATGAATGTAGGCCTATATAAACTTGATTTAGGCCTACATTATATATATTCAATCGTGTCCGTAGCTAAGTGTCTATCTCAATATCTTCCAAAGTCTTCGACATTGAAAAGACGAATTAATTGTCAATTTAAATCAACATTATTATTGTGATCCTGTCAGGAAATGGTGGGTTTCTGATATCCAATATTTATGACAAACTAAACATGTTACCATTGGTACACGGAACTCGAAGAACGGGGCTATAAATGATATCGGTGTAGTCGCTATAGGTTGCCGTCCAATTGAGACTCTTGGCGCATTTCTCTGAACATAGCACATAGCTGATTAGATACAACAGTAAAAACAGAAACGAATGAATGTAAATCAGTTTATATACATTCATATTACATATTATTATATGAGTTGAGACTCATTAATTGTGTCAATTTCTAGGCTTATAACGATATAGCCTAGCTCCTTTAAATTGACAAATAAGTCGTGTTTTCAATGTCGAAGAATTGGGATGATATTGAGTTAGAGACTTAGCAACTTTAAAATGATATTGCGTGTTTTAATAGTTTTTTTTTACACCAACCCCAACATAACATGTTGGAGATGCCAAATTGTGAATTGACAATGATATGAAATTGCACTTGTTTTTTGTAAGTAATTATGACATTTATGGAAAGGTGGATTTTTAATACCCATTTATGGAAGATTTACATAATGCGAATTGTGCTAGGATGGTTTGACAATAACTTGTAACATTGTTGCCGAGATAGACTTTTTATACACCTATCCCAACAGGACATCTAAAAATAGAAATAGGGAAAACCCATGTGGTGCGTACAAAATTAAGCCTTTACAAAGGCACAACAAACGTTCGTACGAAGTGCGTAAATTATGCTGAAGTACAGTCTTATTTGTAATCAGCGTAACTCACTCCCTCATCTCACAATCATCGTAGGGATCAAGCGACATTTCAATTAAAAACTAAATTGGTTCAAACTGTAGTCTTTCGTTTCAATGTAGATTTCTGCAATCCATAATTTTAAGCTACCATCATAAACATGGCTGACGTGGAACAACGTGTGCACGACTAATCACCAGAATGATAAAATGATGCAATTTGCGCAATAAATAAAAGACATCATTCCTGGTTTTCTTTACAACTCTGAAGATATTGTATTGATTTATTATTGTACAAAGTTTTACTCAATTTTTACAAAGTTTACGTGTGTCTATACACAGAAAAGGTAGGCCTATCATAATCATAATAAACTATATAAAGTCAAATAAGTTAATTTTATTTTCATTTTGGGTAAAAAAAACAGTCAAAAGCATAATAATATTTAGTTCTTTTCAGAACTGTCTTTGAGCGAACTTTCGCTGACAGTTCTTATCCGGCCTTCTATAACTGCAGTATGAAAATATGGTAAAATATCGCTATTCGCCACCCCTGTTCTCAGGCTGTTTTAGAACCCTTACCGTCTATTTGTCACCACAATTCTTTATTTTCCACAAAAAGGAATCCTTTCTCATTAAATTTGACACAAATTTATAATAATTCAACTCCATTTTCAAGTAGAATTTAGCGATGAAATAAACATGTGGTTTGCGCATGTCCGGGTCTCGTAATATCTCTTCAGTTTAAACGTACTTGGTGTATGTTTATAATCGCAGAATTCTACTTGAAAATAGTGTTGAATCTTTATAAATGTGTGTCAGCTGTGGCAAGAAATGATTCCTTTGGCGAATAAAGTAAATCAATGTGAAAAATAGTAGGTAAGGATTCCAAAATAGCCTTAGAACAGAGGTGGGGAAGAACGGTATTTTCATAGAAGGCTGGATAGGAACTGTGTAGCGAGTATATCATTCGCTCAAGGACAATTCCAAAAGGAACTAAATAATATTGTACTATTTAAAGCAAGCTTTGAAGACAGTTGAAATACAAACGCATGAGTACATGTAGTAGATATTCGCTTGGCCGCTATATCACTGAACAGGTTGACATCAGGGGGAGTTAATTAGCTCACAATATAAGGCTATCTTTTATTCTTCTGCAAATAAGATTCTAAACTAACACAACAATTTTTTAGATTTATTAAGCAAAAAAATATATGTAATGAAAGTATATTTGGCTAAAAAATATTTCCTATTTAGTGTAAATGCGCACATTATTAATGCTGTTGTGGTCAAAACTTTCACATTGCCTCTGTGAAACAGAATGTTGAAAATACATTTAAAGGGGCATTCGGCGAGATTTACATAAAGAGCTGACTGTTCTCGCTATAATAGTTAAAAAATAATTAACAAAAACAGAATATGAAGAAAATTTCAGTCAAATTGTTCCACTCTGAACAGAAATATTAGTGATTCAATTTTCGACTGACCTCATTTGTCATTACTAATGTAGGTACGATGATAACAAAGTCTTGATTACCTATTTTTACGTTAAATTATCCATCACAAAATGTATTCAAATTCACTAAATATCAAACTCACAGGCTAGTGATGACATCGAGAGTTGATTATTGTCTGGATAAGTTAATGAATTTCTAATTAATAATTTAGATAATTTCAGATGAGTGTAGGCTATTAACTAGTTCAGCTCTGAACGTCAGTCTCATTACACTCACCCTGAACGTTCAGAGACTGTCCCATTCAATCAATGTCGAAAGTAATTGGAGCCCCAGTCAATTTTACTGGGCAACTTTTCACTGCTAAACGATGGGGTGTCAATCCGTGTGGACGCATGTGCAATGTAAACGAACATCTTAGTGAGAAAATAAGACCTTGCTTACTTCGCTAGAGTCAGTATGAGCGACACAACACGCTGTTAAAAATACGTCCCCTCCTATCAAGTTGCATTTTCGCCGTCATGACGCTCTAACTGTAGGTCAACGTCCACATTCAGGAATGTCGGTCATACAATTCGAAATGAAATGTACAGGCTTTACATCGCACAGGCTTTCACACGGATTGACACCCAGTCGTTTAGCAGTGAAAAGTTGTCCAGTAAAATTGACTAGGGCTCCAATTATTTTCGACATTGATTGAATGGGACAGGTTTAAAGTTGTAAACGTTCTGATCTGTTCACCTGGTGCCTGATTTAGCTTTGAATTGTAAAGTTTTTTTTTTTCAGATGAGTGTATTAGGAACAAGTATTAAAGTTATAAATGTCGTAATCTGTTGCCTGTTTGTCAGTTGTTGTTATTTAACCCTGAATGTTAACAGTGAGATCCCGGACAAACAAACAGCTTTAACTCTAGTTGAAACAGATGAAAACTCAGATGGTGAGACTTCATTTTATCCCACTTTTCATCTTCTACTGGTCTAATGAACAAGCATATGCTATGCAATATGCTATGATTGAAATTTTGCAATGACACTGTGGCCTACTTTTACATTTAATTCCAAATGACTAGACAGCTGTCACTGTCAGGCCCTCAATTTGACCATATGTTATGCAGTGGGCTATGAGTGAATTTTTGCCTGAACAGCTACACTGTCAAGGGTTCTTTTATGTACATACCAATGTCTACAAAGGACCTCTTTTTTTTATCCCATACATATGACTAGACATCCAGGTGTCCTTAATATGGATGTGTTCTCGTACATGACACCTATCGTATCTTATTGTTAATTGACAATATTTGATTATTAATTCAGATGCTGAAGTATCAGTTGAAGAAGCGGGTGAAGAGATTTCTTACGATCCTTTAAATGTTTTTATACCAACTAAAGAATGGCAAACAGTTCAGCCAGGTATTTTATACTATTTTTCGGGTGGGTAGATGAATGGTTAGTATCATAAGGTGGTCCAACAGCGTGGGTTTTCTCTCGGGCCTCCAGTGACCCGTAAGTGCAAGCAAATTATTGAAATGTAATTGAACCATATTTTAGTCCCGAAATGACCTAGTTTGTGTTCAGTGGACGTTAAACCCCATTTTTCTCTCTCTCATTATTTTTTTAAGCCATGGTAGCTCTGTCAGTAAGGCACTGACTTATTAAGCCACAGGTATCAGGTTTGATCTCAATATAGGCCCAGACAGTTCCCTGGATTTTCCAGCATTGTTTCCCTTTGTCAGTAATGCAATACATATTAATTATTTTCTTTGAGGAAATGGGGTAGTCAGTATTTACATATACCATGTGCTAAAGGGATTAAAAATACCTTATTTTTCCGCTGTACACAATGACTGATGGGTCAGATCTAGTTTCTGTCTTTTTCTGTAGTCGTCGAAATGTGAGGTAATGCAAAATCATTGTATCCGAATGGTCAAGGCCCAACTACCACTCGACTATCACAATCTCACATGTATTGATTATTTTTTAATTGAATGTCTTGTAGATCAGGCGATACCCAGTGGATTACATGTTCGATTAAACTTAGAAACAGGATTAAAGGAAGCTAAGTTAATGGAAGGTGATACACAATCTAAATACTGGAAACTAGGAGAAAAACAAGGTATTATTAATAGCATTTGTTTTATAATCAGTGATTGGGGTAATCGACACCTACTCATGCCTCCTTTAAATAAATAGTTCCTGAATTAACTGTAATCCTCCCATATCCTATCATTGTAAGCTGGGTATCTAGCCTTTCAGAGATGTATTCAATCCCTGCATTAGCCAAGAAAGTTAATCCGGACTTGGTTTCCCCTTGTCAGTGGCGCAGGATGGATGGGCTGACCAGGACAGCTGCCAAATCATTGAGATGGTAAGAGAGAGAGGGAGATAACTGGGGTTTAACATCCACTCGACACAAACCAGGTCATTTTGGGACTAATATATGGTTTAATTTTATTTCAATAATTCGCTTGCGCGTAGGGGTCTTTAGCAGTGGGAGGAAACCGGAGTGCTCGGAGGAAACCCACGAGGTTGAGAAGGCGCCATCTCCATGCCACATACGCTCACACCAGGGATCGAAACCACAGCCACAAGCCAGAGGTGATCGGCCAGCTAGAGGTCGAAGAGCAGCACTCTAGACCACTAGGCCCCCCCCCCCCGAGATGGCAAGAAAAGCCGACATTGTTAGTCTGTAATACTAAGTGGATTTGAATACATTTTGTGTTGGATAATTAAATGTAAATGTGGGTTATCGAGACTGTGTTTGTTATCATTCCAACGTCAGTAATGATGAATGAGACTAGCCTAAAATTTAGTGGCTAATATCTTGGGTCAGAGTGAGGCAGTTTGTCTGAAATCTTAAGCCTATTTTGTTTTCATTATTTTTATACGCCCACATTGAAATGTGGTCGTATATTGTCGTCGCCCCTGTCCGTCCGTCCGTCCGTCCGTCCGTCCGTCCGTCGGTCCGTCGGTCCGGCGTCCACAATTGCTTGTGGACGCTCTAGAGGCTAAAGTTAATATCCGATTGACTTTAAATTTATACACAGTGTTTGAGGTCATGAGACGAAGAAGCCTATTGTTTTTCAGCGATTTCTGATAATAACTACCAGAGTTATGGCCCTTGATCACTTCAAAAAATCTTGTGGACGCTCTAGAGGCCAAAGTTAATATTCGATTGGCTTTAAATTTATACACAGTGTTTACGGTCATAAGACGAAGAAGCCTATCGATTTTCAGCGATTTCCGATAATTAGTGCCAGAGTTATGGCCCTTGATCACTTCAAAAAATCTTGTGGACGCTCTAAAATCCAAAGTTAATATCCGATTGACCTTAAATTTATACACAGTGTTTAAGGTCATAAGAAGAAAAAGCCTATTGATTTTCAGCGATTTCCAATAATTAGTGCCAGAGTTATGGCCCTTGATCACTTCAAAAAATCTTGTGGACGCTCTAAAAGCCAAAGTTAATATCCGATTGACTTTAAATTTACACACAGTGTTTAAGGTCATAAGACGAAGAAGCCTATTGATTTTCAGCGATTTCCGATAATTAGTGCCAGAGTTATGGCCCTTGATCACTTCAAAAAATCTTTTGGACGCTCTAAAAGCCAAAGTTAATATCCGATTGACTTTAAATTTATACACAGTGTTTAAGGTCATAAGACGAAGAAGCGTATTGATTTTCAGCGATTTCCGATAATTAGTGCCAGAGTTATGGCCCTTGATCACTTCAAAAAATCTTGTGGATGCTCTAGAGGCCAAAGTTGATATCCGATTGACTTTAAATTTATACACAGTGTTTAAGGTTATGAGACGACGATGCCTATTGATTTTCAGCGATCTCTGATAATTATTGCCAGAGTTATGGCCCTTGATCACATCAAAAAATCCTGTGGACGCTCTAGAGGCCAAAGTTAATATCTGATTGACTTTAAATTTACACACACTGTTTAAGGTCATGAGACGAAGAAGCCTACTGATTTTCATTGATTTCAAATAATTACTTCCAGAGTTATCTCCCTTGATCACTTCAAAAAACCTTGTGACGCTACAGATGCCAAACTTATCATCCGTTTGACTTAAGATTGATACACAGAGTTTAAGGTGTTGAAACGCACAAGTATTTTGATTTTCAATGAATTTTGATAACAGAACAGCTAAATCCATGATGTTAAATGTTTCCTATACTAATTGATAGCGTGGGGCAAAACTTTATAAAAAGCAAACAAATTCTAATGATTTTCATTTCATTACCAAAAAAAGTAAAAATATGCGACAACCCTTGTTGACTGCCCGGACGATTTAGCTGCTGTGGGCGTATGTTTCGTTGCCTGGCAACCTATCTTTTAAATATTGTAGAGAGAACCGTCAACTCTTTATCTAATCTCCCATAATTCCCCTTTCATTTTAGTTCATCAATTCTTGAGAATTTTGAGTTTGATAAGTAATAATCATGCAGATATTCTTATATATTTGTGTAGGTATGGTAAACCCAAATAAGAAATTTACAAGGGATGAATTAAAAAGAGCGTTAAAAGATTTTAAATCCGAGTCTATAATCAACCCATCACCTGAGGTAAGAGATTGTTGCCATTCCAGTCAAATCATTGTAACAAATTGTGCCTGTCTGAACCAGACATTTCGCAGGTTGCAAGTGACAGGGAGTAGAGGCACCTGACCAATGTTGTGGGTTTGCTCTGGTTTGCTCTCTCTCTCTCTCTCTCTCTCTCTCTCTCTCTCTCTCTCTCTGTGAACCAGACAACTATCTCGGGCAACAGTGAAACACCCACTATTACATTGACCATTCTCTCTCTAATATATGAAATATAGAACACCATAAAATTTGGTTAAACTGCAGTTGTGTTTAGAGATAGCATTTTACCTGGACCTCTGTTTCACAGGGTTTGTGGGGGTGGGGCGTGATCATTTCTGAATATATTTACCGTGCTTATTACATGCAACATATCTATCTACATGCAACATATCTGATTCTGAAACAATCATAGAGACGTATTATAATAATTAGTTTTTCACTCTATCTTTCAGAATATAGAGAAATTTAAAAGTTATAAAGAACTGAAGAAAGATTTTGAAGACATGAATATTGGGCTGAAGACTGATGTTGAGATCATTACAGAATTATTGGATAAACTGCAGAAACCAGATATAACTGATGAAAATCTTAAAAATATTTTAACAGATTTAGAATATTATCTTCATCAGGTATCCACATTTGTTACATCTTTCATTTTATATGCCCAATTTCTTGTGAACACTCTTACTTACTCCAAACGTTATTATTCGATTGTTTTAAAATTGATATATATTGTTTACTTTAGTGAGATGCAGAAGCCTATTGAATTTTGGCAATTTCTGTTTATCACATCTAGAGTTATGGGCCTTTTTTCACTTTATTGAACCCAGTGAACGCTCTTATGCCAAAAGTTATCATCTGATCTGAAAGGAACTGATTTGTAAAGGCCCCCAATTACCAACAAAGGAATAGATATGCAACAACTCTTGTCGACTGTTCGGGCGATTTAGCTGCTATGGGCCCAATTTTTGTTGCCTGGCAACCTATCTTTAAAATCCAGTTATAGTTTGTCATGTTGTCCTTGCATTCTTTGTTTGTTTTAGCAACCCACTGGCTACCATGCCCAGGACTTGCCATGATATAATAGTAACTACTCACAATCACCTCAAGCCTAATATTTCAGATTGATAATGCTGTATATTTCAGATTGATAGTGCTGTATATTTCAGATTGATAGTGCTGTATATTTCAGATTGATAATGCTGTATATCTCAGATTGATAATGCTGTCTATTTCAGTGCAATAATGCTGTATATTTCAGATTGATAATGCTGTATATTTCAGATTGATAGTGCTGTATATTTCAGATTGATAGTGCTGTATATTTCAGATTGATAATGCTGTATATTTCAGATTGATAATGCTGTATATTTCTGTGATGCTAGAGGATTAGAAGTTTTGTTAAAATGTTTGAATCATACAAGTGAGGCTATTCGATCTGAGACAGCTCTAGTTCTTGGCTCGGCCTTACAAAGGTTAGTAAACTCCCTGTTGTGATGTTGCCACGGTAACTCAGTGAGTAAGACATTGGCTCGCTAACTTGAGTCTCTCCAGTTCACTCTCATTGATGGCTGTGAAAGTTGCTGGGTGTTTTTTGGGATGATCTCTCTTGTTAGTGGTGCCTAGCCATTTGGATAAGTCGAATGGTTAGAAGTGTGAATGTTAGATCATAAGGTCTGTCATTGAATCAAGTGGTATGGTCTCAATTCCCCGCTTGTATGTATCAAGGAGAAGGGTCATGGCCATCTTGCAGTTTCCGCCCACTTCTTAATACCTAGTTTGTGTCAAGCTAACATTAAACTCTCTCTCTCTCTCTCTCTCTCTCTCTCTCTCTCTCTCTCTCTCTCTCTCTCTCTCTCTCTCTCTCTCACTTAATGAATCCAAAATGTGACATTATATAATAAATACTGTTTCTATATTTCTTTTTTTTTTAGCAACCCTAAAGCTCAGATATCCGCAGTAGAATCTGGTGTACTTCAACCTTTAATCCGAATGATGTCCATAGAAAAATCAGTTCCATTGAGAAAACGGATTCTGTACGCCTTGTCTTCACTGATACGTCATTTTCCATATGCACAGTTAAAGTTTATAGAACAAGGAGGGTTGTCGGTGTTTAGTAAAATATTTGATGATACAGGAACCGAAGTTCTACAGATTAAAACGATCACCTTGTTAAATGATATTTTACTGGAAAAGGTAAGAAATTTATTGTCTCTGTTATTGGCTCATATTCAATTAACGACTTGGAGCCCATTGGCCGTCAGATCCATTAGCTTTGATGTATATCTGTCATTGAGTCAACTGGTGTGGTTTTGATTGCCAGGATCTACGTGACAAGGAGTAGGGTTGCTTGTCCAACTTCATGGGTTTTCTGGGGGCCCTTCAGTTTCCTCCCATTGCTAAAGACCCCTTAGCGCAAGTGAATTATTGAAATAAAGTCGAACGATATGTTAGTCGCAACATGACTATTTTTTTTGTTTTGAATGATGTTAAACCAGGGCTTCCACTTCAAAATTTTCACAACCAGTCTCTCTTTGTCTCTCTCTCTTTGTATCTCTGTCTGTCTGTCTCTCTGTGTCTTTGTCTGTCTGTCTCTCTGTCTCACTTTAAGATATTCAATTTTTACTATTTTGTAGTTTGTAAATTATTAAACATGTTTCAAATGGCAATCAACGGTTTTAATCATAAACTTTATTTTCAGACCTTAACAGAAAACGATCCACAAGAAACAGATATATATAAAGAAAAAATAAAACAATATAATCAGTAAGTTTAGATAAAATATATTTTTCGTTGACCTGGTTAAAGAAATCTACACCATCATAAAATGAAATGTAATGGGGTTACGTCACCTACAGGGATTATGAAGGTGGGCATAAGTCAAACATTGTTCTATGAACGTCTTCTCACATTTCAATTTTCAACCATGAATTTTTGTCCCAACCTAGTGACACACTGTCAAGCCCTCCTTCTTGTATCACTGACAATTGAAAATGAGAACTTAGGAACTTTTTTATCCAACATCAAGATATACCCTGATTCCTCAGGCTTAGTTAGAGTTTTTCTCTACAATTTTTATAGTTTTATGGAAAATGGTGTTTCAAACATTTGTCTTGGAGAAATATTTTAATAACTTTTGAAATCTTAAGGACAATTAAAATTGCTTTCTGTCTGACTCTGTGGTAAATATTTGTTCCTGCAAAATTGATGAAGATATCTTATATAATTAGATACAGAGATATATTTCATAATTTTTCCCCAAAAAATGAGTTACCGTAACAACAACTAAATGCTAGTTTTCCATTGTTTATTACATTTTTTAACTACTTGTACCATTTTCAATTCAATAACTTTAAAATTTCGGGGATCACAATCATAGCGGGTAAGACACTGGCTCAATAGCCTGGTGGTCGGCTGTTCGATCCCTGCATTGGCCAAGAAAGTTCATCCAGATTTTCCGACGTGGTTTACCCTTGTCAGTGATGCAATAGTTGTTTCGATTGGTAGCAAAAAACGAGGTCCTGTGAACACATTGATGTGCACGTAAAAGATCCCTTGGCAGTTAGAATTCGATATAAGAGTAGGCCGTAGCGCTGCTGCCCAGGCAAAATTTCCCTCATGGCACACTGTATGGCGTATGCCCGTCTTCATTAGCCCAGTTTAGGGGCATAACAGTAGGACATTAAACCCTGTTTCATTTCATTTCATTTGTTTAAAATTATAGAATAAAACTTTTCGGTTAGACTCTGCTCTTAAAGCTGCAATTTCATATTTTAAGTTATATTTTTAAAACATATTAAAATAAAACCTTAAAATTGATGGTATCTATAAACAGTCCTACCTAGTTAAAGAATAATCCTATTAATCCTATAATTCACTATTGCCAGTTGAGAAATTGGCAAAAATATCATTTTCAACCTTAAATTCAAACTTTTTAAGATAGCTATTGCATGGGGGAATGGAAAAACAAGGAAGGTAATTGTGTTATTATTTCTGGTACGAAAGATTTCTAAGTGTGGAAAAAAATGACTATGATTATGATTATATAATAGTGAGTTGAAACCCTATTGAGCAAAAGAGATAGAAATAAATATGTTTTGACTTTCTTAGAAAATATGAAATTCCCGCTTTAAGGAGAGTCCAGTTGGTAAATATATGGACTAAGAGGGTTGAAAGATATTGTCAAGTACAAGTGTACCATGTTGATTTATTAGCCTTGTTTTATTATTAAAGATTACAACTACTTAAACATGTGACGTTGTACATATTCCCCCGTTGTTTATATACATTTAGGTGGGTTAGATTACTGAATGGTTAGCACGTGTGTGCTGTATCATAAAGCCTGTCATTGAGTCAACTTACGTGGTTTCGAATCATAGGTTGTATGTGACAAGGAGTAGGGTCGCCTGTCCAACCTCGTGGGTTTTCTCTGGGTCCTCCGGTTTCCTCCCACTGCTAAAGACCTCTACGGGCAAGCAAATTATTGAAATAAAATTAAACCATATGTTAGTCCCAAATTGACCCAATTTGTATCAAGTGGACGTTTAACCACTCTCTTAGTTACATTTCTTGTTTAGCTAGATGTCAGTATGACGTGAGAGAGAGAGAAATGGGGTTAAACGTCCACTTGATACAAATTAGGTCATTTCAGGACTAACATTTGGTTCAGTTTTATTTCAATAATTCACTTGCACGTAAAGGTGTTTAGTAGTGGGAAGAAACTGTAGGAACCAGAGAAAACACGTACACTCCTTCTTACACGAAACCACACCAGTTGACTCAATGACAGACCTTATGATACATTGCACGCACACTAACCAATAACCATTCAGCCATGCAACCCGCTGTTCGCGTGAGGGACAACTGGCACCTGTTCCTCTACCCCTGCTCACAAGACACGGACACATTAATGAACTTTTGATATAACTCCCAGAGAAGGAAACCTTCGGGACTACTGGTTTGGATGGCCAAATTGTCATTGATTCAAGTGGCATGGTTTTGATTCCCCTCTTGAATGTGACAAGGAGTATGATCGCCTGTTCAACCTCGTGGGTTTTTTTTCTGGGTCCTCTGGTTTCCTCAAACTGCTAAAGACCCCTTTGCGTAAGCCAATTAATGAAATGAAATTGAATCATATGTTAGTTCTGAAGTGACCTAGTTGTGTCAAGTTGTCGTTAACCCCTATTTCTTGTAATGCTATCTCGCTCTCATTTTATAAATATTGTAAAAGTAGCTTGTTTTGTCTTACACATGTCAACAGCTGTTTCGACTATAAAAATTTGTTACTATTTTAGTTATTGTGAAGAGCCGTCAAGGGGTCATTTGTAATAAACTGAGGTCCCCATAAAGTTATGATTAGATGAAAGGAAAAGACTTTCTAGTTTAATATCTTTCGTGTCTATAAATTATCGTTTTATTTTACACTTGTCCACAGTGTATAATAGAATTGGGCCCAATATCTGACCTTGGTGGCCTCCTTCATCAATGAAATACTACTACCGTAATTATATTAATAAATATACAATAACCCTTACCCAACCTATTGACCTCCACAGCTAGGTCTCTTTGGGACAGTGGCTAAGTGGGTAAGGTGCTGGCTCTCTAGCCTGGAGGTCGGGTGTACGATCCCTGCATACGCCGAGAAAGTTCATCTCGATTTTCTGGTGTGGTTCCCCCTTGTCAGTGATGCAGAACGGAGGGCCTGACAAGGACAGCTGTCTAGTCATTCGGATGGGACGAAAAGCCAAGGTCCCGCGCACACATTGGCTTGCATGTAGAAGATCCCTTGGCAGTTGGAATGCGATATAAGTGTAGGCCGTTGAGCCGCTGCCCGGGCAAAAATTTCCCAAATTAGCCCAGGTTAGGTGCAGAAGAGAAGGATGTTAAACCTCATTTCATTTCATTTCTTTTCTCTTTGGGACAAACATAATGTTAATTTTATTTTAATAATTCGCTAGCGAATAGGAGAAAACCCAGAGATAACCCACGAGGTTGGACACAACTCACATACAAGTGTGGGATGGAAACAGTGGTGTCACGATATATTGTTGTATTGATGTATCACAATTCATGTTCTCACGATTTGCGTATTGAACCATGACAAGCTTAAAATAGCATTATGCAAGAGCAAAATCTGCTTATTACAGGTCTTTCTTTAGGCCTGAAATGTTATCTAAATAATCAATTAGATATTAATTAACATATCCAGACCATAATAAACTCTTGATGTCAAGGCTAGTCTTCGATGTTGGCGGATTAAAATCCTATATGCCGCTTAATGGCCGTTGATAATTAAATTATATTAATGATTTGAGTAATGATGACCGAGGCTATGTGAATATTTCAAACGCTTTTTTCTCGGCTAATAGTGGATCAATTTGACTGAAATTTTCAGCAAATTACCTTTACACTATCTAGTTGTTAACTATTATAGTGAGAACTGCCATCTCTTTATCTTATCTCCCATAATGTAACTTTAATTGATTTTTCCAGCAGGGGCTGGGTTGAGTCAATTGGTATTATTTTGATTCCCATGTTGTACATGACAAGGAGTAGGGTTTTCTCAGCATCTTCCAGTTTCCCCTCACTGCTAAAGACCCCTACACACAAGCAAATTATTGAAATAAAATTGAATCATATGTTAGTCCAGAAATGACCCGGTTTTTGTGGAGTGGACCCTCAACAAATTCTTTCTCTGCTCCCCCACCCATCACCAATACTCGCCATCCTGCACCACTGAAAAGAAAGTTTCTCATCCCACTCCATGAAGTAACCAGAGGCCTGTTAGCAAGCCAGTGCCATACTCACTGATTCATTGGGGCTCCCGTCTCAAAATGAACCACATCTTGGTTCTCAGAATACCTGATTCATTTCGTTTCTGTTTCTCAGAAGCGTGGATTTTACTTCCCGATCAGGAATGTCGTTCAGGATGTGAATGGTGCATAGTTTGCTTAGTAACTTGAAAATACTCAAAATCCTGTTATGTTTCATAAATTACTGGCCACTAGATGTCGTGAGTTAAGAGGGAAATGTCAGATCTAATTTATATAACTTAGAATTTATAGTATTAAGTTTTATAATGCAGTCGTTGTTTTTGTATTTCAGAGGAGAGCCAAAAAAAGCTCCCCTTAATCAACAAATTGAAAAAAATGGCTCTCCTAAAAGGTTCTCCCAGTTTCGATAAGAGGAATGCTTTAGAAATTAAGGAGAGTGATTTAGAAATTAAGGAGAGTGATCTGATATTAAGGAGAGTGATTGGTAGATAAATGTTAATAAACCCCCAATGACTTTGCAAAGGAGAGTGATTTTAAATTTTAAGGGGAGGGAAAAAAAAATCCCCTCGGTCAACTCGCCTTAAAAAACAATGACTGATAATGTGTCTATATGATTATAATGCTGGCCTGGAAATAACGATTTTAGATGTACCTTACAAAATGTCAGGCATCAATGAAATACTACCTGACATTTTCAACTTAGTGCCGGACATGTATTAACAATATTAATAAAAAAGACAAATCCGTGCCGGAGAGAATGACAGACACCAGAGGTTTTGTGCCTGACAAAACCTGAATTTTTGTCACAAATGCCTTATTTCCAGGCTTGATAATGTGTTTTATCCATGTGCATGACCAAGGGCCTGGCAAAGGACAATGTATATTCATTTGGATGGGATGAAAAACCAAAGCCCTGTGTACACATTGGTGTGCACCTTAAAGATCCCTTGACAGTTTGAATTTGATAGTGTGTTTTATCCACGTGCATGACCGAGGGCCTGGCAAAGGACAATGTACAGTCATTCGGATGGTATGAAAAACCAAAGTCCTGTGTACACATTGGTGTGCACGTTAAAGATCCCTTGACAGTTTGAATTTGATATAAGTAGGCCATAGCACCGCTTTCTGGAGAAAATATTTCAATTGTGTTTCATTACGTCACAATTCCACTCACACCACCTCCTTCGTCAGAAATGAATTTTGCAGGACTCATTTGCAATTATGTCAAATTGGGACATTACATTTTGGCATTCCGTCATCCTCTAAGAAATGGGTAAAACCTGATTACCTCCCTTTATCACAATAAATCTTAAAAATTGCCCCCAAGCCCCCAACCTATGTTGCATAAACATTGCAACAGTTTTTTGTGTAATTGCATACAAAATCCAACCAGTAACGACTGGGTATACTGGAATGATCGGCGATCGGTACCTTTGAAAATAAAAATAAAATTCAAGCTCTGATATACACGTTAAACAAAGATGTAACATTTGAATATATTGGATGGATTTGAATATAATGAATTCTATTTGAATATGTTGGATCGATACAATTAATGATAATTTTGGATTGATTGTGATAATTTGAATGGGTTGGATTCATACAATTTGAACAGGTTGGATGAGTGCCATATCTTTTGATAAATAAAGGTTGTATAAGTAAAAGTAAAATTGTGATTTTTGTTGCCCTCGTCAACTGGCTAATGGCCAGCTATGTACATAAGTGTTTTCGTTGGATGTACGAGATCAAGAGACGTTTGGTCCGTACCATCACATATCATATGACGTCTGCTATATCTATGTTTAATCAACAGATTATTTTGTTTACTTATCTCCCTTGTTCGAACCTGCGTTGAGAGATTTGATTCAGATTAACCTATAAAACGATAGGAAGTTTAATAACATTAAATGTTAGTTGTTGACTCTGTTTAATTTCTCCTCTATCATTCTGTCGTTAAAATCCGTCACTGCCATTTATCAACGCATCTAATTAAATGTTGATTTTGATAAGTAAGTAAAGTGAGACAATCCAAAGAGGGTGAATGACTGTTGGATTTGATGTTGAAATCTTTGAACTATTGATTGTCTGTCTGAGGATTAGTTTTTATAACTATTTAACGTTGTTGATTTTACAGGGGCGTGTTAACACTCAGAGACAGGTTTTACCTTTAAAGTTGGAACAAATCCACTTAGAAATATGTACATATACTACTCATCTGTACTTTGGTAGGATTGGGCGATATACCGGTTTCTATGTATATTCTAATAAAATCATATGTGATTTTATCACATGGAATTTATTTCAAAATATCGAACAAATCATGATAACCAAAATTATCACGATATGATAGTTACCATGTTCCAATAGTGATGAAAATAGATATGCTATATCATCTCCTATGACACTCTACCAATAGAATTAAATTCATCAGTAAAAATAGCATTACTAAGTACCAGCTGGTCTAGGGTATATCGCCATCATGGCATCTACCGATGATTTTAGGTCCAAATATTCCAAATTTAACTTCTTAAAATAGCATTATGCAAGAGCAAAATCTGCTTATTACAGGTCTTTCTTTAGGCCTGAAATGTTATCTAAATAATCAATTAGACATTAATTAACATATCCAGACCATAATAAACTCTTTATGTCAAGGCTAACCTTCGATGTTGGCGGATTAAATTCTTATATGCCGCTTAATGGCCGTTGATAATTAAATCAATCAAGTGGATAATCGAGACTATGCTGTTTATTTTAATGATTTGAGTAATGATGACCGAGGCTATGCGAATATTTCAAACACTTTTTTCTCGGCTAATAGTGGATCAATTTGACTGAAATTTTCAGCAAATTACCTTTACACTATCTAGTTGCTAACTATTATAGTGAGAACTGCCATCTCTCTATCTTATCTCCCATAATGTAACTTTAAGACATGTATATAAATTATCACGGTAATATCATTTATCGTAATATTAGATTGTATCATAAGGTCTGTCGTTTAGTCAAGTAGCGTGGTTTCAATTCCACACTTGTACATGACCAGGAGTAGGGTCGCCTGTCCTTCGGTTTCCTCGCACTACTAAAGACCCCTACGAGCTAGTGGATTATTGAAATAAAATTAAACCATATGGTAGTCCCAAAATGATCTAGTTTGTGTCAAGTGGACATCAAACCTCATTTCTCTATCAGTCTTAAAAGGGTAATTCCAAGATGGCGTTAATTTTCCTGGTTCATACGGATCTTCAGTATATCGACCATCTTTTGATGCCTATAGACTTATTATATCAGATTGTACATTCATAAAGGATCACCCCAGATGTTATGTTATAATTGTATGATCAACTTTTGTTTACAATGTGTATGCTGTCCTTGGTGGATGCAATGATACAATAAAATCTTATCTTATCTTATCTTACCTTATCTTATCTTATTGTAATAAAAAAATGAAAATTTGGAACAAGAAATTTTTAAATTCTGATTTGTAATTTCAGATTGAATATCAAAGAAGCAATGGTCGCTGGTGGATGGTGTGAATTAATTCCACGTTTATTGACGTTACCCGAGCATGACAGTCGCGAAAAAGTCATAAATTCCATGACAACATTGTTACACCCGTGTTTGGAACAATTTTCCGTATTCCGTCCCGTTATCTTAAATCTTCGTGAAGAATATCGTAGACTATCACAAGAAGAGAATGATGATGAATATTTTACAAATCTTTACGTTACATTGAAACATATTGCCAGTCAGTTATATGTCATCGAACTTTAAAACCAGACTCGCATAAACCTGTAAAAAAGCCACTGGTCACAGACGTTGTCAGGAACAAATTTCTCTGGTGCCTATAACTATGTTGGGCACAGATTTTCCTATCTGGAATGTTTTTATTGCTGTTGTTGATAGATGTCTGGAACAAAATAGACAGAGAGAATCTGTGACATTTAACAATTAAGCACACTAAAAAAAACTCAACACAATTTATATGGAAAACAATCACTGGTTTATACACATATAGCACATCGTGTCATGGTCAGATCAAGGGATTTACGTTGCCTTATGATGTAACATGGTTAGATCAAGGGATTTACGTTGCTCTATGATGGAACATAATCCTTGATTGTTTATATGTAAAACAATCACTGGTTTATTTGTACACACATAGCACCAAGTTTCGACAAGTCTTTTATCATCAAGCCCTGTGTGATGTATCTTCAATAGAAGGCTTGATCTCGCTTTAACTACGCGTATCTTATAAGGCCTTCACGTAATACCCTGCTTATTTCGGCACTAATTTCGATTGGGTACAAGACTAGGTTGTGTGCCTATCAGATTCTCTGGTCGTTGCAAATACCAAGTCTCGCGCTTTCAAGGTAAACCCTCTACATGTGATAATCGAGTTGCAAAGTTCAAGGTTCGTTCAATGTCATGGTTTCCATGGAGGTTGTGATATCACAACCTCTGATTGGACGCTACTGTTCATGTGTCTGTAGATAATGTAGCTATAAGTTCGGGAATTGTGAAGTAATCTAGCAACGTCCAGATATTGTAAAACTTGCGGTCGTTGCTTCAGTAACATGTGTGTGATGGAACAAGCAGATCAAATGCTAGTGTGTTAAACCACAGGGCTGTGTTTGTTTGAATATGTAAATATTTGTAATTATATATATTGTGAGTATCTGTCACTACATTCCATCTTGTCATATATTTTCATCATCTTATTAAAATAAGTATTTAAGGTTTTGTTGATTCAATATTTTACTTTCTCATTTGGAAAAATTGTCATCTCTCTTGTTAGTTTGTCCACCCACTATTGCTTTCAGATGTGTGGGGGGGGGGAATGGTCAGTGTTTTATCCTAAGGTGTCATTGAGTCAACTGGTGAAGTTTTGATTCCACGGTTGTCTCAATCTGTTTCACAGAGAATTACTTACGAATTAACTCTGTAACGGATAAACCCCATTTCTCTCTCTCTCTCCAGTACAGTGTAAGGGAGATAACTACATTTATTATTAACCCAGGCCAGACAATCAAATAGCAGTAAAACTTTCAGGCGAAAAATAATTTGAATGAAATGTCAAATACTCTCACTGATTGAGGAAATTTTTTTTGAAGAAGAATTGTTTTCTTATTTTAAAAAAAAGAAAGGCAGCTAACCTCAATAATCGAATTGTGATAGCTTTTTGGTAGAAATAGCCCATACAACTTATCCAAATTTTACTTTTGTCGGGTATGTTTTCCATATAATCGTACGCCCTCTAGCGACAATTTTTATTAAACTTCCATGTTTCGCCGCCATGTAAATTACATAATATTTTGGCAGTTGTTTTGACAGACATTCAACTGATTTAGAGAAGTACACGATGGTTCTGCAAAATATTATTATGTTATGAAATTTGTAAGTTCGCAGAAAACGAATATTTGCGTGATAAGCAGATTTATCGGGTAAAAATCAGAGATAAACGATAATTTTCAGGACAATGTTTTGTGCTTGTTGCAGGGCCCTGTCATAATAAATCCACGTGTGTTTTATTCGTTATTTATATTTTGGGACGGCCCCTTTCTTAGTATGTTTTTTATTTAATTTTTTTTCAAATTTTTTTGACAACCATTAGATTGTAATGAATTGTATATTGCTGTCTAGTTATGACTGAAACAGTGACATACATATACTGCATTTTTAGAAAAACTCTCTGTATTGACTTCATTTCAATTTTCAATTATAAATAATGAAATCAAAGGCAAAGGGGTTGAGGGGGGAGGGCAGTTCGCAGTTGCTGTTTTCAGTGGCTGAAATAGCTGGAAAACATGTTTGCAGCCCCCAAATTTTCATGGTTGTTTCTTGTTTGGTAGCTAGGTCCCTACATGGTAAGCTCCGCTCTCACAGATGACAGGCACTGCCTTACTGTAACCTGTAAGTTTTTTGGGCATTTCAAATTCTGCCCCCCCCCCCCCTCCTGACTGTCATCGAACCCGTACACCTATGAATATAATATGATAGATGTAGAGTATTTCAGTATTATTAGTATGACATAGATTCAGTAATTCACAACCTACAGGATAACTCCCTCAAAAAATGGCCAAAATATACATATATGCCACCTTCATATAATATAACAAGCACTTCCGTTGTCCAATCTTGCAGTCTACATGTACCGGTACCTTATCCAGTGCAATGATGTTAACTTCAAGTCCAAGGGGCAACCTCAAAAGCTCCAGAAGTTATTAGTGATCATCACCACCCATATAAATTCTACTAGAATGAGGAGGGAGGGAGTTTGTTTGTTCCTTAAGGCACAACGTCTGCTTCCACCTTGAGTGATATTGCATTCGCAGACAAGTAATTCCCAATCTGATTAAAACACAGATCCAATTTCGTTTCGTTTTTTATAGTTCAAAATTTCATTTTTACTTGTCTTCACTACTCTTGGATCTGGAGGACTTGTTATTTAACTTGCGTTCTGGCTGAAATGAGGGGTCAGCCAATCAAATGGTCTGTCGAATCGACCGTTTGACCTTTTTATGCGTGGAACTGTGGGTAGATATTACCAGCCAACGACGTCTATACTATAAACACCAGCGGATAGAAATCATAACAAAACAAAAGTGGATTTTGAAAAGCATGGCCGTCGCTAATTGGTTAATCGATGACTGACGTTATCGGGTCAAATGTCCCGTGCTTGATACCTGACGTCATAGAACGTGAGCTTCCACTATAACTAGTTAGATCTACATGAGTGTAGGCCATCGAAAGTATAAAAAACGAAACGAAATATAGATCTATATTTTAATTAGATTGAGTAATTCCCAAGTAACTTTCACGAGGAGCCAATGAAATGCTTCTCACATATACATGTAGAGACATGAGATCTTTTAGGAGGCCTTTTTGAGGTAGAAAATAAAAGCCAGAGGGGAATACTTAATCGCAGAACATGCTATCATCTGACGGATTGAGGAATCCCTTGTTATTCGCAATAGGTGCTAACCTACGTGTATTTACAACTCTAATCTCTCATAAATTAACTTTTCTCGGATGTCAAGAGTGGTGATCGAGCTATGTGTACAATGTGAGCTATTAAGGAAGCCACTTGGCAGATCCTTAAAATTTGTAAGAACTTAACATGAATTCCGAACCTTTAATCATGTTAATATGTTTTTCAGATGCGTGAAATATAAGTTTATGGATAATGGACGGATGTTTTGATTTAATACAACTGTCGTGAAAGTATTTTAATTACTGAAGACTCAAGATGGAATATATGGACATACATATTTGCGGTGCTTGCCGAACCCAGTTTAATAATGTGACACACTTCATAAACCATAAACAACTTTGCCCTACTCTTAATAGACTCAAACAAAGTCAGAGGGCGGATAACCCTGAATCTCAAAATGTAGACCAGAACACGCAAGAAATCGGTAAATCTACCTACAGCAATTTGTCGTCGATTCTGTCTCGTGGAACGAGCGTCAACTTACAGACACTGCCGTGTTCAACGGTTTTACATGGATCTGTCGATCAACTAGAACGAAAAAATGTTTCCCATTCCTCCTATGATCCTGGAGTCAATTCATCAACGACAATGTTACTACAAAATCAGCAGAACTTGATCAAATCACCTGATCAACAAGAGGATCTGGAAACGATTGAATCAGTTGGGGAGAGAAATCAAGAAATTGAAAACATCTTGCAGAATGAGAATCGTGGGCAACAGATTCACGAGCAAGATTTCTCGAGTGAATCGCAACATATTGATAGAAAAGAGCGCCTGCAAGGCATTAGTGACTTAGACGAATATCAGCATGCAAACTCGCACGCTCAGACAAACTACGATCCTGAAGCTTCAGTATCCTCTTCTCATCAGGCGAGGTTAAAACCGTCGTCATCTCGCGTTACATATTACCAAGACACCAGTGAACAACATCTCGATCCGCAGGTGTCCAGAAATCCCAGGGAGGTTCTGGGATTAACGACAGAATTTACAGAAAGGGTTGAGGATATGATGCCCAATCAATTTAATTCCGTTGAAACAGAGATTCGGAGAGCTTCCAAATCTACCAAGATTTTACAAGTGTCAAGATCAAATTACGATGAAAGTTCCGCTGATTTTTCACAAGATCAATGTGAATATCCTGATCAGAATTTGTCGTCAGCAGTAAACGTCGTTTCCTCAACAAAACAAAAGGTTAAATCTGCCGCTGAGGCTTTGGATCGTACATATCTGGTTCCAGATCGAATGTTGTTGGCTGGAGCCAAACAACTCCGTTTAGCACAGCACCATCAGAAACTTCCAGAGATGACTTTCCCTCAGTCAGACACCAATATGGTTTATCAGCCGCAAGTCAAAGTTGCTCAAAATATAGAACTTAGTTACGCAAAAGAAACTGAGCACAATCAAGATCAGTCGCAAAATTTTGCTGCTCAGAATTCTCTTTCCCAGTATCAACAACAGCAGACGTACTATACTAGTCAAGATCAACCAGACCAAACTGTCTATGCAAATAACAACATTGTTGAAGACAAATTATCCAGCCAGAATTACGATCATCAGTACATAAGTTCGTATGGCTTACAGAAAAACAGTGATTCGTATGAATTGGATCAACGTGGGCGTAACAAAATGGCCAACACAACTGGCTCTACATCAAAGACATCTGAACCTTCTTCTACGAGAAGGAAGACCAGAAATTCTCAAGTGAAAGCCAGCCAGCCGCCTCCTGCAATTGTTAACATGGATTTGCTAGGACAAGCTTTGAGATCTGAAAATGTTAATTTGGATGACGGTACGTTGACGGCAGATCTACCAACAGTTGAAATGGAGTATATGAACACACACGTTCACTCGTCCTCTAAAAAGGATGTTTATGTTGATACCGATCAAATAAATATGTCGAGTTCGTACAATTTATATCCTGTTGATCCATCCCATAATATGTCCATGGCAACTACGTCAATGAATGACGCATGTGACCCTGTTTATTCGAACCCGATTGGTCAGTCTAGCAGTGTTTTGACGACGGATGTAGAGATGGTACCAGCCTGTAGTATTGAGCAGATAGAAGGGGACATTACTCCAGATAATTCAACTCTGGCTGCCACCAAACCAAAATACATAGTAGTTAAAGGTAAAGTCTTTAAAGAGAGAGAGAGGGGGAGGGAGAGAGAGAGAGAAAGAGAGGGGGAGGGAGAGAGAGAGAGTGGGGTGGGAGAGAGGGACAGAGAGAAAGAGAGAGAGAGTGGGAAGGGACAGAGAGAAAGAGAGAGAGAGAGGGGGGAGGGAGCAATCTGATTGAAACACAGATCCTGTTTCATTTTGTTTATTTATTGCTCAATATTTTGTTTTACCTGTCTTTACTACACTCAAATCTGGAAGAGTTGTTACATGTATATAACAGGTGTTCTGGTTGATGTGAGGGAATAGCCAATGAATAGGTCTGTAGCAGCCAATTCTTTGCAAGTGATGCACAGAGCTTTGGGTATCCTACTAGAAACATCAATGCTGATTGGTTAATCAAATGTCTGACATCATAGAGTCAAAAGCCGCTCGTTTGACCCCTTAAACAACCTGCTAGTCATGCTACTACAACTCGGATCTTCATGTACATTTAGTAGAGGCCTTCGGAAGTATAAAAAAAACAAAATGAAATATAAACCTGTGATTGTATTGTAATCTGATTGGGTGCTGGGAGACAGAAACATTGTCATTTTGAGACTAACATCGTTCAATGTCATCCGCAGAATTTTAGCAATTTTGTTATTCATGAATAAACAAATTATTGTGTGTAGTAATTCTTCATTGTTCTTCTTGGCAACTGAAATTCACTTGGCATAGAAATCCAGACATCATTTTTTTTGCTATAAATAGTTGTCACAATAATTGTTTTAATCTGAATTAACTATTTTTTTTTTTTAGAGTCATCAAAATCTAATCAAAAGGGTCGACCCACCAAAGGAAAAGGAGCGAACAAACCCAAATATTTTGCGTGCGATTATAAAGACTGTTCGTATCAGACAGGGTACTATAAGGACCTAGATCGTCATATTAGGACCCATACAGGAGAGAAACCCTATATCTGTACATACTGTTCTAAAAGTTTTAATCGTAGTGACAAGTTGAAGATACATGTCCGAGCCCACACTGGTGAAAAACCCTTCCAATGTTCTCAATGTAAGTCCTTTTATTATTGTCTGTCGTCTTTCAGAAAAAGCAAACGATTGTTAAAAGTTAAAATGCATGTCTCTCTTTTCAATAATGCAAAATACAGTATAACAGTTATTTTGAACATTACATTTGTATAGATTTTAAAAATTTGAAACTATACATTTTAACAAGAGAACCCTAGAAGACTAAATTTGAAACTATGCATTTTATCAAGAGAACCCTAGTAGGCTATTTTTGGGGTTTAGATGTTTATTTCCAGAAGATACTGTTGGAATTACAATTTTAACATGTATTCCTGAAGAACTAAAGAAAACAAATTGATGTGGTCTACTAAGTCATGGGGCACTTTTGGGTACCATCAAACATTGTTGGAGATATTTTGAGTCGTGAACTAAATATGATATTACTTTAAATAGACTTGCATCATTCGATTTGCTCAGTTTCCCATACAGGAAACGCTACATATAGCTAATAATATGATTTATTCAACGTTTTGTTTTTTTGGTAATGTAGGTTCGTATGCAGCTGTAGACAGCAGTAGTTTACGGAAACATTCACGAACACATTCAGATGAACGACCCTTTAAGTAAGTGACATATTTAAAGATTGGGTATCGGTAAATATTTAATATTAATTCAACATTCAATAAAATTTATACCGGTGTTTGGTCAGTTTTCAAGACCCACTGACAATAGGTTTTCTGGGCAAAATTTGCCAGAATTGATAATCCAGGGTGTGTGTAGTAGACTTGGTTATCCAAGATAATGGTAATCGATGTTCAGTATGTATAAGATCACCAAACTCCTGACTTCAGTTTTTCCTTTCCTGCAGTTTGTCTGCCTTCACAATAACTCTGCTTTGATTACTGACACAAAGCTATGTGTAGTTAACCAACATTTGTAATTCCTACATCAACTAATTATAAGCTTATTTATACATAAACCAATCACTATAAATTGTGTTAGTTCCCCAGATTAAAAATGGCTGCCCCCATGAAGATGCATGTGAAGAGTGTTTTATCTCCAGAAACTGTACACATCACACAAAGCTTTTAATGTGTGAAGCTGTTTTGCGTTCAAGTTTATCCAATCGTACTATGAAAACTCAACACACTCTTCGAACGATGCCATAGGTAAACCAGTAGCCACGTCGCAATGTATTTCTGGTGGAGATACATGTCCATAAGTTTATTGAAATATTCATTTCTCTTCCAGGTGTCAAATTTGTTCGTATGCGAGTAGAAATTCAAGCCAGCTTGTTGTTCATCTACGTATCCACACAGGCGACTCTCCATTTCAATGTCCCGTTTGTCACGCAAAGTTTAAAATCAATTCTGATCTGAAACGTCATGCTAGAATCCACACGGGAGAAAAACCATTTAATTGTGAACAGTGTGATTATAGGTGTTCTATAAAAGGTGAGTTTAAGAACATGGAGGGTGGGGTTGGGATGGCCTAATGGTCTATGTGGCATGGAGATAGGGGCGCGTTCACAACCTCGTGGGTTTCCTCCGGGCACTCCGGTTTCCTCCCACGGCTAAAGACCCCTAGGCGCAAGCGAATTATTGAAATGAAATTAAACCATATGCTAGTCCTGAAATGACCTACTTTGTTTTGAGTGGATGTTTAACCCCATTTCTCCCCTCTCTCTCCGTGGTCGGATGAAATGAGAATTAGGGCCGATCTAAACTAATTTTATTGTCTTATTCCAGCAAACTTGAAGACACATTTACGGATCAATCATTCGGAGGAAAACAAAATGACATGTGACCATTGTTCATACTCAACTTCATCTCGTAAAGCGATGCGTGAACATAGCAAGACTCATGATATGACGGTCGTCTTCGAGTGTGAAACCTGTCGATATCATTGTAACAGTAAGAGTGCGCTGTCAACACATATGAGAATTCATAGTGAGGAGCGGCCATTTAGTTGTGATTTTTGTTCGTATAAATGTAAACAGATCGGAAATGTTAAAACTCATATCAAGAAAAAACATTCAGAAAGAATAAAACAGTCCAAATATTTTTCACGTTCCGAAAGAAACCAGGAGACGTCTCCTGGAGATGAGGAATGGAGCAAATCACCAAGTAAAACCATTGGACGAAACGCTCACAAGTGTAATATATGTACAGCGTCATTTGTCCGTGAAGATTCTTTACGGAGTCACACACGTCAGCATTGTCGTGATATCGCCATGAACTTAGAAAGCACGGCCATGGCCGTTCTCCAGCTTCAGAATTCGGGACAATCGTCTAAAAAATCTAGTGAGTCAAACAGATCGCCATCACGATCAACAAGACACGTGCATAAAAGTCCAGAGACTAAAACAATCGGAACCTCTCCTCGTAGATCTCATAGTGCTACCCATAATGCATCACAGCAACATCAAGTCAAGACATGTGGTCTTCAAGATATTGCTGAGGCCGCTGTTCTGAAACTTTCACAAATTCCTCAACAAAAATCTGAAACCGTAAATACTGACAACAGACATCAAGCCGATGTCACAGGCCAAGGTCAGGGTCAAGGTCAAGTTCAGGGTCAAATATCAAATCAAATTCCTGTTAATTATATCAATAATCAGGAATCAACACAAATGGAAGATTCAAACGTAGAGGTCGCGACCTTGGTTGATGAACCCACACATCAAATTATAAATACGCCATCAGGTCCACAGTTAATACCAATACAGCAGCCTATCAGAATGCAACAACAAAATGTTGCACAAAATGTTCAATACGTTCCCATGGACACACAAGGTATTGTGGGTAATAATCCTGATTGTCAACAAATGATCGAATTGCCGACCGGAGAAATGGTGAGCATTAAACAAATTGTGTCTGGACAATCTATGACACAACTAGCAACCAATCAGGTTCAAGCTCAACAAGTCATGCACTATCAAGTTGCGACTCAGCAGCCTGTGGAACAACGCTATACAGTACAGGTTGTACCACATCAAACTGTTCAGCAGCAAATACCCATCAATCTCCTTTCACGGGAAGTTGGGGGCACAACTGTAGCTGTTCAGCAACCTGCTAATCAGCCACAGATTCAGATTATTCTACCATATCAGGCAATAGAGGGCAGCATGAGTTCAAACGTTGCTACGAGCCAACCACAGATATTGATACAAGTACAAGAACCGAACGGAGGCACAACACGGACTTTTCCCACTTCTGTACAGGGTGAGACGTATCTCACTAGTATGACACAGAGTCAGATAGGTGAGTGAACATTTTCCAATTCTGTCAGTTTGGAACGTTATTAGCACTGCTTGGAAAATTTATACTACATGAAACATTACATATAATTTACACTGTTCTGAAAATATTTAAAAAAATATTATCAAAATAGTTTTTAGAATAATAAAATAAGTTCCCATGTGGAGATTTTCAAAAGTTGGTTCGTGAGGGACAAAATTGTCAAAAAAAAAATATGAAAATTTTATGAATATTTCATCAGTAAATTTGAATTTGTTTTTCATTTGGACGATTTCAGGAAATCATCACATGCTCCCAGGTGCACAGAGTCAGATTTTAACCGACAGCCGATTGGCCCCGGTACAAGTTCAAGAGGTGGTGGTACAGATGGAATCAGCACCTGGTGGTGAGGAGGCAAACAGTAAGTACTAATTCACTCATAGTCTTTTATATTGTTGCAAAAGGTCCCGATATTTTATTTACAAATCGAAAGTAGTTAATTTCACACGGCCATTACAATCACTGGAAGTTAAAACATCAATGCCAGGTTGAATAATAGATGATAGTGAGCATTAAACTGTGGGAGCCACAGTGGATAAGTGGGTAGGACGTTGGCTTGCTAGTCTGGAGGTCGCGTGTTCGATCCCTGCATTGGCTGAAAAAGTTCAATAGGACTTTCCCACATGGTTTCCCCTTGACAGGCCCTGCACCACTGTCTAGTTCTTCAGATGGGATGAAAAACCAAGGACCAATGTATGCATTGTCTTGTACCTAAATGATCCCTTGGCAGTTGGAATTCGGTTTAAAAGCAGGCCATAGCACCGTTGCCCAGGCAAAATTTCTCTCATACCACACTGTATGGTGTATGCTCGTCTTCATTAGCCAAGTCGGGGCAGAATAGTCGGGCAGTAAAACAACATTTTATTTTGCACATTCCAAGTAAGATACATTATGGGAGATTAGATAAAGAGCTGTCAGTTCTCACTATAATAGTTAAAATCTAGATAATGTAAAAGGAATTTGCTGAAAATTTCATTCACATTAATCCACTTTGAACCGAGATTTTAGCTTTGTAAATTTCCACCTAGCCTCGATCATCATTACTAAAGTCGATAAAATAAAAATCATAGTCTCATTATCCAATTTTTGATTTGATTATTAATGGACGTTAATCAAAACGTCACCCATATAAATAAGTAGCTATTTTTCCACAAGTGCAATCATTGCTTTTTAAAGCGAGTGAATGTCTACCTAGGGGAGGTTTTTCTCCCCCCTCTTAAAATTGAAAATCGCTCTCCTTTACAAGATCATGGGTGGTTTATTATCATTTATGAAACCAGGAATGACCCCATTACACGCATACAACTTATCACTCTCCTTGATTTTTAAACCACTCTTCTTATTGAAACTGGAAAAGTTTTTTTTAGGGGAGCGATATGCTTAATTTGTTGGTAAAGGGAAACCACATGTAGCTGGGGTTTAACGTCCGCTCGACACAAACTAGGTCATTTCGGGAGTAACATATGGTTTAAATGTATTTCAATAATTCGCTTGCTCGTAGGGGTCCTTAGCAGTGGCAGGAAACAGGAGGACCCGGAGAAAACCCACGAGATTGGACAGGCGACTCTACTCCTTGTTACTTACAACCGGGGTTTCAAAACCTTGCCGGTTGACTCAATGACACCACCCACCCACGACGACTGCAAGTATGTGTTATAGTTTATTAGATATAAAAATGTTCATTGGTAAAAAATCAAATGATCATAAACACCTGTACTTGTCTACCTTATAGAACTAGCATCTTCAATTATTAATATTGTACATGTTACACTGCAGAACAGAACTTAATCCCGAAATGACTTAGTTTGTGTCGAGTGGACGTTAAACCCCATTTCCTTCTCCTTACACTGCAGAACAACCTGATGATTTTGTATTGAAAAAAATGCTGAGGATGCTTTATTGGAGTTACCTCCCCTTACACACCATGTTCAATTCAAATTTAATCACAGCTTTATTGTCCACTCTGACTTGTAAGGTTCAGATGTCTTCATAAAAAAAAAATTGAAATCATAAAATGTGATGGTTATTCCCAGAGCAAGGCTATTTGATGACCGCTAATTATATACAAATTATGGGTTCAATAACTTAGCCTAACTCAGTTGTAAGGTTCAGATTTAAAAAAAAAAAATCAATCAAAATTGTCCGGGTCCTTCAGTTTCCTCCCACTGCTAAAGACCCCTACGTACAAACGAATTATTGAAATAAAATTGAACCATATATTAGTCCCAAAATGACCTAGGGTGTGTTGAGTGGACCGTAAACCTCATTTCTCTCTCCTTTTCTCTATCTTTATCCTTTTCTCTCTCTCTCCTTTTCTCTCTCTCTCTAACCCTTGAGATTTGATGAAGAGGAGGCTGAACTGGCACTGGCGATATCCCTGGAAACAGATATCACGATTTTTTCAAAATATATCACGATATAATCACTATATGCTCTTTATCGGCATTTGCTAAATCCGTTGAATGAATTGAATACTCAGGAATTGAAAACAGTATTTTTTGCTATTTATTGATCATAAAGCAATGAGATATCGTAAATGACATTAAAGGAAGGGGGGTTGGGATGGCCTAGTGGTCTAGAGTGCCGCGCTTCGACCTGTAGCTGGCCGGTCACCTCTGGCTTGCGGCTGTGGTTTCGATCCCTGGTGTGAGCGTATGTGGCATGGAGACAGGGGCACCTTCTCAACCTTGTGGGTTTCCTCCGGGCACTCCGGTTTCCTCCCACTGCTAAAGACCCCTACGCGCAAGCGAATTATTGAAATAAAATTGAAACCATATGTTAGTCCCAAAATGACCTAGTTTGGGTCGAGTGGACGTTAAACCCCATTAAAAGAAAAAAAAAGGAAACATATCGCGATTTTTTCAAAATATATCACGATATAATCACTATGTGCTCTTTATCGACATTTGCTAACTCCGTGGAATGAAAACTCAGGAATTTAAAACAGTATTTGTTGCTATTTATTCATCATAAAGCAAAGAGATATCGTAAATGACATAAAAGGAAGACTTTTTTTTCAATATTTATGTTAAATATCCAGAAAAATCAAAACTGCCATATATCGCGGTATGTTCTGTTTTTCGATATTTTTCTGAAGACGGGAATCACGGTGGCTAAGTGGGCAAGGCACTGGCTTGCTAGCCTGTAGATCAACCAGAACATGTGTCATCATCTCGATTTTCCTGCGTGGTTTCCCTTGTCAGTGATGCAGAAGGAGGGCCTGACAAGGACAGCCGGATGGGATGAAAAACCGAGGTCCCGTGTACACATTGGCATGCACGTAAAAGATCCCTTGGCAGTTGGAATTCAATATAAGAGTAGGCCGTAGCGCCGCTGCCCGGGCAAAATTTCCCTCATAGCACATGGTATGGCGTATGCCCGTCTTCCATTAGCCCAGGTCAGGTGCAGAAGAGTAGGACGTTAAACCCCATTTCATTTCATTTCATTTTCTGAAGACAATATTTTTGACGGTTTCTATATATGCTTTGGTTTAATATATCGAAAAACCAAAATATCGCCCAGCACTATCTGATAACACATTGCTTGATTTCTGCGCATCTTCAGTAGGACGTTAAACACTGTTTTATTCCTGTCAATCTGTCTGCTAGTCACACCTCTAATTGAGGTAGAATGTTCGGACTGTTTAGATATTAGGTTAACATCTTGACTAGGTGATGAGCATTGTCTGCTTAGGCTAAGCATAAATAATCAATTGGATTGACCGAGACTTTAGAACACAATAACTCTGCTTCTAATTGAGATAGAGTCCTCATACTTTCTGATGGTTCGTAATATTTATGATATAATAATAGGTACTTATTTTATTTCTTTTATGAAGTTCTCATTGTAGTCAATAGGTGTATAAATAGTTTAAGGTCATCATTACACAGAGTGATGGAACTTGGTAATTTTAAAAATTTCATTCCATCACTACCTTAAAACGGCAATTTCTTATTTTTTAGTTATATTTTTAAAATATATTAAAGTAAAATAGATTGTATCTATATATAAACAGTCCTACTTTGTTAAAGAATAATCCTATTAATCCTATAATTCACTATTGCCAGTAAAGAAATTGACAAAAATATCATTTTCAACTTCAAATTCAAACGTTTGAAGATTGCCATTGCATGGAGGGGAATGGGATAACAAGGGAGGTAATTCAAGTAATTGTGTTATTATTTACGGTGTCGGGGATTTTTATGCCTGTGAAATCTTGCCCATGATCATATAATAGTGAGTTGACAACCTTTTGAGCAAAAGACATAGAAATAATTATGTTTTGACTTTCTTACAAAAATATGAAATTTCCGCTTTAACTAATATCATTTTGATGATTCTGCTTATCGGTAAGTCAAACAGAGCAATAGATAATTTGATTGCTTGGTACTTTATGAAAAGATAAATTTCTTGGTTGAGAGAAGTAATTTGACAGAAATTTTCAACATATTCTTTTTATATTATCTATTTGTTTTTATAACTATTATAGGTTGTCTGCTCTTTATCTAAATCTTACATAATGCCGTTTTTAAGCCGGGAAGAATTAAATATTGCCAGGAAAATGTAATGCCCCTTTAAATTTTGTCCAGAATACCCAGCTGATAATCAGTGGCGTTGACTCTAGTTTTCATGTGTAAAATAACATAAAATTGACATAAAAATTGATTTTTGAATTGCTATAATATTGAAAATTGTTTTTAAAACAAATAGCCCAAAAATATTTGATAAACTTACAGACCATGTGAAGGTGTGACTTAATATCTCCCTTTCCCCCCCCCCCCCCTTCAGATTACTAATTTATTATCCAATGGCAATAAGCTATAGCAGGGTTTGAAATTAACTCCATATTAGGGTTATTCCAATTAATTTATTAGGGCCTCCTCGCCCACCAAAATTAGTCAATACCATACAGTTATTATTAGCGTCAATCCAGCGACGTAATTACATCTCTTCCCCCACTAAAATTAGCGGAAAACGAACAACAGAGTTCACAAAGTATTCTCAGACTTAATAATTTACTCAAAATTGTTGGCCATATTTTAACAAAAATACAGCCCTTTGATATATCAAATACATCAATAAGAAACTATGTGCAAAGTTTTGTGTTTCTCGATCAAAGCTATTTCTTATGAACAGTGATTAAATGTTGACTAAATTTTGAAAATGCTTTGTAAACTAGCTAGGGGTCTGAGTCATGATATCTAACACTGTGAGAGCTGGCATATTTATATCATCTGCGATAGATACCGAATGTTTGTAAATACTAAATCCAATTGAAATTTTTATGGAGCGGATATTTTTTTTTTAAAGTCGGTGATTTTCAATAGATTCTGTAAAAGCATGAAGATGATATCGACCATCATTGATATTTTACTATTCTTTTCCTAAATTAAATATTAAATAACCATTTTGAGTACACTAAAAACGATAAACAGCTTTGATAGGCATTTAGTAATAGAACATATTAATACAAATTATAAGTTTATGGATACACAATTACTGAGTTTAATACTAAGAGAGAAGGATAATTGTATATTTGATTGTTATTTTGTTGCATATTCTGTATATTTTTGCCTGCTATTGACATATCTGTATTATTTGCTTGATAAAGACGAGAGTATCCTCGTCGAAACGTTGTTTAGTATTATACTCAGTAATTTTGTATCTATAAAAATGTAGCTAGTGTTAATATAAAGTTACTTTAAACATACATTATGCAAGAGCTAAATCTGCCTATTGTAGGTCTTTCTTTAGGCCTGAAATGTTATCTAAATTATTAATGAGACATTAATTAACATATCCAGACCTTAATCAACCCTCGATGGCATCGCTAGCCTGCGATCGTTGGTGGATTGTGATCTGATTTACTGCATAATTTTCCTTCTCGATTTAATTAGAAAATGTATAACCGAGACTGCTTTTTACCCTACTGGTTTTAGTTAAGATGATCGAGGCTTGGCGGAAATTTCATTTGCTTAGTTCTTGGTTCATAGTGGATTAATTTGACTGAAATTTTCTGCAAAAGGCCTTTACATTATGTAGTTTTTAACTATTATAGTGAGAACTACCAACTCGTTATCTAATCTCCCATAATGTATCTTTAATAAATAATAACTTAAAGTAATTGAGTATTTACGGTATGATAGAGCTGCATTATTGCCGTTTAATGAATGAATTTTGCCGAAAATAAAACCTTCTCTATCTATTTTTGGTCATATGACCAAATCTGTCGGAAGTTATTTTTGGTAAATAATTCATTATCAATATTTTGTTATAAAATGACATAAAATAGAAAGTCTATCGGAATGTATTTTTGGTAAATAAATAAGGGAGTTTAAACTAATGTATCTATGATCAATAGTTTAAAGCTGATATTTAGCGCTAATAAAGGAGGTTAAGTGAGGGTTATTACACGAGGTATTATTTCTACATCGGGTACAAAGAGATCAACTTAACTATCATCGCCATAAATACCAATCACATCTCCAGCTCACAAGCCACATAAATCAAATTAATATCTATTTTTATTATCGCGAGAAACTCCACATTAAAACAATATATCTGACCCGATGATAATTTATACTATTCACAAGTAAGCCGAGCAAAATACAAGGATTAATCTAATGGTTCTACCATCTTATAGCGGTCTGAAAAAGGGATTTTTACTGCTCTTATTTCTAATAATGTGAAGATTACCATCAGTAGAGGAATATATATCATCCGTCTTGCAGTGGTTCCGCGTAAATGACGAAATGGAATTTCACATGATGTATTACTGTCTTTATTCCCTCGAGCGATGGACGCAGGATGTCCTTTCAGCAAATGTAATAAATTTATGATCTGGAATGAAGACATTGGGATCGGAGGATAAATTGTGTTGTTAAGAAAGTAATACGTCCTCAAATCTTTTCAGCTAGTGATGAAAATAATATTACTGTGGCTGAAAGGTCGCGCGATAACGAGATAGAGAGATTTGCGGACAATCTTTGTCAATGGAATTGTTTTATCCCCCATTTTCCTTTGTCAGAAAAATTGTAATTTTACAATTTAGGAATCCAGAATTAATTTTTTTTAAAGACCACAGAGTTTTTGTCTACATTTTGGATTATTTCTAAAATGAATTTTTTCATATCAAAACATTTCTCCTTAAAAAAAAAACCCAAATGAAAACTTTTTTTTTTTTTAATAACCTTTTAAAGCAAATATCGCTTAACTACTTTACCAATATGTGACCCGCTCTCACGAAACCAGACGCTTGTTGCACAACTTCATTTTGTACTATGGGCACAAAAGCATAAAATGTATGCCTTCTTGTTACTATTAATGAGCCGTACTCAATTCCAGATGATAAGACAAATTTAAAAAGAAATGCATTTTTGGAAAGCTTAGCTATGGACTATTCAAATATGGTGCCAGCTCTATTTTTATAAAAATGACCATCAGTCTGGTTTTGTGGGAGCCATTATTTGATGAGACGCCCCCAATAACATCCTGCACACAAGAGATCCATCTACTTCATATTTCAAGAATAACTGTCTTGAATGGTCGCCATATCTAAAAATTAGTAAATTGTTTTGTAATGCGACTCTTCTCCGTTTCACATCCATCATACGCACAATGACTAAATAAACCTACTCAATTCCATTAAATGGAAGCAGAATAAATACTTCTCAAAATTCTTCAAGTATACATTAATGTTTTTGACTAAAATCGCTGATTTAAGACTTAAGTCAGTCAACTAGCTTAGTGTTTGTTCGCCATCTGAGCTAACTGTAGACAAACAGCTTCAGTTTAGTGTTAGTCTGTCTGAATAACTGACTTTCAATTTTGTGAACATATTTAACAAAAACATTTTTGAGTATCCCACAATTATATCAGTATAAGTAATTTAACAGTTTTGTGAAGACGATCAAAACATTTTACCTAAGACTACATGTAGGTGATGTAAGATTGTTTATATCATCTACTATGGCCGCGCCAAGTGTTGAAAATATTTCAATTTATCATGTCTTTGTAAATGCTGAACCAAACTTTTTGGGGGATGATTTTCCTTTTAGATATACATATGGTTTTATTATATATAGGTTCTGCTATTAAAGCAACTGATCATATTAAACAATATCAATTTTACATGGCTTAATTTAACACGACTTTCACATAACGAGCTGGTCATTTTCACTATTATAATATTTTATAAATTATTAATGAAAAATGAATATATTGAAAATTTTATTAAAATTACTTTTTTTTGAGCAAAGTTATCAACGGTTGTAGTTTTGACACGATGTGTGCAGAATGGTAACCACTGTACATTACTTCGCCTGTCAAACCTCATGGGTTTTCTCTGGGTCCTCTGGTTTCCTCCCTCTGCTAAATACCCCTACGCACAAGCAAATTATTGAAATACAATTAAAACCATATGTTAGTCCCGAAATGACCTAATTTGTGTCGAGTGGACATTAAACCCCATTTCTCTCTCTTTCTCTGTACATTATTAAATAGCAGAACCATACTAATCTGCTTAAAATTGGAGGCATCTGCAGGCTTCGAGAGTTAATTAAGGTCTTGTCGTGTTAATAAATGTCTAATTAATAATTTATATAACATTTAAGGCCTAAAGAAAGACCTGCCATAGGAAGATTTAGTTTTTACATAATGCACCCTTATGAAAGCAAAATTGAAAGATAATCTCCCAGTGGCATCAATAGGATTTATAACAGACAAACCACCAATTTCGTCCCTTAAAAAACTATTTAATATTTAATTAATTGGAATCAACTCCTATAATTCAAAAGTAAAAAAAACGGAACTGTATTATTTGTAAGATTTCTAAAAAAAAATTCAAAAAGATGATAAAGTGTCAAAAACAATACAAAAATTAAAGATTTGAATTGAATCAATTATTATTTCAGTGAAATCAACTCGTATTCAAAGGAACTCTTTTATTTGAAAGATTCCTAATTTCTTTTTATAAAGCAGAAAATGTGACAAAAACAATTAAAAATTTAAATTGAATCAATTATTTGAATAATGGCTGAGAATGTTGGATTAGTCGAATCAGTGAGGAATATATATACAGTGTACAATGTTGATGGAAGTGAATTGATTTGACGTGTAATATGCCATATAATGTTTATTCTCGCGACCTATTATGGTCGTCCCCCAGCCTTCCACTAAATAATCTGTGTCACGTTAAATTAACTGGAATTATTTGTCCTTGATTATCGTTACTTGCCCTTTCACACCTCGGACCAATTTACATTTTATTATATCTGTGATCACGGCAAGCGTCAGGACAGTTATTGACGGCCAGATGAGAACAATATTGGAGCATAATTCCCTTGATGCCAAATGTTAGTTTTCAATGTTAAAATGACCAATGAAAGATTAATGAAGATAATTATTTTCTCCCTTCAGAGACCGAAGAGTGCCAATCTGAGGGCAAGTAGAGTTGTCACCCCTGTCAGTTCCGAGGCGAGTGAAGAGCAGATAATGTCAGAATTAATCGGCAGCTATAGAGACCAACGGACAGACATGAAATCGGTATGATTATTGACTTAGGTTCGTGGACGTGACGACTTGTCTTGTTGTCATAGTTTTCGTTATTTTGATCTTGTCTAGATTCTATTGGTAGATTAGGTTAACCAGAGCTATTTAAACCCTATAACCATTGACGTGTGGAGACGGAGAGCATTTAATCTATTGATGTCCAGCATTTAAAACAGACATGAGAGGTCAACAAATAAAATAATCTTGTATAGTATTATACCTATATATGTTTATATCTCACTGTACATCACACCCCTGGGGGAGGGAGGCTGATACTGAGCTCTCATTATGTCAGGATGAATTCAAAGGGTGGGGGTGTAATGAGGTCAATGAATTTCAATTGTAATTGTAGCTTGCTTAATGGTAGGTGATGGGGATGGAAAATTTGAGATATAGTATCTTCCCTCCAAATTTTACAAGTTTAATATTGCTATGATTTTTTTTTTTGTGCAGTGTTAAATATTTTTGATATAGACACTACAGGAAAATTGCACGACAAGACAGACAAAACAAACCATACAATAACAATATGGCATCAGGGCCAGACAAAGACCATTACAGAGGTCGCAATATTTAGTGGCCCCATATATATGTAATTGAAAACTCTGGTATACTCCCCTTTCTCTTGACGCTCTAAGCACCTGTGGATTATGTACCATGTACATAAAAGAGAGATAGGTTATTTACATGTACCATATAGGCCTATATACTATACAGATAGGTTTTGTTAATTTAAACATAAGACACATATCACAGACTGTGAGACAAAAATTATACTAAATGTGTGACAGGTACCTTATGTCCAAGCTTGGTCATGCTTTTATTCTGCTTACTAGTCAATGCAGTAGACATACATACATGTACAGTATTTGTCCAGGAGAAGTTTAAGACAAGCATCATCTATGGTCCAGACATATTCATGCTACGGTCCCATGTGATTAACAAACTAAATACCGTTTCTGGAGATAGTACAGATATGTTAGTTGATGTCACAACTGAATAATGATAGCATACAGAATCAAAAAACAGAAATTAACGAACAAAATATTAGTCAGAATAATTGACCCGATGCTTATTCTGTGGACCAGTGCAAATCGATTCACGAACTTCGATTATTGATATGAGAATCGAAATTCCTAGATGGCTGGTCCCTGGTTCATTTTACATTTGTACGCGTTAGGTTGATACTCAAAACAAAATGTCTACATTGTTGAATATTTTAAACAGTACTTAAAGCCACAATTTCATATTTTTGAAATATATTAAAATAAAGCCTTAATATAGATGGAATCTGTAAACAGTCCTACCTTGTTAAAGAATAATCCTATTATTCCTATAATTCACTATTGCCAGTTGAAAAATTGGCAAAAATATCATTTTTAACTTCAAATTCAAGTGTTTGAAGATAGCTATTGTAAGGGGGGGGGGGTAGAAAAACAAGGGAGGTAATTGTGTTATTATTTCCGGTGTGAAAGACTTTTAAGTGTGGGAAACAATGCCTATGATCGTATAATAGTGGGTTGACAACCTATTGAGCAAAAGACATAGAAATAATTATGTTTTGACTTTCTTAGAAAATATGAAATTCTCGCTTCAAGTAAAAGAAAGATTGAGATCTCTCATGAAATAGATAAACTCGATTATTAAGATTTTTTTTTGTTGCTATTGTCCGTTTAACTATATATTATAGTGTTTCAAAATATTATTACTGAATTGATTTGGAAAATATATAAAATAAATTTAATGTAGCCTACAGGCAAGTTGTATATTTTATATGAATCATATACCCCCAATGCCCGTTAGTCGTAATGTCAAATCAAAGTTTGTGCCAGACTAATTTCTGGGAACACCCGTTAGTAGAAAAGAGAAGCTTTTAGTTCAAAGATTTGAAATTATAAACAAAACAGCATTCACCAGACTGAAATACTAAAGCTTACATAGACTGTGCATTGAAGTTCAAATTGTTAGTAAAGAACAAAAAAAAAAGGCGAACAAGAGTGTGGATAATATTCATTTATTCTTTTGTTTTTGTTTATTGTTTTTAATGTATTTAATTAGATATTCAGAAAAGATATGGAAAAATATGTGACCTGAATTTTCATTGTTATAGAATTGTTGAAATATGCTTTATAGTATACATTTAGTAATTAATTGTTGAAACACAATTTATACATAATTGAATATTAACGAATTGCTGAAATGCAATTTATGCATAAATTAAATAGTAATGAATTGACAATACACATGTATATGCTTTATACATCAATTGAATATTTATTAATAAATTGTTGAAATGCAGTTTATACATAACTTAGATAATATTAATGAATTGCCAATATAATCTTTATATATAAATTAAATATTATTCATGAATCGATTTAGGAAGTTTTTGTTATATAATTTGTGTATTTCATTTTACAGTTTGATCACGGAAAAAAAATAATTTTTGAAAATTTTTGGTCATTTCACGGTACTGAATTTTAGATAATTAGTTTGACAGTTTGGTTGCACAAAATGTTAGGAAATGTGGTCAATACTGATGTATACAGAAGGCTGAGGGGGGGCGGGGTGTTTGTAAACCCTGTATTTTGTATATATTTTATAAGCTTTAAGAATTGTTGTTTATGTATAAAGAATAATTATACTCAAAAGAAATGTTTTTTTGTTGATAGCTTGTATGTTTTTTTTATTTATATTTACACACAATAAAGATTTTTTGTTGTTATATATATTACTTCGAATATGTAGGGATTTTATAGATTTATTTTGTGTCTGTTTATCTGTCCTGTCAAAAATCGACAATCCTTGAAATACAGACCTAAAATTAAACTTGAATGTTATCTTGGGATTTTCCCTTTCTATAAATAGAACAGTATATATAGCTGGGATGTGCACAATGGTCATGGGTTCATTGTGCCCCAAGTGTTCCGGAACTCACCATTGGTCTAGAGGTCTTACACTCTGGGGAACCCTGCAATGCACAATTTTTGTTAAAGAGACGTGGCATTTATCTTAGATATTATTCGTCTTCTGTGATATCTAATAGTAAGTGCAGGAGGACTACACTACACGCAAAACAAAAATCTAAACCTGCGTACAAGACAGAAAAGAGACATTGCAAAAAATAAACAAATATCAAATCAAGTAAATGGATCTGGGGGCCAGCCGTAAGCCTCCACTGCACTGTTGTGGGTGTTTTCTGGGTCCGTCCTCCCTCCCCCAAGCAGATTAATGAAATAATATTGAACCGTATGTTAGTCTCGAAATGACCTAGTTTGTGACGACTGGAGGTTACCCCCCTCTCTGTCTCTCATTCTCTCTGTCTAAACTAGTCTAAATCTGTGTGACCCACAGAATCGTGCAGTGGTCTCAAGACATCATGTTACCCAATGATTATACAAAATTTACCATTGAGCCATATGTTACATTTTTACTAGATTTAACCTGAAGTATTCAATAAACTATAATACACAGGGCTGCAGCGCTGGGGACACCTCACTTTCGGCACATCGAATGTTTAGAGTCTTGGTCCACTACGTTCGTTCGTTCGTTACTGGGGGTTTAACGTCCACTTCCACCTAAGGGTCCACTAGGCCATGACTGATTAATAAACAAAGGGGTTTAAAGTATAGTCTGTAACAAGTTTGTTACACTTCAACAAAATGATTTAAATAATGTAAGTAGAAAAAATTACATGTAAAAAATACATATACCATGGATTCTTATATTTTACCATTATCAGAATTTTAATAATAATTAATACATATGTAATATAATAAATATATAATAAGTACAAATATATAATAAATAAGTAATACATAGTAAGTGCATATATTAAAATGAGTAACTATAGCTGATAAGTAGTTTATTTGTTTTTATTTCATATTAATTATGATATCAAAACAGCCCACAATGTAAATTTATTAGTAAACTGATTTCACAAATTTGCCCAATTTATTAATAGTGGGAAATGTTCACCAGTAACAATAAATAAATTGAGAAGTTTACACTAGTGATACTAATTAATTAGAACAGACTATAGTCCTACACCCACAGTCCTAATCCTTTATCAAAACATTCAAATGTGGGGAAAGTGAGGTTAAACCGCAGCCCTATAATACAGGCTTAATAATCGCCAGTTGTCATAACAATTTAATGAATACACTACCCCCTAATCTTCACCAGTAAAGGAGGGCGTTACAATGTCCTTGAAATATATCGCTTAATCAAAGCTTTTTTGTAATCCAGTTTCTCAATATGTATTATTGTAAATAAAAACCTCCATTAAAACAGTCTGGAAAAAAGTTCATAATTTTACACCCTCAAGTCACAACCATCCAGACATCAATTTCAAAAAAAAAAAAAAAAAAATCAAATTTTTTTTTATTCCATTAGATTAATTCTCAAAATAAAATATTCCAGTGTCACGTTTAAATTCAAATACTATTAATTTATTCCAAGAAGCCATGAATCTTGGTTTTTAAATTCTAGCTTCCGTGTTCTTGTGTGGTTTATTTTTACAGTTTTATCGTGAGATTATGATGTAATAAAATAAGATACAATAAACTTGGTTGGGAGAATTTATTGCCGCACGTCACCAAATATCACTTCGTATATCATGTTATGTCAACGCGGCACAAATTATGGGTAATTTTAGCTCGAATATCCCTGCTATAATTATTATAATCTAGGAGTTTGTGAAGAAACGCCAACAAATTTCATGTTAATAGCGTAGTAAATATGTGGTCTTATTGTAAGTCTTGTCACACTTGTTCCTATTAAACGATATTTTTCGTATCAAAATATCTGATTTCTGGGTAATCTTTGGTCAAATATGGTTGTAAAGTATGGCATGCACACAAATTTCTAATAAATCCTTATGATTATAAGAATTAATGGGAGGCTGGTCTCGCCAGCAAAGCATTTATCATACAGTGTGTCCGTTAAGACGAGAGTTAAAACACACATAATTATGACGGTGACATTTCCACAAAGGAAAGGCCATGTTTAAGATGATGAGTGTCACATGATATCGGTCTGTTCGCTGTTATTTCGCGCTGAATAAATCGTGAATTATTTTAATATGACTCAGTATTATAAGATTGAGAGGTCGAAGGACAGTTTTAGTGTGGATTAAAGAGGCTTTATGTTGTGTTGTCAATACTGACAAAGTACTCTTAGAATATGGTCATTTTAGTCCCAATGTTTTGGGCATGGCTTTTTTTCATTGTGGGCGTTGGGCGGCTGGGGTGGACTAATGCGTGGCTTTAGATGATAACATTTATGGATTCAAGTGTCGTTCTGGGGGCTTTTATGTGACAAGGAGAAAGAAATAGAGTTTAACAGCCAATCTAGGTCATTTTGGGACTAACATATGGTTTAGTTTTATTTCAGTAATTCACTTGCGCCTAGGGGTCTTTTAGCAGTGGGAGGAAACCAGAGAAAACCCACGAGGTTCGACAGGCGATCTTAATCCTTGTGATGTACAAGCAATGAATTAAAACAACACCCCTTGACTCAATGACAGGCTTGATTCTCCCACAGCCAAAGATCCCTATGTGCAAGCTAATAATTGACATAAAATTGAACTATGTGTTAATCCTGACCTCCTTATCTATCTCTCTCTCTCTCTTTCTCTCTCTCTCTCTCTCAAATGGTTTAGGAACATGGTAAAAAATAGACCCATTATTGAAAAATGTTAATTGGATATTTAAAAAAGGTGACAATAAATGAAGTCGACTTCATTAAACAATGTTTCAATTTGGGTGTCAATAATTTAAAGAGTTAAGCTCAGCTTTAATAAAGTCTCTCAGTCTATCATCTGTGTCTTTTCTAACTTTTATATTTTTCTATAGATATCCAACCATGCTGGAATTGACACTTCTTTTTCTCACCATCAACCAATTCCTGAAAAAAAAATCCTATTCCTGACATGAACCAAAAAAGTCAAAATAATGAAAACATTAAATTTGATTCAAAAGAAGAAAAAGGTTCCGCGCCTCCAGGGATAAAACGGTTAATAGAATTCTGATAGTATTATTTTTCGCTACCGATAAACTTTATTAGCATATATATTAACCCTAACTTCGATAAACATCGAGAATAATCGCACAGAAAGGATATCACACAGAATTTCATTTCTCCTTGCTTTGGCCGACATTTTGCCTGAAGGGAACGTTTTTGATACGATGGTGAAAAGCTTCCGACTGTCAAAATATCAGATTAATAGAGTTATTCTATGTTACTACATGAACTGAAAGATATTCACGTTAAAATGACGTCTCGCTATTGTAGGCAAGAAAAATCAATTTTGTTTTGATTAGTTATTTTAGATCTGGGATCAGACCACTCATCTTTTATATAGTGTAAATACGCAGCCTTATGTTCAACTGTTAAAAGGGGACAAATCCACAAAACAAATTCAAAAGTTGACGAGTTCCATCCATTCCATCCATTCCGGTATCAGCTTATGTTCTACAAAGCAAATCCAAAAAAGGAATTTGAAATCTAACATGGTCACTCCATCCCTGTTTCAGTTAAATTAAAGCGAAGCAAGGTCCTTGGTAATTGAATTCGATATAAGAGTAGGCTGAAGTGTCGCTGCCCGGGCAAGATTTCCCTCATAGCACATTTTATGGCGTATGCCCGTGGTCTTTAGCCCGGTCGGACCAAAACAGTAGGACATTAAACCACATTTCATTTCATTTATGTAAAAGTGACAATAGTTATATTCAATCCCTGTCTCCCTTAGCCCAGTTGAAGCAGAACAGTAGGACGTTAAACGCCATTCCATTCCATTTATATTCAATCCAGAATATTGTGTTGTCAGTAATCGTACTAATTTTGATTTATAAAATAATTCCCCAGATATATTTCTAATTGTTCTTCCATTATTACATCATGTAACACCTGGTAACACTTCTCATTGCTGTAAAACTGTTAACAGCTTTATACTTTTATGAAAGAAGGAGTGGGGGGTCTGAATTATAGAAATAAAATTGAACCTTATGTTAGTCCCCAAATTACCTAGTTTGTATCAAGTGGATGTTAAGCACTCTCCTCTCTCTCTCTCTCTCTCTCTCTCTCTCTCTCTCATGGAGGGGATGGTGGATTCTGGAGACTGTACCTCAGCTTAACCCTCCTTCTCTCTCTCTATCTCTCTCTCTCTCCATTTCAAGGAGGGGATTCTGGAGTCTGTAACTCAGCTTAACCCTCCTCTCTCTCTCTCTCTCTCTCTCTCTCTCTGTATGCCCTCAACCCCCTGATATCTCTCTCTCTGTATGCCCTGAACCCCCTGATATCCCACCCTCAAACTGTAAAACCAGATTCATCACAGTGAAACAGATAAGAAAATGACTGTCAGCGAAGTAAGTATTTATCCGTTTTTTAAAATCTTATTTATACATTTAGACAAATATTTCATTTATCTTTTTTTTAATACCACAGACTTTACGTCTTTTTACATCAAAGAATTTTTTTAATTTAGAAAATGTGTATTGATGAGTTTCTGCGGAAGTGATATTTTTTTTTTCGTTGCGCGTCTGAAGTTGTTTTAATAATGTTGATGGATACTTCGCGAAGGTTATTTCACTGTCTTCATAAAACAATGGAAAGTGGCGCTATATCATCTTGTCATAAATCCTGAATTGTCATTAAGATTCACATCCCATCGTCTTATTTAATGTGGTCAGGTCGACTCACGATAAACGATGGATCTTTCGGGAACCAAAATGTCATTCTAGGGGGAAATGAATTGCTCGTTTTTGCCGAGAAAAAGCTTCATTTTGACAATATTGCTGTGTGTATAATGGGGGTTAAATCATACTGGGCTTTAGAAATGGAAAGCTGGCGTAATTGATACCATCAAATACTAATATACAGTCGACCATATCACATCTTCTCTGATTCCCTTTCATTCCAATCCGTGCCTTCAGAACACTACTGGGAATATTGGCCTCATCTCAAGAAAGAAAATCATTTCAATGACTTATTGGTGTATTAATCGTAATGCCCTTTTGCTCATATCACAGCGCAAGGTTTATGCGGAGCTAAATTGATGTATGGACTGTCGATAGATTGATATTAGTTCCGAAAGCGACCGCCAAGAATAACACTTTTCTTTTTCTTTTATATTGGCCATTTGTAAAGACTGTCTTTGCATTATGTAAATTCAATTATAGTTTAGTGTGAGAGTCAACGGATAATAATGGCAGTCCGTGATTCGAACCGATTCAGTTATTATTCCGACTGTATATTGATTATGATCTGAAACCTAGCCACCAGCGTACAAGCCTGAACGCCATCCATCTTGAACAATATTCACTCGTCTTAAAAACAGCTTTTCAAAGAAATGAAAACACGAAACGCTGACAAAAAAACAACGGAAGATAAAAAAAATGATAATGAAACATTTTCATTTTATAAAGTCTTGGTAAAGACTTTTGATGTAGCAGTAGGATCAATGTTTAATTTGCATTATTGCTCTAAGATCCCCAATCTTAACCAATCAATTCATTGAATTCACTATTTTTTCTTACTTTTTTTTCTTTTTTTACATAGAATTGTTGAAATTACAGTATTATTCAGTGTCGTATCAAGTCTTAAATAAAAGCAACCCCCGAGATTTTGTGATATTTAAGATGTGACATACAAAAGATTTATAGATCCAGACGCAATTAATTAATTTATTAAATAGAAAGCAAACAATAAGGTAACCGTTCCTTTCTAGGTTCCATTCTAGATACACGTACCTTGCCTATCACAAGGGTGGGGGGTGCACCTTTTTATGAAAAATATTTTTGATGTTTTGTGTTTGTCTTGCATCAAGTTTTGAAAAAAGTATTTGTTATCTATTGTGTTTGTCTTCCTGATTATTTAATTTTCATAGTTTACTTATGGCTTATTATGTCTGTGTTGTCCATTTGTTTGTCTTGTCGCAAAATGTCCCTTTGTAAATGGTAATTCTAAAGGAACTGTCTTTCTGCACTTACTCATGAATAATGCAAATATTTTGATTACAATGTATATTGTTTTCCTGTTTTGCACTTTTAGTATTTAGTGATAGGCCTATGCCACCTGCATGATTAAAATGTATGTAGTGTCCATGCATATGTCTCATTGGTGTGTGAAAGTACTGTATTTTTTTATTTTGTGTTTTAGTATTTGGGATTATACGGCCTCCAATAATTTCCAGCTGACTGTCTTAAATATCAATGTCTGTAGTGTCCATGGATTTGTCTTATTCTTTTTTCTGTCTTTTTTTTTGTGGTTGTTTAGTATTAAATTTTGGTGATCTCCACCTGCAATTTACAGCTATCATAAAATGTACATGGTCTCCTTGCCTTTGTCTGGCTCTGTTCAGTATTCGGTGCTTTTCTCCTGCAATTTACAGTTCACTATCATAAATAATAAAATATGTCTCTGGTGTCCTTGCATTTGTCGTGCTCTGTTCAGTATTTAGTGATGTTCTCCTGCAATTTACAGTTCACTATCATAAATAATAAACTATCGATGTCCCTGGTGTCCTTGCACTTGTGATAATGTTTTTAGTGTTTAGTGATATCCTTGTGAAATTTTTGACTGTCATTCAACTATATGAATGTCTGTGGTGTCCTTGCATTTGTCTTCTGTATGTCCTGCAATTTATGACTGTCAATCATCAATATGAATGTATGTGGTGTCCTTTGTCTTCCTGTTTTATATATTCTGTATATTCTCCTGCAATATTCAACTGTCGATCATCAATATCAATGTCTGTGGTGTCCTTGCATTAGTCATCCTGTTTTTTCTATTCTTTATTCTGTATGTCCTCCTGCAATTTATGGCTGTCTATCATCAATATCAATGTATGTGGTGTCCTTGCATTTGTCATCCTGTTTTGTCTATTCTGCAATTTACGACCGTCTATCATCTAATGTATATTAAAATTAGAAGAGATTATTGATAGAAAGCTTGTATGATTACATTCCACCGTACCTCCATCGATTCCAGGTTACAGGTAGAAATATATCGAATATGTCATAATGTCAAATGTTATTTCCAAACAAAGGCGTATTTCTGTCGGCTGTTGTCATTAATTAACGACAGAGTTTTGTGATGTGAGTATATTCTGTCAGCTTATATTAGAATGATCCATGGGATTGGAGCAACTCCTGTAATTAGTGGAGGTGAAATTGATAGCTTCATACTAGCAGGTAATAGCTATATTCATTTTCTCGTTACAGGTAACCTCTCAGGTAATACGTACAACCACCGTTTGATCTCCGACATTTCATTATACCTCTGATTAAAAAATTATGGAAAAACTATTTATTACACAGAACTCTGTCTTAATTTCATGATAGAATTCATTTTTTCGATCTCGTATCAGATACGCAAGATTAAAAAAAGAAGGCGATTTTGACTAATGTGTGTTTGGAAATATCGTATTTAAAGACAACAATGTAAATGAAAAGATAGTATTTGTCAAATGATACAGCCAAACTCATTAAACTTGTTGATAAATTTCTTGAAAATGATTGGATCCGTGCGATTAGATTACAAAATTCCGAATTAAGATGAAAATGTTTCTAGTTTATATAACGGGTAGAAATAATTAAGATCTAGAAACGCAGATCAATATATACCAATATATAGCTGGCGAATAAAATAAATTTAGCTTTTTGTTATGTCATGGGAATTAGGAAAAGTGTGAAATGAAGTTAAATGAGAACGGGTTTAATACTGTGTGGTGTGAGGGGAATTTTGTCCAGACAGTGGCGTTTCTGCCCACTCTTCATCCAATTCAAAATGTCAATTGTTCTTAAAGTTACATTATGGGAGATAAGATAAAGAGATGGCAGTTCTCACTATAATAGTTAAAAACTAGATAGTGTAAAGGTAATTTGCTGAAAATTTCAGTCAAATTGATCCACTATTAGCCGAGAAAAAAAGCGTTTGAAATATTCACATAGCCTCGGTCATCATTACTCAAATCATTAATATAAACAGCATAGTCTCGATTATCCACTTGATTGATTTAATTATCAACAGCCATTAAGTGGCATATAGGATTTTAATTTGCCAACATCGAAGGCTAGCCTTGACATCAAGAGTTTATTATAGTCTGGATATGTTAATTAATGTCTAATTGATTATTTAGATAACATTTCAGGCCTAAAGAAAGACCTGTAATAAGCAGATTTTGCTCTTGCATAATGCTATTTTAATGGTTAGCGGGTTCGCGTTGCATCATAAGGTCTGTCATAGAGTCAACTGGCATGGTTTCGATTCCTGATTGTACATGACAAGGAGAAGGGTTTGTTGCCTGTCCTCCCATTGCTAAAGACTTTTGTGCGCAAGCAAATTATTGAAATAAAATTGAACCATTTTGTTAGTCCCGAAATGACCTAGTTTGTGTGAAGTGAACGTTAAACCCTATCTCTCTCTCTCTTTACATGAACTCCACGAGTTTAATTAATCAGATGACGTTCCTTGCACGGTCTCTGTCCATTTCATACCTGGATCGAAAATCCCAAGAATACTTGGACCAAAAATCCCAATGAGTATTTGGATTGAAAAACACAAGAAGCACCCAGACCAAAAATCTTAATGAGTACCCAGAATGAAACTCCCAATGAGCCCACTGGTCAAAAAACCCAAGCAGCACAGACATAAAATTTTGGGATAAACAATAAGTGCACCTCTAATGGTAGGTGCCTCATGTGGTAGATGCGTCTCATGTGATAAGTGCACCTCATATGATAAGTGCGCCTCATATGGAGGTACCTCATGTGGTAGATGCACCTTGTGGGATAAGTGCGCCTCATATTGAGGTACCTCATGTGGTAGATACACCGCATGGGATAAGTGCGCCTCATATGGAGGTACCTCATGTGGTAGATGCACCTCATGTGATAAGTGCACCTCATATGGAGGTACCTCATGTGGTAGATACACCTCATGGGATAAGTGAGCCTCATATGGAGGTAGGTGCCTCATGTGGTAGATGTGTCTCATGTGATAAGTGCACCTCTAATAGTAGATATGCCTCATGTTTTAGGTGTGTCTCGCACAAGGAACCTAAGTCTATGTTTACACAAGCTATCTTGTATTAATAACTTTTGATAAAAATCATTTTTTGAATTTTTATTTAAAGAACAGATCTTTTTGTATTTAAATAAATATGCCCAGTAGAATATTCCCAACTGGTACAAGATTCACGCTTGATCAACTAGAAACCAGTTTACATGTGTATCTAATCACAATTCAAGTTTGAGCACAACGTAATGAAGTGAGCACCCTACAAGTCGTTCATCACCGCCAGATATTCCCCGTTTTTGACAAGACAAAAAAATGAAACTGACAGATGATGACTGTCCGGGGAATAAAAGGGTTAAAATCGTAATGCGCGCATGAAGATTAAATCAATTCCTGAAGAGCATCGAAGCAGGATATCTGCCTTTCTGATTACAGTTCATATTCATATCATCTCGACACCTAAATCAATTTAGCGTAAGAGAGGAAGACCAAGGGTTTCGACCCCTTCAACACAGGAATATTGACGAGGGCTAAAATAATTAGTTTATTTAATATCACTGGTAAATTGGGGTCATGTCTGATTGTGAACTTGGGGTCGCCAATATTAATCTGTCACGTCATCTTAGATTTATCATCTATTCAACTGGATGATGGAGGCTATAGTTTTGATTGTCAACTATAAGATGATTGAAGGGATTAAAAGGTTAATTAATTTAAGGTTTAAGTCATAATAAGAGATCAAAATATTTATTAGGGGTCGGAATCGACTAATATGTACTTAGCTTTTTTTATACAAAATTGCGAATTTTTTTTTGACAAAACCTTGATAGAAGAACGATAGATTGGTAAAGCAAATTAAATAAATTCTAATTCCTATTTTTAAAAATTGGTGAATATCATACCAAAGGTCAAATATTTTCAGGGGTCAATCTGATAAATAGTTAAGATTGATATCGAAGGGATCAAATGGGATATGATATATCTTCATGGAGTTTTCTTGTCCCCTTTATGATACTCGGGAATCTTTACCCCGACCCCACCTCTCTCTCTCTTTCTCACTCTCTGGCTCTCCCTGGTCAACATTGAACCAATATTTAAAACAATAAATGTAGGAGCGAAGCGAAGAAAACATTTGTATTTTATGATTATATTTTCTTTCGCACAACCAAATTAAAAAAAAAACCTTTGAGATCTTTTTCTCTTTTTATTTGTATTAATGTCAGAAATATATTAAGAGAAAACGTGACTCTGCTTGCGATGACATTATAATTGAAACAGTGAAAATGAAGAGTTCTGTTGCTATTACAGCAGGATAAAAAGAAATCCTACAATATTCCAGCGGAATATAATTTTAAGCACGTTGACAGAATGGGCCGCATAGAAATAATAAAATCGTACAGCTGATGTAGTGTTAAGGGTGGTGAATTGTCTTAATGCCTTCCAACGATGGAAAATACCCATAAACATGTCACGCTTTTATATTGAATCTAAAAGCGAAGGTATATTCGTCTTAACCCGCGACATAAACAAACATTAAAATGACAGCCCGAGTCCAGCTATAGGATTATACAACTTACATTTCTTTTTACGAAATTTCAAGAATGACTTTTGTAGAAATTAGTATTGCAACAATTTCTGTGAAGCCGTGATCGAATGAGCTTAGTGAAAGGGCTGATGGGACGTTAAATCTTAGGATCATCGACACTTAAACGAACGAAAGAAATAATTTCCAATCCTTTTTTGCACGCTGAATACAATAAGCTTATATTGTGTTTTATGATTGAAAAAGGTTCTAATGTTTATTGCTGGGACTGATATTGCGGATGATTATTTAAAAGGGATCAAGAAAAGGAATAAGTGACGTGAGCCGCTAGATTAACAGGGATTAGCCCCAAATTACTTCAAATATTACGATTGATAATGAACCTTTCTTTAGAGAAAAAAAACATGGGGGATATTGACAAGTGTTTTTATAAGATCTCAATGAAATTCATTTTATGTGTAGAAAATGCCAATTATGTCCGAGATATTTTATGATTGTATGAGAAGGACACATTACTCGATGACGTCTGATATTCATCATCTGACGGACCTTGGGTGATTAAAGATGCATTAGAGAGAGAGAGAGAGATGAGGTGTAATGTCCACTCAACACAAACTAGGTCATTTCAGGACTAACATATGGTTCAATTTTATTTCAATAATTTCGCGTGTGTCTAGGGTTCTTTAGAAGTTGGAGGAAACTGGAGGTCCCGGGGGGAAAACCCATCCACGAGGTTAAACAGGCAACCCTACTCTAGAAACCACACCAGTTGACTCAGTGACACACCGTTTATGATACAGCGCAAATGTTCACCATTCGATCATTCCCCCTTCCCTTCCCTTCACCTACCCCCCCCCCACACACACAAAGACCCAGGCAGTGGTATTATAGCCAGGCCCACTAGTTTTTTTAGGAAAATATTTTAGTTAAAAAAAGGAGGGTTGAATTCATTTATGTCTATAATATCACCCTGGGACACAATTTAAAGAAAACCTTTGATTTCATCCTAATACAGGTTATGGAATCAACTGTGGCCTCCTTTATCTTTCAGCTTTGACTGTTAATTTAACGTAGACCTACCACATTTAATGTGGTGTTACTGTGTAAGGAAAGACATTGAATTTCATTTTACTACAGATTATTGGAGAAATCGGACGATCCACTAGGGCCCCTCTCATGTTTAATGAAAAATAGGATCTTGTTAGTCCCAGATAATCTGGGTATTGATAAAATAATTAATTAAACATCATTCCATTCTCATTTAAAGATTAAACTGGAGTTATTCCCCTTCTGTCATTTCTAACTTCTGATAACACACCTGATAGACACAACATAAACGATGAAAGACCGGGAATGAAGGCATTAAGTGTTCATCATGTACAGGTAAAAATGGCGCCACAGAGATGTTCCATCTAATCAATCAGGCCTTTTATGGGGGTTGCCAAAGGAACCACAACCTCAGGTATTATTTTTTTAGGCCTAATTGCCCTAAACATTTTGTTTCTGTACCAATTACGATGCAAGCTTTAAGACATTGCTGTCTTCGTTGGCTGGGTTGATAGAATAGGACATTTCCTTGAAAATATTGAGAGAAAACTCTTTGAAACAACGCCAAAATTAGTTTCTAATTGTTCATCCATTATTACATCATATGACACCTGGTAACACTTCTTCTTGCTGTAAAACTTTAAACAACATGCGAATTATACAAATAAAATTGAACCAGTTTTACTCCCCAAATATGTTTCTAATTGTTCTTCCATTATTTACATCATATAACATCTGATAACACTTCTTATTGCTGTAAAACTTTAAACAGCTTTATACTATTTTGAAAGGAGGATTGGTTGGGGTGGGGTGACTGCATGGTCTCTTATTATCAGTTTCCTCCCACTACTAAAGAATCCTACACAAATTATTGTAATAAAATTAAACTATTTGTTAGTCCCAAAAATGACCTAGTTTGTGTTGAGTGGATGTTAAACCCCATTCTCTGTCTCTCTCTCTCCTTCTTTCTCTCTCTCTCTCTTTTGCTCTGTTGTAGCTTTGCTGAACAAAATCTATCAGAATGGTTCGTCTGCTCGACAATAAACATAGACAATCAATTTCTTTTGGATCAAACACGAAAGAAAACTAAATTCCCAAAAGACCTAATTAAGCTTTATACATAAATAAAAATAATTTTTAATTGACAAATTTAGCGGAGATAATTGGCCGAGTAAAGGGTGACGCTAAGCCTTGTATTAAACACAATAGGAGAGGAGTCAGGAGTCGGCCATTCTTTATTAACCTTATTGCTTTGTTCTGGAATAAAATCGCTGTCATACGCAAGTGTTCGGCTCATTTTTCATGACAATATTTCACAAGTTGGGTTCAGAAGAAATTATCCTTTTTCTTCATTATAATAACCTTAATGACCTTATGTCGCAATTTATCATCGCGCAGGCTCTAATTTTTTCACTAGCGTCAATTCTTTTCCATCTTTTAGTCGAATCCGTCTGGTATCTCCTTCAATTATTCATAAGTTATGCATCAAATATTTCCTCATTTAATTAGGAGAATGAAAAGCACTTCGTCGTAATTTTAGACGTTTGTTCAAAATGGTGATATGTTTATGAGATTCTGGAAATGGTTAGATTTATTTTTGGTGGGCGAGGAACTATAATTTGTGAAGAAATGGACTATCAGTCGTAGGCTATCATGAAGGGTTTTTATAAAATGGAATATTCTAATCCTATCGTTCACTTAGTCCACGAATTGGTCACAGCTTCACCCTGTTTCAGAAAATTTAATCCAATGATTGGGTTTTATTTTTCTATGGACCCCCAACAGAGACTTGTTGGGAGTAATAGGGGGGAACACTTTTAGATATGATTGGTTTGTAAATGATCTTATGACTTTTTATATCACGAGAAAATTTTAAAAGTTGATCTCTTGGTGCCACTTAAATTTCCATTTAGTGGGTTTTTGGTTTAGTTATTTATTGTGCTCATGTAATATTTTACAGTGAAAAAAGTTTGGGAGATGTGTTGCTTTAAGGGTCCTTTATAAAAAGGGAGCTCGGTGGCTAAGTGCGTAAGTGCGGGTTCGCTCCTGATATTGGTCAAGAAATTTCAGCAGGATTTTCAGGCAGGGTTTCCCCTTGTCAGTGGTTCAAAACAGGGGGCCTGACACGGACAACTGTCTAGTTATTTTGATGGGATGTAAAACCAAGGTCCTGTGTACACATTGGCATGCACTGAAAAGATCCCTTCGCAGTTGGAATTCAATATAAGAGTAGGTCAAGATTTCCGTCATAGCACACTTTAAACCACATTTCATTTGATTTCACCGTTTTAAAAATGATGTAGTGATTAATTTTTAAACATTCATCAAGGAATTAAATACTTGTAAACTGGATATTCATTATCGAAATGGGGGGTTGGGATGGCCTAGTGGTCTAGAGTGCCGAGCTTCCACCTCTAGCTGGCCGGTCACCTCTGGCTTGCGGCTGTGGTTTCGATCCCTGGTGTGAGGATATGTGGCATTGAGATAGGGGCGCCTTCTCAACCTCGTGGGTTTCCTCCGGGCGCTCCAGTTTCCTCCCACTGCTAAAGACCCCTACGCGCAAGCGAGTTATTGAAATAAAATAGAAACCATATGTTAGTCCCAAAATGACCTAGTTTGTGTCGAGTGGACGTTAAACCCCATTTCTCTCTCTCTCTCTCTCATTATCGAAATTAATCAGCCAGCTTTAAACTGAACACAAGTACAAATTAGATGCTTTGGGATGATTTTAAACGACTTTGATGAATTTTTAAACAAAGATTTCATATTAAATGAATGTGAAGGAAATTAGTGGTAGATACACAAGAATAAATTATACCAGGGTTACAGTGTAAACCACTGTATCAATGTGACTCCTGTATGTATACATTGTTTAATATTGGTTTATAATTAAAATTAAAGACATTTATCTATTCATAATGACAAAAGTTTATGGATTTACTACTTATTGGGTTATTACATACAACATTTCAATACTCTTACATGTATCTTTATCAAGCAATGTTTGATAAAGATACCTGTAAGAGTATTGAAACGTTGTATGTGATAAATCAAGAAGTAGTAAACTTCTTGAAGTGGCATTTAGTAATTGAACAGTTACACACTAACACTATTTATGGATTAACAATTACTGGTTTATTAACATGCAACGTTTCAACGATGATACTCTCATCTTTATAGAAGTAGTAAATCCATAAAATTATGTTATTATGAATAACTTCTACTTCTTAATGACATTTAAAGATAACATTTATTTACGTTCATGATAGACGCGATATAACACAGCTTCATCTTCAAGACTTCTCCACCGATTTCGTTGTTCTGTGAAAAAAAAAATTAAAATACAAAAGAGAAAATGAAGAATGGTTACCGATGTTTAAGATGCTTGTTTAATCGTAGTAGTTGTTTTTAACGGGAGGTTATTATCGTAAATCATAGCATAGACACAGTAGCTCCATCTATGTCACGATCTAAGATGGTAAATAGCCATTTTCTCGCGATCAAGACGCTGTAATTATAACTCATAATTATCGATACGAGATACGGAATGTCCACGATTCAATTGAGTTAATAACAATGATTATTCCCACTTAAAAAGTCATTCAGTTATTTGATAACCTTTACATGCAAACTTTCGTTTATATTCCATCTTTTCTAACCATCGACGTGTCACCGTGGTAACTCGCCCGTCTCAAGTACTGTCCTGTTAGAATGGATGGTGGTGTCTCGTTAATAATTAGCACCAGTCGAACGGGGGACAGACTTGACGTAAAATCCCGATTAATAATTGTGGGTGTTGGTGATTATTAATTATAGTGTTAAATGAACTTCGTGATGTCTGATTGACATCATTTTCTGTGTATACATATATAGTGATAGTCCAATGAGGCTTCTCCTTGTCAGTGGTGCAATAGTGTCTAGTTGTTCGGATGAGACAAAAAATCAAGGTGCTGTGTACATGTTGTGTGTAAATAAAAAAACCTTTGACATTTGTAATTCAAATTAGAGGAGGCCGTAGTGCTGTGGTCCAGGCAAAATTTTCCTCATAACACTGTATGGCGTAAGCCTGTTTACATTAGCCCAGTCAGAGCTAGTAGGACGTTAAACTCCATTTCATTATATTGTAATTAGTAATTGGAACAACTGAACTTTGATTGAATTACAACATATAATCTTGAAATGATTTCTGATAATAGCTTTTACAACAAAACCAAAAAAAAAATTATATTTTCAATTTTAAGATGAAATCAAGCAAAAATAAAAATCGTCACATCAGATTATGTCACCATTTCATAAATCATTACTACAAAACCCTCGAGGAATTGATTCCAATTTTTTTTTGTTCTCGACAGAAGTAGAAGATATTAATAAAAAGCAAATGTAATTTAAGTGGACATCTGGCCTTTGGTTAAAAAATGTCAGTTATAATTGAAAATAACCAATTTTTATCCCCATCTTATGACCTGAAGGGGGTAAAAAAAACTCGGACCCTATCATCTCGATTTCTTCTTCGATGGCTGACGATGTGAATAGAATATTATTTGTGCTGCTCATACAATTATTATCGGACTGATATATTGGTTAGAGTAAAATAATAGGGAAGCCCCCCCGTAGGCGAGAAGTTGACACGATTTAGCTCGTTACAAGCGATTATTGAATAATCGCGGGATGAATATCTATTGACGAACACTTAGAGACAAGTATGAGCATAAATCACACCATATCAAATATCTAATAACCATACTCTAGGCCACTTCATCAGAAATATCTGTTGGACACAACAAATAAAATGACTTGGGGTTTTAACATCCACTTGTCACAAAATGAAATGAGGTTTAACGTTCCGAACTGGGCTAATGAAGACGGGCATACACCATACAGTGGGCTATGAGGGAATTTTTCCTGGACAGCGGCACTATGGCCTACTCTTATATCGAATTCCAACTGCCCAGGGATCTTTTACGTGCACGCCATTGTGTACATGGGACCTCGGTTTACTGTCCCAGCCAAATGACTAGACAGCTCTCCTTGTCCTACATCACTGACAAGGGGAAACCTCGCCGGAAAATCTGGATGAAATTTCTCTGCTAATGCAGGAATCGCGAACACCCGATCTCCAGGCCACTTGTCACAAACTAGGTCGGGACTAACATATAGTTCAATTATATATCAATAATTCGATTGCGTGTAGGGGTCTTGAACAGTTGGAGAATCAGAAAACTGGAGGACCCGGAAAAAGTCCACGAACCTGGACTGGTGACCCTACTTCTTGTCACCTACAACCGGGGAATCGAAACCAAGCTAGCTGATTCAATGACAGAAATGGATAATCGAGACTTTGTTAATTATTGTGACTGTGCTAACAATGAAATAATAAATTTTTTAGCATATTTAGTTCTTTATCTAATCTTCCATTCTTTAGGCCTGAAATGTTATCTAAATAATCAATTAGACATTAATTAACATATCCAGACCATAATAAACTCTTTAAGTCAAGGCTAGCCTTCGATTAAACTCTTATATGCCGCTTAATGGCCGTTGATAATTAAATCAATCAATTGGATAATCGAGACTATGCTGTTTATATTAATGATTTGAGTAATGATGACCGAGGCTATGTGAATATTTCAAATGCTTTTTTCTCGGCTAATAGTGGATCAATTTGACTGAAATTTTCAGCAAATTACCTTTACACTATCTAGTTTTTAACTATTATAGTGAGAACTGCCATCTCTTTATCTTATCTCCCATAATGTAACTTTAAAGAAATGAAGAACAATTTCTTTCGAGGAATATTCTACTAAAAACTCACTTTTTGAGCCAAGGTTTTTATCGTTTTTATGTTTTAAAAAGTTAATTGTTGTGTTCTGTGTAGGAGATCGTATGTTTTTTGTGGCCCCCTGTTCCATTCACTTGAATTGATATTTCTTTATTTTTTGCATTGTCTATTTTCTGTCTTGTCCGCTGGTTTATCTTGAAAATTTTGGTTTTGCGTGTAGTGCAATTCTCCTGCACTTGGTATTAGAGCTCAGTGGTGGATAACAAACTATAAGTGTTCAAAACAGTAATAATAACAACAATTATTTTGAGAAGAAATGCAGAAATTGCCGACCAATTTTTCTATGGTGGCCTAAAATACTTGAGTTATTGATTAAGTGTCTTCAAGATTTGATGCTCGAGAATTTCTCATATCTAAGTGGAGGAAATTTCATTTTCTTGAAGCGAGATGCGTGTCATACAAGTTTATTACTTCTAATTCATAAGTTTATATGATTTTCTGTTATCAATACATGCTGGTGAGCGAGATACTGATCAGATCAGATTGTTGTCGGGGTGTTCTTTATGATGCCGATAATTTGGTTATTAGTAAAAAAATGGGGTTAATTCCAGTCGACCCGAGTGATGTTATAAGATTGACCGAGGGTAATATAATAATCACAGAGGGCGCTGTAGGGCAGATTTATTAGTAATACATCCGTAATGCGATACGATACAATGCACATTTTGACAGTTGTGCTGTTCCCAGATTATCGCCAGCAGGGAATATTATATTTCTTCTTATAAACATTGATTATTATCCGAACTTGGGCTTTTATTTCATTTTTATTTCTGAGCCATCAAATTGCCATCGTGAGCAAACTGCAGTATGATTTTTATTACTGTTAAAAGAAAGAGAAGGTTTTTGTTTTGTTGAGTTTGGAATAGCTTTACAATTTTATTCCATTTTTATGTATAGGATTTGTAAGCAAACTCTGATACGGTTTTTGCAATACTCAAAGAAAAAAAAGGCAAATCCACTTTGTATGTTATGGAGATATTGGACTATTTTTCTTGTTGGGGGGGGGGGGGAATAGACACAGATAAATGAAATAAAAACAAGTATTTCGGAGCGTTTTACCCCCATTGTTGTATGGAAATAAAATTAAAACTGAACAGTTGTCTACAGTCTGATTTTATTAAAACTGGGTGCTAATCTGTTTTTATTAAAACTGGGACTTAGCTTATGGTATGATTTTATAAAAACTGGGTGCTATTCTGTGGTATGAATTTATAAAAACTGGAGATAAGTTTATGGTATGATTAGATTAAAACTGGGCAATTTTAATAAAACTGAGCGACTTTTATTTCTGAGATTCTGTTAAAATTGGGATGGTACCTTTAAATTAAACTGTTAGAAGTTTTAATTTAAACTAGCTAAGTCTCTGACTCAGTATCATCCAAAATCTTAAACATTGAAAACATGAATTATTTGTCAATTTAAATCAACATTGATGCTGTGATCTTACCGGAAAAAGATGGGCTTCTAATATCCAATATTTAAGACAAAATAAACATTTTACCATCGGTACACGAATCGTGTACCATAATGCGTTTCAGCCTCAGGATTAAACAAGAGACTTGAGGGATGAAGCTAGACACATTGCGTCAAATCAAACGGCGTATGTAGACTGGAATAACCAGACACTAAAAATTTGCATTCGATGGAGACTGCTGGCTTATTTCGCTGAACATAACTGATTTGAAATTAGAGTAAAAACGGAAACCATTGCATGTAAATCAGTTTATATACATTCATATTACAGTATTATATGCGTTGCACCCACTTATGTCAATTTCTAGGTCCCAAATGTTAGTGAGAGAAAGAGAGAGGAATGGGGTTTAACGTCCACTTGACACAAACTAGGTCATTTCGGGACTAACATATGGTTTAATTTTATTTCAACAATTCGCTTGCGCGTAGGGGTCTTTGGCAGTGGGAGGAAACCGGATGGCCCGGAGGAAACCCACGAGGTTGAGAAGGTGCCCCTATCTCCATGCCACATTATGCTCACACCAGGGATTGAAACCACAGCCGCAAGCCAGAGGTGACCGGCCAGCTAGAGGTCAAAGCGAGGCACTCCAGACCACTAGGCCATCCCAACCCCCCCTCCCCCCAAAAGTTTAGTGATTTAGCTCCTTTAAAATGCACATTGAACAGTTAGTATGACTACAATCTGATTGATGACCACATGTTATTCTCGTTTACGTCAATCTGATTAAAACACAGATTCTATTTCATCTCGTTTTTTATAGTTCAAAATTTCATTTTACTTGTCTTTACTACACATGTACACGCGTAAGCGAATTATTGAAATAAAATTGAACCATATGTTAGTCCCAAAATGACCTAGTTTGTGTTGAGTGGACGTTAAACCCCATTTCTCTCTCTCTCTTTACTACACTAGGATCTGGAAGAGTTGTCATATAACCAGCATTCTGGTTGATATGAGGGTTTTAGTTAACTACCAATTTACGAATTACAGTTTTCACAGGTTGTACTTGTGAAGAGGGTTGGTTGGCTGAATGGTTAATGCGTGTGCGCTGCATCAAAAGGTCTGTCAATGAGGCAACAGGTTTTGATTCCCCACTTGTTCATGACAAGGAGAAGGGTCGCCTGTTCAACCTTGTGAGGTTTCTTCGCATCCTCCGGTTTTCTCCCACTGCTAACGCTCACACCAGGGAACGAAACCACAGCCGCAAGCCAGAGGTGACCGGCCAGCTAGAGGTCGATAATTAGGTTAGAATGATAAAACTTGGTGTATAGTTTCATCACACCAATACCTTGACTAAGTTCGATAATGATGCGCAAGCAAATTGTTGAAATAAAATTGAACCATGTGTTAGTCCTGAAGTGACCTGGTTTGTGTGGAGTCGATGTTAAATTCTCTCACTCGCTCTCTCTCTCTCTCTCTCTCTCTCTCTCTCTACTTGTGAATTGTGGAAGTTTGTTAAATTCAGTAATATTCTGAATTACCAGAATTATAGGCTATGTATGTTCTAGTGCAAAGACTGAAAATGCCTGTTCTTTTATAAATTAATAAACAATATCGCTACTTTAAAGTTTTTATTTGACAGAATGACACATCTCGTGTGTAAAAAAATTGACATTTTCTTAAACTGTTCAAGCGAAGACTACAACTACTCTTGTTCATGATTGTCAGAAACGTGTGAAAACTTTTTTTTTCAAAATTCTTTTTTTTTATTATCAAGTTGTTAATGACTGTATGAGAAGATGAATGCCACAGTCAAGTTTTCGCTTGTTTTAAAAATGTAATTTGAAACCATTTTCTTTTTGGAACAATAAAAAAATTATTGAGCATTTGGCAACTGTTAATAACTGGGTTCAATCTAATTTCGTTGAAGAGGTTGACACATTATTTATTAAATTTGCCCCTCGGTATCTTTTTCGCTAAAGTTACACGTCATAATTCAGAAACTTGTGTTTGTGATCGCGCGTTCTTCCATCTCCAGTCAAATTATGAAATATTTTCTAATTTTGTCACACTGAGCCGAGGGTGTCAAGTTTTTGTTCAATTTGGCTCTGAGTTAATAACCAATTACAGGACTTCATCCAACGATTGCAAAATTTACGCAGAAATATGGAGATGAACAAGTTCGGAATATCCCCCTATCAATCAAATGTTGTCACGACGATGAGCAGGGGATTGAATTCTGATTGCCATGGTAATTGCTAGAGGGCATCCATTATTTTTATGAAATTTAAGACAAGCTACATATTTCTGTGTCCAAATGAAAGAACAGTGTTAATAGAAGATTGTTTTTTAAGACTTTGTGAGATTTATGGCCGTTAAGGAGGTTGAGTTGTTTGCCCTTTGTTTAGCGAGGGTTATAATTCTAATTATTGAAGGTCAGATTATGATTAATTCTCCGATACACAATCTGATATCATCAAAGACAGTCAATGAAACCATTTTCTTGTCTTCTTGATAAATAGATTCCACGAAAAAACCATTGGGACCCTCGTCAGTTAGAGAAAGTCAAAAGGTGGAAATTAATTAAAACGAAAGTAGAATGTTGATACTATACTAAGATTATTTTGAGACTAACATCTAGTGTAATAATATCTCTACTTATATCATGCCAAATCCATTAAGCATACTCATAGCGTGTATAAAACTATACACAAAACATTATATGCCTCTGTTAACTTCGTAATCATTTATGAATCGGAAATAATATATAATAATATCTTTATTTATATCATGCCAAATCCATTAAGCATACTCATAATGCATATAAAACTATAAACAAAAAATTCTATGCCTCTGAATCGAATTTATTACAATTCTGATTTTATTTATGATTATGAATCCAAAATTTTGAAAATAAACATTTATCAAATAATCATACAAGCAAGGGTCACAATGGTGTTTAATTTTTTTTCTGACATTTTTCAAGTGGGATAATCTTTTTGTAATAAGTTAAATATCAAGAACTAATTCTCACGTTATTTTATAAAAAATATACTAAAGATGTTAAACTGATTCATACTCACCAAACGATTTTGTCTAAGTTAATTATTATGAAATGAAATACAGGCATAATTTAAATATTGGCACAAGTCAAAAAAAAAAATCTTTGTTACATTTTCTTTTCTTTTTTCAATTTTCGGCAAGATAACCTGAAGGCATTTGTCTTGATTTCGGTTGAGGAGGAAGACAAAAAGAAGATAATTATGTAGTCCGGATTAATAATGACAATTCCTCAGATAGTAATGAGAAATTATTGACTCTATTCCCAGTTTCCTCTTAATTTAAATTTGGCTTAAAAATTGAAAAAAAGGAGCAAAATGGCCTCTGACTGATGATATTATTAATTTTCATTCAGCCATCTTTATTTTTAAAGATTGTATAAGATAAAATAATTAACGTAAACTGACGTAAACAGATCATGTCGAGGGTACATAGTTAATGACAGTCTACCAATACACAGAAACTTTGATTAGAATTAGATTTCATTTCATTAAAATAGAATTTATTTGGAGATAATCCCTTCATTTTAAATTTATAATCATTTGATTTTATTGTGGGGAATGTTCAGCTTTGCCTATGGTAAGGAAGTATCAAAATTTTGCATCTTAATTTTTTGTCAGAAAAAAATATAAATGGAAAAGTAAAAAGTATGCTTTGATGGAAAATGAACCATTTTTGTCTAATGGTTAGGAAGTATCAAAATTTTGCTTCTTAATTTTTGGCAGAATGAAAAATAAATGTAAAAGCAAAAAGTATGAACCATTTTTGCCTAATGGTTTGGTAGTACCAAATGTTCGCTTATTAATGTTTTGGCAGAAAGAAATATAAATGTAAAAGCAAAATGTATGCTTCTCAATAGATTTTCTTCCAAATTTTTAAGTTTGAAATTTTGAACTAAACATTGTCCACAAGACCCAAATAGTTGTTTATATCTCAAAACCTTGCAGAAATAAGGATTAAATTGATTTAGCCCCTTTTCTTAATTTATTTGCAGTACTCTGGAGAGGGCGAGATATGAGTGGTAAAAATTTCCTAAATTCATACCACATATACCTATCACAATCTGACAACAAAACCCCCTGAGGAGAGAGAGAGAGAGAAAGAGTGGGGAGAGAGAGATTAACCTCCAATCAACACAAACTAGTTCATTCCAGGGCCTACATCTGGTTCAATTTTATTTCAATAATTCGCTTAAGGTGTCTTTACCTGTGAGAGAAAACCTGGAGATCCTGGAGAAAAACCACGAGGTTGGACAGGTGAGTACTTTGTGAGAATTATGCAATAAGTATATTCCTTTAATTAAGAATAAAATAATAATATCTTGATATACCCCTCCCCACTTTACTCAAAACATCCCCCTCCCCCCTCGTCAATATGTTATTCGGACTTCCTAGAATTTATTTCTTTACAGTACTTTGTGAGAACTATGTAATAAGTTTATTTATTCTATAACTACATGCAAATACAAGCAAATATCATTGAATACAGCCATTGAATAACCTATGGTTGTATTCAATGGCTTGAAAACGTACTACTTTTGCCCAGAATGACGTCACTTTCATAATTACGTCAAACCGTAATGACGTCACCACTAGCAACGACAATTTTTGTAAAATGAAAAGAAAATAGAGCGGAACCTGTGATGAATTTTAACGTTATTGATGATGATTTTTTTGATAATCTGAATAGTACAGTGTATTTTGAGATTTGCATTTAGTTATAGAATAAAAACAGAACTCAATGACCATTGAATACCGCTCGGGTTATTCAATGGTTCAAGAGAGTGTATCCCTGCGCAAGTATTCCACGAGCGATAGCGAGTGGAATGCGGCAGGGATACACTCGAGTGAACCATTGAATAACCCGAGCGGTATTCAATGGTCATTGAGTTCTATCTATATCTTTGATTAGGAATAAAATTATAATATTTTGATCAAATAAAACCTGAACAAATTGTTAATGTATTGATAAAATAAAAGCTATTCTCTGATAATTGATAATGATTTTGTCTTACCTTTAAGATGCATTATGTGAGAGCTAAATTGGCTTCAAAAGATATTTAAATTATTAATTGGAAATTTATTCACATTGCAAATCTGTTATCAACTCTCTAGAGCATCAGAAGATTGTGATTCTCAGTGGATTGAAACACAAAATTAAACCATGTGTTAGTCCCAAAATGACCTAGTTTGAGTACAGTAGACTTTTGACACTCTCTTTCTCCCCCGCCCTCTTGCTATCTGTGCCATTCCACACACATATTCATTGCTCTCTTAATTACCATATGTTAGTCTCAAAATGAAATAATGACCATATGTTAGTCTCAAAATGACATATTCAGTGTTGATAGGATGGTAAACACTAAACATTAACAACAAAATACCCAGCATTCCAATTTATTTCCAACCTCGTGGGTTTTCTCCGGGTACTCCGGTTTACTCCCACTGCTAAAGACCCCTACGCGTAAGCAAATTATTGAAATAACATTATAAACCATATGTTAGTCCCGAAATGACCTACTTTGTGCCGAGTGGACGTTAAACCCCATTTCTCTCTCTCTCTCTCTCAAAACGATATAATTACCATATGCTAGTCTCAAAATGATATAATGACCATATGAAAGACTCAAAATGAAATTATGACCATATGTTAGTCTCAAAATAATATACAGTGCGTTGATTGGATTGTAAACACTATTCATTAATAACATAATGCTCAACATTGCCTTGTCAATTTATTTTTTCTGAATATCCAAAAAACAAAAACAGCAATTGATCAATAAACTCCAGAAAAATTTGTTGTATTAAATAAAACTAGATTATAAAATAACGATAACAAATGAGGTTGATGTGATTAATCATATTTCCGAGAAAAATACCATTGTCTCCTGCCATGTTGGAAATTCATCCTTTTTTTTCTATTTTATTATGTAATAACGAAGGGACCTGACGTTAGGATGAATAACGAAAGCGCGATATTAAAGTGATTTATGATATAAATAGGCTGTAAAATACGATTGATTCGACACGTGAAATATAATTATACCTTAACGACGAGATATTGAAATGTTACAGACAAGAAATTATTTCCGTTGGGTGTCGTTTTACGTCGACCTTTTCTCCGATTGTGCGGTGGAAGATTTGCACTATTGGAATATTAATTCTCGTTTGTCATTGGGTATATCACCAACCATATCGTTACACGCTCGCGTCCCATCATCCCATTGTTCATTTTAATCTCCCAAGACTTGTTTCTTCGACACATTAATGTTCAAATAACCGGCATAATAATTCATATCTCAATCCTGTTGTCACCCGCTTATACTTTACGGCCATTCATACTCGCTAATAGCCCATAATTCCATTCATCTACCGTCTTTCGCATATCTCAAGACGCTGTTTTATGGCTCGTCATAAAATATTGGTACACATTTAATCAATATTCCCCATATAAGTCTTGTAATCCCCTGGGTAATTGTAGCTACTATGTATTCCGGGTGAGTCTTGATCACCAGGGTATGATGTTTTGTAGATTGTAATTACCAATATTAATAATCAATAGATAACGAGAAGTGGTGATCTTTAGCAAGTTAACGATCGGCCATATTAGTTATTATATTGCTGTATGGGATACCACACATGTTTAAGTACCGCAATATGAGGATAGAAATCGTTTAATGTCTGGGCGATTGGAATGGAATTTAACATGCCCATTCAACATCACAGCTAGGTCATTTTGAGACTAACATATGGTGTTGTATCTTTCCATCAATATAGAGATGGGGGTAGGGATGGGGGGGGGGTACCGCTCAACACAGTTTAGGTTATTTTGAAACCAGCATATAGTTTATCTCTATATCAATAGATAAAGATCCGTAGATGTCCACTCCACACAGTATAGGTCATTGGTTATTGGTTAGGGTGGTGTTGGTGGTGGGGGTATTGTAATGTAGACTCGGGACTGACATATGTTATATGTTTAATTTGGTAGGGTGGGGTGGGGGTGGAGTATTGTAATGTAGGCTCGGGACTGACATATGTTATATCTTTAATTGGGTAGGGTGGGGTGGTGGTGGTGGTGATGGGGATGGGTATTGTAATGTAGACTCGGGACTAACATATGTTACGTTGAGAGAGAGAGAAATTGGTGTTAACGTCCATTCGACATGAACCAGATCAATTTGGGACTAACATATGATTTAATTTGATTTCAATAATTTGCTGTTGCATAGCGGTCCTTAGCAGTGGGAAGAAACAGAAGATCCCGGAGAAAACATGCGAGGTTGGACCGATGGCACTATTCCTTGTCACAAACTATCGATGTTGACTCAATGACAGACCTTATGATACAGCGGCACATGGTAACCATTCGGCCATTTCCCCCCTCCCCATTTCTTATGGTTTATCTTCACTTCAATGGTTAAAATGAATGGATGTGGATTTGCATCCCACTTTTATGCTACAACTGTACAAATGAAGGTGGCCATATGTCATGCACGCTGCATCATAATGCCTGCCATTGAGTCAACTGGCGTGGTTTCGAATCCCCGGTTGTACGTTGCAAGGAGTAGGGTCCCCTGTCCAACTCGATGAGTTTTCTCTACTCCGGTTTCCTCCCACTGCTAAAGAACCCTACACGCAAGCGAATTAATGAAATAAAATTAGACCATATGTTAATCTGGAAATCTAGTATGTGTCAAGTGGACATTAAACCCCATTTCTCTCTCTCTCTCCATACGTCATGCAGTGTACTATGACTGAAATTATGCCCAAAGCGATTGAATTCCAACGCCAATCTGTACACAGGACCTCTCTTTTGTTGTCCCATCCAAACAACTAGATGATTTTAATTGCTGTCCTGCACTTTTGACAAGAAGAAACCATGTTGGAAAATCTTAGGAACTTTATCGACCGTCACCGGGAATGAACCATGATCCTCCATCTAGTGAGGCAGCGTTACCCACTGAATCACTGCGGATCTGTAAGAGCGATGAAATGAAATGGGGTTTAATGTCCTACTCTTCTGATCCTGACCTGGGCTAATGGAGAAGGGCATACAGACAAAGGTCAGTTTGAGACTAACATATGGTATGTCATTCAATTCAAGAGAGGCGGAAGGGGTTATGGCTACTCATAACATTATAGGTCATAAAAGATAGGTGAGACAAACTGGGTGGTGTAAAAGTTGGGTGAGACAAACTGGGTGGTGTAAAAGTTGGGTGACACAAACTGGGTGGTGTAAAAGTTGGGTGAGACAAACTGGGTGGTGTAAAAGTTGGGTGAGACAAACTGGGCGGTGTAAAAGTTGGGTGAGACAAACCGGGTTGCATAAAAGTTGGGTGAGACAAACTGGGTGGCATGAAAGTTGGGTGAGACAAACTGGAAGGTGCATATACCTTGGGTGACACAAACTGGGTCGAGTAAACCTTGGGTGACACAAACTGGATAGAGCAAAAGTTGGGTGAGAAAAACTGGATAGAATAAAAGTTGGGAGAGACAAACATTAAGAAGTTTTGAGATGTATATCTAGAGTTACATAGGTGGTGTAGACAGACCTTTAGAGCAGATTTTAGAACTTTTTGCACTGTTTATTTGCCCATTGACAGTTTTCTCATCCTGTTCGGTACTCGTACAAATAACAGAACACTTGATGGTTGTTATTTATTAATGTACCAGTAGAAACAAACTAGGTTATTTCGAGACTAACACATGATTCAATTCTATTCAACAATTCACTAGCTCATTCGGGTCTTACGCAGAGGGAGGAAATCAGAGGCCCTGGATAAAACCCTACTTCTTGTCACATACAACCGGGGAATCGAAACCAGTTGACTCATTATGATGTAACACACGCACGCTAACCATTCAGCCATCCAGCCATCCCCCCTCATGTAGATACAATCACTAGCATTGTACACCTGACCATAGAAAGAACAATCATATGTTAGTCTCAAAATTATTGTGTTGGTGAAGCGTTTCTGACTTTCCTTTCCGTTATTTTTCATCTTGATTCTCCGGCCAACTATGTATCGATGATTCTATGACGAATCTTTAAAACTGAATGACAAATCATTGGAATCGAGAGTTATGAATAATTTAAAAGATAATGTACTGAAGGGTAAGGAGAATTGGATTAGTTTGTACTCTGTGTAACTCGACTTCTGCTCAATATTAAACATTCAGCAAATTAATTATCATACGACTATGGATTTACAAGACTCGTGACCCTCTTTTAAATCTGGAACAAATACAGAGTTTTTGATAGGGGTGGCGTAAAAGTTGCAACTACAGAGAGAGGTTAGACTGCACCTGGGACGGATCTTTTGTGGGAATCCTCGCCCTCCTCATTCCCTCCTTTCTAACTGACGCCTCTCAAATTTACTATGAGATGTTACATATCACTAGGAAGAGAGCCTGGGTAGGTATCCATGCTCTGCCTCCTCCCCTCCTTACTAAGAGACATGAAACATCTATAGGAACAAGGTCTGGGTAGGTATCCACGCTCTGCCTCCTCCCCTTCTTACTAAGAGATGTTACATATCACTAGGAACAGGGTCTGGGTAGGTATCCACGCCCTGACTCCTCCCCTCCTTACTAAGGAACATGAAACATGTATAGGAAGAGAGTGTGGATTCCTACTCCCCTCTTTACTAAGAGACATGACATACCACAAGGAACAGAGCCTTTGATCTGAAAGAAACTATTCAATTGTAGCTTCATGGATTAAATACGTTTTAATTTCAGCTTTGTTCATTTAAAATACATTTAATTTCAGCTTTGTTCATTTTAAATACATTTTAATTTCAGCTTTGTTTCATTTTAAATATATTAATAATAATAAATAATAATAATGATATTTATATCGCACAACTATTCAATTCACAAGGGAATGCACTAGGCGCTAGAAAATGTTCTCACTTTGTAGTGTTAATGACTAAATAACCAAGTTTTAACTTTGGATTTACAAACTGACACAGATTCACATTGTCGGATAGTTTCTGGAAGTGTATTTCAAACAATTGATGCGCTGTATCGAAAAGTTCTAGATCCAAATGATTTCAAATTATAGGCAGGTACATCCAATAATAGTTTCCCTTCTGATCTTAATGATCGTTTTGGTTGATACAGTGATACTAGATTTTGAAGGTAACCTGGCGCGGATTTGTTTATTATAATAATAATGACTTTATTTTCTGAGGGAACATATTTAGTACATGAGTTCTAATTTTCAACATGTCCCTCCTACTCTAAAACTAGAATCTACATGGTAATGATATTTACAAAGTACATATTATATAAGCTTATAATAATTAAAGAAAAAAAAGAAAAAAATCAAACAAACAATAAGGAGAGAAAAGGAAAGCAAATAAACACACATTCAGAGGGCAAAAGTAATTAACAAGAGTTCAAAGATTTAACAAACATACATTCAGAGGGCAAAAGTAATTAACAAGAGTTCAAAGATTTAACGTGTTTTACTAACTCTTTTTTAAAGATAAAACTTGAAGACGCGTGTTTCACAGTTTGAGGTAGTGAATTCCAGAATACAGAGGCGGTATATTGGAATGTTCTTGTCATTGCCTTTTTCTTACTTTTTGGAATTGCTAATTTATTTTGACTTTCTGATCTCAATGTCATGTTAGTTTCGGTCAATTTCGAATTTTCACAGAATGTGTTATATAAATATGATGGTAATTTGTCTCTTAGAATTTTGAAGGTGAGCATTCCTTGATTGTATTGAATGCGTTGGTAGATTGTAAGCCAATTTAGAGTTTTAAACAAAGGTGCCGAATGTGAATCAGGTTTTTCATCCAAAATGCTCCTTGCCGCACGCTTTTGGAGTTTATACAGGACCTCTAGTTTACCTTTATTGGCACTGCCCCAAACTCTGGAACAGTAATCTAAATATGGTAAAATATAGCCGTTGAAAAATAAAATTCTAAGATGGTGTGGTAAAAAAGGTTTTAACTTTGTCAGGAGGTAGATTTTGGAGGATATAATCTTGGAAACTTTGTTAATTTGGAGATTCCAATCTAAATTTTGGTCAACAGTAAGTCCTAATAACACTGCTTCAGATACATTTTCTAATGATTCTCCATTAATTTTTAGTGATAAGCTGTTTGTGTTTGTTTGGTGTTTTGAAGCTATTAGCATGGCTTTTGTCTTTTTAGCATTAATTACCATACCATTATCATTACACCAATTAAATACATTTAGTAAATCCTCTTGAAGGGCAATCTCTATATTGGCTATATTATTGATTGATAGGTTAACGATAAGACTTTAAAGTTGACCCTTTCTCGAACACGGAGCCAATGTAATTTGTTCAAGACTGGGGTGATGTGTGATCTTGATTTAGTTTTTGTGACAATGTAAGCAGCGCGGTTTTGTAATCTTTGGAGTTTTGAAATCTGTTCATTCGTAATACCAGTTAGTAACGAATTACAATAGTCTATTCTGGACAGGACGAAGGATCGAGCTAAGGTTGCCGCAGCGTCTTCTGTTAATAGATGACGAATGGACCCTATCCTTCGGAGATGGAAATGACATATTTTACAAATGTCGTTCACATGGTTTTCAAAGCTGAGACGAGAATCGACAAGAATTCCAAGATTTCTCACAGTTCTAGACACAGGAATTTCGGCGTTTCCAATGCTGATCGATGGAATGTCACATTTCTTAAATCTGCTAGCAGGACCCACGAGAAGAAACTCAGTTTTTTCATCGTTGAGTTTAAGCACATTGGACGACATCCATTTTTTGACATTTTTAAGACACCCTTCCGGATTCTCAATGATGACATTTTGATCGATCGGAAGTGGCGTGAAGCTGTCAAGAAGCTGAGAATCATCAGCATAAAAATGATATAGCAGATTGTAATCATGAATAACTTTACCTAACGGCTTAGTATACATTGTGAAGATTATTGGGCCCAAAACTGATCCTTGGGGAACACCACATAAGAGTTGTTGATGACTTGATGAGGAGTTGTTAACTTCAACATACTGAAATCTTCCAGTGAGATAGGATGAAAACCATTTTAGAATGGATCCAGTTAGTCCATAATCCGATGACAGTCGATCTAGTAGGTTGCCGTGGTCAATAGTATCGAAAGCTGCTGATAAATCCAAAAGAACCAACACCTTTCCTTCATCAACAGATGATTTTATGGCATCCAGAGCATCATAATCTTCTCGTTGTTTAGGACTTCTTACGGCCCTTACCTGACCCCGCACCTGGCCCAACCTCTGTAACCTACCTGGTGTAACAACCTGCCTTTAAGGTCAATTAGTATCCTTTTTATGTTAAATCACCTATATCAGGACACCATAAGCATTTCATTGTTGCAGACCTCTGATTGTTTTAATCCTACCCGGGACATTTATAATCCACGTCCATCGGTAGACTTGGATATAGATGTTATTATACTAGTAGTTTAGGACCTCTAACGGCCCGTACTTAGCCCCCACCTCTTTACCCTACCTGGTAAAGCAACCTACCTTTAAGGTTAATTGGTATCTTGTTTTGTTTTTATTAAATCACCTATAATCATTTCAGTGTTGCGGACCCCTAATTGTTTTAACCCAATATCCGGGACATTTATGATAGGGGCGCCTTCTCAACCTCGTGGGTTTCCTCCGGGCACTCCGGTTTCCTCCCACTGCTAAAGACCGCTACGTGCAAGCGAATTATTGAAATAAAATTGAAACCATGTTAGTCCCGAAATGACCTAGTTTGTGTCGAGTGGACGTTAAACCCCATTTCTCTCTCTCCTCCCGGGACATTTATAATCCACGTCCGTCCGTAGACTTGAATATAGATGTTATTACACTTTTGTTCCCATATTCATCTGGATCTATATTTCAAAATAATCACATACTTTAAAAAATCAATTTGTGAAAGGGAATCATAACCTGTGGTGTTTTTATTTTGTATTCATCAAAATCAACGGAAAGCTGAAGAATTCTCAGTCATTGGTGCCTAGTAGAACATGTTTATTACGTCTCCAGGGAAGACAAATTCCTTTCTAGATTCCGTCTAGCATATTCCCAAACTCTGCGGCATCAAAAATGAAATGATTTTTCCATCGCAATAAACACTAAAATACGACAAATTACATGTCTTAATATTGTTGAAATGATTCCAGATGGCACGTGGAGGACACAAGGGAAAGATAACTACGGGGTTATAATTAGGATTATGTTTTAGTACAGAGTGTGAAACAAGTTTTCATAAGTTACAATGTATTTGAGTGGGTCTCTAGAGACAGAATTACAGATAGATAAAGATGGATTCTTGGTTATTACTCGCTGTGTAATAATAATAAAATGTAACTTATATTACAATAGACATATACATATACATGTATATACTACAATAAAATAAGAGAGAGAGAGAGAGAGAGAGAGAGAGAGAGAGATGGGCTTTAACGTCCATTTGACCTAAACTATGTTATTTCGGGACTGACATATGGTTCACCGTTCAGTTTAGTAGTGGGAGGATTAACGTCCATTTAACACGAACTGGGGCATTTCTGCCATTTCGGGACTAACATACGGCTTGCGCATAGGGTTCTTTAGCAGTGGGGGGAAACCGGAGGACAGGAGAAAACTCACGACGTTGGACATGAGACCCCGCTCCTTGTCACGTATAACGACCGGGAATTGAAACACGCCAGTTGACTTAAAGTAGCTATGTCTCTAACTCAATATCATCCAAAATCTTCAACATTGAAAACACGAATTATTGGCAATTCAAATCAACATTGATGTTGTGATCTTACCGGGAAACGATGGGCTTCTTATATCTAATATTTAAGACAAAATAAATATTTTCTCATTGGTACACGAATCGTGTACCATAATGTGTTTCAACCCCAGTTCTTGCAAGAGACTCGAGAAACAAGGCTAGAAACATTGCACCAAATCAAACGGCGTATGTAGACTGGAATAACCAGACACTATAAATTTGCATCCGATTGAAACTGCTGGTTTATTTCGCCGAAAAAAACTGATTTGAAATTAGAGTAAAAACGGACACCATTGAATGTAAATCAGTTTATATACATTCATATTACAGTATTATATGCGTTGCGACCCAGTTGTGTCAATTTCCAGGTCCAAAATGTTAGCGATTTAGCTCCTTTAATGACAGACATTGTGATACAACGCTAACTATTCGATCTCCGCCCCCCTCCCAAAAATTTTTTTGTTTTTTAAAAATAGGGTTTAACGTCCTAATTGTCTGAATTAACAGGGATAACGAAGATGGATGTATGCTATACGTGTGTTATGGGGTCATTTTGCAAGGGCAGATTCGGTATGACCTACTTTTATTTCAATTTTCAATTGCAAATGTGTTTTTTTACCTGCATCCCGGTTTTCCAACTGTCAATGGTTTTCGTCCCGTCTGAACGACTACACACTGTCCCTTGCCAATATTATAATAGACCAATACACACACGCACATGTACATAAATATAAATATATCTCCACCTTTACTTCTTTATTATGACAAATTTATGTACGCATGGTGGAGAGTCTGACAAATACACAAGGTGCTTGGTGGAGAGTCTGACAAGGAAAGTCGTAGCCTGTAATCGGATTATTCCGTTTCGATTAAGTTTTTTTTATGTTTTTATATGTACATCACAATAAAATCCTACAACATAATTAAAAACCTAGCTTCAGGTGACCGCACGTGACCTTTCATCGAACCAATGAAGAGATCGTTTGTCTTGGACAAAAATGGTTTTAACCAATCACAAAAGCTGAGGCCAAACTTCGGAGAGAACACGGAAGTAATAAATGAATTGAAGTGGGGTTTAACGCCCTACTGTTCTGGTCTGACAGGGCTAATGAAGGCGGGGTTTAACGCCCTACTGTTCTACTCCGTCGGGGCTAATGAAGGCGGGGTTTAACGCCCTACTGTTCTACTCTGACGGGGCTAATGAAGACGGGGTTTAACGCCCTACTGTTCTACTCTCACAGGGCTAATGAAGGCGGGACAAAATCATTAAGGACCTTGTTAGATCAATTGGTACAGGACAATTAAAACCGGAACAAAATGGCCGCCATGTCCAAAAAATAGAACCGTACGCTGTTTTGCAATGCGTTTCTGTTCCGTTTCCCATCTGTCATACACACAAAGACTGAATAAACTTTTTCAAATTTATGAAATGGAAGCAAAATAAATACTTAACAAATTTCTTCATGTGTACTTAGTTCTTTTGAATAATTTGGCGATTTAGCACTTAAAATGTCGGTCAACCAACTCTGAGTGTTGTTTTTTTTTTATTAAAGACTGTAGGTGGGTGACATTTTATAGGGCCAAGTATTTTAAATTTACCACGTGTTGTTGTTGGGTTTTTATTAAAGACGACAAATCACCATGTTATATCCATCGTGATCCTCATCCATTATTACCCGTAGAATAAGATTTATCTCGGCTCCGTGAAGACCATCATGTATAACTAGCACACATTTACGGATGACGGCAGTGATAGGTCGCAATCGTAACGAATCTCTCGAGAAACGTTCACGCTGAATTTCAAACAAGTAAATTTGACAGCCAGAAAAGGTGATTGATGAAGGCGAGAGATCTGATTAAAAGAGACGGGTTTTTAATTCTGTAAAAATGTTTCTGATTCTGAAACAACTTTGACAATTTTATTACGTTGATGATTTATGCTTTAACTATACGGGAGTGGAAAGTGTATTTATATCAAAATTTGTCACAGTATTGAATGACGTCATCCATTATTCCGAGGTGCTACGTGATCTAACTAGAGGCCTAGCTATAGTTTCTGCTACCCGGGGGATTTTGCATCCTTCTGAAATGAAATAAAATGGAGTGTAACGTTCCACTAATGAAGATGAGCAAACACCACGAAGTTTTCGAATTCTAACTATCGCGGGTCCGTTTTCGTGTATGTCAATAAGTTTAAGGCACATCGGTTTTTCGTCCCATCCGAAGGAATAGACACATCCCTTGCTAGACCCCCTAAGATAGAATAACTGCCGTGTTTTCAATGTAGTAGACCAAAAGGTGTTACAAGATCGGGATTTTTTTCAGACTTGTGTAAGTTACCCTCTTGGGAGTGATTGTGTATCTGTCCACTAAACATTTCTAATACTACAACCTTACATGAACCCTAACCCTCAATGCGGGTAATGCGATTGGTTTATGTACAGACGTACAGATTCTAAAAACGAACCAAATCATAAACTAATACCAGAACAATATAGAGAGATAGTTTGACCAACTACGGTCATGGTCGCCATTTTGTTAGCCAATCTAATTAAAATGAACTGGGCAACAGGCATACGATGTACACAAACTGATCCCGCAGTGAATATTCGCTTGGCCGCTACAATCACTGATATGCATGACATCGACGAGGCTTAATGAGTACGGCATATTAACTTTTTTACTCCGACAAATTAAATTCTCAAACATTTTTTGAGGTAAAAGAAAAATAAATAAAGACGTTTGAAGTATTTGTAGTTAAAAAATATTTCCTATTTAAATGAGTAAAATGCATCATTTGGCCCGAAGCAGTTAGGTGTTAAGTAAACATTGCACGAGCCGTTTAGCCAATGACTGACGCCGGGTGCAGTCAACGCACGTGTTGTGGACACTCATCTGTTACAGAGTTAATTCGTAAGTAATTCTCTGTGAAACAGATTGCGCTGTACAGTGTGCTATGAGGGACATTTCGCCGAAGGCCTACTCTTATATCGAATTTTAACTGCCAAGGGTTCTTTTACGTTCACGCCAATCTGTACACGGGACCTGGGTTTTTCATCCCACCCGAGCAACTAAAGGCTGTTCCATGCCGGACTCTCTGTACTGCACCACTGACACAATCCCGATGAACTTTCTCGGCGAACGAAGGGGGGTTGGGATGGCCTAGTGGTCTAGAGTGCCACGCTTCGACCTCTAGCTGGCCGGTCACCTCTGGCTTGCGGCTGTGGTTTCGATCCCTGGTGTGAGCATATGTGGCATGGAGATAGGGACGCCTTCTCAACCTCGTGGGTTTCCTCCGGTCACTCCGGTTTCCTCCCACCGCTAAAGACCCCTACTCGCAAGCGAATTATTGAAATAAATTAAACGATATGTTAGTCCCGAAATGACCTAGTTTGTGTCGAGTGCACGTTAAACCCCATTTCTCTCTCTCTCTCTTTCTCGGCGAACGCATGAATCGAATACAGAAACTCTAGGTTAACTAGCCAAAGTCTTACTCACTGAACGCCCGTGAAAATTTCAGGACTAACATGTGATTCAATTTTTTTTTTCAATATTTCTCTTGCGTCTAGGAGTCTTTAACAGTGGGAGGAAACCGGAGTACGCGGAAAAAGCTCACGAGGCTGCACGGGCAACCCTACACCTTGTCGCATACAACTGGGGAATCGAAACAACGTCAGATCATATGATGCAACGCGCACGCGCTAGCCATTCGTCCAACCCACCCCCGTCCATAATTGCATAGGGCTAAGAAGACATAAACGCCATTTTGCAGAGCAGGCGCTGGGATCTTTCCTGTTGGAGGAAACCGGTATTAACCCAAGAGATTGCGGAAGCACCCCTTCCCCAAGCCACATACGCCCACCCCAGTATTATCTTGCCAAAAACTTCAGCTCTATATGATATGAAAATGATTTAGTCCATATTCTTGCCCAAAACTTTAGCTCTATATGATCTGAAAATGACTAATTCCATATTCTTGCCCAAAACTGTAGCCCTATATATGATTTGAAAGTGACTTAGTCCATTTTCTTGCCCAAAACTTTAACCCTATATAACTTAAAAATAACTGCTATATGTCAGTATCCCGTCCCATTGTTATAATATTAGCTTCAAATCTAGAATCTCTCTTTAAATAGTTTCCTTTATAGCAGACAGAAGAAATGATTTTTGAATTGAGACACCGAGTCGTCTTGGTAATAACTTTAGTTATTGGAATCTCCTGAAATTGATAGTCTTCTAATTCCGCCAGATCCCAAGATTCTTTTTTACGGAATAACTGATTTTTGTTACAAAGGAAATAGAAAATGATTTCAAAAGAGGTTCGCCGCCATATTTCTGAGTTAGATTTTATAATTCATAGAAAATTTTCGTTCAAAGAGGCGCCATGTTTCCTTTGCCCGTCATTGTCATTTGTTGGAATTTTGATATTAAAGTTTGTTCTTGATATATAAAAATGTCATTAAATTAAATACATAGTCGCGAAACATAAAGAAGAGAGCTATTTATTTAGTTTTACTTGGGAGTTGTTAATTGTAGACTACATAATAAACCTAAAATAACATACGACTGTAAAGAGAGAGATGGAGAGAGAGAGAGAGAGAGAGAGAGAGAGAGAGAGAGAGAGAGAGAGAGAGAGAGAGAGAGAGAGAGAGAAAGGTGGGTTCCAAACCTCCACTCGACACAAACTGGGTCATTTCGGGACTAACATATGGTCTAATTTTATTTCAATAATTCGCTTGCTCGTAGGGGTCTTTAGCAGTGGGAGGAAACCGGACTACCCGGAGAAAACCCACGAGGCTGGACAGGCGACCCTACTCCTTGTCACGTACAACCGAGGATTCGAAATCACGCCAGTTGACTCAATGACAGGCTTTATGCGACTATAAAGAAGTTATATTCTTAGTGACTACTTCTATTATGATATGGAGTTTGAGAGAGAGAGAGAAATGGGGTTTAACGTCCACTCGACACAAACTAGGTTATTTTGGGACTAACCTGGTTTCAATTTTATTTCAATGATTCGCTTGCGCTTAGGGGTTTTTAGTAGTGGGAGGAAACCGGAGTGCCCAGAGGAAACCCACAAGGTTGAGAAGGTGCCCCTATCTCCATGCCACATACGCTCACACCTGGGATCGAAACCAAAGCCGCAAGCCAGAGGTGACCGGCCAGCTGGAGGTCGAAGCGCGACACTCTAGACCACTAGGCCATCCCAACCCCTCAAATATTGAGGGTGAGGGGGGCTGTCGTTGAGTCATGTGGCGTGGTTTCGATTCCCTACTTGTACGTGACAAGGAGTAGGGTCGCCTATCCATTCTCCTGCTAAAGACCCCTACACGCATACTGGTGACGTATTGCAATAAAATTGAACCATATGGTAGTACCGAAATGACCTAGTTTGTGTCGAGTGGACGTTAACTCCCATTCCACCGAGTGTTGGACGTTACCCTCTCTCTCTCTCTCTCTCTCTCTCTCTCTCTCTCTCTCTCTCAGGCAATTGCAACTATGTGAGAACCACAAATGATGAAGTCTTTGTGAGTGTATCATTGGATTGGTAGTTGTCTGGCAACTATAACAGCATTACGTCACCAGTAGGGGTGGGAAGGGGGGTCTGGCAACACTTGTTTCTATTTTACAAATTTCACACCGTGGGAAAAATAAAGATTAATAATATACCAGTTGTATATCAAGGCTTCACAAATACATCGCTATCTCTTGTTTCGTTTTTTTCACCCTTTTTTGTTGAATCTGGATGCGATTGCCTGGCAACTCTTGTTTTCCTCCACCAACCTAGATCAACACAGATCGTGAGAAAACTATGAATGTTATTAAAATAACTTGTATATCAAAGAATGTAGAAATCTATCGGCATATTCTCACCTTCTAATTGTAGAAACGTGTTGGACAGATGGTTGATCTGTTTGTCGGAGCAGAACAGTAGGACGCTAAACCCCATTCCCTGTGTTGGTTTGTTGATCGGTACAACAGTCAACCCGGGAGAAACTGTAGACACGAGTTGTCTTCTCAAACGGTGAATCTGTTGACTTGTTTGAAGACAAGGGGAGGGGAACACCCTACTTCTAGATTAGTCAAGAGGACAGAACAGTTTCCTCCCTATCTATATGACTAGTATTGATACGCCGATCGAAGGCAGGGTTCCGTTTTTGTGTGAAAAGATGGTATCGTCACATAATTTGTTTGGATATCTTTAAATAAAAGACCGACTTGGCGAATCGGTTGTTTACAGAGTTTGACAATAACTTGAACAGTAAATAATAATAAAATCGTGTCCCGAGTTCACAGAGCATTCTCAGACTTAAGTTAGGAATTTACTCAACTTTCAATCACTGTTTATGAGAAATATCTTTCATCCAGAAACATAAGAATTGCATATAGTTTCTCATGGATGTATTTGATACATTAAAATAACACAAATTTTTACAAAGGCTATATTTTAGTTAAAATAAGGTGAACAATTTTGAGTAAATCTAAACTTCAGTCTGGGAATGCTTTGTGATCTTGGGGTCTGGTCTGTGTAGTAGAGTGCTCTAGTTAGTTATATGCCTGTAAAACATCTCACTTAGTAAAAACAAACATCGTCAACACGTCGTATTAAAACTGGGAAAATAAAATCGAAAAAAAATTAAAGTAGGTTTAACGTCCATATTTTCCTATAACCAACGGTCCTAATGAAGATGGAGATTCACCTTGCAGAGTGCAGTATGGTCGCATGTCCAACCTCGTGGGTTTTCTCCGGGTCCTCTGGTTTCCCCCCACTACTTAACTGAACCCTGAAATGACCTAGTTTATGTCATATGTCGTGGTTTTTCTCCAGGTTCTCTAGTTTATAGAAATAAAATAGAACCAAATGACCCCCCCCCTCTCTCTCTCCCCCTCTCTCTCTCTCCCCCTCTCTCTCTCTCCCTCTCCCTCTGTCTCTCTGTAATTGACGAAGCCAAATTACAAATAATGTTTCATGTTGAGTTTCGTATTGGTTTCAATGTTTACCTTAATTTCGAGACATAATTAACTTTTTGGGGAGCGATTTCTTTTTTTCATTTATTTCATTTCTAAAATAGTAAATGGTTATTTCAATTACCAGCCAGATACAGTATATATCTTTAATTACAATGTCTACCCATCTCTCGTGTCTCGTCTTCTCATTGGCTTATTCCTTATTTTTAATCAAAGATAGCCTGGTCAATTATTACCAAAAAAATTACAAAAGTGTGCTTAAATTTCGCCACTCTCTCATTGTGTTTACTTAGTGATTGTCTCTGGTTTGTCTGTCTGTTAGAGCGGGAATGGAGAACACAGACGATACATTGTGGTTAGGAATGAAAATGGAAGCGACGGTTGATTATGAAGCGAGAATATGATCGGATGAAAAGACTGGTCTGGTTGTATATTCCGTGTCTCTTTCCATCATTAAATGAATTACTGGGTCGGTTTCTCGAGGAGATATAACGAAATATTTCTCCCTTTCCCGTTCCTGATTGGATTTTATTGATATCGATCAAGAGAAGAGAATCGTAGAGACTGAAACATTGTATCAGCTTTCTCTACCAGATTTCTTCCCCAATACCAATAATTACCCCACAACCTTCTCGCTTCTCAAACTCACGGTTCAAATAAATGAGACATAATCCACATTCTAGCCGCAGTTTCGGATCAAAGATGGACATCTGAGCTGTTTTAGCGGTCAAATCATGCAGGTCTTAACAGTCGAAATAATATAGAAGCCTCTCCACTTATTGGCTAAGTTGATACATTTAAGACGATTGACGTTTGTATGTTATTCCGCGGTTATTGGACAATTCCCGTGGTTTATTTCTATCATATACTCGTCCTGAGATATTGGTGATGTTATTGCTTTCAGATTGAATGTTATTTACAATTATCAATAAAAGGATTGAGTTACCAGTAAAACTGACTTTTCCGATCTTCTATCTATTTGATGTTCCAAATCAATTTCATCTCCTCACCAATATTTTCATTTCTTTCGCCAAATGTTTCCGATGTACGCTGATTTGGATTGCTATGATATTCCTCTGACGGTCAACGGGAGGACAACCTCACACACAAATACACCATTTAGGAACATTTCAGCTAATTATATTTTCTACAAATTAGTCATTTTAGGGTTGTAGGGATGACCCATGTCTTACTGCTCCAGATAATCTTCTAACGGTCAACAGGAAGACAACCTCCTTCTAATTAATATAATGGGTTTTGTTTTTGTTCTCCCATTTTAGGAACATTTCAGCTATTTACCCTTCTAATATAATGATTTTTTGTTTTTTTCTCCCGTTTTAGGAAAATTTAAGCTAATTATTCTTTCCTATAAATTAGTCATTTAAGGGATTTTAGGGATGACCCGTGTATTTCTGATCCAGGATCAAACCCTGCATGATGTTCTTGATCGCCATTAAGAGATCTCTTGTTGTAACTGAATAATATGTCCCGATCTTCATTCTGGTCAACAAATTGTATTATTTTACAATATTCCAATTAATTGATGAGACAAATTTTATCTTAACACACTTAATTTAAAAAACTGGAAAAATTAAACTAAATGATTTGAAAAGCCTAACGCAAACCTTTTCAAATGTGACTTGGATTTTAAAATATTTTCGAACCCTCTGGACAAGTAAAATAGAATGTAATTGATAATTTACACAACAGGTAGAACACTTAAACATCTAGTACTTAGAATAAAGGCTATTACTTATTTTCTTGAGCTGCTAAGCCAGCAATAGTGTTATTGTCCCTTTAACCCAGCAATAGTGTTATTATCCCTTTAACCCACGACTGGGTCAGTGTTCAATTTGTCCATTGAGTAATTAACTCGGCGTCAGGAGTAAACAGTGGTTGAATTAAATATTGTTTACTTCAAATGTTGTAAAATAAACCCCAACAACAATCCATTAACTAGGTCCATTAACTAGGGAGAATTTGAATTATAAATAAATAAATAACGATCCGCAAAATTAGTTGAATGCAATCTAACAATATTAATTAAGATCACATATTATAGAAAGAATAAAGCATATGATGCTTCGGGCACGACATCTAATACTCCTTATAGCAATATATGATTAGGGCACTGTATCATAAAGTCTGTCATTGAGTCATAGCTTGCGTGGTTTCGATTCTCTGGTTGTACGTGACAGGGGAAAGGGTCACATGTCTAACCACGAGGTTTTTTCTCGGACCCCCGGGTTTCCCCGCACTGCTAAAGACCCCTACGCGCAAGCGAATTATTAAAATAAAATTAAACCATATGTTAGTCCCGAAATGGCTTAGTTTGTGAAACCCCATTTCTCTCTCCCATAGCGCAATATAATGTATTAAAGGAGCTAAATCGCTAACATTTGGGACCTAGAAATTGACACAAGTAGGTCGCAACGCATATAATACTCTAATATGAATGTATATAAACTGATTTGATTTACATTCAATGGTTTCCGTTTTGCTCTAATTTCTAATTAGCTTAAAAGCTCGGCGAAATAAGCCATTAGTCGCAATCGAATGCAAATTTCTAGCGTCTGGTTATTCCAGTCTACATACGCCGTGCAATGCTTTTAGCCTCGTTCCTCGAGTCTCTTGCTAGCACTGGAGCTGAAACGCATTATGGTACACGATTCGTTTACCAATGGTAAAATGTTTATTTTGTCTTAAATATTGGATATCAGAAGCCCATCCTTTCCCGGTAAGATCACAGCCAATCTGATTAAAACACAGATCCAATTTCGTTTCGTTTTTTATAGTTCAAAATTTCGTTTTTACTTGTCTTTACTACTCTTGGATCTGGAGGACTTGTTATTTAACTTGTGTTCTAACTGGTATGTGGGGTCAGCCAATCAAATGGCCTGTCGAATTGACCGTTTGACCTTTCCATGCGTGGAACTGTGGGTAGATACGTCTATACTAACACCAGCGGATAGAAATCAAAACAAAACAAAATTAGATTTTAAAAAACGTGGCGGTCGCTAATTGGTTAATCGAATGACTGACGTTATCTGGTCAAACGTCCCGTGCTTGATACCTGACGTCATAGAACGTGAGCTCCCACTATAACTTGTTAGATCTACATGAGTGTAGGCCATCGAAAGTATAAAAAACGAAACGAAATATAGATCTATATTTTAATTAGATTGGATCACACCATTAATGTTGATTTAAATCGACAAATAATTCGTGTTTGTAATGTTGAAGATTTTCGATGATATTGAGTTAGAGCCTTAGCTCCTTTAAGTGTCAATGACATCAACGATCTAAGTGTAGCGAGGCAAATCTGTAGAGCAGTCACCACCATGAAGTCCCGCCCCTCACCACCACCGTATCCCATCTTATCGTGGGAACTGGCGAAATAAAATTCAAGTAAACAAATCCGTGTTGATTTTGTCTTAAATTGCTTGCCGAGTATTTTTCGACTCAATTGATTCAAATTTCAACACATAAAAATCAATCTTCGTGGGTCCTGATCAATTATTTCATGTGGCTTTAAAAAATCACAAGGAACACCCAATATCTAATGTTTTATTTTCAAATTCTCAAAATACCGTCTTTTTAATAGATTGGAAGAATAGTGTATTTTAAAACAAACTTAGAAAAAAAAACCCGAGGCTTGAAAACAAAATATACAAAAATGTTTCAGGTTTCCAATGCTAACATACATACAGGAAAGCAAATTCACCACACCAGAATCGTTCTTAAAAGTAGATTATTATTAAACTTAACTTTGTAAAGATGTGGGCAAGAAGGGGATAATTATGAAACTGGGAATAATTGTGTTAACCGTTTTCGTGTTATTTAGACAAGAAGAGTGGAGTGGGAGTCGAAATACATCAAGATGGTGCCTCTCTTTTTTTTGTACATATTTTAATCTCACAAATGTGTCTTTTAAACTGAACGTCATTTTCTGATTATTTATTGCGTAATACCCTGAATATATTAAAAGTAATTTTACTAAAATTTCTAAGACTTACCTTTATAACCCTGAATATTACTGGAGAACATCTTATTTCATTAATACTAATCTGAATATTACAACATAACACATTATTAATATATAAATATCATTACAGAACACTTTTTTAAAATATTAAAATATCAATCTGAATATTGCTATAGAACACATTATTATCAATCTAAATATTGCTATAGAACACCTTATTAATATCAATCTGAATATTACTATAGAACACCTTATTAATATCAATCTGAATATTACTACAGAACACCTTATTAATATCAATCTGAATATAACTATAGAACACCTAATTAATATCAATCTGAATATTACTACAGAACACCTTATTAATATCAATGTGAATATTTCTGCAGCACACCTTATTAATATTAATCTGAATATTACATGTACTATAGAACACCTTATTATCAATCTTAATATTTCTATAGAACACCTTATTAATATCAACGTGAATATTACTACAGAACACCTTATTAATATCAATCTGAATATTACTACAGAACACCTTATTATCAATCTGAATATTATTATATAACACCTTATTATCAATCTGGATATAATTGTAATTACAGGACACTAGTACGGTGTTAACGATAATAAACAATCAATGCACAGAACTACAAACATTGATCACTTGCCTCCGAATAAAGTAATTTGGTTGTAATTGTTATCTAGTTTGAACTATTATAGCAAGAACGGCCAAGTCTTTATCTAAATCTTACATAATGTATATTTAATAATGTTATTAATGTTGATACAATACAATTCACACTATCTTGCCAATCGGAGTAGTAATGGCTAATATTAAGTGAGTCAAGTCTTTAATGTAACTCAGTAACATCCACAGTCTTCGACATTTAAAACACGAATAATTTTGATCTTACCGGCAACAGATGGGCTTCTGATATCCAATATTTTAAGACAAAATAAACATTTTACCAAACTATCGGTTGAGACCCATTTGTGTCGATTTTTAGGTCCCAAAGAATAGAGATAGCCCCCTTAATGTAATACAATTCACATTGTATTTATATTATGAAATCACATAAACTAAGTAATTATTTGTTGTTTTGTTGTTGGTTTTTTTACCTTTTGTGTTTTGTTTCCTTGTTGTTGCTGTTGTCTTTTACGTTTTTTACGGAAATGGGTTTGAGAATACTCACACAAGATCTGACGATTTCAAACAAAACGCCTCAAAAACAGAGAGTGTCAACGAGGAATTCGTTACATCAATTGACGGTTAGATTTGATGTACGAGTTTTACTGCCAATCCATACTGATTACTGAATGATTTGAAAGCTGGAATTTTATTTTTCAAGATTTCTAGGGATGAGATTTAAGGCAGGGTTTGTCATAGTTCAAACACGATATGTTTCCTCCCTTTGTTATTGTCAAAGTTTGACTGTCGAAATTAACGCAAAAGGCTTGGGAACTTGTCAGTTTGTGAATTTCTCTGCATATTTATTCAGTGGTATGTTTTGTTAGTTCTCTGGGGGCAGAGATCCGCAAGGAAATTAACGAGTAAATAAATAAACATCCAATAGTAAAACATCATCCATACAAAATCTTGTTTAATAAAAAATATACAACACAAAAACTCTTAACAAAAACAACAGGAAGAAGAAATATGTGAAGGTGAGAAAATGTTTCCTCTAAGCCTTATTGAGTCATGTTCGATCCTCTAAATATATTTTTATTTGGGAGTATGATATAATCTTTGAATTGCATTTAGCGATTGAACAAAATATAACACAACACAGAGTTCTATGGATAACAATCACTATATTATATACACACGACGTTTCGACAAGAATTCAATGGTCGTTATCAAGCATATACAAAATTCGGAAAAAATTAATCCCGATTTTCCGGCGTGGTTTTCCCTTGTCGGTGATGTAGGACGGGGGCCTGACAAGGACAGCTGCCTAGTCGCTGGGATGGGAAGAAAACCGATATCCCGTGTAGACATTGGCGTGCACGTAAAAGATCCCTTGGTAGTTGGAATTGTTATCCATAGAACCGTGTTGAGAGTATTATATTTATAATTACTATGGAATATAAAATTATAGACTCAAATTATCCAAAACATTTACAATTGAGTCATGTTCGATCCTATAAAATTATACACTCAAATTGTCCTAAACGTTTTCAATGGTTTTTATAAGTCAATCACTAGAGAGGGTTATCCATTGATTTTGTCGATGAAGGAAGAGATGGGTTTTAACATTCACTCGGCACGAACTATGACATTTCGGGGCTAATATGATATGGTAAAATTTTGATTCAGAGGTCTTTAGTAGTGGTGGCAACCGGGGGCCCCGGGAAAAACCCGCTAGGTTGGACAGGCGAACTTGTATTACAATTGTAGCCTGAGAAGGAGACATGGGTTTTAATGCCCACTCGACACAAGCTAGACACATTTCGGGGCAAACATAATATGGTGCAATTTTGATTACTTGCTTACTAGCAGTGGGTGGACCCGGAGGAAACCCACCTACCACCGGGGAATCGAAACCGCGCCACTTGACTCTAAGGTAGCGCTTATGATGCAACACGCACGCGTTAACCAGTCGGCCACCCAACCCCTAACAGTAATCTGTAGGAACCGCCAATTCAAAAGGATGTCAAAACATGTGCATAAAATAAACACGTCGAGTAGAAAGTTTCCCGTATTTAAATAAGATGATGATTTATTTTATAAAGTAGGACTAATGAATTTACCGAAATGAAAATAAATTGTGAGGACCAGATATTTTTGTAATGAGGTATATGTATTTATGTTGAGAGAGGAATTAAAAGTAGGCGGGCGTCAGATGATAAGTGAGCATAACAATGATCAATGGCATGTTGTTTATATGAATAAGCATTTAGGCACTTAAAGAGACAATAGGTAAGATAGAGAGAGAGGGAGAGAGAGAACGAGAGAGAGAAATGGGGCTTAACGTCCACTCGACACAAACTAGGTCATTTCGGGACTAACATATGGTTTCAATTTTATTTCAATAATTCGCTTGCGCACAGGGGTCTTTAGCAGTGGGAGGACACCGGAGAACCCGGAGAAAACCCACGAGGTTGAGAAGGCGCCCCTATCTCCATGCCACATACGCTCACACCAGGGATCGAAACCACTGCCGCAAGCCAGAGGTGGCCGGCCAGCTAGAGGTCGAAGCGCGGCACTCTAGACCACTACCCCCCCCCCCCCCGGTAAGATTAGATAAAGAAATGAAATGGTTTAACGTTCCACATTTCTGCACCAAACGGGCTTGTGAAGATGCACATAGGTCGTACAGTGTGCTTTAAGGCACTTGTGTACACGGAACCGCAGTTTTTCGTCACATCCGAACGACTTTACCTTGTCCATTGCCAGCCACCCATCTTGCACCACTGATGAATTTTATCGGTCAATATCTTACTCACTGAGTCACCGTGTCTGGCGTCCATGAACGTCTGTTCCGATGCTAAACTGTCCACAAGAAGAACAGTAAGTGGAGAAACGGGGTTTAACGTCCACTCGACACAAACCAAGTTATTTCTGGAATAATATGTACTTTAAATTTACTTCAATAAAGCCTGTTTGGGAAGGGGTGGCGGCGATACCGTTAGGAGAGGGCTTCGGGCTTTGCTGTTCCCGAATAGGGGGAATTAAACTGGTTTGGAAGCGAATCAGCCCGAGTTAAGAGGCCATCGCCATACGGAAAATTCTTCTATCGGAAATTCCAAATAATAAGAGCCTCACCTGATTATGGAGAACCCTAGTACTAGCCTGCAAGGGGTAAAGTTATAAAAATGGCGTTTCTTAAAGGCTTGGAAATCACAGAAAACGTGCATAACTTTAACACGCCTGTATCTCGGCAATGGATTGGCCGACTTGTATTACCTTTTGCATACAATATAAAATGAATATTCCAATAGCTGTGGGCAATAGTAAATTCACGTCAAATTCATTTCGTTTATAACCGATCACAAATAAGTCAGACGTTGACTATCGGCTGTTTCTCTATATTTACCTGGCCTATACTAAACGAACTCTTAAAACAGATTCCATTCAAGTTTTATTAAAAAAAAAAAAAAAAAAATTCAGCAAAAAAATATATGCTACAAACAAAATGAAAAATGTAAATAATGTAAAATTAAAATTCATTGTGCACTTGGAATATAGTAATTACATATTCAGACCTGTGTCTACACTGACAGGCTCATTAACAAGACGGTTAATGGACTATGAAATCTTTTGTTCGTGTTTCTAAAATTAAAATGTATGATAATTCTGTTTCTATATCAAACAGTCCGGTTTAAATCGCACACCAATTACGAATTCTTTTGCAATGATACAAATGTTTTATGGTTCAAAATAAAAATAAAAAATATTAGAAACTGCACAACAAAGCATGAATTAAAATGGGATTTTTAACGTCATTCATTCTGCACATACCGGCTAATGAAGACGGAGAGAGAGAGAGAAATGGGGTTTAACGTCCACTCGACACAAACTAGGTCATTTTGAGACTAACATATGGTTTCAATTTTATTTCAATAACTCGCTTGCGCGTAGGGGTCTTTAGCAGTGGGAGGAAACCGGAGTGCCCGGAGTAAACCCACGAGGTTGAGAATGCGCCCCTATCTCCATGCCACATACGCTCACACCAGGGATCGAAACCACAGCCGCAAGCCAGAGGTGACCGGCCAGCTAGAGGTCGAAGCGCGGCACTCTAGACCATAAGGCCATCCCAACCCCCCTAATGAAGACGGGCATACACTATGCAGTGTGCTACGAGGATAATTTTGCCCAGGCAGCGGAATTTCCACTTACTATTCATAGAATTCCAACTTTTACACATAAGCAATTTTCCATTAACTAATTTTAATAGCTCCCATTATACTTGAATATGCGAATATTGTATATTATATTTACAACTATTTTCATACAGATTATAATATGCGTTCAATATAATATATCATTGTTACCTTTCTCATTAACATAAATATCAAATGCGTCTATTATATGAAATAGTATTGTATAATAAATGCATAATATAATTATGTTAATGAAAAATAACTATTATATGCGTTTATTATATAATATAGTCATTATCATTAACATAATTATTATGCGTTTGTTATATAAAATAGTTATTTTCACTGACATAACTATAATATATGTTTATTATATACATGTAAAGTACTCCTTTCTTACTTATATAAAATAATTATTATCATTAACATAATTATAGTATGTGTTTATTATATGAAATTGTTATTATTATCAACATAATTATAATATGCATTCATCATATACAATTGTTATTATCATTAACATAATAATAATATGTGTTTATTATATAAAATTATTATTATCATTAACATAACTATAATATGCGTTTATTACATTAATTTTTTTTATTGTAATTGACATAACTACAATATGCGTTTATTATATAAATGTAAGCTTTTTCATTAATATTCGTTAATTATTTAAAATATCTTTTATCATTAACATAATTGTAATATGCGTTTATTATATAATATATCTATTGTCATTAACATAACTACAATATGCGTTTTTATATTAAATAGTTATACTCATTTACATAACTATTGAAATAAAATTAAAATATATGTTAGTCCCAAAATGACCTAGTTTGTGTCGAGTGGACGTTACATCACATCTCTCTCTCTCTCTCTCTCTCTCTCTCTCTCTCTCTCTCTCTCCTTCTCTTTGTAAATTATGTAAAATAGTTATTATCTTTAACATAACTATAATATGCGTTAAATGATGTAAAATATCTATTATCATTTACATGTAACATAGCGTAAATATGCTTATATGAGTCCTGGACATTTACATGTAACATAACGTAAATATGCGTGATAAGAGTTCTGGAAATTACAGGATTCGAAACGCCATCTTCATTCGTAGAATTCTGAAGACAATGAATCGGTCACAATAAAAAGTGAGTATTTTAAGCTTAATGGTTATTTGTGTGTTAACAAATTTCTTAATGTGTTTGTGCATAGATTGGTGGGTTTATCAAGGTCTGGAGACGTACGCCTGGGTCTGCGGCGAGAAACAATGAAGCGAGTGTTGGTCACTGGATGACGGGAGAGTGCGAAGTTTGAAGAAGGAATACCTTTCCCTGATAAAACAACCGATAGAACTCGTCTTCTCTTAAAGAATAAATGTTTAACATTAATGCCCGACCCCTGACACATCAGGTTTACACAGTCTGTTATTTGAAATTAAAATTCCTAAACAAATGTATTTCTGTGATGGTAGAGGAGAAACGATGAAGTTTGTGTGGCGGTTGTGTATTATACACTAAGTTTTTGTCAATAAAAACGACCCAGGGACGGGATGTGTCAACTCCGGTTCTATTTTGACAAATTTAGAAATTTACCGATAAAACATATTTTTCCTGTTAATAAACTCTCTAGTTGATTTGGTTTTTATATATCACGTATTCGCGTATATAACAATCATGATATCGGGATTAAATGAAGAATTTTAATGGCATTTTTTCGTCTCTTTCTGCCCCGTGCACAAACTCTGTCACTGGTAAAAGTTGTGCGAATTTGAGAAAATGTTAAGCAGAATAGCAGGCGCCGTTATAATCAGGGGCAAGAAAATATTATTCTATTAAATTCATATTCAGACAATGGATATGACAAACCGGAAACTTTTATAAATTTTATCTGTTCATGTATTGATTACAGATCTTTAGTTCTGTAACAACCTCTCCCCAATGTTACAAAGAAATTTAACTCTCAACTATGCAGTATATGTACACAGGAGAGAGGTATAATTTTTGTATATTTTTTGTACATAATTGAGAGTGGTATATATATTTTGTTTTATATTATTTGTACATAGTTGAGAGTTAAATTTCATTGTAACTTTCGAGAGAGGTTATAATACATGGTTGAGGGTTAAATATCTTTGTAACATTGGAAAGAGGTTACTTTTGTATAATTATATTCTTTTAGATATTGTAGAGAGGATATTTTTGTATATATTTTTGTATATTTATATCCTTTGTATCGTTGGAGAGTAGTAATACAGATCTAGCTATAAACTACTCTTTATAAACATTAATATCGTTTTAATAACACGTCAGCTTCAACCGGGTTATATTGCCGTGACGAGTATTATTTCATTCGTAAAGGTATTTCTCCTTATAGCAAATATTCATTTTTTTAAATTTACATTTATGTTTCGTGACGGATATTTTACAATTTGGGATTTCGACATTGTTTCAGTCTGTCGCTGTCCCTTTCTGTTAAAATCGAGATTTTATCCTGAGGGTAACTTAAACCAGCTCAACTAGTCACAGCTTCTGCAATCCAAGTTTTATAATATTTGATTAAATTCGACCAATCTGAATGAAACACAGATGATATTTCGTTCTTGATTTTATAGTTTAGAAATTCGTTTTATTTGTCTTGTAGGCCCTGGAAACAAACGAAGTCGAATTTAGATCTGATTTTTCTTATCGAGCTCATTTGACAAATTATTTGAATTTCCTACTAAAAGAAATGTCGCACTATGGGTTACCTTTTCTAGACAACTGCCGATTGACTCCGAAAAAAGGCCAACTTATTATCGGGCAATTGGGATGGTCACGACCCCCATACTGAATATGCAAACGGGGAGTGTTCACAATGTAAAAAAAGCCGTATGTTCTGACATTTGTATTCTTACCTAGGGTTCGACATAGAGAGGGTTACGTTTTTTTTATTTGTTCAAGAATTCAAAAAGTAAAAATACACACACAAATATTTCGCCAGTTGACTCAGCTTTAATTCGTCCAAATGTTTTAAACAAATTCTTAATGTTTTGTCCAAAAATAATTCGTTTTTTTACGTGTCTTTTGCTACTTAAAGTAACAAAACTAAATCCCGTCGTAGTTGTCCTCGCCAAGATCAGTACGCTTTACTTTGTTGTAGTTCAACATTCTGCAAGTGGCAGAACACGTTGCTATGGTTCGGCTTCACATAAAAACACAACTCGGTAAAAGAACGAAATACATTCAGATTTAACGCCAGATTTCTCAGCACATAACATCCCTGGAAATAACCCCGTAATTTCAGTATTCGGGGACGTACGGGGGGTTGGGATGGCCTAGTGGTCTAGAGTGCCGCGCTTCGACCTCTAGCTGGCCGGTCACCTCTGGCTTGCGGCTGTGGTTTCTAGCCCTGGTGTGAGCGTATGTGGCATGGAGATAGGGGCGCCTTCTCAACCTCGTGGGTTTCCTCCGGGCACTCCGGTTTCCTCCCACGGCTAAAGACCCCTACGCGCAAGCGAATTATTGAAAATAAAATTGAAACCATATGTTAGTCCCGAAATGACCTGGTTGTGTTGAGTGGACGTTAAACCCCATTTCTCTCTCTCTCTCTCGGGGACGTACAACCTCCGGTACGGCTCTTCCATGCACCGACTTTCTGGGTCAACTCTGCGGGCGCAACCATCGACCTTTGTTAAGAAGATCTTTTAATGGACTGTAATTCCTTTAATTTAGAAATTGACATTTCGCCATCTTTTAAGTTTATGAAACAATTTCCAATCTCTGCTCACTAACTAGATGTCATGTTCCCCAGGACAATGTGTGTCAGTATTTCCAGTAGAGTAACATTTACTGAAACGTTGTTCTATTAACTACAAATTAATCTTTGGTTATTGCAATATAAAATACTGACAATTCCGCATAACAACAAACCCATCAAACCCACCCACTCGAGATATGGACCCAGTGCAAGCGCCCTGTAATTGGCCAGAACTGGAATTGGCTGCAACTTCTTGGACTTCTTTCAGTTGGGATATTTTTATTTAAATATCTTTCATTTGTTGAAACGGAGTCTCACAATCTTACATTGACTCTTGGTAAATGGCTTGGATATCCCTGGACTATTTTTTTTTAATTCGGCGTCTCCGTCGACACACCTTTAATTTGCTGTGGTAAGGTTAGGTGATATGACTAACGGGTTAACGCGGTAAAAGTTGTCAGAAATCAACTAAGGTGATACTCGCTCATTAAAAAACCACTGACAATATCGCCCCTTATCAAACCACATTGTTTTAAAGCAACCCAAGCTCATCAAAGCCTTTCCAGTGTTTATTCACCGCGTGTCGGGGTCGGGGAGAAATGTTGGTAAACAACATTGTGGGTCGTAGGAAAATAAATACAAACAACTGTTTATGGATAGAAAGAAAATAGCTGACAAATCCAAATCGACGAAAATTATACAGTAATGTTTGATTTGGAGCGAGACTTAATACAATTGCTGTTATACACAGTGTATGTAGGATATGCGAATAAAAATGTCGGTTTCCGGGGAAACGAGTTAGGTGGTAGTATCCCCGTTAAAGTTTTGGATTATGTATCTTGGCATCGGGGTGTGTTGATATAAAGTAAGACTATAAGCGAATGGGACAAGTGAAATCATATTTTCAGGTTGTTTAACTCGGCAGTAACAGTGGGAAAAATGTTTTAGGGTCAATAATTATTGGTTGTATATTGTACAGGTGCCAGCAGACTGCAAATGATATGAAATGAGGTTTAACGTCCTACTGTTCTGCTCCGAACTGGGCCAATGAAGACGGGCCAGCAGATTGGATCTTAAAAAACTTACGAAAAATGAAATAGGACGGGGTTTCGTGTCCAACTTTTTTGTGGGGGTCGTGGGTGCGATCCCGGTGTTAGCCGAGAAAGTTCATCGGAATTTTCCGGCGTGGTTGTCAGTAGTGCAGGCCGGAGGATCTGACAAGGCCAGGCCAGCTGTCTAGTAGTTCGGACGGTGCGAAACCCCACGGTTCCGTGTGTCCAGTCCTTTGGCAGTTGGAATTCGATATAAGAGTAGGTTGTAGCGCCACTGTACGGGCAAAATGTCCCTCATAGCTCACTGTATGGCGTATGCCCTTCTTTATTAGGCCAGTCGGGCAGAACAGTAGGGCGTTAAACCCAATTTCAATTTATTTCCACTTTTCTGCAGCAACCAGATCCATGAAGCCGGGAATACAACCAGACTGTTAGAGTACACGAAGTCTTCAACGAATTCCTCTTGCATGACAACTGTTCGTATGGCTTCTGTTTTTCGTAAAACCAGAACTACTAGACCTCCTGTACCACTGACAATGGGAAATCTGGAACTTTTTCGAGCACCACCAGGATTGAACATGGGGCATCGTGGTAAGTGGATCCCAACAAACGACAATTATATTCTCCAGTATGCCATTCCATACGTTTCTGTCGTTCTGCTGCCCGGCATCCATCACGAAATGGGTCAGATGCACAAAAGTGCACGTGACTGATGAGCACGCACCTGTTCAAAGTATATCTATATTTATTTACACCCACTGCCATTATAAACTTTATCATATATAGATATAAAAAATTTTAAAACAAACAAAATAAGTATAGATATAACAGCTTTCTTCCCGTCGAGTGAAGTGAGTGCGATCCTTAATTTGTTTTAAAACACTCACAAGGGGAGGGAATCATGCTCGTGAATCTAGCAAGAAGAGAACGGTGTGGTTTCAATGGTCGTTGAGATGTAGCTACCCCGGATTAATATATTTACACGTGTTTGGAGGAAATGAACATGAATTCATTTTAATAAGATCCTATCAATGGTAATACACACTTGTCAGCACGTTCTATTCAATTCTATTACTTATATCAATATACACACCATGTTTTACAACCTTCTTTACCTATTTTACAAACACTCCAACAAAAATCTTAAATCCATACTCAAAAACCTCATTAAATTTTCTTGTTGATAAGTGGCGAATATAACGATGATTTTTTTGTGGAATATTTGGCTGGGATGAAAGTTAAGTGACAGTGGAGATGAATAAATAGCGAGTTATAAGATTGGAGACGCTGTCAGTAGGATCACTATTAAGATGGTTTGTGAATGAATCTGGTGTCACTTAAACCATGGTGGCAAACAAACTTCAAGTGGCGGAATACCTCCATGTAGGTGTCCTCATCATATTCACTTCATTCATATGTAAAGAGAAAACACCCATATCTAGAAAGCCACATTAAAGATACATTATGAGACATTAGATAAAAATCCAGCAGTTCCCACTCTAATAGTTTTATAAAATAAGATAATGTAAAGGGGATCTGCTGAAAATTTCATCAATCAAATCAACCCACCCTAAACTGAGAATTTAGCTTGACTAAAGTCGATACGATTAAACAAAACATAGTTTCGATTATCCAGCAACACGCATAGGTCTCTAGACCACCGTCTAGGGCCGAATGTGGCCCGAGAGCAGCCGATATGGGACACCAGGATTGGACGCCAAACCTCGCCGAGCGATTCCGAATTTAACAACACATTTGGATTATTTGTAATTCATCCGATGTTCTAGGTTTTATTTCTTGACCGTGCCTCACAGATGAGTTTCGCATATTTTGAAACTCATAATAATTCCTCATTGTCAAATTGTTTAAATTCCCAGGGAACGCTGAAATGATTTCCATGAAAATTTTAATACAAAAAAAGTGATTTAGTTTATTCCCAACTTGGTATTTCAATCCGACAATTCCCGCCATCAATATCATCCCAAATACAGTAATTAACATTATTCTAAATACTCTAAATCAACTACATTTTCTTTCTTTTTATGGCTACATTATCAAACCGTTTTATATTGAAATCAGTGAAGCGTTGAAGATTATGTTTAAAGAATCAGTGAAGCGGAAACGCCAACTACTGATTGGGGTTAATCAAACATGCTATCACACAGAATAGAGCACCGTCAAATTTCACGCTGAAGTCCCAGAAATACAGAAACTAAACGAAAAGATACACCCCCGGGTCGACTGAAAACTCAGAAGACTGAACTATGCAAAGAATTTCCAGGGTTACTAAGAAATGTCAGGAATATAAAATTCTATTAAAAACGGACCAAGAGTGGAATTGAGATAGTTATTAAGATATCTAGTGTCTCTAGATGAGTTTCCAGATCGCAAACAATCATCACCAACAACATGAATCTCTTGTACGTATATTAGAGAACCCAATCCCTGATGGAACACGCGCCATATTACTGTCATCCATTTATCTTCGTATTCCAAAATTAAATAGCAATAAATTTTGATAAATTTCCTAACAAATTTTCTAGTCATTTCACTTCAATTTTCCTACTGATTATTTCTCCTGTAAGAGGTTAATTAAAATTTATTTGACTTGGTATTTGCTTGTTTTGTTTTTTTAAAAACAGGATTGAGATTGAGTTAACATGTTTTTACCGGGTCTTACTAATCATAAACAACCGACAAGAACGTTTGTTTCGGTCAATATCGTCCAAGCTATTATGGGGTGACCGAAGGGTTAGCAGGTGCGCGCTGTATCATAAGGTCACGTGACAAGGAGTAGAGTCGCTTGTCGGACCTCGTGGGTTTTTTCTCCGGGTCGAACCCGGAACTCTTGGTTAAAGTAAGCAAGTACATTACTCACTGAATCACCACAACCTCTGTTACTGCGTATAGCTATTTGGAGGAATCGAAATGAAGCGACATTTCAGAATTCAAAAATATATTTTCTAATAGAACATGTTTTCGCTTTAGAAAAACAACAAACAAAACCCAAACAAACTAAACTATTGACAAGCAAATTGAAAGAATTAATGAAAGTAGAGTTTTATCATTCTGTTGAATCGTACTCGAGTAAAACTTTTATAACCATATACGTCAATACTTGTCTAAACTACAAAACTAAGTAAAAATAAATTTAAATATTTGAGATGAAATTTATTTAGAAAGTTTGTTAGCGATGATGTAAATATAAAATAGAAGTTTAACGTCAACATGGAGTATGATCACGTTTCTAAAACAACTTCATTCATTGATTTACTGAAAAATCCACAAAATAAAAACACAAAATAAAAAACACATAAATCGACAGCAGGCGAGAAAAATACAAAAAAAATACAAAAAAACCCCCAAACAATTTCATATAGATGAATACAAGAACAATGGGGTTAAATGGAAATTTTTCATGTGTACCCAAATTGAATATAACGAATCGGTTTGTTTGCCTAGAATAGACCTTCTTTTTCCGCACATAATATATTCCAGGAGGCCCATTTGGGATTAAATGGAAAATTTCCATGTGCACCCAAATTGAATAAAAAAATTAATTTGTTTGCTAAGAATAGAACTTGTTTTTAACCCAATGAAATAAACCAAGAGGCCCTTATTGGTTAGGCAGTAGGATCCCACCCCACTCCTTGTTACGTTCACACAGGGAATCGAAACCACCAATTGACCCAATGACAGGCCTTATGTTTCCACGTGCACGCGTTGAATAAATCACAAGACTAACAATAGACCAAGTAACATAGAATCGACCATGGCTCAACCCATCAAACTTGGAGGGAATGGAGTCACAACAACCTCAAGGGTGATGGTGGTCGTAGAAACTTCAAGGATCGTGGACAAAAAAACCTGAAGGGTGAAGTGGCGGACCCAAAAATCTCAAGGGTGAAAAGAGTGTACACATAAACCTCAAGGGTGAAGAGAGTGATCCCAGAAACTTCAAGGGTGGAAAGAGTGGACACAAAAACCCCACGGGTGAAGAGAGTGGTCCCAGAAACTTCAAGGGTGGAGAGGGTGGTCACAACAACCTCAAGGGTGAAGAGGGTGGTCCCAGAAACTTCAAGGGTGGAAAGGGTGTACACATAAACCTGAAGGGTGAAGAGAGTGGTCCCAGAAACTTCAAGGGTGGAAAGAGTGGACACAAAAACCACAAGGGTGAAGCGAGTGGTCATTAAAACTTCAATGATGGAGAGGGAGGTTACCGAAACCTCAAGGATTACAGAGTGATTATAGAAACGCCAAGGGTGGAGAGAGTGGACGCAAAAATCTCAAGGGTGGAGGGGTGGATACAAAAATCTCAAAGACCAAATGGTGGGGGGGGGCACAAAAACCTCAAGGGTGGAGGGGATGTGGGGACACAAAAACTCTAAACCCATCAAGCAAAGCCCGTCATTCCGTTCCCTGATTAAGTCTGTATCAGAGCCCTTGGAAAATGTTGAATTTATTTACATGTTTGTTTTTAGCGTGTTGTTATATTGATTAATAACGTACGATGATATATCAGGTTTCACTTGTTGACAGTTATCACCATATTAATAACGATTATGGCAAACAGGACCAGAGATCAACTTTATTATCACTCGAGTTCGAACCCCGCCTGGTTTATTTCAACTGATTTTACAAAGATGAATGGACCTCAATTAACTGATGTATTATCTGCTCGACTTGTCAATTAATTAGACGAAAAAAACACAAGATAACCCCATCTTTCTTAGATAATATTTTCTCTTGAGAGATGAGCCTCCATTCTGTCATTGTCTTGACTCAGGTGGTGGCTGGTATTTTATTAAATGTGATCGTTTATCTTCATTACGCGTTCATGTATACAATTTTAAAAAAAAACTAAAAAAAGGACGGGTATTTTTAATAAACAATATTATTTACACCAGTATAAACAGTAGAGGAAAACTGCACAGTGGTATATAGACATAACAAACCATACACTGGACCATTCGATAATAATATGATTGATATTGATATCCTATCAATATGATACAAGTCTGTTTCAATAATTCGGTTCCGCGTAGAGGCAGTGGGACAGAGAGAGAACGAAATGCGTTTTAACGTCCACTCGACACAAACTAGGTCATTTCGGGACTAACATTAGCAGTCGGGGGAAACCGGAGAACCCGGAGAAACCCACAACACTACTTTTTGTCACGTACAACCGGAGAATCGAAACCAAGGAACTTGACTCAATGGTGGAGCATTTGTTTAATAGAAGAGTGCCCTGAGCTTAAAGTACCAAAACCGAAAAGTCTGTGATTCTAGCAGACACGCCCCGACTATTCTTATTGCGACACAAATATAAAATTTACTGGGTGTGCCATCTTGTCTATATAGTTCCGTCAGAGTTATCACCATTACCAATTTATTTCAAACCTCTCTGTACCTGTAATTGATATGAGAGAGAGGGAAACAATGGCCAAGTTTTCGGCAATAAGAACATGATAACTGTGTAATAAAACTGGGTAATTACTGCAAAATAGTCTTCTACTGTCATCTATTCATATCATTAGAACATATCTCTCAAGACAAGCCAACATTCTTATAGTATTATACAAGAGGGTTGAGTGGCCGAATGGTCTCTCACTGATATCATTAGAACGTATCTCAGTAGTTTTTGACGAGACCTCGAATCTATAACATTTGAAATGTTCACAAATCCAGACGTTCAGATGGTTTAAAAACTACGGGGATCGTTAAAGCGAGAATTGCATATTTTTAAGTTATATTTTTAAAATGTATTAAGATAAAGTCTTAAAATCGATGGTATCTGTAGATAGTCCTACCTTGTTAAAGAACAATCCTATTAATCCAATAATTCACTATTGCCAGTTGAGAAATTGGCAAAAATATCATTTTCAACGTTTGATGATAGCTATTCACACGGAGGACAGAAAATATGGGAGGTAATTGTGTTATTATTTTCGTTGTTTATGATTTATAAGAGTGGGAAAAAACGCCAATGATCGTATAATAGTGAGTTGACAACCTATTGAGCAAAAGACATAGAAATAATCATGTTTTGACTTTCTTAGAAAATATGAAATTCTCGCTTTAAACCAGCTTAACTTGGTCGTCTGAACTCAAATGTGGGGTAAATAACGCAGTTTAAAACCCCCCAGTTCGCAGTCTGTCTTCGAAAGGCTTTATATTTAGAACTGGTTCATCTTGGTCGACAGAACCGGTTGGCTTAAAAACCCCAGCCCCGGTTCACTTTAGACATGCGAAGTACGCAATAAGTTACATTCCTGAGGAAATTTCGGCCAGATTTCACATGCGTAGTTAACTCTAACCTCCGACTGAAGATGTCAGAATAGTTGTGTGAAATAGGTTTTTTATCGCCCTTTCCACCAAGGTGATATCGCAGACAAGTCAGAATAGTTAAAAAGCCGGCGATTTTGATCTGGTTTTAACACACAGGGAGAGAGAAATGGGGTTTAAAGTCCACTCGACACACACTAGGTCATTCCAATCATGTAGCGGAAACTTATCAATCGTACATTATCTATGCTAGATGAAATAGTGGACTCGTGTGACGCTGAAGAGCACGCGCGGGATAGTGTCTGTATTTTAAGTTGTTTAATGGTCTAGAGCTAAAGTCATTGCGTAATATATTGAAACAACACTCGCTTAACGCCTCGTGCAGTAGTATAAATATATTACTTATTGTGTCGCTCTTGACCATTAAACCAGACGTACAAAAGTGCCATTTATTTCACTTTTTTGCCGAGTTCATTTAAAGAGCTAAATCTGCCAATTGCAGGTCTTTCTTTAGGTCTGAAATGTTATAAAAACTATTAATTAGACATTAATTAACCTACCCAGACCATAATCAACTTTTGATGTCATGGCTAGCCTCCGATATTTACTGGATTGTAATCTGATCTGCTGCTCTCCGCTCATTGATGGTTAAATCAAAACGTAAATAATCGAGACTATGTTTATTATAGTACCAATTTTAGTAACGATGACCTAGGCTAGGCCTAGAATTCAATCGCTAAATTCTCGGTTCAAAGTGAATGAAATTGACCGAAAATTTCAGCAAACTCCTGTTACATCATCTAGTTTGTTTACTGGTAAAAACTGCCAGCGTTTAATCTTAATCTTACATAATGTATCTCATGGAATCTCCCATCATCATGTATCTTTAATTATTAAAAATAAATACAACAAATGCCATTTATTTTATTTTGGCAATCCTCGGTGGTACGTGGCAAGGAGTAGGGTCGAATGTTCAACCTCTTGGGTTTTCTCCGGGTACTCCGGTTTCCTCCCACTGCTAGAGACCCCTACGCACAAGCGAATTATTGAAATAAAATAAAACGATATGTTAGCGCTGAAATTACCTAGTTTGTGTCGAGTGGACGCTAAACCCCATTTCTCTCTCTCTCTCTTTAAATTTTTTTTGCAGAGTTTATTTAATGTGAAATGGTAAAATATTAAAGAGGTATTTTTTAAATCTAAAGTTACCATGTGATTAAATTTTGCAAGGAATGATTATTTTCACGAGGAATTTGAAATGTGAGATTATAATAATGTGCTATATTGAGATTAGAAAGAGTTAGTTGTCAGTCCCCATGGTGATGATTCTAACTAAATGACGTATTTATACTCCAGTAATCTGACAAGCATGATTAGTAAACAGCTGTCTATTAAATATGGCGGACGAGTATTTTCTATCTTTTATTGACATATATTTATGTTTGAGAGGATGTATAATACTAATTTACATAATCTGAAATTATTATAGATTTATTTATACAATTATCTGTAAGGGTCTGTCATTGAGTTAACAGGCGTGGATACGATTACTCGGTTCTACGTGGCAAGGAGTAGGGTCGCCTGTCCAACCTCGTGGGTTTATTCCGTGTCCTCCGGTTTCCTCCCACTGCTAAAGACCCATACGCGCAAGCGAATTGTTGAGATAAAATTGAACCATATGTTAGTCCCGAAATGACCTATTTCGTTTCGTTAAACCCCATCTCTCTGTCTGGGAAAACTTACCCCTATAGAGAGCGAGAGAGAGAAATGGGGTTTAACGTCCACTCGACACAAACAAGGTCATTTCGGGACCAACATATGGTTTTATTTTATTTCAATAATTCGCTTGCGCGTATAGGGGTCTTTAGCAGTGGGAGGAAACCGGAGTGCCCGGACGAAACCCTCGAGGTTGAGAAGGCGCCCCTATCGCCATGCCACATACGCTCACACCAGGGCTCGAAACCACAGCCGCAAGCCAGAGGTGACAGGCCAGCTAGAGGTCGAAGCGTGGCACTCTAGACAACTAGGCCATCCCAACCCCCCTACCCCTATAGAGCCCGCTACATGTTGTATGCGGGTGGGCGCGCGCGAATGGTTAGCACGTGCGCGTTGTGTCATAAAGCCTGTTATTGAGTCAATTAGCTTGGTCTCCAATCCCCGGTTGTACGTGACAAGGAGTAGGGTTGCCTGTCCAACCTCGTTAGTTTTCTCCGGGTCCTCCGGTTTCCCCCATTTCTCTCTCTCTAATGTCGTATGCCCGTCTTCATTAGTCCATTTGGGACAGAAGAGTAGGATGTTAAACCCCATTTCATTTCATTTAAGGATTTTTGAGCCGGACTTGGTTAGCTATGTGAAATCCTCATTTAATTAAGAAGTGGTACCAGGTGTTTAGTAGTCTTGAATTCACATGACTCAAGAATAGCAGGGTGAATATATGACGTCCCCGGGGATTTTCCAGTCTGGCTTTTGATTATACACTGTTGGGAGGGGGCGCTTTCTTCTGCGCCCTTATGCGAATTATTAAACTAGAAACATGGTCGTCAAAGAATTGTTTGGTTACTTCTTCAAACAGAAATTGGAAAATTAGTTTACTAAGGCTCCCTTTTGCGCGAGAGTCTGCTACACAGACAACCCGCCCTGAGCACCAACAAACCATCCTGAACACCAACCCATCACCCTGAACCGTCCCGAACAGAACACACGCAAACCGCTCTGAGCACCCACAATCCGCTTTGAGCAAACACGAACCACCACGAATACATACACACCGCTCTGAATATACACAAACCGCTCTGAACGCCAACGGGGTTTAACGTCAACTCGACACAAGCTAGGTCATTTCAGGACTAACATATGGTTTAATTTTTATTTCAATAATTCACTTGCGCGTGGGGGTCTTTAGCAGTGGGAGGAAACCGGAGTGCCCGGAGAAAACCCACGAGGTTGGATTGTCTTAAATATGAAGAGATCTTGTCAGACTGCATCTGAGTTAAATTCTATGTGTATTATAAATTCATACATCCGTGTGTGGTATAGAATTAGCTCTTTGGTGTTTAAGAACTCTTATAATTTTGGAATCATATTTAATCTGATCTCGCCTGCCAACTGTGTGTTCTGAGAATTCACAAACATCAAATCTACCCCCGTGTATTCGTTTAATCTCTTCACGAAATTAGCTTTTATTTATTTTTTACGAAATGATTTCTTCAATAAATATTATCTTTATTTTGAACACGTGTAGGGTTCTGAAGAAGGGAGGTAATTATTCCAGATAGGAACCATTTCAGCTTATCAAGATCTGAGATCCTCATCTCTCAGCTGGCCCAACACTCGGTTTATTTTTATCAAATTTCTCGCAGATAAATTTTCAAAAATATCTTCTGATTTCTCACTAATTCTATTTTTTTATTTGGGGTGTTTTTGGATGGTGGCCGTTCGTTCTCTGCGCTTGATGCGTGCCACCCAGACTGACAGTTGCGATTACTGTTATTTTTAAGATCAGCCTGCTAAATGTAATATGTTTATGTTAAAAATACGCTCTCGGTAAATTTTCTTCTGGCGGTTTTAAATTATTAATAGCACCTGCTTGCTATGTTCTGTAAGATTGACAGCAATTTGTCATTGGATACCTGACAAAACACATAGCTTCTACATCATCATCGCCATCTTTCTAAAACTACACTCAAAAATAGAAACATAATTTAAAGAAACGGACTACTCTCACTGACTAGAAATTTTCATAATGAAATGATGTTTAACGTCGTATGATTCTGCACTGACTGGGGTAATGAAAACGGGCATGACACCATACAAAGTGGCATGAGGTAAATTTTGCTTGAACAACGGCGTTACGGCCTACTTTTATTTCGAATTCCAATTGCCAAGGGATTGAACTTCGGATCTCATGATAAGCCAGCCAGCGATGGCCGAATGGTTAGCGTGCGCGTACTGTATCATACGGCCTGCCATTGAGTCAACTGGCGTGGTTTGAAATCACCGGTTGTACGTGGCAAGGGGTAGGGTCGCCTGTCCAATCTCGTGGGTTTTCTGCGGGTACTCCGGTTTCCCCCCACTGCTAAAGACCCTTAGGCGCAAGCGAATTATTGAAATAAAAATCAAACCATATGTTAGTCCCGAACTGACCTAGTTTGTGTCGAGTTGACGTTAAACCCCATTTCTCTCCCTCTCTTTCTCTCTTTGGGACTTAAAAGGCAAGTCAACTATCTTAGTGTCTTTTCTCAAACTGAGCTAACTGTAGACGGACAGCCAAGGTTTAGTATGGCATATACATTAGCGTTGACGTACTCTATACAGCTTAGGCGAAACCCTCCTCATAACACTCGATAAGGCCCACATTGATTCGCCCGACTAGTGAAAACAAAATAAACAAAAAATCCCAAACAAACCAAAAAACAAAACACAATAAAAAACGCAGGACGTAAACCCGATTTCATCTCGGTTTTATCAGAGATATTGAAATACAATGAGATTAGAACAATTGTTGGAGTTCCTTTCTTTGTGTTTCTAAAACTGACATATAAATCTAATTATTCTAAGATTTGTTTTCATTGAGTTGTAGGCGTTTCACTTTAATTATTGTCCCTGGACGTAAATGAACAGTTAATTATAGAAAATAAAACACAGTTTCCATGACTATTTGGAATCTACCACCCACACCCAATAGATCAAAATACTCCATACATGGATAAAGGTTTACGTCATTCCTTGTAAAAAATGGTAGACGGAATCAGGGGTGTAAGAGAGAGAGAGAGAGAGAGAGAAATGGGGTTTAACGTCCACCCGACACAAACTAGGTCATTTTGGGACTAACATATGGTTTCAATTTTATTTCAATAATTCGCTTGCGCGTAGGGGTCTTTAGCAGTGGGAGGAAACCGGAGTGCCCGGAGGAAACCCACGAGGTTGAGAAGGCGCCCCTATCTCCATGTCACATACGCTCACACCAGGGATTGAAACCACAGCCGCAAGCCAGAGGTGACCGGCCAGTTAGAGTTGGAAGCGCGGCACGCTAGACCACTAGGCCATCCCAACCCCCAGGGGTGTAAGAAGCCATTACAGGAAGATAGAAGCGACATTTTAAAGGGAAGTAATTAAAGGAAATTGTATTTGAAATGAAATGGGTTTAACGTCCAATTGTTCTGCTCCAACTGCATACAAAATGTTAGTACATACATGGATAAAGGTTTACGTCATTCGTTGTAAGAATTGCGAGACAGAATCTGGGATGTAAGACGCCATTACGGTAAGACCGAAGCGATATGTTTAAAGGAAAAGGTTATGTATTTGAATTGAAAATAATGGGGTTTAACGTCCACTGTTCTTCTCCAGCTGAGCTATTGAAGCTGGGCACACATCATGCAGTATGCTATGATGGAAATTCATAAACTACATTTATAACGAATTCAAACTGTCATAGAGGTTGGCCAAGAAAGTTCATCGGGAATTTTCCGCCGTGGCACCGCCTTGTCAGTGGTGCATGATAACGTGTAGTCGCTCGGATGGCGGGAGAGAGTGAAATGGGGTTTAACGTCCACTCGACACAAACTAGGTCACTTCGGGACTAACATATAGTTTAATTTTATTTCAATAATTCGCTTGCGCGTAGGGAGGAAACCGGAGTACCCGGAGAAAACCCACGAGGTTGGACAGGCGACCATACTCCTTGCCACGGGGGGATTTGAAACCACGCCAGTTGACTCAATGGCAGGCCGTATGATACAGCGCGCGCACGCTATACCGTTCGGCCATCCAACCCCCCCCCCCCCCGCTCGGATGACAGATGGAATTGGATATAAGAGTAGGCCACAACCCTATTTTAAAGGCGGAAAGCCGTTGTCTAGGCAAAATTCCTGCGCACGACTGTCTTCCTGATCCCGGTTGGTGTGCTGCATGAAGATGGGACGTTAAACCACATTTCACGAAATACCCGAAACTGCTCCTTTAATGGGTTTTTTTTTTTTTTTTTTTTTCTTTATTTTTAATAGATGTTATATTTATATTTGAAATCAGCAAACCATACTACATATTTGATTAATACAATTAATTATAACTGAATTAGAAATACATAAATTATTTACATATATAATTTAGTGAATGGACATGAATATGATTATCTACTCTTACAAAATCGAAGGCGAAACGACAGGTTTGTAAACTGTTCCTTTAATATTGTGTAACCTTACCTGACCATGTTTCCTATGAAGATGATATTTTAAATACAAATAAAAGATAGGATATTCTCTTTGAAGTCAAGTGGCATTTTATTAAAACTTACACCGAATTAGACAAAAATAACATTTACATTTAATACCACCCGTGTGTGATGACCTTTATCAGATATAGAAATGATCCTCAAACAAACCTAGATCTTGTTTTCTTCTATAATCTATATCTATCATGTCCGGTTACCATTTGTCAGGCACAAAGGCTGGGAGGCTGACATGGGGATTGTGTATAAAACAGACGTGCCATGTTCCGATTAGTGGTGCACCTTAAAGATCCATTGTAAGGTGAAATTCGATGTAGGTCAATGCGCAAAGGGCTATAATTCACCTCCATAATTCTGTACACGTAACCAAACAAAGCCATTGGCTTTAAATTGCACGTCAAGAGTACATGGGTCGTGTGTGGACCTTGGTTTTTTTGTGCCATCCGAAGGACTAGACGCTTTTACCATACCAGGTCGTCGCTCCAGCACTACTAACACGGAATATCCAATCCGGAAATCCCTACGAACTTTCTCGGTCAACATATGGATGGGACCAGGGGCCACTCTGGCGTCCTGGTGCAAACAGAACTAGGAGATTTATGTATCACTCAGAGAGATTTTAAAAACTCATTCAGAAAACTGACAAACATTCTGCTAGAGACAAGTCGAGACGCCAGCAAACTCAAATTACACGAAATCTCACACAGAAAAAATAAAATATGATGCGGATCTCAATTTCAACATTTGGCCGGAAATCCCCTCTAATGACGACCATAAAAACATTGTTACATATTTCACAAAATTTATAAAAACAATAGAGTGTTGCTTACATCCGTTTATGACGGGGGCGTTTCCGGTTCTTGAAATAAGAGTTGTCGCTCCCTTGTTTAAAGATGGTGAGATAAAAATAGGCGGATACCAAAATACTCTTGCGATCATTCTTATACCCATGTAGCCATTGAAATGAAAGGAAATGGGGTTTAACGTCCTAATGTTCTGCTCCGACTGGGCTAATGAACGGAATTGTGCCTGGATAGCGGCACTGCAACCTATACACTTGTGTCGAATTTCAACTGCCAAGGGATCTTTTACGTGCAAACCAGTGTGGGTTTAAAGTAGCCAAGTCTTTAAAACAATATCACACAACGTCTTCGACACTGAAAACACAAATTATTTGTCGATTTAAATCAACATTGCTGTTGTTATGTTTATGGAAAACGATAGGCTTCTGATACCCAATATTTAAAACAAAATAGACATTTTACCATTGGTACACGAATCTTGTACCATAATGCGTTTCGGCGCCATTTGCAATGTGGGGCTCGATGAACAAGGCTAGACATTTTCCAAGTCATGTCAAACGGTGACGTCATATTCTAATCTGGAGAGCATGCGCAATAAATACTACTGGTGTAGCTTGAAATAACCAGACGCTAGATATTGCCATTCGATTGAGATTTCTGGCGTTTTTCACCGAACATAACTGATTAGAAATTAGAGTAAAACGGAAACGATTGGATATAAATCCGTTTATATAGCCTCATATTACATTATTATATGCGTTGCGACCAATTTGTGTCAATTTATATGTCCCAAATATTAGCGATTTAGTTCATTTAACAGACGCGTGATTGGATAGGATCGGTTGAACGTGATTGATCTTGATTTATATAACCACTACCCGGGCTAAACTTCCCTCATAGCACAAATTAATGTATCGCGTAATGTATCCCAGTTTGAGCAGAACAGTAGGACGTTTATTTGTGTTCTATATTTGTACAGTGTACAGGTGTGATTGAAAAATATCCCGATGGATTAGTTATATAAAATCTTTATTTAATACCTAGCCTCGGGGGTAGAAACAAACCCCACGTGATATCCGCCCGCCATGCTGGGTGATATTCTATAAACATGGCTGGAATCTGCTGTCAGTTTTGAATTTTGAAATAGATATATGACGTGATGTCTAAAAACATTACATTATTTTATTTAATACATCTGACACGCAGACGTGAGCAGCAGCTCGTTTTTTGTCCCCGTAGAACTTTTCAATATGAACACGAACAACTGCGTTTTCAGAAATTGGTTTTACTTGGGGTGATTGTTAATGTGTACATTTCGTGAACGGCGAGGGGAACGCAGGTCTGTTCGTTCCTGGAGTTGTACGACCCCACGTCCACCAAAGGGGATATGGTAGATACGGGGAATGCACATTTTCCAAGGACATGTTCAGTGTGCTATCCAATGGACGCTATATCTGAAACTACCAAATACACCAATAACTGTCAACGTAAAAGATCCACAAACTTTTACAATTCAAGTGCTACCCTGGAAAATTTCTTCCTGGTGAATTTCATTCATTCAATTCCATTAAACATAATGTCGATATAAAAATTACCTGGATGACAGTTGCTACATGTGACTCGAACATAGAAAATACCAGTAATACCATTAGGATATCATAACCGGGCAAAATTCTTCTTCATGCGCGTAAAAGTAAGAAAATGATGGTAAATATTGTCTTTAAGAGTTATTAATGTACTGTGAAGGTAAAAGTTCCATTCATACAAACTAAACTAAGAACCATGTTAGTCCCAAAATTAAGAAGGAAGTACACGTATTGTCTCTAAATGTCATTAATGCAAATTCTGTCCTTTCTTGTAAATATCATATTTTAAACATTTAAAACAGCACTGGGTAAGATCAGATAAAGGGCTGACAGTTCTCGCTATGATAGTTTAAAATAGATAAAGAAAAGAGACTATGCTGACAATTCTAGTCAAATTACATTCCTCTGGGCGTCGATATCAGCGATTGAATTATAGGCTAGCTCTTGCCTATTTCATGTTTAAACATATATTATCCAAGAGTCCGTATTTTACAGGTCTTTCTTTGGGCCTTAATTGAATTATACAGACAATATTCGATTCTCGATGCCATCGCTAGTCTACGATATTTCGCGGATTGGAATGCATTTTTTGAAAAATAATTGAATCGATAAATGAATAATCGATCGATTATTCAAAAGAATTCAAAAGCTAATATTTCGCTTGAGAGTAGAGAAAGTGGACTGAAATTTTCAGCATATTCTATCTGCATTATCTATTTTGTAACTATTATAGCTATAGCTTTTGTAACTATTATAGCTATTTATCTAATCTCCCGTAATGTATATTTAACCTTTTAGGGCACTATGGGGGTGTTCGATTGTCACTCTTGAAAGTTCCGAATCGACAGAATTGACAGAATTGCAATCAAGTGATGTGGAATTAAGTCCTAAAACAGTTCTGTCAGTCCCAACAAAAGCTTCTCTTTTTTTATAAATTACAGTTCCGATTCATCTGAATTGCATATTAATAAAATAAAACCTCTTGTCCTTTCTTCCATATAAAATCATCGTAAATTGCTTCTAGAGTATTTAAAGTTCAGGGAATCATGATGGCGGACGTAATAACACAATTACATTATATCGAATTTAGACTAGTATATCAAGTATTTTCATACAAACTCTATTATTATATCTCACTGGATAATAAAGAATAATTTCGGGTTAAAGTGGCCAAGTGTTGAGATGACGGATTGTGACCTGAAGTGTTTTGTGAAGGAAATGAACCTATGAAAAAGTGAAAGAAAAATTAAATGACGGTTTAGGTGTAATATAGCCAACCATTTGGTTATCGTGTCATTGCCGCTGGCCTACAATATCAGATTTAATAGACATTTTCATCACAGATCCACTCGAGAAATACCGGGGACAATTTTCATCATTTTCAAGTGGTATTAAAATATAAGATTTGACAGGCTGAAGGGGATAACGTCAGAAAGAGAAAAAACTCAGTTTGTGTTTTATTATTGAAGTGGAGGTTGGTTGGAAGATGAGCTATAAGACCCATACCTTCTTCTAGATTACATCATTATGGTTGATGATGGAATCATAGATTGTCACTTACTGCATGATCTTATACAACCTACTTATTCTACTTCAATATATTGAAAGGTCATGTTACATCACAGTTTTAAACTCTGGTGTGGTTTCCCCTAGTCATTGGTGCAGGAAGCAGGACTAGTGACCTAAGAAGGACAGCTGTTTAGTCGTTCGGATGGGACGAAAAAACGAGGTCCCATGTCAAAGATCCTTTAGCAGTCGGAATTCGATATAAGAGTAGCCCTAAGCAAAATTCCCATGATAGGACACGGTATGCCTGTCTTCGTTAGCTCAGTCGGATCAAAACAGTAGGACGTTAAACCCTATTTCATTTTATTTCACTATGGGGATGCTCGATTCACGGTCCAGAACGTCCCGAATCGACAGAATTACAATCGAGTGACGCGGAATTCAGTCCTGTCACAGTTCTGCCAGTCCCAACAGCTGAGGTGGAGTGAGTAGAATCGTGACGTATTCCTAGGTAAAAAATATGTTTCAGCTGTCATGATTGGTTGAGATATTTATTATACAGTCGACACATGCGTTGTACTCCGAAATTCTCCCATTCACTCGATTGACACCAGTTTTGGAATTCAATTCCGGAACTGTGAATCGAGCACCCCCATTATAATCCGGGACAACCAAGTTAAAAGGTCAAGTTATAACATACCTCCACAACTTTATAATACTGGAGGCCTGTTTCACGAAATTTTAAGTAAGATGAAAATCCAAATTTTAGTAATTTTATTGGATAATATTACATTGATTTTAATGTTTATCCAATAAAAATTGAAGTATCTACTAAAATTTGGATTTTATCTTCAGTTTAAAGGGAGATGAACCACATGGCCCATTAAAATTTTTAAATTTAAGATTCAACATAGAAGTATAATTTTTACTATAAATACTGTTATTTACACTATATTTGCACACCCGGGATTTCAACCGCATTCATCTTGCTGGAAACCCGCAACAACAACAGATGTCGACTTTGGTTACATGCTACGCTGTCACCCATCCATGTAATGCTTGTTATCTCTCGAACATCAGATGACACTTCTCATTTATGTATGCCTGCGTGTGTAAATTCAGAGAGAGCGAGATAGGATAGAGAGAGAGGGTGTGTGTGTGAGAGAGAGAGAGAGAGAGAGAGGGAGAGAGAGAGAGAGAGGGTGTTAACGTCCACTCGACACAAACTAGATCATTTCGAGACTTAAACATGGTTCAATTTTACTTCAATAATTCATTTGCGCGTAAGGGCATCAGCAGTGGGGTGAAACCGGGGACCCCGCAGGTAACCCACGAGGTTTGGCAGGCGACCCTAGTCCTTGTCAAGTACAACCAGGGAATCGAAACCACGCCAGTTGACTCAATGAAAGACCCTATTTTACCGCGCCCACGTGCTTACAATTCGGCCATCCAACCTCCCAATTCAGAACGGAAGATCATCATGGGCTGGTAAAATTATAAAATAATTTGAGTAGGAACCGCAGATATAATCGATTTATTGGTTTTTAAACATTAAATGGATCCCTTCTCGTAAAGAAAATCAAAGTGATTAAAATAAATTCTGTCAGTCTTGTTCTCGTCTTGAAGGATATCACTAAGCAGTGACGTAATTGAACCTATTAAACATAAAGGACGCGGACCAAAAAATATGACGAACTCGTCATAAAATTAAAATCTCGTAAAATCTCGTCTTAATACGGTTTATGACATCAAAGTCGTCCAACATATGAGTGTTCGTTTGATCTCCGGGACGAATTATTCTTAAGATTGGAAAAAGATCTGAGAGAGATTTTATGTCGATTGATTCCAGGAAATTTCAATAGAATTTGATCCCGATATTTCATTCGGACTATTCGGTTTGCGACGGCTTGACCGAGCCACTCACATCCAATATTCTGCAGTCGCGAATGCATAACGTATTATTAAAAAAATGTTCATTGGCGTGTGCCGCATTTAAACAAATTTTATCTCCAGATATTATTGTTGCTATAGGTTACCAACTTTTCTAGATGGTATAAATGATTTACATTTTAATTTCCGTAAATAAGCTTTATGATACCGCCATGACTACGCATGTCCAAAGGGATGATATTTCTGATTCAATGCCCATAGGTTTATTTCAAGACTGAGGGCCTGACGACAGCTGTCTAGTCGTTCGGATGAGACGAAAAACCGAGGTCCCGCGGCATGCACGTAAACGATCCTTTTGCAGTTGAAATTCGATATAAGAGTAGGCTGTTGCGCCGCTGCCCGGGCCAAATTTCCCTTATAGCACACTATATGGCGTATGCCCGTCTTCATAAGCCCGGTTTAGGAGCAGAATAGTAGGACGTTAAACCCTATTTCATTTCATTTTGCACCAGAACTGTAAGAATGAACTCTACGTACCGAGTGACTAGTTATCAGAAACATGGCGAGCGGTATTTTTCTGATTTATAATAGAAATCGTTTACTAGGAATTAATTATTGATACCGATTTATCTGTCTTGATAACCCCCCATATTTACTGTTTGGTCTTGAGGCTTAGATTGTCTTTTAAAGATGGCCTCAAGCTAAATAGAAAATGAAAACCAACTATAAACACATAAAAATCCCCACGTGATGGGCCAGCGCCATTTTTTTCTAGCCAGATTTTAATTTACATCCTGCTTAAGTCCCGTTTTTATCTATGACAGAAGTTTTCAAGAATATTGATTTTTAACCCCGAAGTTTTGAATTCCGAAGTGTAACAGAGATAAAAAAAGGAATAGGGTTTAACATCCACTCGACACCAACAATGTCATTTCGAAACAAGCATGGTTCAATTAATTTTATATCAATAATTCGCTGTAGCAGTGGTAGGAAATCAGAGGACCCGGAAAAACTCACGAGGTTTGACAGGCGATGCTACTCCTTGTCACGTCTTGAAGCGGGGAATCGATACCACGCTGCATAGCATATACACAGGGGCGTTTTAAGGTTTATCATGGCGGAGGCTACACTATTTTGAGGGCCCTCTTTCGCGAGGAGGGGGGGGTGTCTTGATTGATGATTTTTATGCCAATGCAATGACTGCATTCTCATTCAGTAATGGATTCGACAGTAACAGTGAACCGTATAGAAAACGATTGACTCGGACTTGGGGCCCTTTCCCTTGGCCAGAGGGGCTCTTTTGTCAGACGTAGGGCCCTTTTCTCTGCCTTTAGGGCCCCCCCTAACTAGGGTACTTTTTCATTTTCTCATCGGTTTTAGCATTTTTCTCCCGTTTTACTTTTCCAATTCCTTTGATTTTTTTTCGCGAGGAGGCTGGCGCCTCCAGCGCCTCAGCTATAAAACGCCTTTGCATATACATTTTTGGGGGGTTGGGATGGCCTAGTTGTCTAGAGTGCCGCGCTTCGACCTCTAGCTGGCCGGTCACCTCTGGCATGCGGCTGTGGTTTCGATCCCTGGTGTGAGCGTATGTGGCATGGAGATAGGGGCGCCTTCTCAACCTCGTGGGTTTCCTCCGGGCACTCCGGTTTCGCCCCACTGCTAAAGACCCCTACGCGCAAGCGAATTATTGAAATAAAATTGAAACCATATGTTAGTCCCAAAATGACCTAGTTTGTGTCGAGTGGACGTTAAACTCCATTTCTCTCTCTCTCATATACATTTCTTCATTTGCATGACCGGTTCAGAAAATAGGAAGCTTAGCTCGCATTTCATTTTATTCTGATTGCATTGCACAGGCAATGTTACTGTATGGTTTGTACTGTCTCTGTTTTACTGTGCAGGTTTCCTGCAATTTCTATTAATAAAGGCAATATGTTTATATTACAACTATAAACTTATTGCAGTAATAATGAAAAATACCAAAGCAGATTTCGCATCATAAATCTTTTAAAGTCGAGAACGTAAACAACATCCACCTCGACATTTTGAACCAGGGGCCAACTCGTTCTAAAAGATTTATATATAAAAATTATACATCATTTATTTTATGGGATTACCATATCCGTGCAGAATACAAAACTCTCCTCATCTTCAAAAACACCGATTAACCATAGCAACCAGACTTGAGGTAATATCTTCATTTAACGAGCGTTATGGATAAACAAGCAGTAAAATATGGCCAATAACAGAGGAAAAAATTAAACTATGTATTTGAGAATAATCGTAAATCATGTAGAGACTCGTGGCTTCTGTCTTTGATGTTTTTGATATGAATGTGAGTAGGATGATGGATGGGAGAAATTATTTGTACCAGATCCCCGGCTATTAACATCCACAGTTACAAAAATTATAACTCGTTAGCCAATATTTTATGGTCGTTAATAAATCTGTACCATTCTCATTGGCGTTATTACTGGCGAGATGAACTGGAGGTCCGTTACAGACTCGTTCCAAGCTGGAAGAAAATATAATGGCGTTTAATGTTCTAATTCTCTGCAACGACTACTAGGCTAATTAAGACGAGCATACGCCATAATATAGTGTGCTTTGAGTGAATTTTGCCAGGCAGCAATTACATTCCAACACTCTTAGTCCCGAAATGACCTAGTTTGTGTCGATTGGATGTGAACGCCCCCTCCTCTCTCTCTCTCGCTCTCTCTCTCTCTTACCAACTGTAGTCCTCTCAGGCCCCGTCATCAGTGATATTACCAACTGTAGTTCTCCCAGACCCACATCAGTAATATTGCCAACTACACTCCTATCAGACCCACGACATCAGTAATATTACCAACTGTAGTCCCCTCAGACCCCAGCATCAGTGATATTACCAACTGTAGTTCTCTCAGACCCACGGCATCGGTACATTTACCAGATACATACCTTTAGAACAACCACCGTGTATCTGTATTTTTGTATGAGTGGGAACGGGTTGTTTATGTTTGATGTGATTATATTTAGTGAGAAGATGCCAGTTATAATTTACATGAGCTAACCATCACCACACATCATATTACATCTGATAATCTTCACACTAATCACCATTATCTTTATATTACAATAATTATACTGGGCCGGCCACCAGCACAGGCGGCAGAAAGAAAATATGGAAAAAATGAAAAGGTGAAACGATTAAGGAAAAGAAATAATGGGATTTAATGTCGTATTGTTCTGCTATAGGGGAAATTTTGCCCGGACAGCGCCGCTACGGCCTATTCTTATATATACTATTCAAAAAAAGTAGGGGATATTTGATTTTGGGGGCATGATACTAAAATATGCAAATGACTACGAAAAAAGTCACTATAGAACCTAACAGAAGAAACATTTCCAGTTACATGTGACGCCCAAACGCACCAATAGCTACCGCATGGAATGCAGGTGATGCTTGGGATCATCATGGGGGTCCAACCCAAGATTTGCACGACTCTGGCTTTGAATGTTACAGTCATTGTGGCATTGAATTCCAGGGTGGAAACATCAGTTTAATTGTTTTAGTGACCAGAAAACAAATTTTGATATGCGTCGGCTTACCCAAAATGAAAGGTTACGTGCCCTTGGCATGCTACAGATCGGCACAACACAGGCGGTTGTGGCGCGGACGATGAATGTTTCTCAGTCTGTCATAAGCAGGCTATGGTCCAGATACCGTGATACACAATCTGTACAGGACAGACCACGCTCAGGTCGACCAAGGGCGACAACTCAAGCCCAGGATCGATTTATCCGTACCTTGGCCTTGAGAAATCGTGTCATCATAGCAAATCAGATCAGCGCTCGTCTTCAAACAGACACTGGTGTGAGAGTGAGTGGCCAGACGATTCGGAATCGACTGCATAGGGGTCACCTTCGCGCCCGACGTCCTCGCGTGATCCCTTGTTTGAGAGATCATCACATTCAGGCAAGACGCCGTTGGTGTAGGGATCGTCAACACTTGGATAATCGACGCTGGAGCAATGTGATGTTTTCAGATGAGTCAAGGTTCACTGTTGATTTTTTGGACAGACGTAGGAGGGTGTGGCGTCGTCGAAACGAGCGCTTCCAACACGTTAACGTCATCAGACATGATCGATTTGGGGGTGGTTCTGTTATGGTGTGGGGAGGCATCACTGTTGCTGGAAGAGCGGCTTTACATGTTGTTGCAGGGCGTGTTACAGGCCAGTACTACCGGGACAACAACTTGGCAGTCGATGTTGTGCCGTTCGCACGACGTCATGGCCGCCGTTTCATCTTCCAGGATGACAACGCAATATGTCACAGGGCCAGGGTCGTTACAGGTTACCTCCAGCAACAGAACATCACCACATTACCTTGGCCAGCACTGAGTCCCGACCTCTCCCCCATCGAGCATGTCTGGGACATGCTTGGACAGAGGTTACGTCAACGTCAACAACGTCCTGCCAATGTCCAAGAACTTGCTGCTGCGTTGCAACAGGAATGGGACAATCTGGACCAAAATGACCTTAGACGTCTCATTAGGTGTATGCCACGTCAGATCAATGCTTGTTTGGCAAACAGAGGAGGATTTACCCGTTACTGACTTTGTTGTGATGCTGTGGTAACTTTGCTGTTTGACCCCGGGTATCATTTTACCCTTATAATGGTCAGTCTGTGCCTTACTTCGTCTAACGATCATTTGGAATAAATCGATGAATGTGAACTTCATTTCATTTTGTCATTTGTTTCTTCATCAGTTTCATTAGGTGACTTTAATAACACTTAAAAATCAAATATCCCCTACTTTTTTTGAATAGTATATAATTCCAACTGACAAGGTATCTGTTACATGTACGCCAATCTGTATACGGGACCTCTGGTTTTGGGGGTTTTTTTTTACCTCGTGGGTTTCGTCCGGGCACTCCGGTTTCCTCGGTTTCCTCCCACTGCTAAAGACCCCTACGCGCATTCGAATTATTGAAATAAAATTGAAACCATATGCTAGTCCCAAAATGACCTAGTTTGTGTCGAGTGGACGTTAAATCCCATTTCTCTCTCTCTCTCTCTTTTTTTTCTTATCCCATCCGAACGACTAGACAGCTGTCCCTTTTCATGCCCTCTTGAAAATATGGAATAAAATGAAATGTTGAAATGATAAACGAATTAAAAATGGGATTTAACGTTTTGTTGTTCTGCTATGAGAGTAATTTTGCCTACCCTTATATAGAAGTCCAACTGCCAAGGTATCGGTTACGTGCACGCCCATGTATACACGGGATCTCTGTTTTTGATCATTCAAGGCGCGAGATGATGATATAGATGTGATATCACAATGAATCTCGATGTGATCGTAATAATTCGTTATAAAAATTGACGTCAAACGGGGTACTGGATTTCCCTGTTTAAGAATACGCCAAAATGACTTTAGAGAGAGCACATATTTCTACAACAATTGCAAAGCTGGGGTGGGGGGTGAATCCTGTATTGCAAGGAATACCTGAATCCGCTCCTGCATTGGCGTTCACTTAAAAGGAACCTTGACAGTTGGAATTCGATATAAGAGTAGGCCACAGCGACGATGTCAGCGCAGTGTGGTGCGGCGTTTGCGCGTCGTCATTGTGGTCGTCAAAATGCAACACCTAGTAACTCACTTCTTTGCTTATTTTGAGAAAACAAAGGAAAACGTAATGAATGAATATTTAAACCCCAGCTTCTCCATTGATTTGACTATTGATTTACTAGGTTTTTCTGTGGCATAATAAGCAAATAAATGAAGTTGCTAGGTTGTGTCATGGGTGTAACAGCTTACAAAATCAAAAGATTGGAATATCTAGTACAACAACAGGACGCACATGCCCTAGTAACGACAAATTTGGTACTAACTCAATTTTGACAAAAACGTGAGTTACTAGGCGTTGCCTTTTGACGGGAGCTTATCCCAGTTGAAGCAGAACAGTAGGACGATCAACTCCATTTTATTTCGGTTCGTTTATTTTAAAAACAAGTAGCATGGGCACATTTATTTCATCACTTTCAAATACGTTTGTTTGTGGTTTTAATTCATCCGACAAGGGTTAATAATAAAAGCCATTTCGACCAATAAACAGGTAAATGGATGAATCATAGGTGTACAGACCATTACACCTGTCCTCTTGTCATTTTATTATACCTGTAGAACGACATTATTACAGGTAAATATAACATGTAAATAAATGGCCGCCGTCAAGGTATTATTGTTATATACACTCAACTTGCCACGATAATAAATGATAAGTATGATATAGACTGTTTCATCAAACTTGTTTGACAACTAGCTGTGGTTCGCAATTAGTTTTATGTTAGAGTTGGGGTAAGAGGACGAATGGTTAGCACGTGCGCGCTGTATCATAAAGCCTGTCATCGAGTCAAATGGCGTGGTTTTGTTTCCCCGGTCGTACGTGACAAAGAGTAGGATCGCCTGTCTAACCTCGTGGGATTTCTCCGGGTCGTCCAGTTTCCTCTCACTGCTAAAGAAACCATGTGTTAGTTCCGAAATGAACAAGCTTGTGTCTAGAGGACGTTAAACCCCATTTCTCTCTTATTTGGTTGACAGGAAATCAAACATCAGTGTGTTTTGTTTGTTTAAAGGTGCATTATGTAAGGATTGGATATAAAAATGTCTATAAATCTGATTAAAATACAGACTTGTATTTCGTTCTGTTTCTTATACTTTCGATGGGCTCTATTACATCCCGGGGTGGGGGGGTGGGGGGTGGGATGGCTTCGACCTCTAGCTGGCCCGTCACCCCTGGCTTGCGGCTGTGGTTTCGATCCCTGGTGTGAGCGTATGTGGCATGGAGATAGGGGCACATTCTTAACCTCGTGGGTTTCCTCCTGGTACTCTGGTTTCCTCCCACTGCTAAAGACCCCTACGCGCGCAAGCGAATTATTGAAATAAAATTAGAAACCATATGCTAGTCCCAAAATGACCTAGTTTGTGTCCAGTGGACGTTAAGCCCCATTTCATTTCCTCTACTACATAGTGCATCAGGGGGCGTACGAGGGACTTTTCACCCTATCACGTCAGACATTGGTTAATCAATCAACGTTGACGTTTCTAGTGGTTTACCCACAGTTCCATGCATCGCACGCCAAGAAGAGATTGTTTCATTGGCTAATTCCTCATATATCAACCAGAATGCCTGTTATTTAACAACTCTTTCAGATCCTAGAAATGTTTGTCTGCGATATCACTCCTCTGGAAGTAGGCGTTAAAGCATCAGGTAGTAGTAATAGCCCTATTGTTGTGAAGACAAATAAAACGAAATTGTGAACTATAAAAAACGAAGCGAAATAGGATTGTGTTTTAACCAGATTTTTGATATATATTCGTATTACATTATGATATGCGTTGTCAATTTCTAGGTCGCAAATATTAGCGATTTAGCCCCTTTAATAAGTTTTGAATATGTTTGCGTGAATTTTGTAATATAAGTATTTGAATGATATATAGTTGTATTCATAGATATAAGTGTGAAAGTGTGGGTTTTTAACAACATTGTGTGAAAGTAGTTGGTGTAGGGGGAGTACTGTATACCTGTTTAAATATATCTACACCTATATTTGATATACCATACCTGTGTTATATATAATCACCTGTAATATAGACCACGACACACCTGGCTAGCGGTATTATTAGGGTAGGTACGACACACCTGGCTAGAGGTGTTACTAGGGTAGGTAAGACACAGGTGATCACAATAGTATAACAACCCAGATGGTCAGTTCGGGAATTTCCTGTCTGGTTGACTCTTGTAAATGTTTCTTGAAGAAGGGTCTGGTAAGAGAGGGCGTCTAGTCATTCGGATGGGACGAAAAGCCGAGGTCTGGACCAGAGAACAGAGCATGTCGGACAGTGGGAATTAACAGGGCTTGTGCCGTTTATACCTGGAGTTTGTAATGTTTCGGTTGCCTTTGAATACAGTATCGCCATCATTATATGTCATAGACAAATAACCTAGAATGTGGCTGACTCACTTACAGGGTTCGATCGGAGTGTTGACCGGGAGAGTTACTAGGAATTTCCTAATCTGGTTTCCACATATCGGTGGATACAGGACGCAGAACAAATAAAAAGTGTGTAGTCGTTGGATGAGACAAAAAGAGATACATTAGGATATACTTGACGTGCACGTCAAAAAAACAAAAAAAAACAAACATAAAATAATCAAAGAGGTACACTCGTATACATTTGGTGTGCACGTCAATGAACCCCGTAACAGTTAGACTTTAATGAAGAGTAGACAAAGTTTCCCAACAATGGTCGTCTTCATTACCCCAGTTGATGCCGAATAGTAAGACGTTAAACTATATTTCATTTCGTTTTCATTTCATTCTTTCAACAGCTCGGTTTTCCATCTGCATAGGCAGAGAAAGTTCATCGGGATCTTCCGGCGTGGTTCCCCCTTGCCAGTGGTGCAAGACAGAGGGACATAAAACCGAGGCACGTTTACACATTGGCGTGTGCACGTAAAAGACACCATGACAGTTGGAAGTCGATATAACAGTAGGCCATAGTGCCGCTGTCCAGGCAAAATTTCCCTCACAGCACACTGTATGGCGTATGTCTGTGTTTATTAGCCCAGTTGCAGCAGAACAGTAGCAAGTTAAAAGTCATTTCATTTTATCCGTTCCTCTATCTATGAAGGGTTATGAATTCCCACGAATCACTGGTTCTATAAAGCTTTATAACAATTTATATGATATCTTTGTATCATGATCCTGTGCTATGACCTCACAAGATGGAGAAATCTGTCCTGTATGAAACCTGTGAGAAGTCCATCAGGAGTTATTCAACATCTCCTAGATAAATCTGATATCTCTGTATATATCACGTTCTATATGGTTTAACTGATCAATCCTTTCATTGAATCCCACCCTGTCCGATTATACCGTGTTTCTACTCAACCTCTTGGTGTCTGATCCCCGTATTTTGTGAAGTTTGACCCCTATTTACACCTTGACTGGCCCCTATTTAACAGATATCTGACCCTCGACTTGGTCACTATTAAATGTTTATTGTAATCGCCAGTGGTCAAACTTTCAACATTATATTTGAGTTAAGTGTAACACTATACACAAAATCTAGTAAACTCGTCAAAAATTGCTTTATTTAATTGACCAGGCCACGAGGTCATGGAATCTGACAAACGAATTTAAAAATTAGCTCAAATTTCAATCATCGGTATTTTCTAAATGTATTCGTCTTACGTTTGTTTGTAGGCACGACACTTGTTTTCTGGCGTTATTAAAAGTTGAATTTTAGTGTCGTATCCTACTCACAAGTCGGCAATGTTAGTCGAGGTCATTTTCATATTGTTACCAATACCGGTATTATACAACACATCGTCATAGAAGCGTGATTTTTTTTCTTTTTTAAAAAAAAAACAAAAAACGAATCTGACTTACTCTTTTTGGCCAGTTAAAGTTTATACTGATTTCACGCTGCCATCTTGGTCTTAGATAGCAATAATCACCGGATACGAATATACGTGCACGTAAAAGAACCCCTGACAGTTTGAACTCGAGATAAGAGTAGGCGGTCTAGTGTCGCGGTCTAGAACAAAAATGACCTCATGGCTCATAGCACACTGTATTGTGTATGCCCGTCATCAATAGCCCAGTCGGAGCAGAACAGTAGGACGTTAAACCTCATTTCATTTATTGATATGCTACACAGCTCTATGAACGGCGTGGTTCCCCTTGTCAGTGGTGCAGAACGGAGGGCCTGGCATGGAAACTGTCTAGTCGTTCGGATGGGACGAAAAACCGAGGTCCCGTGTATACATTGGCAGTTAGAATTCGATATAAGAGTAGGTCATAGTGCCGCTACCTGGACAAAATTCCCTCATATCACACTTTATGGCGTATGCTCGTCTTCATTAGCCCAGTGTAGGAACAGAACAGAGCTGTTAGGACGTTAAACCCCATTTCATTTCATTTCTTTTCGTTGTACAAGCTGCATCCATTGAAGTTGGAGTGGTTTTATGAGAATTTTATATAGCGGTTAATAAACCGACGCGTTTATTTAAATTTAACCTTGTAACCCATTGTGCGTCCCCTAGTTCACTCCCTCTTACTTGTGTCTTTATTAAAAGTATTGACGGGTTTTCTCACATGCTGTCTAATCCAGGGGCTCGGATGTCGCAAGCTGGTTGTACAAACAGCCTCTCTCACGGGATTCCGTGTAAATACTATGATGATCCTAGTTCAACAATAAACCGAATTAAAATATAGTTCACATTAAAGACGCTACGAGATGAATAAATAATCACTCCGACCACGCCGAATGATAAATACCAACTAAACAAACCTTTCAATTTCATCTCAAACCCACCATAAATATTTTTATTTTTATTTTGTCAATCCAAAGATAGAAACTCTAGTTGTATAAATAGTATTATTGAGACGAGGTCAATCTCGGGGGAGGATTGGGGGTTGGGAGAATTGGTTAGAGGTTCCTAGATCTTTTGGTTGTATTTATCAGTTCTTTTCTTTTAAACTAAATAAAATGAGGTTTAACGACTCGCTGTTCTAACTAGGCTAATGAAGAGGGGAATACACCATCCAGTGTGCTGTGAGGACAATTTTGACTGGAAAGTCCGAATTTGAACTACCAAGGGATCTTTAACGTGCACGCCAACGTGTACACTGGGGCTCGGCTTTTCGTCACATTCGAACGATTATACGTTGTCCCTTGCCAGATAAACCTTAGGTTACCGAGCCATTGTTGCTCCCCTTGTAAGATAAACCATTTTAAAAGGTCGACTTTTAATCGACAGTCTTTGTCATTTGGTTATTCCAGTCTACAGTGGCATATGTTTAGCCTCGTTCATCGTGTCAGTGTGATAATATCACCATCGCCACCATCAGATATTGCGACCATCGTCGTAACAAAATATTGCATTGATATCTTAGGACCAGTAACAACCATCACCATCCGTCAGACAGTCGCCATCATCATCATCATCATCATCTGAGATGCCGTGTTCGTCGTATTTCGAAGCGAATTTATTTCTTTGCAGTGACCCCAGCCCAATTTTTGATCACAATCAAGGATTAAAAGGGGGCCAAGAGAAGAAATAAATACCACAAGATCAGGAATCACTAATTACCTCCTTGATGCTATTCGGTGCAAACGTCATCATCAACGTCATCATCGTAACAAAATCCGTTATTCGATTAGTCACCAGCCCTCAATAAATCACCCTTACAGATTAAAACAAGGGCCAGGGATCAAACAAGGGGTCAGAGGTCAACCCTTCATACCTGTTATATTACCTGTTATTCTGAAGGTGATTTGGTGCAAAATAAAACAAACACCAACAGATTAACCAATTGATACACCAGGACAAAAAAATAAACTTGAACCCATAAAATAACTAATTTCTCTCTTTCCTCAAATTATCGCTTATTATTATTGAAGTGCACAAAACGAAGCCAGTTTTATTGTTTCTAGCTCAGTTGTTCTTTTCATCTTGTTAAATGGAGATGGAATCTGATCTGATTGAAGAATGGCGATGTTGTTTTTAATTGTGGGATTATGTTTTGGGTGCAAATAAACAGACGGAAAGGATTAAAATGGCCGACCTTTTAAACAGGTAATTGGTGTGAATAAAGGTTTATATATCATTAGAAGGATTGTTATATTTTATGAGCACTCCGGTTTCCTTCCCACTGCTAAAGACCCCTACGCGCGAGCGAATTATTGAAAATAAAATTGATACCATATGTTAGTCTCGAAAATGACCTAGTTTGTGTCCAGTGGACGTTAAACCCCATTTCTCTCTATATATATATTTTATAGTAATTGTTATGAACCAGACCAACTTTCAAGTGGAAATATTGATATTAATTTTATAGAATAAAACATGCCCAGTCCTTGAACGGAGTTAAAAATTTGGTTAATTATTGGATCTTACAAGCTTCCACAATTTTCGAGTGGAATGTATGAAAATTCTTATTCTTAAATCTATTGGGGTTTGGGTGGCCGAATGGTTTGTGTGTTGTATCGTAAAGTCTGTACGTGACAAGGTGGAGGTTCGCCTGACCAACCTCGTGGGTTTACTCCAGGTCCTCCGGTTCCATCCAACTGCTAAATATCCCCACGCACATGAGAAGTATTGCAATAAAATTGAACCATATGTTAGTCCCGAAACGACCTAGTTTGTGTTGAGTGGACGTTAAATCCAATATCTCTTGTCATGGGATGAAATAACTATATAGGACGAAATAACCAATAGTGACGAAAAGGGGAACGTATAATCACAAGGGGCGGATCTAGGAACCCTTGCACCCCCCCCCCCCCGAATCCGCCTCTGATGACACAAAATAATCACCCGTGACGAACAGAGGAACGTATGGGACGAAATACCCTCTTGTTGTAGGTCGAAATAAGGAGAGTATAGTTTTCCTGTTAATGTGTGTTATAGACATTGGTAGTGCACGTCACTAAAGAAGAATAGGGGAACGCCGCTTTCCGGACAAAATCCCCCAATTATGACACATGCAACCATAGACCATTTATTTAGTCTCAAATCAAACTAGCAGAAATGATATCTATTCATATTCATTCACACATTAGCGTGCACGTAAAATATCCCTTGGCAGTTGGAAATATGATATACGAGTAGGCCGTGGTGTTGCGGTCGGCACAAGATTTCACTCATAGCACACGGTATGGCCCAGTTGGAGCAGAACACTGGGACGTTAAACCACTTTTCATTTTATTTCATTTTTTCATTTCTTTCTTTTTTTCTAATAGACCGGCGTTCCAAATTTATCCCGAATCAAAGTCAGCCTAACACTTGTCACTTGTGCCATTTTAGGTCACGTTACAGTCGACATTTTGCTATTCTCAGCTACAAAAACAATGTATTTTTATGTCTAGCGTGACGTCAGAAGATGATAACAATAACGCGGAAGAATACTGTCAATAGAATCGGAATAAATCGGTCTTGTCGACGTCTGCTATAAGATGAAGCAGATGATACGAATATTATATGTCAATTTTCCCGCCTTCATCCATCAAAAGTTATCAGCATGTGAATTATTAATTAGCTAAATCTTCATCTTGATCTGACCGTCCTGGGGGACGTCACTATATTGACAATTATATAGATATATCAACGAGATGTTCCGAATGTTAGAGATATTGTCATAAGGTTCGAGTAGTTGACTAGTCATGACTTCAGGCTTTATGGAATCAGGGAATAGAAAGTACTAATCTGATCAGAATACAGATGTATATTTCGTTTATTGATACTTTCGATGGTCTACATTACATGAAGATCTGGCCGGTTTTAGTGGAAGGTCGCGTCAGGGGTCGTACGAGTGGCTTACCCACGGTTCCGTGCATAGCACGCAAAGAACTCGTCGTAACAGACCGTTTCATTGACTAATCCCTCACTTCAACCACAGAACGATTTTCCAGATCCTATAGTGTGTTGAAGACAAAATTTTGAACTATAAAAAACGAAACGAAATAGGAGAAGCTATCAATAGTATTTGATTTTCTCCAGCTCCTATATATACTCATAAATATTTCTGGCAGTGCTTCAAATAAACCTATATAATACCGTTTAGCGATCATGAAAACCGGAGGAACATAAAATGAAGGCCAGAATAAAAATACTTTTACGGTCGTCATGCTATATCCCTAATCTCCCTTTCGTATAACCCTCTTCATTAACCCAATCGGAGCAGAACAGTAGGACGTTAAGTCTCGTTTCATTTCTCGGCATTTCCTTTTTCAGATATTTAGGAATAAATTGAATATGGTTTTCATATCGAATACCTTTCTATCACAACCGGGCTAATATAAAGATACTTACCGGCGTGGTTTCTCATTGTCAGTGATGCAGAACGGAGGGTCTGACAAGGACAGTTGTCTAGTCGTTCGGATGGTACGAAAACCCGAGGTCCCGTGTACACATGGGCTTGCACGTAAAAGATCCCTCGGCCGTAGCGCCGCTGCCGGGCAAAATTTCCCTCATAGCACACTGCATGGCGTATGTCCGTCTACTATTAGCCCAGGTTAGGTGCAGAAGAGTAGGACGTTAAACCCCATTTCATTTCATTTCAATATGTAAGGATTAGTGAAAACGTTTCAACTCCCTTTGTTAAACCTCCCCAGTCTCAGACCGGGGGTTAATCTGATAATACTGATATTTCTATATGGTTTATTTATACACAAATCAACCAATATAAGACCATATCACCGATATTCATGACCGCCACTCAAACAGCTTGTCAAAATGGTAGAAATCCACACGGAATCTTGTTAAATTCTATTCATAAATTATTTATTTAACCGCCTTTCAGTTTCTAGTGATAAATAGTTAATATTTATTGCGAAATGTAATATCCAATATAAGAATGGGCGCCAATTCAATCGTCAACTGTTGATTAAAGATCCTGATTTGTTTTTTATTATCTCAGAAACTAGGCTTAATCGATTAATTTGTTTAAAATGGAGAGAGAGAGAGAAATTGGGTTTAACATCCACTCGACACAAACTAGGTCATTTTGGGACTAACATATGGTTTCAATTTTATTTCAATAATTCGCTTGCGTGTAGGGGTCTTTAGCAGTGGGTGGAAACTGGAGTTCCCGGAGGAAACCCACGAGGTTGAGAAGGCGCCCCTATCTCCATGCCACATACGCTCACACCAGGGTACGCAATGAAACAAGTAAGATGGTCCCATATTAAATGCCGTCTTGTAAAATATCTCTTCCTGCTATCATCTCTGTCGTGCACATCTGCAGTCATAATACGTTTATTGGATGTAGGCGTCGAATTCAATGTCAATTAAACATCCCAAAGCTCCATGTAACCCGTGCATTAAGCAAACAGCGATCACAAGTAGTGAGGACATTCCAGCGATGTCATGTTTCGTTCATTTGTTGATGTTGATAAGGTTTGCATGATGGTTGATCGGACGTAATTTGGTCCAGTGTCTACCCAGCTTCATATTCAGATAAATTAATTGAGCTCTGTCTGAGCTCTGGGATATAACTATGACATCAGTCTTCACATTTAATGTGCCTTCATGATCTCAAATTGACAAATACTAACACAATTCCAGAATTTGCTAATTTTTGCTTTCAGAAGAAATTTTGTTGAAATATCATTTGGATTGAGAGGAGAATGGATGTCAATAGAATTTGGACGGGTTATGTAGATTAATCTGCTAGAAGGGTAAATATCAAACTGATGTCTGAGATCGTCTGTTAGTTGATGACGACCACAGAGAGCCGCCATATTGATACAGCGAACATGTTTTTATTATATTTGTCTGGATTCTTATTATTACATAGATGTATGGGTGGGACGGAAATTATAAGAGAGAGAAAGGGGGAGTGTGTGTGTGTGTGTGAGAGAGAGAGAGAGAGAGAGAGAGAGAAGGGGGTTGAAAGAGACGGATAGTAAAAGATCCCTTGACAGTTGGAATTCGATATGAGTAGGCCGTAGTGTCGCTGTCCGGGCTAAATTTCCCTCATGGTACACTGTATGGCGTATGCAGAACAGTAGGACGTTAAGCCCCTTTTCATCTCATTTCAGTTATTACCATGATTTTGATCTCTTTCGAGTATTATATTCTGTTCGCCCCGGTGTTATCAGTCATGCTTTGTGTAAATATATTTTTTATTTTCCCACTAAAACAATTTTAAGTATATTTAAAATGCATTTCATGGAAACTGCGTAGTAGATGAAGTGGTGGCGGGGTGGGGGTGTTGGGCTTTAGCTAACACACACCCTAGCTACGTCACTGAGCTTACTAGCTATATTACATCACGTTGAAGACTATTCGTTTATAATATGGGTCGCCTGTCTAACCTCGTGGGTTTTCTCCGGGTAAAGACCCAGCTACGCGCAAGCGAATTATTGAAATAACATTAAACCATATGTTAGTCGAGAAAAGACGTAGTTTATGTCGAGTGGACGTTAAACCCCATTTTGCTCCCTCTCTCCATTATAATGTGTTAATCAATCCGCCATCTTTATCATCAATCCGCCATCTTTATCATCATTCTGGCATCTTTATTCTACCAAGTTGTAATGTCAAAAATATCAAAACAATCCACCGGTGAAGAGGTTTATGTTGAAATAACGTGATGCATCACACCGACATGAAATTACGCCGTAAGAGGTCACGTGTATAATCAGATTTGTTTATTTATTTTATCGGCAGTAGGAAAGATGGTAGAAAGGTTCACCGATAATTTCATTTTTACTGAAATATTTTGATAGCATCATGATGCACTTTGATAATGGAGGCGATAAAAGCCGCCGACCCGTGATGTATCAAAGCAGAATGGCGGTCGACCCGCCTGTCAAAAGGCTAAATACGAGCAATAGAAGGCGCGTGACTCCATAACAGCACGAGACCATTCCTGTAGACATCACGGAAGTTGAACTGTAGAAAAGTCTCGTGCTTTTATGATTGGAATCAAAATAGTTTTTCTTTCAGATTAATTTCTGTTTGATATGCAAACATCAATTTTGGTCGCGAATATCAGTCTATTCAAGTCGTGCATTGTGCACGAGAAGCAAAGGAAATCCATACATTCTCTTCCAAAAGGCCGTCTGCTTTCAGACCGGTGCCTCGTCAATTCCCCCATTCTACTTCGCTCACAACGATAGCGCGTGGCACGCACGCATGATGAAATGTGTATTTATTTCATTTACAGAAATTTGTATCTGTAGCATTTTCAAAGGACTTTCCAAATTCGTTTTCCTGTGCAATAGAAGCTCTTTGAATGACGGCGTCCATCTACAAGACTGAGGTCATCAGGCAAGACCTTTATAATAGCAAGAGAAAGCCAATACGACTTCCACATTCTCAATATCGCATTTAAAATGTTTTTATACGGAAACGAGGATGTGAAAACTGACAGATTTTGAAATTGAGCAAAGGTCCAGAAGAACAAGCCGACTTCCGATACCACAATTTGTGATGGGAGATTGAGAAAAGATGCCGCGATGAAAGACAGATGCAGGGGAGCGAGGAGAGGGAATATGGCGAAGTTAAAAAGGCTTTTGGTATAAAAGGGATGAAGTGTATCTAATAAAATAATGGCATTGTTCTTCTGCTAGTTTTGATTTGGGTGTTTGGGGGGGGGGGGGTAAACACGAGGACGTTACATCATGAAGTCTGTCATTGCGTCGAGTAGCTTTTGTCCGCCCACCTCCACTGCTAAAGACCCCTACACGCAAGTAGAATATCTAAATAAAGTTACACCGTACCTTAGATCTTAGTTCCGAAATGACCTAATTTGTGTCATGTGGATGGTAAAATCTCTCTCTCTCTCTCTCTCTCTCTCTCTCTCTCTCCGTCTTCATTAGTCGAGATGGAGCAAAGCAGTAGGATGCTAAACCCCATTAATTCAATAATTCGCTTGCGCGTAAGTGTCTTTAGCAATGGTAGAAAACCGGAGGACCCGAAGGAAACCCACGTGGTTGAAAAGACTAAAAATGTTTACTGTGTCTGTTATTATTGGTAAAGGACGGAGTGGCAAGGACACTGTCTGGGTGGTACAAAAAAGAGACCCACCCTTGCAACCGTACGCGTGCACGTCACAGACCCCTTGACAGTTACAATTGAATTAAGGGTAGACAGAACCACCGCTGCCTTGACCAGTCTTCAGTAGTACGATGGGTTCGTTAAGAGTTGGACGTTAAACCACATTTCTTTTTATTTTCCATCTTCATTAGCCCAATTCCTAGCAGAACAGTAGGACGTTAAACCCCATTTCATTTCGTTTCTTTTCTATTTCTTTTATTATTTGTTTTTAATTTTTTTGTGTGTATCTTGTCGGAGCAGAACAGTCGGACTTTAAACTCCATTTTATTTCATTTCTTTTATTTTATTTCTGTTTAATTGGGGATTTATTTATTATTTTTTGTGTGTATCTTGTTGGTGTGTCATCGTGTAGTTTATTTATTTCGTTCATCATAGGTCATCATTCCTGCCTAATCTCAATATTTCCTCATCCTGATGGAGAAATGAACTTTTACTACCACGCTCAAATAAACACATTACAAAACTAGTGCGAAAATCAGTCCAGAAACGACAAACATCGAAATGATGACAGGAAATCCTCCCTGACTTTTCTTCCAACAAGCTAGTAGCTAGCATTAAGTTTCAGTGAAGCAAACACACACTCATTCAAAAACTCGTCCACGATCTCCGCTACAATGTAAATGAGTCCAGAATATGAAAATCCAATTTTTACGCCTCGTCTCTTCTGCTGTCTGTCACCAACCAAATGAGCAGAAGGGGGGATGAAAGTTCTCGCGCGTTCAGAAATGATGTTATTATATCTGAGCCCGGAGGCGACCATTCGCTATATTCTAATAATACAAGTTTGTGATGGAAATGTTCGCCTTAAACAAGTTGCAACAATTATAAGATTGACTCAGGTTGACCTAGGATCTTGTATTAAATCTGAGAATAATTTGATATGTGGCCCAGAGATGATAAAACAATGACAAGGTTAACTGTTAAATGATTCACTGACAGCAGGCAGAAATACTGTTATTATAACACTGATCACATGACATGTTCTCTATGACACGTGACATGTATTGCAGAGAGGGAGAGACAGAAATGTTCACTCGACACAAACTAGGTCATTTCGAGACTAACATATGATTTGATTTTATTTCAATAATTCGCTTGCACGTAGGGGTTTTAGCAGTGGGCGGAAACCGGAGTACCCGGAGAAAACCCCATGAGAATGGACAGGCCAGGCGACAGCATGTTTTACAAAGTAAGAATGAGAGAGGGGAGATAGAAAGAGAGAGGGCAAGAGGGTGGGGGGTCGATGAAACCAGAGAGGCGACCCTTACTAATTGTCACATACAAGCGGGGAATGAAAGCCACGTCATATAACTCAATGGCAGACCTAATATGAATGTACATGAATGATTTATATTCAATATTTTAGAGAGGTTGGAGAGGCGACCCTGCTTCTTGTCACGTACAAGCGGGAAGTCGAAACCCTTCGACGATCCAACCCCATTAGAATTGATATATAATCATCAAAATGAAGAACCCAAAGTAGTTGATCTTTTCCCCTCCCACCCCCACACACACACCAACAAACACTCTCTTTTCGGATTTTATATATTTCAAATTTTTCGTCAATAGATGCAACTGATAGTTAGCCAAAAATGAAAAACAAACTGACTTCTGGTTCATCAAGAAACCGTGCCTAGTTTTTCAAATGGAACGAAAAACTAATGTTGGTCGTTGGTTTCCACTGTTTGGGCAAAATTCCCCTTTTGGTTGAATGGTTAGCGCATGCGCGTTGTATCATTAGATTAGGCCTGTCATCGAGTCGACTGTCGTGGTTTCGACCCCCCTGTTATTATTCACCTGCCAAAACTCGTGTTTTCCCGGGGTTCTCATGTCCCGCGATTCCTCCAACTGCTAAAGGCCCCTACGCGCAGGCGAATTATTTCAATAAAATTCAACCATATGTGCGTCCTGAAGTGTCGTTGTTTGAGTCACGTGACTTTAAACTCCATTTCTCTCTCTCCCGCTGACTATCTCTCTCTCTTTTTTTCTCTCTCTCGGTTGGTGCAGCACAGTAGGACGTTTAACCCTATGTATTTCTCAAGGTGGATGAGTCTATATCGAAATATAAAGGTTATATTTGGGTTTATTAATATTTCATAAGTTCTGTAATTAAGGACGGTGTCACATCTCTAATGTATATTTGGTGAATCTAAGACATCTCCCTGCTGATTTCTACTAAGATTTGTCAGAAGGCATCGCCATCTTCAATTCACGCTGTCATATTGGATTACACAAACCATTGCAAAGTGACGGTAAAATTCAATTTCATGTATAATACAAAAACTAGTCCCTGGGGACTAAAATAAAGCCAGTTCGGGCATCTGTAGTATTTTGTTTTCCATTGGTTATTAATTCGTCGTTCTGGGGCAATATTTCTAAATAACGGTCTAATATGATTACCGGGGTTTCGAGAAGAAGACGAAACTTCTTGCCTCATTAATGTTTAATTCTCAGGATGACGAACGAGACATTTAGTTTTCATCTTTGCTCAGCCAGTTTCTGTAAAACAGATTCGCCTTGTGACTATTGTTCCATTTAGAGTACTGGTGCCACTTCCTTGATCAACTCTGAAATGTTTGTTTTGGTTTTAAGATTAAGAAAGAAGAAATTATAAAAATATTGAGATTTGGTGTTTAAGCCAAGAATTAATAAAGAAACCGACTACCGGGTAATCATTCCATTGTATCTTTCTTGCCCCAATCAGTAATCTACACATAAATAACACATCAGCACTTCTAGTTTTTTTTAATCAAATCAAAATAGGTTTAGGAAAGAAAAATAGGGAAAAAAGAATTTTTAGGGCACAAACGTTTCTTCTCAAACCAAAAACAACCCTAAACGAGAGAGAGAGAGAAATAGGGTTTAACGTCCACTCGACACAAACTAGGCCATTTCGGGACTAAACAACCCTAAACGAATCGTAAAATGGTATAGAAAGTGTTAGCACACAATGGTTCAACGCATGCGCGATAAATCACAAGGTTTATCATTGAGTCAGGAGGTGTGGTTTCGATTTCCCGCTTGTACGTGACAATGAATAGGGTCAGCTCTCCAACCTTATGTTAATCCCGAAATAACCTAATTTGTGTTGAGTGAAGGTTAAACATTTGATCTATTTTTTGATTCCCTCGGTTGTTCCCTTAAAGTTACGAGCAAGGGTTTAATCGTCAGTTGAAATGGAATCTTATTCCCAGCCACTTATAGACCTGGAATCCAAACCACGGCGCTTGCATTGAAGGCACACAATACAATTATTCGACCAAAAATGGGAAGAGGGAAATAAATGATTATTTCGTTATACGTAGTAACTTGAGCATATTTGGAATACGTTATACCACTTCTCGTCTATGTGACCTTTGACCGGTCCTAAAGACAAGTACGTACATCATTTATTTGATTGGCGAACAGAATGACTCTTTATTTATCAACTAATTAGAGACTGGAAGACAAACCTACTCCTAATAAACCAGTCTTCTTGATTAACGTCTTAATCTGTAGTCAAAAGTCTTGTTGTAAGAGTCTAATCACGCGACTATTAAGTTTCGTCAGTTGTGCTTTTGTCCAGCAATGATTGTAAGAAGGCGTCGAGTAGATTGGACTTGTGGCGCTTGATAATAAAATGGCGATGAAGTGGTCTAACTTTTATTTCTACTAATAACACTAATGGGTGATTTGAAGGAAGGATTTCTTTAAGGGTCTCTTCTCAAGTAAAGTGGGGTTTAAAGTCGTACTGTTCAGCTCGGACTTAGCTTATGAAGACGTGTATACGCCATACATGGTGCTATTGAGGAAATTTGGCCCAGGCAGCGGCATGTTAACCTCCATTTTCATTCAATTTGCTACTTTCGCTCTTTTCTTGCGCAATAAAATCTTGATCGTATTGATAAGGTCCCATTACTAGTCGAAACAACATGTGCTATTTACCTTATACAATACTTTATTAAGACTCCATTCCAAAGAAGTGAAGCCCCTTTAAATTGAGATTAAATATGGAAGATTAAGAGAGAGTAATATAATAAAGAGGGGATTAAAACTGGAAGATTAGGAGTTGGTAATGTAATGAAGACGAGAAGGGAATTCAATGTTTCTACTTGTACTCGAGAATAATTCACATCAAGTGGTCAGTCTTCACGGACTAATCTGTATCTAACTTGTACCAGATTTAATCAAAGTGATATCTCTCTCTCTCTCTCTCTCTCTCTCTCTCTCTCACTGTCTCACACATTTCTAAGGAAATGGAGTTTGGAGTCATATGGGCAACAGAGAGAGAGAGAGTGAGGCGAGAGAGAGGGAGATGAGAAGACCCACAAGGTTAGAGAGTCCACCCTACTCATTGTCACGTAAAAGCGGGGGGTCGAAACCATACCATATGATTCAATGCCAGACTTAATATGAATCTACATAAATGACTTATATTCAATTTTAAGAGAGAGAGAGGGAGAGAGAGAGAGAGCCAACAAGGTAAAGATGACGGCTAGAGACGGAAGCCATGACTTGTGCAATAAAATAAATTGAGTTATTTGTTCCGGATGTACGATGGTCGGTGTTGATTACATCTTTCATTCATGAAGAGAGGCTGCTGGGTAATTTACTCACATAGATTCAGAATATTCAAACATATATTGGGTTAATCAAAATTCCAAGGCTACTTATTAACAATCACTGTCCTGTTGAATTACTCGCTATTTTACAACATAGTTTATCTTGTCAGTGGTTCTGTAAGGGGGGGGGGGGAGTCGGGCAAATTTTACAACATGGTTTCCTCTTGTTAGTGGTGCAGGATGTGTGTGTGTGGGGGGGGGGAAATTTTACAACATGGTTTCCTATTGTTAGTGGTGCCAAATGGGGGGTTGGGGGTCTGGCAAAAGATAGACATCTAATAGCTCGGGTGGGGCGAAAACCGAGGTCCCGTGTACACATTCGCGTGCGTGGAAAAGAACCCCTGACAGTTTGAATTCGAAAGAGAGAGAGAGAAATGATGTTTAACGTCCACTCGACGCAAACTAGGTCATTTCGGGACTATCATATGGTTTAATTTTATTTTAATAATTCGCTTGCGTGCAGGGGCCTTTAGCAGTGGGAGGAAATCGGAGTACCTGGAGAAAACCCACGAGGTTGGACAGGCGACCTTAATCCTGATTCGAAACCACGCCAGTTGACTCAATGGCAGGCCGTATGATACATCTGAAAAGGCTTAAGTTAGGCTTTTCAAACCATTTAGATGTGTTAAGATGGAATTTGTATCATCAATTATTGTAAAATAATACAATTTGTTGACCAGAACAAAGATTGGGACATATTATTCAGTTACAACAAGAGTGGTATTGTGCCTTTAAATCTGTTAGTCTTCCGCCTCAAAATCATGAACATCCATTAAACTGAAACCGGAAGTATAATCTGAAACTCTTGCTTTCGGTGCCAGGCCTAAATGTAACACAAAACGACATACAAAAGACGGAATAGGAAAAGGGGGGAAAAAAGCTGTAAGAAAATGAAATGGAGTTTAACGTCCTACTCTTCTATTCCGAGCTGAACTAATGAAGACAACAAACTGTAAGAAATGAAATGTCCAAATTTTCAGCCTCGTTATGGATGATTCGGGAAAAAGCACAGCTTATAATCTTTCTGATGCACATATTTCATGGAATGGGAAATGAGATAGGGTTTAACGTCCTACTGTTCTGCTACTAAACTGGGCTAATGAAGACGGGCATACGCCATACAGAGTGCTGTGAGTGAAATTTTGCCCGGGCCGCGGCGCTACGGTCAATGGATCTTTTACGTGCACGCCAATGTGTACACGGTTTTCATCCCATCCAAACGGCTAGACAGCTGTCATTGTCAGGTCCTCCATCCCCCATCACTGAAAATCTGGATGAACATTTCGGCCGGGCTAGCGAGCCAGCGTCTTACACAATTAGCCACCGTGATCTCCATGGAATGGAAGTTTAACATTAAAACAGAATGTCGAATGGTTCATATATTTATTTAGATCTAACAATTCCATTGTTTTTATAAACACCTGACGAAGATAATCAAACCCTTTTTTGTGTGTTTTCGTGATTTTACTGAAAAAAATGAGGGGAATACAGATGAAGAAATGATGATGAAAGGAAATGAGAGATGGACCAAGTGAAAAAAAATGAATAAATTTGTCGCCATTGTATGATGGATGTTTGTAATTAAAATACTAGTGACCATGAAAAGTTTTATTTAACATATAGATGAGCTGGGTTAATACCTTCAGATGGTTGCAGAATAATAAAAGAAGAAAAAACGAACTTTACACGAATACTAATAACAACACAAATCTTATAAACTACAAAACTCGCGTCTCTTTAGTTAAAGATACACTTGTGATATTGGTTCGATGGTTGTGGTGGTTACGGGCGTCCTGGCCCCGACTTCTCAAACCATTGTCAGATTTAAGATAAGAATATACTCAACTTCCATCTTTGATCCAGAAACATAAGAATTGCATATAGTTTCTTATTGATGTATTTGATACATTGAAACAACAAAAGTTTTATAAAGGTATATATTATAATTAAAATAAGGGGAATGATTTTGAATAAATTCTTAACTTAAGTATGAGAACGCTTTATGAACTCGGGGCAAGGCTAAAGATAAGGGGGAATAATTCATAGGTGGCACCATAGAGCAGACGGTCCCACGTGACCTCATTGTTTACCTTCCAGTATCGTTGTCCTGTATATTCATTATGTTCCGGTGTGTTGACAAGAGAGAAATGGGATTTAACGTCCACTCGACACAAACTAGGTCATTTTGTGACTAGCATATGGTTGCATGCGTGTAGGGGTCTTTAGCTGTGGGAGGAAACCAAAGTGCCCGGAGGAAACCCACGAGGTTGAGAAGGCGACCCTATCTCCATGCCACATACGCTCACACCAGGGATCGAAACCACGGCCGCAAGCCAGAGGTGACTGGCCAGCTAGAGGTCGAAGCGCGGCACTCGAGACCACTAGGCCATCCCAACCCCCCATGTGTTGACAAACGTTAGTTTTTGTCGTAAACATGGAAGACACCTATTGACTTGATATTAAATGAAATGGGGTTTAACGTCTCAATCGACCGGGCTAAGGAAGACAGATATACTCCATATCCGGTTTGCTATGTCGGAAATTTGTCACGGGTAACGGCGCTACGACTTATCCTTATTTCCAATTCCAGCTGCTTCCAACAACGCCACTAGGTAATAAATTCCCATGTTTGTATTTATGTAATATGAAAATCTGGATGAACTTTCTCGGTCATTGCAAGGATTGAACACCCGACCACCAGACTAGCGATCCAGGGTCTACCGACTTAGCCACCGTGACCCCCGATACACTCTTTGAAATGCGATAAATGTTAAACGAGTATGTGGCGAAAACAAGGAGATAAAATGCAAATTGTAGAAAATAAAATTGGTGTACACATTGGCGTGCACGTAAAAGACCCCTTGACAGTTGGAATTCCATATAAGAGTAGACCGTGGCGCCACTGTCCGGGCAAACTTACGCCCATAGCACATTGTATGGCGTATACCCAGTTCGGCGTTAAACCCCATTTCATTTCATTTAAAAGATTGAATCGAACCAACTTGTAGCGTCGGGCCTTTACCAGATGTTTAAATCGCTATTTATCTTAATAAGGCTCTGTTTTTGACTCCAATCACAAACAGTGCCCGTTTTTCTTTCAGTGGCGATTTGTCAGCCACGCACTTAATATTCTTGTAGCGGACTTAATTTCATCTACATACATTTTAATGAGGGGCAATCTTTAATAACAAGTCACACAGAACGTAGCAAGCTTTGTCTAGCAGGAATAATTTCTTCACCAATTCCACTATTGATAAGGGGGGAGGAGCGGTTAACTCCAAGTAATTAATCGTACATGGTCGAGGAAAATTGGATTTTGGATATTTGCAAATGGCGGTTATCTAGTGAATATTGAAGATGAATTCTTGTGGGATTTGTATTTGTCGGCCTGCTATGACTGGTAATCTAATGGGATATATTAAATTGACGAGGTGGTATTGCCTGAAACATGATGAAGACAGTCGTATTCTTACTCTGTCTACAGAACTGTCATCATATTATTTAAAATGACTTCTTATCGTGGTAAAATGCTATTTTACATTTATTCCTAGTTCTCGTCGACAATTGTTTTGATAGAATAATTTTATTTTAGTCTATTGGATGTGTTTTTTTAAAACTGTTTTTATCGTATTTATATCTTGAAAGCCTAGTTTTTTGGGGGATGATTCAAGTTAGATTTCAAATTAATCATGTAATATGCTGTAACTGATTTTGTAAAAAAATAGCTTCTGCACTGATAATTGAAAATATATCAAATGTCTTTTAAACATTTTTATTGAAATAGTAAAATTGTTTTCGAATATAAAATAGATTTTGTATGAACGGTTTTAATTGATTTTGTGGGAGAATGGCCTAATGGGTGGCGTTGGGGTTAGGGAGAGTGAAAAGAGTTACATAGTATTTTAGCCTAATGATGTGTAGTCACAAGTATAAACCAGTCAACACTTACCTCAAACAGCACATTGCTCATCTTCGAACCCCATCAGGGCATTCACGTAATAAACACCTAACATCAAGTTTGAACATTCTACCTCAATTAGACGGAGAGTTAGTGTGCCCCAAAAAGTGTGACAGACAAACGGACGGACGGACAGACAGATAGACAGATAGACAAACGGACAGACCTATTTTAATAGTCATCTACAGGGCCGAGCATGCATTAAAGTCATTGCAGTAAAATACCGTAAATTCAGTGCAGTAAAGTCAGTAAGTCAGTAATGTAACATTAAGTAAAATGTTAACCATTTTTTTATTTCATTTCATTTCGCAAAAACAAATATGTTGAAATAATATGATATTATCGTTTAAATCATCGCTAATATATTTATCACATAAACTTCAGTGAATTCCCCCGGGTTTGTAACTTGTATATCACCAACGAGAAAAAAAAACCAAATTACAACAATTGCAAACATTTGTCTAAAAAAACAGTAAAACAATTTGTGAGGAAATGTTCGTCGTCCAATTATAATATATGTGTATACACAGCTTATACCATGATATTTTGGGTTAAGAATGAGCGATGCTGTCGTTTCCTCCTAATAGTTTGAACTCATCTTGATGTAAGAAATATGTTGTTTTAACGGAGAATATCAGATATTTCGTCTTTTAACCCACCGGAAAATATAGCATTTGTTGGAATACGCTCTTAATAACCTTTTGTATTGTTACATATATAGATATTTGACATTTTACGAGCACCTAGTTCAAACGATTGAAGTTCGACATCGTTCTTACCATGAGCGACCCTGACTGACAGATTCCACAATCGCACAACGCACAAAAGACACGATTGACGGCAGAACAAAGAAAAATATAGAGATGATTGAAGAAAGGCAAAGGAAAACATTTCCCATCTTTAAAAGAAATTTGCAAGCGTCAAAACGGACATATTACGATCTTATTACGAATTGGCATTTAAAGTGTAAAGAATTTACACATCAGGTCGGTAAACGAAGTGTGGGCTTTATTTCGGCTTGCTAGGTAGTATATAAAACAGCTGTTTACTGTCATAATAGTTATAATACCCTTAGTTTCGTATTGATATTATAATATCCCTTCGTTTCGTATTAATAGTTATAAGTTTCATTTTAATAGGTACAAGTTTCATTTTGATAGTTACAGTATCCCTTGTTTCGTATAAATAGTTATAGTAGCCTTAAATTTGTATATTATGCTCAGTTTCATTATGCTCAGTTTCGTATTGATAGTTATAGCATGCCTTAATTGTTTTATATTAATACCTATATCATCCCTTAGTTTTGTATTGATAGTTACAGCTGTACCCCTAGTTTCGTATTGATTGTTACAGTTTCCGTTGTTTCGTATAAATAGTTATAGTAGCTCTAGTTTCGTATTAATAGTTACAGTATCCCTTAGTAGTTTTTTATTGATAGTAATATTGTCGCTTGGTTTCGTATTAATAGTTACAGTATCCCTTCGCTTGGTATTAATAGTTATAGTATCACTTCATTTGGTATTAAAAGTTATAGTATCGCTTCACTTGGTATTAATAGTTATATTATCGCTTCACTTGGTATTAAAATTATATTATCCCTTCACTTGGTATTAATAGTAATAGTATCCCTTCGCTTCGTATTAAGAGTTATATTATCCCAAGTTTCGTATTAATAGTTGTATTATCCCCAGTTTCGTATTATCCCTTGTTTCCTATAAATAGATATATTATACACACTATCATATTAATAGGTACATTATTCCTGATTTCGTATTACCAGTCACAGTATGCCTAGTTTCATATTAATATTTAAAACATTCTAGCTGTTCGGATGGGGCGAAAAACCGGGGGCCTTTATACATAGTGCCATGCACTTAACAGAACCCGTTACAGTTAGAATTCGAAATAAGAGTAGCCCGGAATGCAGCTGCCCAGGCAAAATTTCTCCCATAAAACACTGCATGATGTGTGTCCGTTGTCATTACCCCACGTGAAGCAGAAAAATAGGAGTTAAACTTTATTTTATTTCGTCGTATATTTATATATTACAATATTATGTCGGCAGGTGTCGAGAATCAAGCAACTTCCACCGTGGACAACAAATACTGACCGAAATACACTTCTATTCTATATTGTTGGGTCGCCTGTCTAACCTTTCTCCGGGTTCTCTGGTTTCCCCCCACTGCTCAAGACCCCCACACGCCAGCGAATTATTGAAAATGAAATTAAACCCGATGTTAATCCCGCCGAAATGACACAGTTTGTGTCGATTGGACGTTAAACCCCATTTCTTTCTTTCATTTTTTTTATTTCCCCGCTATTCTAATTTGACAGAAAATACTCAAAATATCAGTTTAATAATCTCTAAATGATTTCAAATCCACGGAAAGTAAACAATCCAATACCACTGCCGTGGCAGAAATAAACGTCAATATGCGTTCTTAGTGCAAACATGTTCTTTAGTGCTGTTATACCTTTTCAGTGCCGTTTTAAATCAAAGACATATTATACCAGTGATTTGGACATTTGGTGCGATTCGCCATTCCATAAATTTGAAACCTTTGAGGTGGATACAACAGAGATATTAGTTTATAGCGTTGACTGCTACCGGCTGTGATATAGGAAGAATAAGGCTAACAAAATATTATGGTTATAGAAATACGAATCTTGGCTAAACACTGGCAAAATTGTTACAAAGTCTTGGATGAAATGTTTGTTAATTTCGCCTGTCAGATAGTTAAATACCATTTGGTTATTGTGTTTTGTCTTCCTGGTGTTGGTGTAGGTATAAAGGAAGAGAGGGCTTTTGTTTTATTATATATTTATTTTCTTCCCTCTAACCTACACGATCATCATCAGGTTGGTCTTATGAACAGAAATGAAATGGGGTTTGACGTCTTATTGTTCTGCTCTAATGTTTTATTTTATTCTAACTGTCAAGGGATCTTTTACGTGCACGCCAATGTGTGCATTGGACTATACGTTGTCCCTTGCCCGACCCCAAGTCCTTCATCACTGACACGAAGGAACCACGATGAACTCTCTCGACCAACGCATAAATCGAAGACGAAACCCCCCATTTAGCGATCCAACGTCTTACTCACTGACCCACCGCGGTCCCTAGGGTTGGTCTCCGGGGGATTAATTGTCCTTAATCATACAGAATGAAATCGGTTTAGCGTCCTGCTTTTCAACATCAGTCGGGTTAATGAAGAGGCCAAGGCGTGTGGTATCAGGAACATTTTGCCTGAACAGTGGGGCTTCCCAACAGTCAGGGTTGTCTCTTACTTGACGGATCGACCCCGATGTTTTGTACCATCCAAACGACTAGACACATTCTCAAAGTATTTACAAATGATGGTGATGATGATGATGCGGATTACATGGTGAACGAAAATACCGGTTAATTTCTGGTGATTTTCAGGTTACATTAGAAATATAGTCAGTTGCTACTCTTGGTATAAAACAATGGTTTATTCCCAAGTCGCGGTGGTTAAGTGAGTAAGAGGTTGGCTCGCTAACCTGCAGTTCCCGGAATTGGCAGAGAAAGTTCATAGAGATTTTTTTCCGGCGTGGTTCTCCCTAATTGTCTGGTAAAAGACAGTGTATAGTCGTTCGGTGGCAGTTGGAATTCGATACAAGACTAGACCGTAGCGCGCTGTTCGGGCAAAACGTCCCTCATAGCACACTGTATGGCGTATGCCCGTCTTCATTAGCCCAGTTGGGGCAGAACATTTCACTTTATTTCAATTATATACTTTATTCACAGTTTGGATTTAGTCTTTGAATTAACACGTCGTTGCCCGTGTGGGATTTTTAAATGTTTTTTTTTTACCGTTAGCGTTAATGGCATCTGTAATACCCTTGGTAGGTTTTGCGTATTACTTCCGGAACACGTGAACAACTCGCATTGTGTGAGGTGATTTCGGTGTCTAAAAAAGCCAAACAATAACTTTGAAAAAGGTTTGATCCAGGTAAAGAAGCTCGAATTTCCTAGTGGAAATTAATGTTGGTATGTCGCCAGATATGAAACGTACTAAATGACCAGGTTTAATTTTAATTTCCAGAAATTTTACAGATACAGGATGAGATACATCAGTCAGATACACAAAACATCCGCCATCTTTTATGTCTGTTGTACAATCGGCCATGTTTTAAAGCCGATGAAGCGAGAGTTATCTGTTGAGTTTATTTGTTTTCTAGGGGTTGGTACGGTACAGGTGCAATTCAACAGAAGTTACAGATGTTCCTTTAGAACCCCCAACAGATTGTAATAAACTATATCAGGGGGTGGTCCCTCAAACAGATTCTTATTTATTAACATATTGCCTTTGGTGCCCGGACTCCATTTACATTATTTTTGTTGTCTTCGTTTTGGAGTCAGACTGCTGAACGTCCCTGCGTCCAAGTGGCTATTGAAAACAAAAGAACTTCTGCATATTGGTACCTAGAGTTGCTGGGCCTTCTCTTTATATCGTCAGAAGTTTCCTTTGCGAGGAAATATTATGCCTTCAGTGACCATAAGAGAGAGAGAGAGAGAGAAATGGTGTTTAACGTCCACTCGACACAAACTAGGTCATTTCGGGACTAACATATGGTTTTAATTTTATTTCAATAATTCGCTTGCGCGGAGGGGTCTTTTAGCAGTGGGAGGAAACCGGAGTGCCCGGAGGAAACCCACGAGGTTGAGAAGGCGCCCCTATCTCCATGCCACATACGCTCACACCAGGGATCGAAACCACAGCCGCAAGCCAGAGGTGGGGGGCGTGGTAACGCCTGATCTTGGGTTGTGGGGGTGGCGAGGTGACGCCTGATCTTTGGTTGATGGGGTGGCGAGGTAACGCCTGATCTTGAAGTGGAGAGGTGACGCCTGATCTTGGGTGGGGTGGGGGCGTGGTGACGCCTGATCTGGGGGTTGGAACAGAAAAGCAAAGCCTGACGTATAAAGTGGTAGAATACATAAAAGATCCCTTTGCAGTAAGATTTGAACAACAAATGGTTGATGTAAACGCCCAAGGCCCCTACCTCCCGACATTCCACAAATAACCATATAGAAATGAACAAAAACCACGCGATAATCTTCCGAAAAAATAAGTACATGTATTTACTAGAGAGGAATGTTAAAACATTGTTTTACTAAAATGCCTTTCAAGCAGACTATTTTTATCCCGTACACTGACTGACCCCCACCCTCCATCCCTACAAATTCTTCGATATAATGGAAGCCCAGTGGAGGGTGTTGCCCAATGTCTTCTTTACAAATTCAACAGCCAGCCCCCCCCCCCCCGTCCTTTTTAATATCAGTGAAAATCCACGGGATCATCAATATACTTAGTTTAATATACGAATACTCAGTCCTCCCTCCTAATACCGTAAACCAACCAGATGTTTTATGTGGGCCATGTTATCTGTCAGAAATTGTTTATTAACACGAGACTGGATGTTATTACTATTGTAGCCTTTTATTCCAGTATTTAATATAATGTGATAAAAGCTTCTATCAGATTGCCAGTCATCGTCTTGCTGACAGCTCACCAGTTATTATACTCGACCCGATTTGACTTCTGCCTCACCAATATAATAATAAAATGGCGCGAACCTGACCCTGGCCATCACTGAATTATTGAAGCAAATAACGAAAGGGCACATCACGTTCACCTCGGCTTTTCATAACCACTTCTGCTTGATCGAAGAACTGAAAGCAGCAGACGATAGAAGGCGATTATCGTGTTTATGAAATCAGATAAAATTGTTGGCGGGTGATGACGGTATTATGGCGGGAAAATATGGCGGCAATATATCATAGCAGAGGTATAAAATGATTGCCATAATCAGTCATTTCCTTCATCGCGAATGTGTATTAGATGGCCTCTATTCATGGAGCGACGATAATAGTTAATCGATACACGGTTATTACCAAGATGATATTTTGATATTATCACGTCTGCTAGTTCCTACAAGTGGCGGGAAAGTGTATGATTTATTATATCGATCATATCTGTTATTTAAGTCGGGAGTTATTGAAGGGGATTAACATGAATATATACCACGACTTATAACATACTATCTCCCGCTTTCCTTAAGCCTTTATAATTGGCGCGTGGAAATGGTATGATTATTAGCACATACATCGTCTGCTAGTGATTAGCAGGAATTGATGGCACCAGATATATATACATATATATGATTTATCATCATATATATATTTATGTATTAACAGACAGGAATCGCACGTGAGCAACTGCCAGGAAGTGATTATAATAACATTACTGGGTTCCATAACAACACAAATATAATGTTGTTTAAATTCTTACTGCCAGATACAGTTGGTGAGGAAATATCATATTTTAATTAATAAATAATCGGTTCCGGATTTCATGTTATTATTTCAAATACATAAGAGAGAGAACGAGAGAGGGGGGGAGAGAGATAGAGGGAGGGAGCGAGAGAGAGAGAGAGAGAAAGAGAGGGAGCGAGAGAGAGAGAGAGATAGAAAGAGAGAGAGAGAGGGCGGCATTAACATGGTTCAATTTTATTTCAATAATTACTTTGCGCGTAGGGGTCTGTAGCAGCTGTGGGAGAATCCGGAGAACCCCCACGATGTTGGACATACGACCCTACTCCTTGTCACGTACAAGCGGGGAATCTAAACCACAATGACAGACCTTATGATTTCACGCGCTAGATCTCTCTGAAACAACTCATTAATCTATTCTAACTTCAAACTATTCCTGCACTAAATCATTTCTGGCCTTTTCCGGCGTGGTTTCCCCTTGTCAGTGATGCAGAACGGAGGGCTTGACAAGGACAGCTATCTAGTCGTTTGGATGGTACGAAAAACCGAGGTTGGAATTCGATATAAGAGTAGGCCGTAGCGCCGCTGCCCGGGCAAAATTTCCCTCATAGCACACTGCATGGTTTATGCTCGTCTTCATTAGTCTTTCATTTCGTGCACTAAATCATTGCTGGCTTTAAACCAATCTAAACGAGAAGTTTATTTTTCATTTTGATTCTTAGAGGTGGAAACCACCAGACAATTCTTCTGCCTCTATTTTTTTGAAAATCTGTCAAGAATTTTGTTTTTTCAATCGCAGAAAAAAACATAATGTGAATATAATTGAAAGTGTGTCCATGTTACGGTTTTGTCTTATATTAAGTCTACGATCGATGACAGCTCGTATAATTTTCAGTCATATTGAATTTTCGGTTATATTCGGGATTTAATTTTGAAAAATGACAGTTACAAGTGGCGATGAAGAGACGCCAATACTCCAAGAGATTTATTGATCGCAAAAAGAAGATTATTTTTATTTCTGGCCGGTTGGTAATTTGAGTTGAGTAAATAGTAGAACCCACAATTTTACCACTGATAGTTTTTACACTGGATCGACCGAGGAAATATTATGGTGGACCCATTTTCTAAACTCGCTTACGGTGAAAACAATATAATCAAATATCCAACTCAATTTACTCTTCTCTAACTTTATTATCTCTCAAAACGTCTGGATGAATAAATATTCACTTATAGCTCGGATTATCACGACCCTCTGACACACAAAAGCGTTGTTAATAAGATTTGACACTTTAAAAATTGGTCCTAGAAAAAAAGTTTGAAAAATGATCGAATTACATTGATATTCAGCTCAAACAGAGAAATTTCAATCTTTATTACTGTTTTTCAGACAATAAAATCACCAAGATTTTTTCTAGGTTGAAAATGATTTGATTGAAGAGTTGTGGGCGAATTACAAATATATAAATAAAAACAGCCTATGTCATCAATGTTGTGGCTTGGACACTAATATTACATGCAGATAGGTCGCCTGACAGCAACACAAAAACATAGACTGAAAAGAAACAAAACGCATGAGAGACCAACCTCGTGGGTTTTCTCCGAGTCCTCTGGTTTCCTCCCACTGCGAAAGTAAAGACCCTACGCGCATTGAAATAAAATAGAATCATATGTTAGTCCCGAAATTATCCAGTTTGTGTCGATTGGGAGTTACCCCCCCCTCTTTCTACCCCCCCCCCCCCCGTAAAATGTAATAAAGCAACCCAATGGGAGGATAAAGGAATCAGAATTAGGTTCTTGGTTAATCTTTAAGGTTAATATCTTTAACCTCGTGCAGTCACTTTAATTTATAATATTTTATCTCGTGCAGCCCCATACTGTCCCTTATTTTATCTCGTGCAGCCCCAGAATATCCTTATTTAATCTGGCATAGCCCCAGAATATCCCTTATTTAATCTCGCGCAGCACCTATAAGCGATATTTAGAAACGAATCTGTTAAAATTCCAGACGATAATTGAAGTCATAAACCAGTCTACAGAAGCCGTGTAATAACCACTCGGTCGCTTCCGTCCTCGGCTCGCTCGATATGATTCTATCATCGCCCGTCAATAACGCTGCTTGTCGGAGGGAATTTTATATGACGAATATGAAAATTATTATCTAGTTAGTCCCGTGTCGAGTGGCGATTTACCAAATTACAGCCTCGCGTATAACAAGGTTATCTTATAGAGTCGGACTTGTCGATTCATATTCCATTGTCAATCCGTTAGTTTTACCCTCGTCTCGTGTCAATTTGAATTATGCTGTCAGCGCGTTATGGTTTATCGATGTAATAAGACTGCTAGGAGAGTTATAATCATATCGTTATGATTTGATGGGTGTCATTAACTCGGCAGTTGATTGGTTGGATTATTGGTTAAACGATGTCAATCATCTATACATAGTTATAGATGGAATAACAGCCGCGTGGAGTTTCTATATTATACAGATTAGAGGGTATGGCCAGTCAGTGATTTATAGATTTATCATATCATATCGTGCTGGAATGTGGAATTATGAGCGAGCAGAGCGCGAGTATGATACTAAAAGGCTACTGTGCTGCTTTAAGCGATTTCAGTTGATCCAGACGAATAGAGAGCTGGGGCCTATTTCACGAAATTTTAACTATGATAAGATCCCAATTTTAGTAATTTGATTGGATAATATTAGATTGATTTTAGTGCTTAGCCAATCAAAATTGAAGTATCTACTAAAATTGGATTTTATCTTAAGTTAAAATTTCGTGAAACAGGGCCCTGGTGTTTAACAGGGAAATGGTTAAAGGCACAATGTTCGAGACTATGAGGCAAAGACCTTAAGTAAACATTAAAAAGCATATTCGTCCAACAAGTTATTAAAGGTCTTGACCATCAAATGTTCCCATCACTTTCTATGAATTTCATAATGCCATTGTTCTCCGTCTTAGAGCGTCAGCCATCTCCTGGAGAATAATCTGAAATCAAGATGATTTCTTGCCTAGTTTTATTTCTATCTGATTTCTGTGTAAAGAGCACCCCATATTTTTGTCAAATTTCAACAAAGAAACGACTATTAGCCTCCTCCTAATATCTGATGAAATATAAAGGAATGACACCAAGTGCGATATAAAGGAATGGGATGGAATGAGAAATAAAGGGATGGGATCAAGTGAGATGTAAAGGAATGGGATTGGGTGAGATATAAAGTATATGAAAGAATGACACCGAGTGAGATATAGAGAAATGGGATCGTTTGAGATCTAAAGGAATAAGATTTGGTGAGATATAAAGGAATGACACCAGGGGAGATATAAAGGAATATGATTGGGTGAGATGTAAAAGAAAAAGATCGGGTGAGATATAAAGGAACATGTAAAAGAATGACATTAGGTGAGATATACAGGAATGGGATCGGGTGAGATATAAAGGAATACCACCGCGTGGGATGTAAATGAAATATGATTTAACGTCTGGAACAGCAGCGCTACGGTCTCCCTTTCGTCGAATTCCAACTGTCAAGGTACTTTTACATCGCATCCAAACGATTAAATGCTGATCGTTGACAATCACCAACTATGTGACATTCCGCGAAACTGTCCCGACCAACACCAGTGACCGAGCCAACGCGTCCCAATCAATGTTGTAAATGCATACATATATCTATATATATAATAAATTCCACTCCATACGTGCCACTCACCATGGCTTTCAGTCATAATGACTGACAGGAATATATGTAAAACCCATTTACAAGTCGTTCTAAATGGACATAATTTACTCGACTTCTAACGCATCTTCACACACATCAAGTAGCCAGAGATGACGTCTTGATAATAGGGGCTATAATTCTATTAACCAGACTTAGACAAGATGTCAGTTAATATTTAGATGTTAATTGAAGTCTTGGTCAACGGAAGTATCGGTCACGACATATCGTTATTGTGTTCAACTTTCATATTTATATTTTCAGTCTGGAGTGAAGAAATCTTTTAGATCAAAATATCTCCGTCTGGTAGTTTCAAGCCTTTAAAAGGTCACAACCTCGTTTTGTTGTGATGGAATATGAAAGTGGAAAGTGTTGACTTTAATGGGAGCAGGGTTGGCTGTCTAACATTGTGGGGTTTTCTGGGTACTTCATCCCCCCCACCCACATCCCCGCCCATCTAAAGTCCTCCCTTTAAAGTAACGTCTTTATTTCTTTTTCAAGAGGGAGAGGGGGCAGAGAGAGACAGAGAGGGTAATTTCTGAATAACATACTTCAGTGCCCTTCTCCGCCCTTCTAAAGACCCACAGCTGTTAAACCCAACACCTCTTTTTCTTCCCCCCCCCCTCCTTTAAGGTAACGCCTTTGTTTCTTTTTCAAGTGAGAAAGAGGGAGCAGAGAGAGAGAGAGAGAGGAAGAGAGAGATGGTACATGTTCATATTTATTTCAGTAATTCGCTTGGACTTGGCGGTTTCTAGAAATGCCAGAAAACCCACGAGATTAGACATATCACTCTACACCATGTCTCATACGAACCAAAGATTATATGGATAACATACCTTATGACCTATAGCGCATGCGTTACACCATACATAACCAAAAAAAAACCTGAGATCATTCTCGCTAATAAATGATTAAAGTTAATTATAAAATTTAACGGGCCAAAGAGACGTATTTTTCCACATAATCTGTAGAAGTCACCCTTTTTCTCTCATCAAATGGAACTTTAAAATATCTGTTGTGATTTCATTTAATGGCTACCTGTGAGAGCAAAATGGCTAAATGCGACACATAGAAGAAAATGGCCAAGAGAAAATGAATCTGGAATATAAGAAATTAGCGATGAAATGGGACTAAATTGAGAAAATTAGACGAAATTAGCGCCATTACTAAAAACTACAACGAAACCGTCAAATCGTATTTAACGGAAACGGATCAAAAGAAACGCAAAACATTCGGAATTTTGCTTGTAAAAAATTGAATAAGAATACATGAGTCGAGATTGACGGCTGTATGGAGAGTGGAAGGGAGACGTTCAGTTGGTTATGACGTAATTGAGTTAGGCGATTAAATGGACGGGTCTTCACTCACCACTTAGACATTTTATTTTATGATCGTATCTTAAACGATACACATCAAAATACATTTATTTTACAATTTTTCCTAAATTGTTCATGATTTGTCTTTAAAAGGGTTCATGATGGCCAATAATTTGCATTTAGAATAAATCGTTGTGGCCGCCGCTAGCCAAATGGTGCTATTTTCTTTTCTACAGAAAATTCCTTATGGTATTTCTTTCTTTGAGAATTCAGATACAAATAGAATTTTGAATAATTGTTATTTCTAGTTTCAGGTGATATTTCATCTTTTGCAGGATCAGTAAAATTATTGTTATTAACTTTACCAAATAGACATCGCGTCTTTAACGTTATCCTCAATTGCCGGACATGGCAAATTTCCAAAACTTAACTTAGGCTAAACAAAATACTTAAAGTTAATTATTTAATATTACAAGTAGACAACAAAAAAAACCATCAAAGGTACATAATATACCAGCTTGGATTTGAATCAGATTAAAAGAGACCCATCAAAAGATTGTATCAAAGATTGCAGGTGACGCTGGTTTCTTTTGGCCGTAACTAGTTTACATCATCTTTGTCTGGGGATAACCCAAATGATACGCAGAGCTCCATCTACTCCAAATCATCGGTTGTACGTGACAAGGAGTAGGGTCGCCTGTCCAACCTTGTGGGTTTTCTCCTGGTACTCCGGTTTCCTCCCACTGCTAAAGACCCCTACGCGCAAGCGAATTATTGAAATCAATTAAACCATATGTTAGTCTCAAAATGACCTACTTAGTGTCGAGTGGACGTTAAATCCCATCTCTCTCTCTCTCTCTCTTTCTCTCTCTCTCTCTCTCTCTGTCTCTCTCTCTCTCTCTCTCCATCTACTCCATACTTCAAGAATAAATCGCTGCCCATAATTTCAGTCATTAGCCCAGCCGAAGCACAAAATTTCAGTCATTAGCCCAGTCGGAGCACAAAAGTATGCCGCTAAACCTGATTTTACGGCGTGACTCCTCCTTTTCAGTGATGCACCGCGAAAACCAGAGGTTCCGTGTAAACGTTGCAGTTGGAATGCGATATAAGAGTAGGCTTTAGCGCCCCTGCCCTGTCGTATACCCATCTTCGTTAGCCCAGTCGGTACAGAAAGTAGGACGTTAAACCCCATTTCATTTCATTTCATTTTTCCGGTGCACAAATATGATATTCACTAAATGGGTTTGTTTGGGATGAGTGGATGTTAAACCCCATTCCATAGCCTCTCTTCATGCACGTAACGTTAAGCATATTTAGTGCATCCCCAACCGTTATATAATACCGTGACTGAAACATTCAGGTCGTACACTAACATGGACGCAATGATACAAACACTAGTTAAAAAATATCATACACATCATTACCCCAAGCTCGCATCACAAAAACATCCATTATTGATGTTAAATATCGCCTGATAATATCCTGAGATATAGAACTATGTACCTAAACCATCTACGTTCTGGTCACGTGAGCACGTACATCTCACGCGATCTGATCGCCTATAACACTGATAGATGTCATTTATTTATCCAATATTTCCTTTCTTAAATTTCCCATACACCTTGTTAAAGCGTGGGTTATTAATTAAAGGTATTAAATGTTAATGAAGGGGGGATTTATTTCACTTTTCTTCCAGGTGTAGATGTCAGAGATGTACGTTTGCTTGTTTTGTTCTCGTGTCATTGGTTTTCAGTTATAGGGGTCAATGTTTTCGTTTTTTTCCAACCTTTGATTCCAATTAATTCCCGCTTGTCTGCTATATCACTCCAATGGAAGCGGACGTTAAATATAGATACATCATACACAACCAATTTGGCCATACATATTATAAAATAGTTTATTTTATTTATGATGTCAGACCGGGCCGCTGACTGGTTGGATGTTTTCCTGAAGAGAGAGCGAGAGAGAGAGAGATATGTACATGCGAGAAATTACGCTGCGGTACAGCTGTGGCATAGTCACTCATCGGACAATTTGTTTTTTCTAGCTCACAGAAACGCTTACATGGAAATGGTCCTATTACATTTGCATTACACCAACTTTCAGTTTGCGAAAACGTGCGCATGGAAACGCGTGCATGGAAAGAGATCCTTACTGTAGATTATCTGTTTAATCCTTCGAATCGAAACAAATCCTTGATGGAAAAGCACAGGACTTACCAAAATAAACACATCTATGAAATATCCAGAAAAAGTTTAAAAAATAAATACATATAAAATAGATTCTAGAGTTGGGGCTGTAGGTATGAAAACTTCAACTAAAGTTCTGACAAGAGAAGCTTTTAATATAAAGATTTACAAGTTCATTCGACGTGTGATATTAAAGATGCATTATGTAAGAGCTAAATTCTTCTTTTGCCGGTTTTTATTTTGGCTCCTCTTCTTTATATAAATTATTATAAGGACACGGGACCGCGAGTTTTGCCCCATCCAACGACTAGACAGCTGTCCTTGTCAGGCCCCCCGCCCTGCATCACTGACAAGAGAGAACCACGCCGGAAAATGTGGATGAACTTTCGCAGCTAATGCAGGGATGGAACACCCGACCTCCAGGCTAGCGAGCCAGCGTCTTACCCACTTAGCCATCGTGAAAACGACCCCGCCCCCCTGAAACTTTAAAAATAAACCTTTAAAATAGTTGACCATACTATTAGTATGGAATCTTCAGTTTAAAGAGAGAAAGAGAGAGAAATGGGATTTAACGTCCACTCGACACAAACTAGGTCATTTCGGGACTAACATATGGTTTAATTTTATTTCAATAATTCGCTTGCGCGTAGGGGGCTTTAGCAGTGGGAGAAAACCGGAGTGCCCGGAAGAAACCCACGAGATTGAGAAGGCGCCCCTATCTCCATGCCACATGCGCTCACACCAGGGATCAAAACCACAGCCGCAAGCCAGAGGTAACCGGCCAGATAGAGGTCGGAGCGCGGCACTCTAGACCACTAGGCCATCCCAACCCCCCTTAAGTTTAAAGATCAAACGAGAGAAAGTATTAAAATAAGCATTTTTAAAGGGTAAAACATATAAACTAAGATTTCCACCATTTATTGGGTTTTAGTCATAACGAGAGCCGTCTTCATTGGGCCAATCGGAGCCGAACATTAGGCCGTTAAACCCCATTTCATTTCATTTAAAACGGGAGAAAGTATAAAAATAAACATTTTAAAGTCATTAGTAGGGTGAGATGAAGTAGAAAATATAAACTAACATTTCCACCATTTATTAGACGATCTTAGCCGACCCTCAACCTTTAAAAATATATTTATTCTTGTCACATCCACCCGCTATTTCGTTTCGTGTTTGGCGTTTAATTTTAATGTCAACCGTATTAATGTCATTAGCAACAACTACACCCATTCCTAAATTCATAAACACTCTTGGCTGATAGAATTGTTTTAAGAGCTAAATATATCCCGAAAGGGCAAGACCAAATCTGGGGGTTCTTGTGACGGAACAATTTGCCTCTCTTGTAAATTAATTGATATTTTAGTCGGACACTTCAAGGGTTAAGTGTTCAACTTATCCCAAACAAAGACGTTATGTGTTGATTTTAAGCCGAACAGGAGAAGGCGTGCCTCACTCTGACCAATTCAACAGCTTATTAGCAAGACAAGGAGAGGAGAAAACTTCAATGTTTTGTTGACTTTTTTCTCTCTTCAATGGTTTCCAACAAGTATCCGTTGTTTTCAAATTACAGAAAGCTAACAATAATCTAGTTTTCTGTGTTTATTTTAGATTTCGTTTCATCTCGGCTAATCGAAGGTTTCAACATTGACGGCATTCCACGAGAAATGTCGAGAGTATAGATGGCGCTTGAGTGTATGTTTTGTATACAATCTGTAATGGCGCTTGACGGCATGTTTAATTGGTCTTAACAACTGGAAAATAATGATAATCATCAATTTCTACTCTTGTTTTCATAAAACAATTGGTAAAACAGGCGCCTGCCGGGTGGCATTCATCCACTCGATGAAAAAAAAAGGAAACAGAATATCAGAATTCATGTTTATTATGGTGAAATCTGTGTGTAACTGACGGCCTCGTCAGCTCCATTCAGATCCTTAGAGAGTCGGGCCAACGCATTGTGTGCGTAACGGAAGCCTCGCTAGCTCCATCCAGAGGTCCAGAGCCATAGAGGGACTGAAAAAGACAACCTTCGTGTAATTAGGGTCTCGTCAGCCCCGTTCAGATCCATAGAGGGACTGACAAACACAGCCGTTGTGTAATTGGCGTCTCGTCAGCCCCATTCAGAGCCACAGAAGGACTGTTCGACACAACCTGTGTGCAAATTGACGCCTCGTCAGTCCCAAATATAAAACTAGGCCACGATTTGGTTGAGAGACATATTATAAAAGCCCCAAAACACAATTAGTCGTAACCACCGAGAGCTATAAAGATCCTATAGACAGATGTCTTGTTGTTCGGTGGTACGAAAAATCGAGGTCCCGTGTACACATTGGCGTGCACATAAAGGATCCCTTGGCAGTTGGAATTTGATATAAGAGCAGGCAGTAGCGCCACTGTCCTGGCAATATGTCCCTCATAGCACACTGTAATATAGGACGTTAAGTCTCATTTCATTTCCGTTTCACATCAAACGTATTAAAGCGATAATTTCATATTTTCAAAGAAAGTCAAAACATAGTTATTTATATGACTTCTGTCAAATAGGTTGTCTACTCACTATTATACATCATAAGCATTATTCCCCACACTAATAAATCATTGACATAGGAAATAATAATACAATTACCTCCCTTGTTTTTCCATTTCCCCCCATGGTATAGCTATCTTCAAACGTTTGAATTTGAAGTTGAAAATGATATATTTGCCAATTTCTCAACTGGCAATAGTGAATTATTGGATTAATAAGATTTATTCCTTTACAAGGTAGGACTGTTTATAGATACCATCTATTTTAAGGCTTTATTTTCATACATTTCAAAAATATAACTTAAAAATATGAAATTACAGCTTTAAGATGACATATTATGAAAATGGAAGCTGGACCGAGTAAAACAAAGACAAAAAACATCCTGAGTCTTCGTCATTGAGAAAATGAAAAATATAATAAATTAAGAATGAACTAAATAACAGTGAATAACAAAAGGCTAGAACATTAAATAATAAATCGAAAAATATCACAAGGAATTAATTGTTTCGTTGTAGAATCTCCCGGCGACAATTTTAATTTACTTCACACGGAACTATGGGATTCCCAAGAGTGGACAACAACACTTTTGGGAATGGGAAAGAAACGAAACGATGAATTAAGAAACAATTAGGCGCGTGTGGGATCTGTACCAATCAGAAATGTTAGCATGAATTGTTAATAAGTTTTGAAATTCAGTTTGTAGTTATTTTTTGTATTATTAATTACAGTTTTAGTTCGACTATAGAAAACAGATACAAATGACCGATATCTTCAAATGTCAGCGTTTAAGTAACGCTGAAATTAATTCAGCTACCTCCAGAACAATGGTTTGAGGCAATGAAACGTAACGAAATTAATTCTATATTCACATTCTTATCGTCATTGTCTTTTGAATAATTGAGAGGTTTTCTTCATTGTCAAAAATATATTTTGTAAAGAGAGGAAAAAAGAAGTCGTTCAGTTTAAAAAAGAACACAGGCTGGTAAACGCGCTATTATCGCGGAGTGAGTTTCCATGGATACTTACGTATTCTTTGAGTTAGAGTTGGGATTTATATTTCAAAAACGAAATCGGGTTTAATGTTGTAATATTCTGCACCAAACCCACAGCATGAGCAATTGAAGGGGGGATTTTGCCCGTGCAGCGATACCACTGCTTTATTTGGATATCCACCTGTTAGTGAAAGGGGTGCCCGTCAAGTAAAAAAAAAACGGGTTTAAGTCTTAATCTTCCGCACCAAACATGCATAAGCCACACAATGTTCAATAATTGAGGGGGGGGGGGGGATTTTGACCGGCCATATTTCAATATTCAACATGTAATGAATGGTTCTTATCCTACTACTGCTGAAACGAAAGCGAATTATTGAAAGAAAATTCAGCCATTTGATAGTCCCGAAATAACCAACTTTTCGTCGAGTGAAGGTTCAGTCTCTCTCTCTCTCCCTCTCTCTCTCCTTCTCCCTGCTCAGGATCATAAGACCCCTGAGGTTTGTTCTGCAATAGAGAAACTGAGAAGTTAATATCTACATCTCGATATAAAATATATAGGGTAAACAAAATGTGAAATGTTGGAAATATATACATATAACTGTGTTACATATATGATACATCTGCTAATAGATGAATTGGAATCAGTTGATATAGTTTTTAGAAATAGTATATCTTATTTCTTCAACGCCGCCATCTTATATTTCTCCAGATAAACATGTCACATTTCGTTTCTCGCTTATTTTTCCCACCATAAGATAGAAGCAGCCGGATGAAATATATCCAAATGTATGAGTGTATCTAAACCTGAAACGAAATATGTGATTTTTTGACAGCTCTCTCAACTGGGGAATTTATGATACAAATTAGACTATTAGGGCTACTGGTATTCGTCGGTTATTAATCGACTGATGGTGCCGATATGAAGAATATGCCAGAAATAATATTATAATCTGTCAATTATCCCCCAATGTCGATCTGCCAACCAACCTCGTTATCATTCTCGAAAATGACAAGTTCCTAGTTATGAATGAAAAATGGGCTGTCACGTGGAGTGGTCGGCTCGTATGCGCGTTCTGTTCGTGCAGCTTTTTCTACATGTTGGAATACAGTGGATTTATAAATTAGAAATGGAATGAAAATAAATTGGTTTTAATGTCCTACTATTCCGCTCCTGTAGCGGGCTGATGAAGACGCGCATAAGCCATACAGTGTGCTATGAGGGGCATTTTGTCAGTGCAGCGCCAGTATGACCTACTCGTATATCGAATTCCAACTACCTAGGGATTTTTTTACGCACACGCCAATGTATGCACGGTGTCGGGTTTTCGTCCCATCCGAATGACTAGATGGTCAATAATGTTGCCCAGGGGTTACCAGCGTTGTTCCCCCTTGTCGATGGAGCAGGACAGAGTTCCTGGCAAATATCTGTATCTAGTCGTTCGGGTGGAACGCAAAACCTTGGTCCGTGTATATGTTGTAGTGCACGTAAAAGATCCCCTGACAGTTAGAATTCGATAAGGAGTAGACCGTTGCCCCGGTGCCCGAACAAAATATCCCCCCCCCCCATATCACGCTAGATGATGTATGCCCAGATGGTGCAGAAAAGTATGGAGTTAAACTCCATTGCATTTGGGGGGTTGGGATGGCCTAGTGGTCTAGAGTGCCGCGCTTCGACCTCTAGCTGGCCGGTCACCTCTGGCTTGCGGCTGTGGTTTCGATCCCTGGTATGAGCGTATATGGCATGGAGATAGGACCGCCTTCTCAACCTCGTGGATTTCCTCCGTTCACTCCGGTTTCCTCCCACGGCTAAAGACCCCTACGCGCAAGCGAATTATTGAAATAAAGTTGAAACCATATGCTAGTCCCGAAATGACCTGGTTGTGTTGAGTGGACGTTAAACCCAATTTCTCTCTCTCTCTCCATTGCATTTGTTAATTACTCGGGTTGGTAATAAGTTGAAGGCGTTTCATAAGATAAAAAAACACAATGAGGAGTTTGTTTATTACTCGGGTTGGAAATATGAAGGTGTATTATTGTCTGACGAAACACAGTAAAGATTTTGTTAATTACTCGGGTTAGAAATATGAATGATATCGCGTGAAGAAACACAGAAGAAAAAACCTTGAGTAATATATTTGTATTAGTTAACGGATTGTGACATACTCGGTTCCACCTCACGACTAGCCTTTCATAAATACTCAAATAAAACAAGTTCTGACTGCTGTTTTCAGGCTGTCGGTATCTTAAATAGATTGGTATTACATCTAATTCCACCTCGCCTTGTTAAAAATTTGAGTGCCACTGACGCCATAGCTACAAGACCTCACAACAAGAAGACGTGTCACGTGTCATTACCAAGACATGGCTTCGTGTAATATTGAAATTTGACGAAGCGGAAGTTAGTCATAACAGAATTTAAATAATCAGTAATAAATAATATTTGTAGTCGGGTTTTCTGACACGTTTCTTTTTACTTTCCATAGGAATTTAAATGAATTTATAATCAGCATTAGGCAACAAATATCAAACAACATCAAAATTATTAAAATTTAATAAATGAATAGGCACCGCAGTATGACTAGAGCAATCACCTGCTTTCGACAAGCGACGTTTCGGTTAGCGACATTTCGATTACTGACGTTTCGGCCACAGGGATTTCGGCCAACGACGTTTCGTTCTTAGAGGTTTTAACTATAGCGATGTTTCAACTATACTGACATTTCGCACAACTAATTTACCGAATAGTCTTCTGATTAAAATACAAATATATATTTCGTTTCGTTTTTTTTAGGGGGGGGGGGGTCGTGACAGGCGACATATTATGTTTGTTGAACTATCCGGGAGCCATTTGCATGTTTCGGAAAATGTTAAATTTCCCCCCAGACTATATTCACACTAAAATATTTAACATTTAATTAAGAAAATAAAACCAAAGTAAATAATCTATCGGCTTGAATTCAGTTGGATTTAAAACAGGCCCATCAAATGTTTTTAGCTCAGATCAAAAGTAACAATGGTCTTCATATTCTACAATGGATGTCGAATGTTGACAAATTTTCAATTTATTATGTGTGTTTAATTGTGAATAGATTTAACTCATTCCAGATGCAACTTTCCTAGCATTGTGGGGATCATCGTTGCTAAGTGGGTAAGACGCTGGCTCGCTAGCCTGGAGGTCGGGTGTTCGATCCCTGCATTGGCCGAGAAAGTTCATCCAGATTTTCCGGCGCGGACCAACCTTGTCGGTGATGCAGGACGGAGGGCCTGACAAGGACAGTTGTCTAGTCGTTCGGATAGGAGAAAAAATCGAGGTCCCGTGTACAAGATTACTTGGCAGTTGGAATTCGATATAAGAGTAGGCCGTAGTGCCGCTGCCCGGGCAAATGTTCACTGTATGGAGTATGCCCATCTTCATTAGCCAAGTTTAGGAGCAGAACAGTAGGACGTTAAACCCCATTTCATTTAGATCCGAGCTAATTGTTGTTAGACAGCCTAAGTTTAGTATGATGACACTAAATGACTTTAATTACTAAAAGTATGAACAAATATTTAAAATATCTGGACCAGGTAACAGCTGATAATGATAACGTCACTTATAGACGGTGTCTACACTATTTACTATCATGTTAGTTTGTCCCTGGGGCTAATGGATTTGGCCCGTATCATGTTAAAAGGATAAAATAAATGTTTTAAGTCGTAAGTTTGACACATATTTTCGTGTGATGGTGGAATGTCATCTTTAACGTATATTCTCGCCTTGTTAAGAACTTGTTTAGGGGGTGAGAGAGAAAGCCACTAATATTAAATGTTGCCTTTATTTCCTAGGTTATAAACTTCACGTGTCAGAGCAAGATGGCGTTTACCATATCTCATTGTAATTTTAAGCACATGTTTGGTTGGAGTCGAGTCAAGTCATGTTATCTTAATAAAAACAAGTTTATTAATATGCTGTTTACACGATGAAGTAATCCATTACAAATAAAATGGGGTTTAACGTCCTGTTTTCTATACCAACCGGGTTAGCGAAAAAAAGGACGCACGCCATGGAGTGAGCTTTTGTGGGTAATTTTGTTAGGATAGTGGCATTTCAGCCTTTTCTAATTCCACAATTGTAATATCTGTGGGTCCAAGCCGTCGGTCTTTTTTCACTTTGAGAACTACCATGACGAACCGTGGCAAACAACGACAAAAGTGCAATTTGTGGCGCATCGTAGCTCCACAGAGGACTTCCGTGGCACTATAAAGGGTTACAGTGATGTCAACCACAACAAAATGCGGGGCGAACCGATATAAACCGCAGTCAAAACGTGAACTATCCTGTTAAAATCCCGGTTTGAGGGCCGGTAGTAAGCCGTGGCCAATATCGGCAATATATGACATGGGCTTTACTAACCGGGTCATTGTCCCCCTCAAACAGAGAGCCACGGTGGCTAAGTTAGTAAGACGCTGACTCGCTATCCAGGGGGTCGCGGGCTCGATCTCGATGTTGACCGAGAGAGTTCATCGGGAATTTCCGGCGTGGTTTCTGCTTGTCAGTGGTGCAGGACGGAGGGCCTGACAAGAACAGTGGTTTGGTCGTTCGGATAAGATAAAAAAAAACAAGGCCTTGTGTACACATTGGCGTGCACGCAAAGATCCCTTGGCAATTGGAATTCCACATAAGAGTAGGCCTTAGCGTTGCTGTCCTCGTATCACTGTATTGCGCATGCCCGTCTTCATTAGCCCATTCGTAGCAGAACAGTATGACCAGACAATTTAATTTCATTTCATTTGTCAAAATATCGACTTAATTGTGACATTTGTTAAGACAAGATAGGAATCAGTTTTATAAAACGCACGAAAACGATCTTCACACATGTACATAGATAAAGATATTATCAGAAACAGAATTATGCATTTCATAAGAAGATTCGGAATTCTTGAAACACTTAGTTGTCGGTATGCTTGGAAAAAAAACCCAACAAAAACCCAGCTCAACTTTGAACAAGGAATATTTTACTGTAGGAGAATTCTTCGAACATTCCTGTTTCATGAAATATAATTAATGGTTATCCAGGCCTTAGTCTCATAGCTATAAACGGCATTAACGCGGCTTGTCTGGATATTCTCGTCTATTTATTTTTCTATATAAACATATTTTTGATGATGTGTATGATGTAGAAATGATATAAGTGTAACAATTCTCTTGAGACAAACAAAAAACCCCGCAAGTCTGTTAGATCTATTCGTAAATATGAAGATATAAACTTTTGTTCGCAGCAATCGTCGTCGACCAGGAGTCGACCGAACCCTCCGAATTACTCACATTACTCAGTCTAGTACATGCATAAAATACAATAACGTCACGCGTTTTAAAATGGGCTTTGTGACTGTGAACTCCTGCTTTTAGGACCGGTCTTTATGGTAGAGCGGTCTTTATAATCAGTTGGAATTCCAATGGACCTGTGTTGAATATGCATTCGAAAATACGGTGATGCATGTGAGTAGCTCGCCCGTAATATCGAGGAGGTCATTGAAATGGATTCGTGTATTTTGAATTCGATATTTGACATACGCAGCAAGGGATTGTGTTTTGGTACTCTGCAACCCTGTGTTATTGTCATACCACCCACACGACAAGGCACGATTCCTTGCAAGGAACCGCCGTCCCGATCCAATGACAAGGGAAAACCACGTCGTCCTGCTCCAATGGCAAGGTAAAAACCACGCCGGAAAATCCTTGTAACATTCTCGAGGTAGATTTGGTGGAAGTACCACAGCTAACGTATCTAGTATTGTTCCGAAGTGCTGCTTTACGACGATGTGTGTTAATACTGTATATAGATATGGTAGATATTGTAATATGTTATATTATGATGTAAAGCTGATATAGACAGACATAAGTAATATATCATCCTCGTGTCATATAATCACGCACCTTTACTGATACCACCCACAGTCACAACTCGTACAACAAATTCTATAATCGTTTCTTCATATAGACTCCACAAGCTTCGATTCCCCACAGATTCTTCGCTTCTTGCTCGCACTCAGCTTTGTTTGTTTTTTTTCGAAAAGATGAACAATCATTTAAAACTGGGGTAACGAAGAGTCAACAGTTTTCAATGTATTTAAGTTTTTGTCTGATGAGGTTGTACAGGAATTTATATTTGATATATATCAGTAATTATCCTTTAAAGACGGCGTTATACGGGGAATCGCGTTACTGTTCTTATCCTTTAAAGACCGCGTTATATAGGGAATCGCGTTAAATAGAACGGGTACATAATTCGAATTTTATTGAGAAACACGCGATCGTATTATGCAGATGATTACATAATATGAATACGTGTCCGCCCATGGATGATGATGCCAGGGGTTAGAGGAGTATAACGGAATGAGACCATTGTGGATACCGAGAATGCTCTCTGGACACACTAGTCATTGAACGATAAATCGAGGTCCCGTGTATACATAGGCGTGCACGTAAAAGATCCCTTGGCAATTAAAATTCGATATAAGCGTAGGCCACAGTGACACTGCCCGGGAACAATTTCCCTCATACCACACGGCAGAACAGTTGGACGTTAAACTCTATTTTGTTTCATTCTGCGGACATACATATTAGGGTTCTTTTATCACTGGTACACTTTGACGGGGCATTATGGAAGATACGATAAAGAGCTGACAGTTCTCACAATAATAATTAAAAACTAGATAATGTAAAGGGAAGATGCTGATAATTTCACTCTGAACCGAGATATTAGCAATTGAATTTAAGGCCTACCCTCGATCACCATAACTTAAGTCGGTACCTTAAAATCATAGTCTCGATTATCCATTATTTGATTTAATCATCATGGAGCGTTGAGCAGCAGATCGGATTCAAATCTAGTGAAACTACAACATATCATATGGCATCAAGAGTTGATTAAAGTCTTTTAATGTTAATACATATCTAATAAATAGTTCATATCACATTTAGGCAGATTTAGCTTTTGTATAATAAATGTTAACATTTCAGGTCTAAAGAAAGACTTGCAATAGGCAGATTTAGCTCTTGTATAATAAATGTTTAATAATTTAGTTAACATTTTAAGCCTAAAGAAAGACTTGCAATAGGCCGATTTAACTCTTGTATAATGAATATTTAAGTAACATGTCATAGTTTTGGTAAGATATGATATCTATATAACAGATATACATTCGTCTGTTCTCGACGATTATTAATATTTCTCCTCACAATAGACACAACATTTGGTACTAACTCATATTTCATCAAGATATTTTTGTTTGATATGGATACAACACGCGGTTGTCTTTATCATAATTTTGTCAGAAATATGGTTTATATGTTATGGTGAATGTGTAGTCATAAGGTCAAGATATATATAATATAAATCTCACGCACGTGTTGTATTATTCATCATGCGGAATGAAATGGAGAGAGAGAGAGAGAGAGAAATGGGGTTTAACGTCCCCTCGACATAAACTAGTTCATTTCGGGACTAACATATGGTTTAATTTCATTTCAATAATTCGCTTGCGCATAGGGGTCTTTAGCAGTGGGTGGAAACCGGAGTACCCGGAGAAAACCCACGAGGTTGGGCAGGCGACCCTACTCCTTGTCACGTACAACCGGGGATTCGAAACCACACCAGTTGACTCAATGACAGGCTTTATGATACACCACGCACGTGCTAACCATTCGGCCATCCACCCCCAACAACCGGAATAAAATGAAATGGGGTTTAACGTCCTAATGATCTGCAAATTAGACAAACTGAACAATAATTACTCCACCCTAAATCTGAAAAAGAGAGAGAGAGAGAAATGGGGTTTAACGTCCACTCGACACAAACTAGGCCATTTTGGGACTAACATACGGTTTCAATTTTATTTCAATAAATCGCTTTCGCGTAGGGGTCTTTAGCAGTGGGAGGAAACCGGAGTGCCCGGAGGAAACTCACGAGGTTGAGAAGGCGCCCCTATCTCCATGCCACATACGCTCACCACCAGGGATCGAAACCACAGCCAGCTAGAGGTCGAAGCGCGGCACTCTAGACCACTAGGCCATCCCAACCCCCCAAATCTGAAAGAAGTATGAAATGAAATAAAATAGGGTTTAACGTCCTACTGTTCTGCTCCGACTGGGCTAATGAAGATGGGTATACGCCATACAGTGTGCTATGAGGGAAATTGTGGCCCGGACAGCGGCACCACTGCCTACTCTTATAGCGAATTGCATCTGACAAGGGATATTTTAAGTGAACATGGGACCTCGGGTTTTCGTCTCATCCAGTACCAACAACTCAGTTTATCACGTGAATAATTTACACAAAATTCGGGTGGATCCCTTCAAGGCAGGGCAATCTCTAGGTATAACGGAAATTCCATTTGGATTGTCGAATAGACCCGTGTTAGACAAATCTCTAGGTGTAACGGAATTTCCGTTTGGAATTCTGGAATAGACCCTTGTCAGACTAATCTCTGGAATGGACTCTTGTCAGATCCTTGCCAGGCTAACCTCTGGGTATATGGTATTTACATTTGGATTCAGGATTTGCGATGCTGGAATAGACGTAAGACTTACTGCTAGGACGGAATTTCCATTTGGGATTCTGGAATAGACCTAAGACTTACTATTAGGACGGAATTTCATTTGGGATTCTGGAATAGACCTAAGACTTACTGTCAGGGCGGAATTTCCCTTTGGATTCTGGAATACAACTATATGATAGACCAATGTCTCGGTACTTATTATCCGGAAGGAATTTCCCTTTGGAATGTGGAATAGACCTGTGTCACATCCATCTACCGGCACTGCCTATTAAGACGGAATTTCCCTCTCGGTACTTACGGTTAAATCAGAATTTTCTTGTCGAATTATTCTGCCGAGAACACTCGATTCCACGCGTAATTTAGTTGGTGAGTTGACAGACCTAGCAACTTCTGTTGTTTAGTCTCTGTGTATAATATGTAAAATTCTACAATATCATACAGTACATGTTAACACGGATACGTCAATTATAATTTAAGCTATATGTATTAAACTTATTCCACATGTAGCCCACTGAACTATTTCCCTGACGACAGAAAAACGTATGTCTGAGTGGTTAATCCACTTTAAGCCAAATTTTGATAATTTAAATCGATAAAATTTGTGTATTAATCCTCTCGTCAATATATAAATGATAAATATCCCGTATTAATATAACAAATAAAACTATAAATCTATTGATTATTGACGTCCGTTACAATCAAATCTTTTCTTAAATTAAATTCAGATCGTCTGTATTCGTAAATGTCATGTACAGTGGAAACCCTCTAATAAGACCAGCGTTTGGGTGGTCGAGTGGTCTAATGTCAGCGAGTTGGATCATAAGACCCGTCATTGACTTGAGTCAAGTGACGTCGTTTAGACCCCAAGCTAATGGGTGACGAAGGGAAGTGTCGCCACCCCGACCACGTGAGTTTTCACCGAGCTATTTATTGAATGAAACATGAACCATATGTTCGCCGGGCGGTCGCTGTAACGAAGTTAGCAATTCTTATTGCAATACGGTCGTGTACGTAATACTGAGATGGTCGTTGAGTGAGATGGTCTTTATACCGAGTAGGAATCCAAAGGATACATTAATGACCGTAATACTGGAGTGGTCGTTGAGTGGGTTATCTTTATACCAAGCAGGAATCCTAAGGATACGTTAATGACCGTAAAACAGAGGTGGTCGTTGAGTGGGATTTCACTGTATCTATAGAACGATTTAGATACATATTTGAAATTTGAGTAACAATGATATTATTATAAATAGTGATATATTTGAAAGGGATTATAAAGTACAATAAGTTTATATAAATATAGAATGATTTAGTGTGTCATGGTTTATAATGATTATTAAACAGTTATGATATATTTGACAAGTTTCCTAGTTACAAGACTATTTTATTAAACTGTGTAATATAATTTATAAGGGTAGATTATTTTATTAAACTGTGTATTATAATTTATAAGGGCAGGTTACAGGTGAAAGGGACACAAGGTACTTTCTAACTTATAATAGCAATAAAGTATGACACAGACTTATGGAAAAACAGCTACTTATTTATTTGGGCGATGTTTCGAGGAGTATACTTCCAACGTTATCAAGCTAATACAGTAATACTCTTCGAAACGTCGCCCGAATAAATTAGTAGCTGTTATTCCATAAGTATGTGTTATAGTTTATTGCTCTACTCAAAGATTATTACAATAGTGAGTTTCCTATTTCTAGTGTGTGTGTGTGTGTGTGTGTGTGTGTGAAGGCTTTAGAACATAAGGTCTGTCATTGAGTGACGTGTATGTTACTAGTAGGTGGTTCGCCTACCCAGCCTGTTGGATTTTATCTGGGTTCTCTGATTTCCTACCACCTATTGCATATCTCTAACATTTTACAGCCCAAATTGTACGGTTTACTTTTTGGGGGTTTTCTTTTTGCTTTTTGTAACGGTGATTTAAACTCGTAATTTATCTAGTAAAATTATGTATCCGTTATTACAATATCTCCTGATTGCGGATTAAATTAAATCATAAATCATATATACATATATATTAATAACGCACCTGTAGGACACAACTGTGATATATTGAAGATTTGAACTATAAATAGCTCAAACAAATTACATATTAATCGTGCATTATCGTTATGCAGTAATATATACAGTCAATATATTGTGTGGTATATTATTGATAATACACCTGTATACCATATATTTCATATTACCTGAATATTAATTTAATTATTACATAGATACATACCTTGGTTGTTACCATTACTATATTCTCCATGATTGTTTATTGATACGCGTGACGCCATCTTGCGAGTGCATTATCCAACATATTAGATTTATTTTGCATATTTATACGTGTCTGCGTTATCGCATTGTGTCTAAGTGGACGTTAAATCTCACGTTGTCAGTAATGTTACTTGTATCTCGTGGAGGCTGTAATCGTTTTGTTTTCGTTTAGCTTAATCCGGTGTAATCATAATAATCTTCAGAAGTGATTTTATTTTTTAATCTAAAGCCTCGAGTTAATTTCACGCGAGTTAATAAAATGCTACTTATTTCAAGAATATAATCAAATAAAATATTTTGTAGAATACATCCAAAGTTCTTCCATTTAGGCTATTTTAAGGTGCCGAATTTGCAGTCTATAGATCATGTATAGACGAACTAAAATTGACAAACGAAAAACATAATTCAACGTCAGACATTCAATCAGCCATTTTTATCTCTCTGACTTCTGTATAGAATCAACACTAATGATGACGCCTTAACATAAATGACGTAACAGTGATGTAATAGAGTTTAAAGGTCAACAAATACTATATTTATACCGGTGAGAATTTTATTAACATTTGGCATGTTATAATTACGACATGTTTACACTAATTAATATATGCTAATTAATGACTGGGCTGTAAATTAATTGAAATGTAAATTTCTCTCCGAGACCCACACTTTCATAAATCAGATTAGGACATGTGACGGCCAGACCGGAAATCATGTGAAATTCGTTATTATTGAATGAAATGACAGCCATTGAATTATGACGTAATCGTTTTCCTCACGTGTTATTTATGACAAGTAGAAGTGAAGAGTCTAGTAATCTTTATTTAACCCCCATTCTTTTTCTATCTCGCTTTTTATTATTTTTTATATAAATCTCTGCATATCCATTATATATTGTCACACATCCTCGTTTTGAAAATAATGACGTCATGTAATACCCATTCATACAATGCATTGGATCGTGACGTCATTATTTATTACTTGAACAAAACGTTTACATCGTGTTCAATGGCTAAATGCTGGCGGCAGTTTGACCATAGATTAACACCGAATGATAAAATAATATGAATGGAATAAATTGGTAGTTATGGTAAAAGTAATCAGAAAGCGGAACGATATATGATTGCTGGTTATTGTCGTAGTGAGGCGGTGGACAATTCCTACTCCATAATTATCAACTGCCCATGACAGATGAACAATAGCACGTGAGAGAATTTATCATAAATAAACCAATTAAAACATTCTTTTAGTTTTATACTAGCCTCGTTATCGTTTAAATTACGTAATAACATATCCGGTTTCTTATTGGTAAATAAAATATATATCAAGATGTCTGGTTTGTCTGTTAACTAGCCTGAGAAAATACAAATACATTAGACAGCATGGCAATTAAATAAATCTTGTCTACGATATCACCCATGGTGGAAGCGGACGTAAAACTCCAGGAACGAACAAATTAGATGATTTCGACTGCGATATCACAATTTAGATGCGGACGTTAAATCTTACTTATTAATACAGGCTCTCTTGGTGAAATAAAATAAAACCAAGTACGAACAATCCAAACCATTAGACAAAAGTCCTAAACAACATGAAATAGGCTGTGTACTGTAATCAGCAAATGGACCGTTGAACGTGTACAAAATTAAGGCAAACTTTATGACATATCTTATTGGCTGAAAAAATGAAATAAATAAATTTATTATTTTTACCTTGGACATTAAATTGCTGAGTATTCTATTTAATTACTGGTAAGGAATGGGGTGGGGGCTGTCTATGTTCACACTAGATTAAAATATGTATAGTACTGCAATATGGTGAGTCAATACAAGAAAATTGTGCACTTTTGGGGAAAAGCGTGAAAATTGGCACAAAGGTAGCTTTTTACATGCTTATTAACTTGTGGGTAAGGGCCAATTGAGTTTCTGTCTGTAAATCCAATATGGCCGCCAAATTCAAAATGACTACCATTATTACAGTAATTTTGTCTACTGTAAGAGCTTATTACCTGTGATGTGCTTAGAATTGACCAAATATACATATAGATGCAGGATCTGACATATCCGACCAAATTCAAGTAACCAGGGTACTCTAGAATCCAATATGGCCGCCAAATTCAAAATGGCCACCATTATTACAGTAATATTGTTTTTAGCAAGAGCTTATTATCTGTAGTGTCCTTACAATTAACTAAATATACATTTGCATGCAGGATATGACATATCTGACCATATTGAAGTAAACAGGATATTCTAAGATCCAATATGGCCGCCAAATTCAAAATGGCCACCGTTATTACAGTAATTATGATGTTCATTACGTATGATGTGCTTACAATTGACTAAATATACATCTAAATGTAGGATCGACATATCTTTTTAAGTTCAAGTAAACAAGGTATGTTCTAAAATCCAACATGGCCGCCAAATTAAAAATGGCCGCCATTATTACAGTAATTTGGCTTATTGTAAGGGCTTATTAGATCAAATCGAACTAAACAGGGGATTCAAAATCCAACATGGCTTTCGAATCAAAAATGTTCACCGGGTACCATAAACGAGTCCCTTTCATGTGAATTTACTGGCCACAAACTTTAGTTTTGCTGTAGATTCTTATGTTTAAACTAGCTTAATCAGAAAATTAATTATAATTCAATATGGTCATTTAATTTAAAATGACAGACGTTGTTGCAGATTAGTACCCTGATCAATAATACTCAGTCTTAACTAGAAAGATAATACAGAGGTTGCGGAATCCAGTACGGCAGGATTTTCATACGGGATGCGGCATGTTTTCATTGTGATTCAATGAACTATGGGTTACAGTTCATTGAATCACTATGAAAACATGCTGTATCCCGTATGAAAATGCCTGCCGTACGGGATTCCGCAACCTCTCTAATATCATATACAGTTCCAAGTTACTGTTGCTTCTCACCTCATTTGGTATGTGTCATTCAAATGTCGAAAGGCCAAAATAAGTGAAGTCACACTACCAAATGCCCTTCTGGCACTAAGAGGGGCGTTCACAATCCCCATGGCATTTGCAGTACGTTGTACATGCAACCCCTGCCTTGACACATTTGCATCAACCACGGCATCCTTTATCTACATTGCAGCCACATTTGATTAGCTCCTGGCAGGATTTACAAGCCTCAGGTAGAGTTGTCCGTAGAGGCTCCCACATGCCTAAAGTTCCTTTTCTCCATCCCAAATCTGATGGGTCTGGCAACTCGGGGATCCGTAGCAAGGCTTGGCCCCATACATAGGCGGTCTGAAATACAGCTCTTTTCGCATGCTGAAAAAGTGCTGCTGAGGTTGGTGGGATTAGCTCAATTGCCCTTCCCTTATGAGTAAAAAGTTCTTGGCGGGCTTCATCAACACCTTCACACGAACTTGTCCTGTCATACATGAGGATAACAAATCTCTCAATTGTTGACATATGATTATGCAACTCTTCTACTGATGGTGGAGCTCTACTAAGAACTGCAAAGGATTCTTCAGCATCTTTGTATACTTTGCTTGTTTGCCAGGCAGTTTTCCTTCCTCGATTAAGAAAGAAAGAAGTCTGATCACAACCGGTGAAGGCGTGGAACATTAGAAGAGACATTGATTTCTGTGGACCTTATGTCTTGGAAATGGTGTGAACTGGAATTAGTCTGCAATTCTTACCAGTACCAAATGACACCCAAAGTTCGGTCACATTGATCTGGTTGAACAATGCTGTAGATAGGACAACTACATCTGTGTCAACAGTTCGCAGCATAATTCGCTTGCAACCAGTAGAGGAGGCATCAGAAGCATATGAACGTGTTAAAAGAATTCACACACATCATTTTCCTTACTCTGGAGATCATATAATACTTGGCAGCCATTTTGAGCGTGGCAACCTTATTTGGCAGCCATCTTGATTTCAGAAACACCTTTAACAGATAAAAAGCATTCACCTAAATTTATATTCAGATGATTTTGGTATTGAGTTTTGATTAAAACTACAGGACGATATTACTCACTATCATTTAAACATTTTTATGGAATCGGCGGCCATTTTGAATTCGGCAGCCATCTTGAATCACCAAATGATATTGTAAACATCAAAACATTCATCAGTATGCAATTCAAGATGATTCTGAGATAACATAAAGCAATATATAGGTACCGTAAACCAATATCATCAATCTCCTCAACATTTTAAAGCATAATTAGTGGTCATTTTGAAAATGGCGGCCATTTTGAAAAATAGTGGGAAATATTTTTGGCCCTTACCCCACGATTGATCAGTATAGTCTAAAGTATGTTTGTGCCAAATTTCATGCTTTTCCCCAAATTTGCACAATGGTTTCACCATATTGCAGTACTAGTATAGAATTTAAGGGTCAGACACTGCACCCTTCTGAACGTGACCTGATCTGAAAGACGAATAAATATTAATTGTGATTTTCAGCTTGAATTCATATATTTAACCTATCATGAACTATTGGTCAACCTTGAGGCTTTATACTGGGATTTCCATCATTTACAAGGAAATTATTATTATTTTTATTATGTGTTGTTTTGTCTGTGAGAATAGTCCAACTGCACCCTTTACCAATGGTATAGTGAAAAGAATATCCTTGACCACATCTTGTATGACGAATGACCGACCACCCGTCGTGATGATGAACAACCACAGATCATCAGATAATAATCGCATTGTTACTAAATACATAAAATCACTGGACCGTACATAGCTACAACTAGTGTAAGTAGACTCGATCGGATTATATGGTTTGTTAAACATCTGGGGTCTGTTGGATTTGTGAATATTTGATGGATTTCTTGAAAATGAGATGAAATCGAATGGGGGTTAGTGACTTGCCAAGTAAGTTAAACCCCTATTCGTTATATTTCCGTGGTTACGTGATGTTGCTGTCCACTTTTCTTCGTGAAATGGAGAAAGAGAGAGCGTGATTTAACATTCACTCGACAAATGATTTCAATGATTCAATCTTATTTCAATACTTTCGCTTTCGCTTTAATGGTCTTTAGCAGTGCGACGAAACCGGATGACCCAGAGAAAACCCACGAAGTTGGATAGGCAACCCTACTCATGTCACGTACAAGGGGGAAATGGAAACCACAGCACTTGACACAATGACAGACCGTAAGATACAACGCGCACGCATTAACCATCCAATTAAAGTTACATTATGGGAGATAAGATAAAGGGATGACAGTTCTCACTATAATAGTTAAAAACTAGATAGCGTAAAGGTAATTTGCTGAAAATTTCAGTCAAATTGAACCACTATTAGCCGAGAAAAAAGCGTTTGAAATATTCACATAGCCTCGGTCATCATTACTCAAATCATTAATATAAACAGCATAGTCTCGATTATCCACTTGATTGATTTAATTACCAACGGCCATTAAGGGACATATAAGAATTTAATCCGCCAACATCGAAGGCTAGCTTTGACATAAAGAGTTTATTATGGTCTGGATATGTTAATTAATGTCTAACTGATTATTTAGATAACATCTCAGGCCTAAAGAAAGACCTGTAATAAGCAGATTTTGCTCTTCCATAATGCTATTTTAAGGAATATCGATACGAAATAACACGTCTTGGTGCTCGAGACTATATTAATCCTAATAAACGAATCATATACTATTCAGGCATTATTATATTGCCCACTAAAACGATGATTATGACGCTAAAACTACTCTCTTCACAAATATTTATACATAAATCATTATATTTATCTATCAATTCACATGGAATAAACGCGCTGATATCAATTATATATTCCATATAGCTAGAGTTTATATTGTATACATTCTATTTTATAGCCTCCAGTTACATATTTTATGGTAATTATCTCATACAAAGAAAACAAAATAGCAAGAAAATTACAAACCCCTGAAGTCATATACACAATAAAATAACATTTATCCGACCTGTAAAATATTTTTTTTATAATTGAAAAGCAATTATTATTGTAACAAATACTATAATAAACAACATTGTTATATATTTTACAATACCTTACAATTTATATTAGTCTATATTCAGATCACTCATAATAAATATTCCCCAATAGCAGATCCCCATTAAGTTGATTAGCTATTTTACATTAGTTTATTTCATATTCCTATTATGGACGGAGATCCACGTTGGCTCAAGGAGTACGTAGTTGGCTTACATACCAGGATTGAGTAGATGGCTTACTTACCAGGAGATCTGGGATGTGTCCCGGTCAAGAAAGTTCCCCGGAGATTTTCCAGCTTGCCTTTCCCTTGGTGTGACATGGCAAGGGGCTGTGTTTAGTCGAACAACCCAAGTCTACGCACGTAACCGTACGGTAAATGTTTATGTAAGGAATTGAGCCAGTGACCCCATGGAATCTATGCACCCCAACCGGGTGAGCCAAGGGGAATTCCCCGTGTCTAGGAAGTATATGTATACATTTAGTCGTGAGACAGCACAGGGCAGAATAATCTAAACTACACATCACATTCCATGTTCGTCTCTGTTAGATTGAGTACACTGGTCGGGTGTTCGATCCCTGCATTGGCAGAGAAAGTTCATCTCGATTCTCCGGCGTGGTTTCCCCTTGTCAGTGATGTAGAACGGAGGGCATGACAAGGACAGCTGTCTAGTCGTTCGGGTGGGACAAAAACCGAGGTTCCGTGTACACACATGTGTGCATTTTAAAGATCCCTTGGCAATTGGAATTCGATATAAGAGTCGACCGTGGCGCCGCTTCCCGGGCAAAATGTCCCTCATAGCACACTGTATGGTGTATGCCCGTCTTCCATTAGTCCACGTTAGGTGCAGAAGAGTAGGATGTTAAACACCATTTCATTTCATTTCTACTACATTGACATTTAACATTGAATTGTTTCAGTTACATTTATTTAGTAATTGGATTGGAATATAATGACACATTTCTTTAAACAATATTTTATTCACAAATTAAAATGGGTTGAGGAACAGACATAACCTTTATGCACTCAAGGGGGGGGGGGGTGAGATGGCCTAGTGGTCTAGAGTGCCGCGCTTCGACCTCTAGCTGGCCGGTCACCTCTGGCTTGCGGCTGTGGTTTCGATCCCTGGTGGGAGCGTATGTGGCATGGAGATAGGGGCGCCTTCTCAACCTCGTGGGTTTCCTCCGGGCACTCCGGTTTCCTCCCACTGCTAAAGACGCCTACGTGCAAGCGAATTATTGAAATAAAATTAAACCATATGTTAGTCCCGAAATGACCTGGTTTGTGTCGAGTGGACGTTAAACCCATTTCTCCCCCCCACCCCCTTAGCTACAAGAATAAATATACATGTGTAAAAGAAATATGTAAATAAGCAACACAATACAGTGAAAACTTTATCAACAAGGGCAACTGTCTAGTCATTCGGATGGGACAATAAAACAAGGTCCCATGTACACATGTACGTATTCGTAAAAAAACTCCTAGGTAGTTGGAATTCGATACAAGAGTAGGCCATAGCGTCGCTGCCCCGGCAAAATTCCCCTCTTGCACACTGTATGGCGTGTGTCAGTCCCCAGTAGCCCAGTCGGAGCAGAACAGTAGGACGTTAAACCCCGTTTGATTTCACTTCAAGGGATTAATAATTCTTCAAATGGCGAGCACCAGTTTTAAACATAACATTTTATAAATGGCCAAATTCCTGTTTATGTTTTAGAATATTTAAACTCGGTGCATGTAAACAGAATATAGCTAATGGGCGCCTCGGCCTAGAAAAGTATTCCCCCTTTTCTTGGCAATTTATACAATATCTACTTACTGCTATTGCTCAAATAAATTCTCACACTTTGAAACAAATGTTAAATATTTTAATTCTTAAATATGAATTGTCTAGGGACCACCAACGTCATAGTCTGTTAACCACGTGATCGCAATAAAGGTGGCCATGTTTGTTTTTCATCAAAGGTCAGAGGTGAAAGATTAGGGCATCTCGTGCACGTGCGGGATGTTTAAGGGATGAAGTAGGGGTAATTGTTTTCACCCGTCCCAGTGGGGGTTTGTTAGAAAGGTGACGGAGTCGGATAAAACAGGTGTTGTCTATAATAATAATAAACTGAAGTCTGACCCGTCGTTTCTATTCGTATTGTTATAGCATTGTTTGGTGACGTTTATAAAGGAAGTGACGTTTTATAGGCTATTGTATATTATATACAGGTGACCGTGACACGAGCTCGCGAGCTGACTAGGTCAATATGTAAATAAATATAAGATAATCTATATTATAACGGTATATATGCAAAATGAAATAAAATTGGGTTTTACGTCCAACGGTATATGCAAGAGAGAGAGAGAGAGAGAGAAATGGGGTTTAACGTCCACTCGACACAAACTAGGTCGTTTTGGGACTAACATATGGTTTCAATAATTCAATAATTCGCTATTTCAATAATTCGCTTGGGCGTAGGGGTCTTTAGCAGTGGGAAGAAACTGGAGAGCCCGGAGGAAACCCACGAGGTTGAGAAGGCGCCCCTATCTCCATGCCGCATACGCTCACACCAGGGATTGAAACCACAGCCGCAAGCCAGAGGTGACCGGCCAGTTAGAGGTCGCACTCTAGACCACTAGGCCATCCCAACCCCCCACGGTATATGCAAATTTACTACAATGTAATCATAATGAAATAAAATGGATATTTAATTGTGGTATTGTTCTGAACCAACCGGTTTAATGATCATTTTAGATCTTTATTGTCAAGCTTTATGTAAATTACTACAATGTAAATATGTGGGAATGATATGGGGTGTAACGCCGTACAGTTCAGCACCAACTGGACTATTGGAGACTCGGTTAAGGTAATGACGTCCGACAGTTCCGCACCAACTGGGCTATTGAAGACTATAGACTAAAGGAATAAGGTCCTACAAGTCAACACCAACTGGGCTATGGGAATGACGCCCGACAGTTTTGTACCAACTGACATTGAAGACTAGGCCACGAAAGGAATTTTACCCGGGCAGCGAAGTCTCCGCTTACTCGAATTGCAACCGTTAAGGCTTATTTTACGTAAACGCCACCGTGGTTATGTACGCAATGTACGTCTTTTAAACTGTACCTTAGCTCATTTCGAGACTAACACGTGGTAATATTTTATATATCCTGGCAACGTAATCAACAAGGTGTTGGGTGATCGAATGGGAATGGTTAACGCATACGCATTGCATCATAAGGTCTGTCATCGTGACAAATTAATGCTGTGGCTTCGATTCCCCACTTGTAGGGTCGCCTGTCTAAGCTAGTGGGTTTTCTTCGAGTTCCGCCTACTACTGAAGACCCCTACGCGCAAGCGAATAAAAGGAGTGGATAAATGGGCGTTAAACCCCATTTCTCTTTGAAGTCCAACTACCAAGAGTGATCAATTATGTCCATTGACAAAAAGTACACTATTGCGGGAACGTACGGAACGACCAATTCAAACAGATTCATCATTTTTGTCCAGGTTTAAAGACGGATAAACAGCATGATTGAATTCATGGCAGGTTTTATATTCATTACCATATGTAAACAGAAAAAAAATACAAAACGTGTATTAAATAGTCGAATATAGCATACCCAAATATCAAAGGTCCGTACAATATTTACTATGTTATTAATACAGTTTATTATTATATAAAACTGGTTACATTGTCCCTGTGGTATAATAATATAACCTCAAGTTATTATAAAAAAATGAATAATGATGACACGAGTACGACAGAGATTCATATATATATATATATCGTCATTAAAGGTACACATCCCCCTTTATTAATAGAGAGAGAGAGAGAAATGGGGTTTAACGTCCACTCGACACAACTAGGTCATTTCGGGACTAACATACGGTTTAATTTTATTTCAATAATTCGCTTGCGCGTAGGGGTCTTTAGCAGTGGGAGGAAACCGGAGTGCCCGGAGGAAACCCACGAGGTTGAGAAGGCGCCCCTATCTCCATGCCACATACGCTCACACCAGGGCTCGAAACCACAGCCGCAAGCCAGAGGTGACCGGCTAGCTAGAGGTCGAAGCGCGGCACTCTAGACCACTAGGCCATCCCCCCCCCCCCTTTATTAATAGATTTACGATTAAAATCGTGGAATCATCGTGGTGATCCTTTCAGATCTTATCATATACTGAGGTCAGTCGTAGGAATCGTTTTGATAGTCCCACATCCTAAACTCAATAGAGACAATTCTGTAGCAACGTATCCCACGACCATGAGAACCGAGGGGTCACGGTGGAGAGAGACACAGAGAGAGAGAGAAATGGGGTTTAACTTCCACTCGACACAAACGAAGGATCATGGTGGATATGTGGCTCGCTAGCCTGGAGGTCGGGTGGAGAGAGACACACAGAGAGAGAGAAATGGGGTTTAACTTCTACTCGACACAAACGAAGGGTCATGGTGGATATGTGGCTCGCTAGCCTGACGAGGTCGGGTGTTCGATCCCTGCATAGGCCGACAAAGTTCATCCATATTTTCTCGGCGTGGTTTCCCCTGTGTAATCGTTCGGAAGGTAGGAAAAACAGAGATCCTGTGTACACATTGGCGTGCACATAAAAAATACTTTGACCGGTTGGAATTCGACATAAGAGTGGGTGTATGTATGTCCGTCGTCATTAGCCCAGTTAGGAGCAAAACAGTTGGACATTACACTCCATACCATTTCAATGGGAACGTAGCATAAGCTATATAGTATTACTTAATTAAAAACAATCCTTCCTAGCAAGCTATAGTTTTATTTAATTACCGTTAGAAAAGAGCCCTGATTTGATATTTTCCCCAAAAATGGAACGCACATATTCTTTTTGATACCACGCCCCTTTAATCCGGGTTATTAAAGTATATATTTAACGTGATCAGTGATAATAAAAGATGGATACATTGGGTAATATTAAAACACGTGATAAAGAGAACGGTATTGACCTGTATTATTAATACCCAATAAAACATCTCGTTAACATTGTTTTCACTATTTAATAAAATCTGCTATAATTTCAAATAACTATTATTTTACACAGTGAATTATGTGTTTATTTATGACAAGATAATTGTGTCTATTGTTTAATTATCTAACACCCAGACAGTTTTATCCGTTATATAAATATAGCGAGGGATGCAATTCGTCTCTTAATACTTACAGTGCCCGGGGGACAAATTGGACTAAATTTCAATCAATTTTTTACTATCACCTTGTAAACCAAAATATAACATTGTCTGTCCGCCATGATAATTGTTTTCAAATTTGATTTTATGGCAGGTTTTATGGACTATATTTAGTCGCTACAAATAGCTACAAGAATGTATTCAATAGAATTTCACAATGTTTTTGACAACAGAAGATTAAGTAAACTTTATAACCGGTATTAGATTCACAACGTGAATGGTCATAAATTAGTGTACGAGTCCACCCCCTGGTTTAGACTATATACAAAGACTGTTAGAAGTTGTATATAAAATTAGAACCCAGAAAGTCATAAATTACATAACATTACGACACAGAAATTGAAATTCTAATAATATTTTTTATTTAAATTTTGAAGTTAATCTTTTGCAGGTGTGGCCCTACTTGACTCGAGATTATAAATTCATTATATGTATATCTCCTTTATGTAGGGAGCATAAACGCACGTGACACCTATTTTGACTTGGAATAAAGTTTTTCTGCCAATGTGAATAGTCTATGTTTGGGGTAGACTATTGACTCAAAAAGGGGACGGTGGAACCCCGTTTCGTCCAGCCTACGTGTAGTGTCAAGACTATCCAATGTTATTTGAATGATGCGAAGTGTCCCAATGATTGCATAGCCAGAAAACTAATGAGGGAGAGAGAGAGATAGGGGGAGGGGAGATAGGGGCACTCAAAGCAAAATCATTGCAGGACAGTTTTATTTCGGGTATAAAACCAGTCGAATTAAAATAAAATAAAACCAAGTACGAACAATTCAAACCATTAGACAGAATTCGAAGTCCTAAAAAAACGTCATAGGCAAAATAGTGTAATCAGCAAATGGACTGCTCCCCGTGTACAAAATACACGACAAACAGTGGTAACAGTTGTCCGGAAGAGTAAGCTTACCCTGCCTGGCGCGCCACACCCACCATAGCTGCATCCAATCTATTAGGCAAAATGTCGGTAAAATAGCGTGATTGGTCAATGAACTATTTGAATACTTCATGTCAGCTCCTGAGCTGGGATCGAACCTGTACCACCCTCACAGCCCATCCCTACCTCCCTCCAAGAGGCTGACGAGGACAGTTGTCTAGTCGTTCGGGTGGGACGAGAAGCCGAGATCCCGTGTATACATTGGCGTAAACGTAACAGATCAATTGGCAGATGCAATACGATATAAGAGTAGGTCACAGTGCAAAAGTTTCCCTCATAACACACTGTATGGCGTATGCCCGGCTTCGTTAGTCCAGTAGGGCGTTAAACTCCTTTCATCCCCCCCCCCCCTGCTCCCAAATTAACTCTACACTGAAAATATAAATTACAACAATTATAAACAAAGGTTTCTTATCACTGAACATATGGCAACAACAATTAATTTATATACAAACATACATAAAACTGATAAAACATGGCCACACAAACGTTAAAACACAGCTAGAAATCATCCAACACGGACATTTTCAGATGACTTAACGACCGTTTAACTTCTCCACGCTTCATTAAATCTCTTTGATGTAAGGGACTGAGCCTGATCTATCATATCATTGATGTAAGCGACCATGTGTGTCGAGTGACGTAAAGAAATGGCTAACGGCCAGCACGTGCGTGTGAAATCTGTAGCCATTTTGTAAACATCTTGCATCTATAGTGCTAGACGGGCTATAGGTATAACGTGATTATGGAACGCGATAAAATATCACAGGACCCACTACACTCGATCATAAATGTCAACCCATGCTAAAAGACAGTTTAGGGTTACAATAGGCGGGGCCAGGCCTCGCAAGAGCGGGGTGTAGTCAGCGCGCCGCCCCATGGCCCATACGAGTCTATGGGGCCCAGAAATATCAAAGTTCTCAATTGAATGGACAAGAAGCAGACATGGACTTTTATTGTTCATCACAACCTATGCAGTGCAACTGAATCATCAAGATAGGGGGGGGGGGGAAGTGGTGTGGGGCGTCAAAAAAGGTCTCTCCTCGGCACATTGTTTCCTATCAAGGGCCCTGGTCGGGGATAGTCGACCTCGGTGTTCAGGCATTAAGGAACGCCAATTTTCCCCTGGGTTCGGGCCTGCAATATCCGTTAATTAACAATGATGGACCCTACCCCTTTTTCAGATATATTGGGTGTAAAATAGTAGGGCGTTAGACCCCATTTCATGTCATGTCTTTTATTTCGTTTTTGTCGATATCGATAAAGAGATACAACACACGTTGGTAATGTTCATAGGGCCAAGGATGCTGGCGCATAGAATATTAAATTATATATCACCCTCGTTGCCTAATCCAGTTTTTGGATACACCAATTATACTTTAGGTAGTTTTATATCATCAGTGAACGAATGTTGCCGCGGGCTAAAGTTTCCTTAGAAAAACGAGACACCTTGTATCTCAGATTTTGTCCTTAAATATGAAATATTATATCCCAGTCTGAAATTATTATATCCCCATCGCCAACCACCGTGAAAATTCATATTTCTAAACGGATATCGAACAATAAAATTAGGATGAATAAATGCTCGACAACGTCATTAAATTATAACCCTGATACAAGGTGTTATATAAAAGTTGAAACGCTATGACAAGCTGTATTTTAGCGAAACGAAATTAAACAATTAAAGGGTTAATATAAACGGCTTGTTGAACGAGGATAATGTAAGAGCTAATAGTAGCCTCGAGCAGTATAGACGATCCGCCTATTATAGAGTTGATATTAATATAATACAAGATAATAATACCGTGTTTAATCAAATAAAACACACCCCGGGCGATCAAAACGCGTTGATGAATTGAAAGTAGCGAAAGATCAAGTATAGAGAACAATACGATTAAATGCGTAGCTTCTCACATCAAGTGATTTTTTTTTTGCATAATTTGATTCCATCTGTAGATTCTGCCATCCAGTACTTTTCAAAGAGTAGTGTGATTTAATATGTAGCTTGTGTCACCAGAACTTTTCAAAGAGTAGTACAATTTAATCTATAGCTTCGCCCATCCAATATTTCTTAAAGACTAATGAAGTTAATCCGTAGCTTATTTCATCCAGTAATTTGAAGATTTGAAAAGTGTGGGAGCTGCCATTTGGAACTTAGTTTTGACAATCTCATAGGAAGGAAAATACAGGCGTTGATCTCATAATATATTTGATAATGTTGTTTTGTTTTGTTCTGTGAAACGATTAAAAGCAACGATTTCTAATTGCTGGTAAAGTAGGGGTTGCATGTCCGAATGGTTAGCGCGTGCGCGTTGTATCAGAAGGTTTCTCTTTGAGTCAACTGACGTGGCTTCGATTCCTCTGTTGTACGCGTTTCTCGAGAGAAATGTGAGAGAGAGATGGGGTTTTACCTACACTCTACATTTTGATACTAGTATGTTACAGTTGTATTTCAGTTATTCGCAGTATGTGAGGGGGGGGGGGGCAGGGAAACCCCATGTGGTTTGCTAGGTGAACTTACTCCCTCGTCACGGACAAACTTGTATCGAAACCACACGACTTGCATCGATGACAGACCACTTTTAGACTACCCAATGGCCACTTTTATAAGTAGTAATATATTACAATATTTGGTTCTGGTCATCTGTCACGAGTTCTTTTACAAGGGGGGGGGGGCTAGTGGTCTAGAGTGCCGCGCTTCGACCTCTAGCTGGCCGGTCACCTCTGGCTTACGGCTGTGGTTTCGATCCCTGGTGTGAGCGTATGTGGCATGGGGATAGGGGCGACTTCTCAACCTCGTGGGTTTCCTCCGGGCACTCCGGTTTCCTCCGACTGCTAGAGACCCTTACGAGTAAGCGAATTATTGAAATAAATTAATTCATATGTTAGTGCCGAAATGACCTAGTTTGTGTCGAGTGGACGTTAAACCCCATGTCTCTCTTTCTCTTTTACACGCATACCAACGTGTACACGGTACTTTAATTTCGCCCGTGCGATTTATTTGCCACTCCAAACGCTCTGCACCACAGGCATATCAAGCAGGAAATATCCCGCGGAACTCTCTCGATCAACACCCGGATTCAATCTGGAACGTCACCGAGCCACAAAAACAAAAAAATACTTTCTGTTATTTAGTCAAATGATGTTGCTTGCATCCCAGACTTGTACGTCACAAGGAGTACCGTTGCCAGTCTAACCTCGAGGGATTCCAAGGGGTCCTCCTGCTGACTAAATACCCTCGCAAGAAAGTGAATTGTTGAAATAATAATTACATGTACAATATGCAAGATCAGAAATAACCAAGTTTCTGTTGTGTGGGGGTCCCTCGTTTCATATTTAATATTCTCATTTGAAACAAAAATGAAGAAGGAATATAACATGAAAGACGAATTAAAATCAGATGTTAATAAAATTAAAAAGATATTTGGTTATTATTATTTGTATTATTTATTTGACTGTGTTAAACAATGAAATATGGAATATTTCATGAAAAACGAATTTTAAAAATAGGCCTATATATCTTTTACAATTCATCAGATATTAATCAAAACGTAAAAGATATTTGGAGATTATCATTTGTATTATTTATTTGAAGCATTACGGTTTGTATTATGCCATAAGCCTTAGAATATCATCACAGACGATGATACGTTGTGCATTGTTAGTTGTGTCTGTTCAGCGTTGGTCTTGTATCTCCAGGCCGTGTCACCAACAAGATAACAGCCCATTAAAACATATCATCATGAAATTATATCATATTCTAAACCCTTCTCTATTATCAAACATCTTCTCATAAACTTTCACATAATTTTCTATACACGGCTTTCTTTTCTTTCTTTTTGATCACTTCAAACTATCAGCCCTCACGCGCCTATTCATAGTCCCGTGTAGTCCAGTCTCTTTATCAGGCAAGAACTATGCTTTATTTCTTAGACGAACAACTCCCCTTAAGATTGGATATTTGGGTTTTAAAAGCAATATATTTCAATTTTTGTGTTAATTTTACTCACCTCGGCCAAATGTTTGAATAATAAATCGATAAAGTGGGTGAAGGCAATGATGATCGAGGCTATAAGGAGGGATCATCTTTCCACGAGACGGGTGTCTTAAGACGGTGGGGTAGGAGTTATGTCACGTGATGAGCCTGCAGGGGGACAGGTGCTTGTTGTAAAGGTGTTGTATAATGATATACCCCAACGTGTTGTAATATAATTCACTATAACTAGAAATTATTAAAACTTGTCACCTCTCGTCTTCTTCATCACATAACCAGCATCGAATTACACCGCTTAAAACTTTGATATAAAGAAACTTCACGTCAACTTCAACTAATATTATGTCCCACCAAACTAGTACCCCACTAGCTATACCCCTACTTGGCCCTTCTCGTGCCAAAAAAAAAATATTTCAAATTTAACAGGCATTAATATACTAACTCTTTGGTCTTGTTTAAAACGACCAAAATGACCAGGAATATCGACCAGCTGTCATCCTCTCAAGGAAACAAGAAAACGTGGATAGGAGATAAATTAGATTTTAAAATTTAATAGCAACTCGGTTTATCCTGGTGTCCAAAACAGCCAAAATGTTCACAAAGATCGACGGGGTGTCATCGTCCAAAACAGATAAGACATCATTAACACCATAGATTTTAAGTTTAAAGAACAATTCGACTATTATATACTGTCCAAAACATCCGGCATGTAGCCGTCCATTACACTTTAAGAAACTTTGTGCTTATCCAAGCAACAATTTGATCTTAACGTAGTTGGGTTGGTCAAAGAAGAAAAAAATGCAAGGGGTTGAGAGCTTAGGAAACTTAATATTGTTTTTGCTTGCTGTTAACCAACGTCCCGTGTATACATTGGTGTGCACGTAAAATATCCCCTGGCAGTTGGAATTCGATATAAGAGTATTCCATAGCACCGCTCTCCAGGCAAAATTGCCCTCATAACACATTGTATGGTGTATGCCTGTCTTCAGTACCCCGAATGGCTCAGAAACGGTGGGCGTTATAAACCCAATTTCTTGAACTAATACTTAAGAAATAAAAACCTGTTAATTGTTTTTATCATGTGAAGTTGTACATTCCGCACCGTCTTGTTACAAACAGTTAAAACGGATAAAAAGATGTTATAATGTCCGGATTATCCGATTTCCGTTACGTTTTTTTTTTAAACAAGAAAACTGTTAATATTTAAGAGAAATATTTAAAGTAAAAGTTTTGTAGTGTTGTATGTATTATACCAATACTACAGTGTTTGTATATCATCATAAGCTTCCTTGTAGAACGTGGCTAGAACGTGAGCTTGCGGACTCACACTTTCCATATACCACGACTTTAAAGCGAGGCTTCTATGATATATATATGTCATAACGTGCTGTGTTACAATGACTTTATTTAAAAACAACTTTTAGAGTCTTTTGGCGACAAACATAAACTATACATAACATTTATTTACTAAGAAATTTAGGCGATCAACAAATACATATTTTCCTTAACGAAAACAATGGTGGCTTTCAGTTGTATCAAATATTTGGAAGTGTATTGTAATAAAACAATAAGCGTAATGGCTGACCCGTGTATTGTGGAGTCCAAGTCCAGAATTTAACCTTTTATTTAACGAATAATTGACATTTAAAATAAATGATATCTTACTTTAATACATTTATTTCACAATTTAGATAAAACATTCAAATAACGGGTCAATTAAGTATATCATTGCTTGATAATGACTAGAGAAGACTTGTAGAAACGTGGCTCAGTAATAAGCAGTGACTGTATTCCATAGAATTGTCACCTGTATAAGACTAAACCGTCTTACAAGAGAAATAAGGCTAATGAAATTTTAATTATTATTTAATACATTTCGGATTCAATCCCAATGTTTACCGGGACAGTTAATCGGGATATCCGGCGTAGTTTCCCCTTATCACTTGTGTAGGACAGGAGGGTCTGACAAGGAACCTTAACATAGATTCCTAAAACTCAAGCCTTAATCCGGCGCTGGAAATGACCCTCGCAACAGGCTTGAGTATAGACAACCCCCTTGTAAACTGTGGACGCATTCGTCAAACCAAACGTAAAGAACGAACGAATTATAAACTAATTCCATACCGTGTATGAAAGCTAAATGAAATAGATATTATCCTGGAATCATCATAACTTCTACGGCAATCAATCACCGACAGGCAACAACAATATACACCAATTTTACAACCGTGTTTTATAATAGAACATTAATAATAAACAATAATGGTGAAATTAGTCGTACATTGTAGCTCATGTGACAAGTTAACTGGCTCATCCATCATACGTTAAATAGTTGAATTATTGTCACATTATAATACATTGTTGGCATATAATAATATAGTGTTATATCTAACTAATATTATTGCATGATATCAGTGTTAGGCGTTATAACAATAACCCATGCTATATTAATTAAACGTCATTCAATGACGCTATTAGTTATTATACACGATCACTAGGTCTCTTAACGACCTGACGCTATTGTACGTCAATAAACGATTTGGTGTTTTTATTATGAAAATTGATCGAAACCTTCGATGATTTTTTTTTTATTATTATTATTTAGAGGGTTTACTTAATTCTTTTACTTTATGACCTAAGCAATTGTGGATGGGATTAAATACAACCTAAAACGCTAAAATGCAAATGAAATGAAATGGGGTTTAACGTCCTACTGTTCTGCTCCAGCACGACTAATGAAGACGGCTATAAAGCGCAAAGTCAACCCTATACAAGATATTCAAATTCAAAATTTGATCAGTTATATGGGTTTTCTTATTGATAGAGAGAAAAATTGGGTTTAACTTTACTCGACACAAGCTTGGTCAATTTGGGACTAACAGATGGTTCAGTTTTATTTCAATAATTCACTTGCGTGTAGGGGTCTTTAGTAGTGAGAGGGACCCGAAGAAAACCCACGATGATGGACAATCGATCCTTCTTGTTGTCACGTACAACCGATGAACCGAAACCCGCCATTCACTCCATAACAGACCCTATCATATAGCGCGCACGTTTCATATTGAGGGTTAAATGTTTCCTCAATATAATTCTTCTAGAACAGATGATGGTTATTCGTTATTTCATGTAATCAAAAATTGAAAGTAAAATATCATATAAACAAGGATATCAGTCACTCGGTCTAACCGTGGCATCTTCAACAGAAAGTGAATAAAACTACTTCTAGAAAATGGCCGTCATGATGGAGATGTCAACAGATCGCTTGATTTCATTGACATCGAATCTCTCTCGTCTTTCCTGTCTTCCTTTTAACAAGATGGCGGTAAATGAGAGACGACGTGAAATGATCTTTTCACCATGTTTCTTGTTCTGTCATCCAGCATCTTCTACTCATCTTTACACATCACCGAACACCGTTATTCCTACTAGACTCCATTAACCAGACACTAAATGATCGAATTGTGTGTTTGAGAGGGAGAAATTCTGATTTAAGGTCCACTCAACACAAACTAGGTCATTTTGGGACTTAAATATGACTCAATTGTATTTCAATAATTCGCTTGCGCGTATGTTGGACAGGCGATCCTTACCCTGGCCACGTACAATCGGGCAATAGAAACCACGCCAGTTCACTCAATGACAGCACTTATGACACAAGTCGCACCCGCTATCCATTCGCCTCCCTCCCCTCCCGCTGGGAGAATTTTTAAAACTTGGTTCACTAAAACCATGTACCCACATGCATTATCACAAACCTACGCTAATTATTTGATTTTGTTTTACTTTCAAAGGGCACTTGGCGGAAAATTGTATTAAAGTATTGTATTTATTTTTAAAAGGCTAGGCCGTTGACTTACCTCTAAAGACTACTAGTAATTCAGTAATTTGACATTTTTATCTCAACTTACAATGTACGTGTTTTGTCTCAATATTATCAAGGTACTGGTCTTCCAGTGAACATTTTCTTGTTGTTATTAGACTCACAGGCGCTTTTTATAAGAACTTCTTCGTAATTCCAAAACACAGGCCCTATAAAATACGACTGGAAAACCGAGTATAATTTTTGTGTTGTCAAAATCCGGAAATCGGCTGCTAAGTATCACACGTTCCCGCCATTTCTAACGTATACCAGAAATGAGCAACATGTCTTAAAATAATTTCTGCCTTCATTCACGTGGCATGTTTTTCACTTTTTATCTGCGTGGATAATTTAGTGGATATAACAAAGATGTCCTGTAGAGATTAAACCGGAAATGAAAGATTCTGGTTTATAATGACGTAAATTCGTCTTTTTGACACGTGAAAAGTTGATTCCACCAAACCAACGGGGTTCAAAGAACTACAAATAAAAACAAATTGCCATTTTAAACATGGTTTTGCTTTTCATTTTTTTGGGTAGAACTTTGCCCAGACTGTAGGACTCAATTTTATTGTAATATTCTTCACACTCTGAATCCCAATGTATCATTTGCGTTTAATACCAATTAATTAACGTGTTCTCGGTTATTTTTGGTACCGAACAACTAGTCCACACTTGTCTTGACAGTCAATTTCGTGGTCACCTGATTTGAATCCGACGTCATTAGCCCAGTCGAAGCAAATCAGTAGGATATTTATTAAACCCTATTTTATTTCACCTGATTTAAAATGTCAAATAAGTTTTCTATTAACCCTTCTTCAATTCTCTATAAAATTTCAACCTTAGGTGTTGAAAATTAGCCACCCCAAATACCCTTTCACCCTAATAAAAACATTTGAAAAATAATTCAAAATTTTCGTTTGATATCAAAGCGACGATATTCTGCAATATCGCACACGGGTTTCTCGTGCCCTAAGTAGCTAACTTCAAGTGATATGCACTTTCCTAACGCAAATAATGGACATAACATATCAAAATTATGAAAACATTAATAAGTTCATTCATAAGATTTCATAATATTAGCCTTACTTTAATTTTCTCATATCTTCAAAAATGTAAAGAATTTTTCTAAAGGGTTCATTAATTCGTTTCGCCTTTAGAAGTATTATGAACAAATATTTTCAAATAATGACGCATGCGTATTGTATGTAATTGTTATTCTTTATGAATAAGGTTGATTATGGGTGGTTGTCAAATTTGAACGATATTTAATAATACTCGAAAAAAAGAATTTGTTTGCACGAACTAATCCGAACGAAATTCGTATGTTTACAATATGTAATAAGCCACACTCGTCAAGAAATGATATCGAGGCTGAAGGGTATTTATTATATATGTGCCTCGTTCTGGTTTTCATTATACATATATGTGATATAAGTAATGTATGGTCTATAAGCAAGATATCATGATATATCATCGAGTTGTTAATTCATTATATTATTCTTTATTTGGTTGCACAGAGAAAAAGTAAATATTATTTGTAGATATTTGCTGTATCTCTTAACCCAGTATATATTTATTATAATGTTTGACCTGGCGAGTTATTTTTGTTCCTTAAAAAAAACACGATATATTGTCAAAGTAGTGGAAAATTCGTTTATCATTCGCTTGGTGGGATAACTGCTGGGGCGTGGGGTGTCGATGGTCTAAATGGTTAAAAGAATTTGTTTTCAGTTATTTCCTTCAGCAGTGGGTGGGGCAAACGGGGGATAGTACGGCCAAAAAGTTGAAAACCGACCTTACTCCTTACCACAGATACGCCCGAGATCGCCGCCACGGCATTGCATCGTTGATACTAGGCCGCCCAACAATCCCCAACATGTTGTATCTATGGGAGTGTTTATCTGTAGGTCTGGGGCTGAAGATCTTATCCGTGCTCGCATCGTCCATTGCGTGGGTTTGAGAATTAAAACGGGAAGATACATGAAATATCGAATGACAGAAAAGGTCTAATGATCGGCTTCTTTGCATGATGAATGTTTTAATAAAGAAATGAAATTAAAAAGATAAAAGCGAGATTCAATTAATAAGGTCAATTTCTACAGAAGAATTATACCTTTTGTCACGTGATCCTTCATAGAAAATGGCCGCCTGTCACGATCTACAACCGTTCCTGTCTTAATGCGCGATCAAACCAGACTGATTATTCACTGGTGTTGCCGCGGAATCGGGTCGCCTGATAATCGCGATTATAAGAGAACTTTTATTGCTTTTGTGAATAATAAATAACGATATGTTTGGTTTTAAATCTTCAGACGAATTTCATGTCATGTGAAATCATTAAGAAAGTGATATGCGTTGCGCCAGAGAGCGTGTACACGCGATATTTAGGGCCGAAACACGTGCATAGATTTATCTTATGTATGAATATATAAACATAGCGCCAATTGTTGCACGCACACTGAGAAGAAATTCATTAAAAACAATTTGTGATGTTTTCCGAGATTTAATCAAACAGAAGACAAAAACAACGTCAGCCATTTTGATTATTTATAGTATGTATAGAACTGGCCAAACAGTTACCAGGAATAGTTAAAGGGGGTGGCCCATCTATTTATATACTATAGCTAGACAGAAATGAAATGGGGTTTAACGTCCTACTGTTCTCCTCCTATACTGGGCTAATGAAGATGGGCATACGCCATGTAATGTGCATTGAGGGGAATTTTGCCCGGACACCGGCGCTACGACCTACTCTTATATCGATTTCCAACAGCGAAGGGATATTTTACGTGCACGCTCTATCCGAACGACTATCTGCCAGGGTCTCAGATCTGCATCGCGGCAGAAAATTCCGATGGGCTTTCTCAGCCAACGCAGGGATCGATCACGGAACCACCAGGCTAGCGAGGCAACGTCTTATTCACTTAGCCACCGTGGCTTCCTTTCTGAAATATAATAAATACCCCATTCCATATACCCCATCGACCCCAAGATGCTAAGAGGCCTTCACTTTCAATGTGTATTTATCATCTTGGTTCAAGATATAAATAGAAGGCCATGTCTGTAAATCTAATTGTAGAAACGTCTCTATGGAACTAGTAATTAAGGAAACATAAAAAGACAGAATTATTCCTGGAAGTCAGCCTGTCGTCTGTAAAATGTCCCTTTTTTTTAAAAAAAAAATATCATCCCAAAAGAAAAACAAAATCAGAATGTAAAATGAAATGAAACGGAGTTTAACGTCTCACTGTTTTGCACCGACCGGGATAGTGTAAATATAATGTGTTTTAAAAACCAAAAGGTTCTGTTGCATGTCGAGTTGAGAGAGAGAGAAATGGTGTTTAACGTCCACTCGACACAAACCAGGTCATTCTGGGACTAACATATGGTTTCATTTTATTTCAATAATTCGCTTGCGCGTAGTGGTCTTTAGCAGTGGGAGGAAACCGGAGTACCCGGAGGAAACCCACGAGGCTGAGAAGGCGCCCCTATCTCCATGCCACATACGCTCACACCAGGGCTCGAAACCACAGCCGCAAGCCACCCCCCCCCCCACATGTCGAGTTGAGTTTCAGCCACTTTTTCCACCTCTCCAGTGCCGCTCTTGGAATTCGTGAGTTAGAGTTAATGAGAAGGTGGTGGCGTTCCATGTCTACACTGGCGAGGATGGGATGGGATGGTGGGGGCAGGGGTAATCAAGTCTACTACCCTTGTATTGGTTGTGTCACCTGGAATGAAATATTTATTGTATTTCAGATTGGGAACCAGGGTGGTTAAGTGAGTAAGACGGTGGCGCACTACCATGCAGGCCGCGAGTTCGATTCCGGCGTGTTCTTCCCCTTGAGTGGTGCCAGAGGACCCGGAGCTAACCCACGAGGTTGGACAGGTGACTATACTCCTTGCCATGTACAACCGGGGAATCGAAACCATGCCAGTTGACTCAGTGACAGACCTTATGATAATAAATGAGTAAATTATGAATAGATACAAGCAGATATCGATCATAATTTCTATTGATTTTGAAAACAAAATAATCCCGAATTAACATCAAAATAACAAAATTATATTACAATTATTAATCATATCCTATAAAAGACTTGTGACGCCGAACGGAAGTACGTATTAATCACGTGACAACAAAACAATAGAAATGAATCTGGATATGAAAGGATTTATATTTGTGTTATGAAACAATATAATCATGTCCGGGTTGTGTTGATATTATAAGAAAGAGAATAACAAAATGTAATCAACGAGCTCATAAATTATCTGCCCTTTGTTATAATAATTAAACATGATTGAAAACGTCAAAAAACTTAATGTCTTATTACCATATTTGCCGTTATTTGATGACGGCGTCTCACGTTCAATGGTTCTAATGAAGTGTTTAATGGCGGGATAACGTGCCAGAGATTTTACAACCCAATATCAATAATCGTCAAAATATTTCTCAACTTGAACCTAGCCCTATTGTTCATCCTATATATAATGGCGTCCATACATAATTTGAAATTTGTATTGAAACAGTCTACTACGTTACATTAAGTCATAAACATATTCTTTATACGATGATTGAGGGCATTTGGGGCCTCCCTACGCTCGTTAGCATAACAATAATGTCGCCATTACTTGATCACCGGATTCTAACTCGATTTTTTTGCATGTAAGAAACAAATTCATCAAACTCTTCATTATGTATTCATAATATAATAGTGTTTAATGTTCGTGACGTATCACCCTCGTTTTCCTTTATGTGAAAACAAAACGTGCTGTCATCATGTCAGATCAATGTAAAAACGTCTGGTTAATCATCACTGACCGGAAATAACTCAGTATTGACTTTTTTTGTTTCGTACATTTAGACATTTTAAGTACTGCGATTAGTTACTTTTAGAGAGAGAGAGAGGGGGGGGGGTTGAGAGTGGGGGGGGGATTGAGCTTGCGTTTGGGGCGGCTGGCTGAAATATTACGGGAGCCCCTTGCTACAAATATTAACTGGACCACTGTCCGAAATGATACGGGGGGCCCAGAATAAAGATATTATTGGGGCTGGAGAGAGAAAGAAGGGTGGTAGTATAGTCCACCCCGCACAAACAAGATTATGTCAGGTCTAATAACATAACGGTATATTATATATGGATATATGTATATCAATAATTTGCGCAGTGGTCGTCAAAGGTGTTTGTGGGGAGGGGAGGGGGGGGGTCTTCTGCGTGTTACGTTACAGCCCGGGATTAATCTAGTGACTTGTATAGATAGCAGGCGTATAATCCATAGTAAGTTTCATAAAGATCCCTCGAATTCTTGTAAATCACTTAGGACTATGACGTATTACAATGTTTATAGAATTACACCCGGTCGGAAGAAGTCTTTAATTACCAGCATAATGCTTGTAATTTCTGCCTTTAAAATGTACAAGTTTACTTGTCGTTTGATCTGTAATCGAGATGGACATCTGGTCTCCATTGTCACGCTGTAAAGCGATGGATTGTTCATCTTTTGAATATTGTACATTAGTAGTCTAGACAAGAGAGAGAGGGGAGGGGGAGAGGGGGGAGGGGGAGGGTAACAGGTCAAGATATTTGGAATCTGGTAACCTTACTTCGTACAATTCTATAGAATTAATCAATGATCTTATAAAGTATGAGCAGGTGAGTCGATCTGTTTGGTACCGAAAGAGAAAATACCGTACATCAGTGACAAGGGTTCTTTTGTGCATCCCTATATTAATTAGGTTCCGGATCGGACCCTAGATTACTGACAAGGTGACACGCTAGATATCCCCGATGAACTTTCTTGGTCAACACTGGGTTTGAACCGGGAACTTCTGGATATAGCAAGTCAAGTCAGTACGTAACATCATGGCTACCAACATTTCTTGTTCTCGTTTTGTGTACCTCGGATTTACGACCCTTCCGTTCGACTAGACATACTTCTTGAACACTTAATATCACTTTCCAACATTAAGAGTTTGCTGAATTCGCCCATTGATATTGTGCCTTATCGATTGAGTTTTGACTGGCGACTGTGTAAGTGGTATTATGACTAATCTTGTATCGGTGCTAATTTTATATACATGTATATATACACCACCTACTGCCTGTGTTTACAGAAACATTACAATCCGAACGTGTCAAGTCGAGACACAGTCAGCATTGCAGGAATCGCATTTCAAGACAAATCGTCCAGATCAACCAGTCACTCACAGGCATTAAAACATCACCTGTTTAAATGACTAATATTTAATCGAGTCTAGTATGTTTGTGTGAGAAACTAAAACCTTTGGTTTTATCGGTTGGTGTTGTGTTGGGATAGAATGTAGAGATTGCAGTCCTTATTTTACATTCTACCAAATATATTGTAGTTTTATTCGACTTAACTGTCTAAACTTGTAACGAAGAGCCGGCCATGCTGTAAGCCAACAGTTTGATTACCTCGACTGAAGGCGACTGGTTGCAGCTCTGGCGTTTATTTGACGTTACCATAGAGTTTTAAACTCCAGGGAAAATACACCATTAACCTGAGCGATATTTTCTTCATTTTCAAATGATTGAACTGTCAGTGTGAATGTACGTTTTACAGGTGTGCTATGAACAGGTGCTTGCATTGGCTTTAACATGTCTCTTCTAACAACAGACCTCACGCGCGGTAAGTATACATATATATATATAACTACTGTATTATATGTATATTGATATCAAGGGGGTGGAGTTTATCAGTGTATTATACAGCAAGTGGGAGGGTGTATATTAATATTCATACACACTGACTGGCTACAGATATAGCTATTAATAAGTAGGCGGGGCCTAACACTGTATAACACGGTATATGATATTGGAAAATTATCTTAAGCTAAATTATGATGAAGTATTCAAATAGTGTCAGCTTTTAGAGAGTCTGCATGCATCTATGTTCTTAGAATACAATATCGCTTGAACTATATATATTGAAGGGTGTCGTACACGGGGCAGAACAGGTTTTATTTCTTGCTAATTTTATTAAATATATCAAAGATTTCAACTCAATTTTTGATTTATTTTAACGAGATGAGATACAGTCTGTCCCTAAATTATTCTTGGTTTACTAATATTTATTTCTTAATGACTTGTCTATTGCGATGTGGCAAATGTTGTTACAGACATTACAAATATTGTATACTGGTTGTTTGAAGCTGAGGTTTGAATTAGCTACAAAATATTTACCTTTTTTTTACCCCGCGGCCTCCCCTCGTCTTGAAGACAGGTCGTTTGCGACCGGAACTTGTCGTTCATGACCGAAACTTAACGAATCTCGCTTGAATCCACGGGTTTATTGTTCTATACGGAGTCCAACTTGTTTATCTCGGTTTCAACTATGTAAACGTATGACAGTTTCCTTTCATAAGTCAAACATTGTCTAGAACATCTGATTACACTTCTCGTTTGATTAGATCTCACAGCTTACGCCTTTTGTTGAATTTTAGTACTCCGACTAGTAGAGTGTGGTCAATTATATCGTTTGTTTGTGTCAATAACTAACGGATAACCCGGCGCTGCCCGGGTGATATCCGTAACCAAACGCGGTAGCCAATGTTACACCCCGGTCCCAGCTACCCCTAAATACTAAACTGCAGCCTCGGGGAGCCTTAGCCGATAGTCGCTAACCCTGAACAGACACACGACATTCATAAATATTAGCATAGATTGAATTTATAATCTATTGACGAGGAAGAAACATTCAATAAAACATCTTACTATATTGAAATATACAGGAAACAGACATAGGTAAATCCACACAAAGATATACATGTATCGTCATAGTAGTATTACATGCTCAACATTTGTATTTAGAATGGTTTGGGAATTTTTCAATTTATTGAAAGTTGGTTATTGATGGATGTTAAGTTGTTTGGGAATTACTGGGTCTGGATATACAAAATAGATAATTTCGTCTTTCTGAATGTAGAACCAGGTTATCATCGAGTGGGCCAATATCTTTACCATTATGTTGGGGTTCCAAAATGACCTAATTTATATTGAGTGAACTATTGGACTGTACATTGACCGTTTTTAAAATAAGGAGTTGGTAATCTGTAGAATCTAAATAGATCAGATGTAGTCTCTATAAGTCTGTTTTGTCTACATGGTAAAACTAATTGACATGTGCCTAGTTCAAACTCACCTCACGCGCTAATGCACGTGTATGTAAACATTTACCGTTTACTTTTCCCATTTATAATGTTTTGATTGACCGCGATTATTATAAGGTTTACTCGTTTCCTTTCAAAAGAATTTTAGTAAAATAGTACCGCCCAGATACAGAGGTCAATGAAACTCCATCAATTATTGAACCCTTGATTTCATTGATCTGTTGATAGGTCTACAATATAATCACATTAATAGGCCTAAATTAGTATGGTAAACTTTATTTCGATTCTAGAGCGATGTCGCAAGCTGTCGGCCATATTTATCATTACATTCGTCTTTCCTTACTTTTACAAAATGGCTTCCACATTTACACATTTTCACGAAATTTTAACTAAGATAAAATCCAAATTTGATTGGATCATTTTAGTTTGATTTTAGTGCTTAGCCAAACAAAATTGAAGTATCTACTAAAATTTGGATTTTATCTTTAGTTAAATTTTCGAGAAACAGGGCACAGTGCAGTAAAGTCTAAAAGCATCTTTTTAACTTTTGTGTTCACCTGACCTTTATTGAACCCTCACTTAACCATTGAAGAGGTGTTTCTTCTCTGGCAATAACGGTTTCAGCCATTCAAAACTTTAATTATTACATCAAAGATGGACGCGACCGGCTTGGTAACCCATAGATCGTAGGTTAGCGTATCCAGTCTTTATCATTGAGAGCCGTTCAAGACATCTGAATGAAACCCTGTACATCCATCAACCAAGTCGTTGTACCTTTTGATAATTAGAAATTAAAAATTTCTCGAATTTAATATTTTTTTTTATGCTTCCACGGAATCAAGTTAATTGAGCTTTCGCGTGGAACAATGATCACTGGTGTTTTACTGTGTCACGTACTAGAGGAGACCAGACCTTAATACCCCGAAGAACTGCTGAAACCCCTGGGCCTCTTGATTATTGAGCCAGCACCCTCAGTGGGCTAGTAACAAAAATACATTTGTACTCGAATTCACTTTGACAAAACAAAAAAACAAAACTAACATGCAAAAAATCGATATCTGAAATTTGATTACAGCTGGGGTGTTGCTTGTTGTATTTTTGTGTTCCAGATAATGGTAAAAAAATAATAAATAATATATTTTCGTAGAACGACAAAAGACAACTATGTTCAAATATTAATCCAGAATTTATTGTTAGTTCAATTTTATACTTGTCAAAAGATGTATTGAAGTAGGATGACATCCGATGGGAGTAAGTGATTAATATTTGATCGATCTTGTAATAGTTTTAAACTGATTAACGATTTTTGATTAAACCTGACTTTATACTGTTATCGTTTTATAATTTATTCTCACAATTCACTCATTTTTTTTCTTTTTTTATTTTTGACAACTGGGGATACGGTTTTCGTTTCGGTTTATTAAAGTGTATTGTTGTTTTAGAAAAAGGGAATAATATGGTATAAAAGTTGTTCTTCTAAATATAACATATTTTTTTTTCTTATGTTACGGTTTAGTGATCGTTAACTATATTTCTGCGGTGCGGAACGTAGGGTTTGAAATACGTCCCTTGACATCGTGGAATATCAAGGGATACGGAACCACATAATCTTCAAAGCTACCTTAAAGCGATTTCTTGGAAAAGTTCGGTGCTTAAAATGTAAATGTAATTGGTTGCCTTTTCCACAAACACATTCTGGTCTCAGGATCTCTTCGCTGTGTCCAAGATTGTCTAAATCTCGTAAGACTAACCCGAGTGAGTGGTATTCGAAAATTAAATGGGGTTTAACGTCCTACTGTTCTGCTCCTAAACTGGGCTAATGAAGAGGGACTTACGCCATACAGTGAGCTTTGGGGGACATTTTGCCCGGGCAGTGGCGCTACCACCTACTCTTACATAGAATTCCAACCGTCAGGGGATCTTTTACGTACACGGCAATGTATACGCGGGACGTCGTGTTTTGTGTGTATAAATCAGTGATTGTTTTCCATATGAACTGTGTTGTGTTTTTTAATGTGCGCAATCACTAAAGACCACTCAAGGATTATGCTTCTTATGTGAATGGGGGGGGGTAGGATGGCCTAGTGGTCTAAAGTGCCGCGTTTCGACCTCTAGCTGGCCGGTCACCTCTGACTTGCGGCTGTGTTTTCGAGCCCTGGTGTGGGCGTATGTGGCATGGAGATAGGGGCGCCTTCTCAACCTCGTGGGTTTCCTCCGGGCACTCCGGTTTCCCCCCCACTGCTAAAGCCCCTACGCGCAAGCGAATTATTAAAATAAAATTGAAAACCATGTGTTAGTCCGAAAATGACATAGTTGAAGTCGAGTGGACGTTAAACCCCATTTCTCTCTCTCTCTCTCTTATGTGAATGGGGAACTGTAAGTGTACTTTGACTACAGGCCCAGGACTGTACAGCATAATGGACGCAAACCGCTGGCCCTCGGATCCATTCCCTTCAGCTGATGATATTTTATTGGTTGCTATTCTTTTATATATTGTGCATGTTGTCCGCATGGTTGTCTAATGGATGTCTATTTGTGTGTGATGCAGTCCTCCTGTACTTACTGTTAGATATTATCATAATCATGACTTGTGGTATTCACTTACCTGTTTCAGACCTCAAATAATCCAATATACAATACTATTTATTATATATAAATATATTCAAGTCAAGACTTATCATTCACTATATTAAAATTTATATAGCTAGGATAATCTAATATTTATTACTCTTAAATCGTAAACCCCCATACACAATTTAGATTGTTAACTAGTAATTCCTCTCATGTAGCATTCCACTAGTTTATGGAAATTCATAATATTATTAGATTTAATATTAAGAATTCCTACAACTTTACTACGATATATATATTTATTTATTCTATTATATATGAATAGCAAGAATTTGGACAAGTGTATATCTATTGTATATTATGTAAATAAGCCAAATAGAGGTGTTCGATCGACAATGGATAAAATATCAATATTTTTTCTCTAGATATATTATTATGAATAATTCTTACACTGTAATAATTTGGCTGAACTGGTGTTACTGTTTATTTGGACAGTGAATAATAAAGCCGAGTATATAATCGGCAAATAGGCAGGGAGAGGAGGGAATAAGGGAATGGGGAATCTTTTGAATTTCAAATTAGTAAAAGGGGAATCATCTCAGATTAGGGAAAGGGGAAGGGCGTCCCAAATTAGGAAAGGAGGAATTATTTCAAATTAGGAAAGGGGGAATCATCTCAAATTAGGAAAGGGGGAATCATCTCATATTTGGAATAGGGGAATTATCTCAAATTAGGAATAGAGGAATTGTCTCAAATAATTAGGAATAGGGGAATTATCTCAAATTAGGAAGGGGATAATTATCTCAAATTAGGATTAGGGAATCATCTCAAATTAGGAATAGGGGAATCATCTCAAATTAGGAAAGGGAGAATCATCTCAAATTATGAAAGGGGAAATCATCCCAAATTAGGAAAAGGAGGGGGGTATCTCCAATTAGGAATGAGGGAACTATCTCAAATTAGGAATAGGAGAATCATCTCAAATTATGAAAGGGGAAATCATCCCAAATTAGGAAAAGGAGGGGGGTATCTCCAGTTTAGGAATGAGGGATTTATCTCAAATTAGGAAAGGCAGAATCATCTCAAAGAAGGAGGGATGATTATCTCAAATTAGGACCAGGGGAACTATCTCAAATTAGGAAAGGGGGGGGGCTATCTCAAATTAGGAATGAGGGAATCATTTCAAAGAAGAAGGGGACGGGTCTCAAATTAGGAAAGAGGGAATCAATTCAACTGTTAGATCGTAGACGACTCGTTTCAAACCTGTTGTATGTTGTGACTGGTCCGGATGTAAAGTTTATAGAGATATATGAGATAAATCTAGAAAGTCATTATGTTATTTCCTTATTATTTATTATTCCTAGCACGTGAGCACGAGCTGTATTTACTCACGACCACCTATTAAAATACAGTAATTATACATACATACATATTTACATTAGTCCTGTTTATACACAAAAACTTCCATTAAAATACAATTTACAAATAACATAATGCCAATAGAGGTCGCTACGTGAGTTGGTGGTCTACAGGGGAGGGGTCGTTACAGCCCTTTATATTCACAGAAAAATATAATCCCCGTTTAAACAATGCAGGCGTCGAACTTGTTTAAAATACTAATTATATAAACGGGTATTTATATTATTTCCTCACAACAATTAAATCCAATTTTAAATCCTGTATATGAACAACGCCCACAATTTACTTTCGTTTTATTTCGCGGGATAAAAATTATACGGACTCCTTTTCGTTTAACTCTTTAATAGATATATCGCTATTCAGAAACACATACCCATTGTTTACTTGTCTTTCATCTAGTCCGACATCAAAGACAAACGGACGAATGCCGACAATACAAATCGTGTTCTTGTTAAACACGTGATCAAACAGACAAATTATTAGTAAATGACTTTGATTTTTATCTTTAGAAATTAGTTCAGAAAATATGCTACAAAAGAAAAGGGGTTTTTGAAAAGATAACGGAACGAATTAATGTATTTATTTAATAGTGCATCAAGTCATTAATTGTAACCCGAGGGCCCGGTGACGCACATTAAAGTCGCTCTGTCTTACTTTCCTAACACATCAAAAGTGTCATATTTTAGCAAGAAGATTAAATAGTAAGCACAATTGTCTTTGAGGTGCATTGGGTGGTTCAGTTTGTTTAAAAGTGAAATTAATGATAACAATGTAAACAGCTATGGTCAACAGAGTGCATAAATTATACTTTTATTTAGTTGTTTTGGTTCCAATCTACAGATCAAACGGAACGGCCAAAATGGTTCCTATGGTTCTGTAGTGTGCTCTGCTTTACGTTATGGTTCGAGGAATCCATTCAAATCATACTAGGTCATTTCGAAACTAACGTATGATACCAAAGTGGCAAGAGAGAGAGAGAGAGAGAGACTAGTGGGGGGATAATGTCCACTCAACAAAACCTTGGTCATTCTGGAACTAACATAGGTCTTTAGCAGTGCGTGGTGGTCGGGGACGAGGAAGTGGCATAGGTGTGATGCCTGGTCAACACTCACGAGATTTTGTTGAGACTAGTAATTTGTGCAGCGATCTTTAGTAAAGTAAGGTAGAGAAAGGAGGCCCCGGACTTTTAGCTAGCGAAACTACTCCTTGTGACTGTACATACCTGGTATCGAAACCACAGACCCTTTTGCTGTACATAACGGCCTCCCACCCAACCACACGTCCCAGTAAGAAACCCGGTGTTTCCGCCACTGATATTGCATGCGCTATATACCACATCCAGCAAACATTAGGGTCAGGCTAAGGTTCATTTAGCAGACAGATTCTGAAATCAGCAGTCAGAAAATCCGACCCTATTATTTTTTTTTTTCGTACTCAGATTCGAATAGCGGTTTTCATAATATGTGCTAACCTTTCACATTTATTTCTGTGTTTAGAAAAAAATGATGAGAAATACATTAAAAAAAATTCATCATAAAAATTTTGGAATGATGAGTGCAGTTGGACCACCTGCACGCGCGACCCTGGGGTCAAAGAACGCACGTGAAGTCTTAACTGCCATGCTAATAATTCATCGATAAAACTCTACGGAAATATGAAACATAAACCGATATAAGGCCGAGTTTTTACAAAATTTAAGATGGAGTTTCTTTTTTCCTAGTCCCCTGTGTTGCTATGTGGTGTTTTTCTTATGTAAATTAATGGCAAAAACATAGGTTTGTCTCGCATTTCGTGCGCTCGTGCATAGAGCACGCGCCATTAAAGATTCCTATTGGTAGACGTGGAGGTATGTTATATGTTTTTAATATTAAAGTATGCTATAAGAAATGTTAATGATTAAAACACGTGCCTGATTATTATAGCTGTTTGCTATTCTTACTTATATCTTATTATTCTCTATTCTATTTTAAATATCCTATTTATTTGTTTAATTGATAGCTACATCTCTGAAATATCGAGGATAAACAATTTATTTCTCCATTATATCTGGTAGAAATGAAATGAAATGGGGTTTAACGTCCTACTCTTCTGCACCTAACCCGGACCAATGGAAGACGGGCATACGCCATACAGTGTGCTATGAGGGAAATTTTGCCCGGGCAGCAGCGCTATAACCTACTCTTATATCGAATTCAAACTGCCAAAGGATCTTTTACGTGCACGCCAATGTGTACACGTGACCTCGGTTTTTCGTCTTATCCGAACGACTAGACAGCTGTCCTTGTCAGGCCCTCCGTCCTGCATCACTGACAAGGGAAAACATATGTCTGAGAGATCACACTATAATCTACCAAATATGTCAAGTGATAAGAAGTGTTATTGTATTTAAACGCTATGTATTTTGATATGTTTTAAAAACGATATATCGTTGATAAGATGTATCACTTTATCAAAGGTGTATCTTTGGATAGGATGTATCATTTTATTTAAATTCTGTATCTTTGATACAATTTATCATTTTATATAAGTGGTGTATCTTTTTATTTAAACCGTATATCTTTGATACGATTTATCGGCATATCTTTGATAAGATGCATCATTTTATTTAAACTCTGTATCTTTGACAACATGTGTCATGTTTATAACCCTGGTAAATATTTTGATAAAAATAGTCCTGAAATGGCCTAGTTTGTGTCGAGTGGACGTTAAACCCCATTCCTCCATCTCTCTCTTTTAATAAATCAATATTCATAATGTTAATAAGATGTATTACTTTAATTAAACCATATGCTGTGTTTGTTATCATGGATTCGAAATGCGATTTAACATCCTACATGTCTGCACCGACTGGGATAATTCAAACGATGCATCTTTTAATAAATTTGACTGTTGAGAAAGATGTATCTTAAATCTAATGTTCGCTTTAACGATATTGTGTTCGCAAATCAAAGCATTCCTTTATAGACGGGTCTATAAATATGATTCAACTGGATGCATCTCTTTGGGGAAACTGCAATCTGTTGAAGTAATTCCCAATACTAAAAATGAAATGTGGTTTAAACTCGGATCACGTGGCTAAGTGGGTAAGGCGCTAGCTCGCTAGCCTGGAGGTCGAGTGTTCGATCCCTGCATTGGCCGAGAAAGTTCATCTCGATTTTCCAGCGTGGTTTCCCCTTGTCAGTGATGCAGAAGGAGGGCCTGACAAGGATAGCTGCCTAGTCGTTCGGATGGGACGGAAAACCGAGGTCCCGTGTACACATTGGAGTGCAGGTAAAAGATCCCTTGGCAGTTGGAATTCGATATAAGAGTAGGCCGTAGTGCCGCCGCCCGGGCAAAATTTCCCTCATAGCAAACTGTATGGCGTATGCCCGTCTTCCATTAGCCCAGGTCAGATGCAGAAGAGTAGGACGTTAAACCCTATTTCATTTTCTACTTTTCTGCGCCAACCGGGATAATGAAGATGGGTACACGCCACACAGTGGGATATTTTGCCCATAAGGGATATTTTGCCCAAACAACGTCACTTTGTCCTTTAGACCAGCTCAATATCTCAGTCATTCGGAGACTAATATACAGGTATTTGATCACGCCTGTAACCAGAGGGAGGGGGGTTTGTCCCAGGCAACTGCTCGTCAATTCTATTTACAAGTAGGATCCAAGTCTGACCTTGGCACAAACCGGAACGTTCTAGACAAGCTTTATGTTCCCTGGCCGCTTGGTTACCACGACATATCCACAAATTGTAACTGTGTGAGGATGGTTTATGATTATGGTAATACAGAACATAGAATAAAAAAAAGACTTTGATATTTTATCGTATTTTATTGGACTTCACCATGGAACTTGGTCATTAGTAGCTCGTGAATAAGTCACGAGCGGGCCATAAAACGTATATTAGACCGTTTTTACACGGGATATATACATATATCTTGATGTATTTATATTTGTCCTCGATAACAGACAGTGTTTATAAATATATCGAAAGGTCGTATCATTGTTGTAAATATTAATCAGCAAAACGCGTGTAACATTGGGATATCTGGACAATGGACCCATATCGGAAATTACAATTCATCATTCATTATTGATTATCTATTAGTCCCGAAATGACCCGGTTTGTGTCGCATGATCGTTAATCTCTCTCCCTCCCTTTCCTTCTCTCTCGTTTTTTTTTTTTGGGGGGGGGGGGCAGCGTTGTATTGGATTGAAACAATAAGATATCATTAAGACCGAGACGTATATGGTCTGGTGATGACAGTGGGCTTTCTGCAGATGGCATTATCTTATAGTTAAACATAGATCCGCATTATTAAGTGGTTGGAAAGGGTTTATCAATGATATCAATCACGTCCGTTATTGAATAAGTTTATTCAAGAATACAAAATAAGAACATCATAAAAGTGTCGTTTTGGTTACAGGTCATAACAAATATTGCGCAACTCAAGTTGGTGTGATATCAATCTTTGTGGTTCCTTGAAATCTCCTGTGGTCCGATGAAACGCACAATCAACTTTGACAGATAATTTTACTATCTGATTCCTCGTAAAATCTTGGATTCCATTTGTGTGACAATGTCTGGTGTCTTTTTGGTATCAATAATGATTTTAGATTATTTACACAATGCCATTTGGACTGTGGTGTGCAACCAGACACTTCTAGGAGTATGTACATTTAAAAGCGTCCTATAACATTTGTTTACATGTAGGGAAGAAGGGAGGGAGGAGAGAACATGGTGTCAGTGCTTTATCGAACAAAACCCCTGAATAGTGTTAAACGCCTGTATTCATATCAAAAAAAAAGATAATCTTAATTTGACTCCCATTTTAATCGTGATTTGATCTATAAATCCTTTCTTTAATTATATTCCTTATTAACGAGATGCATTCTTAAGTCTAACAAAGATTACAATTAAATATCGCCATTTTTATTTCTGGTTGATACAAAATTTATGATGTAATTGTCATAGGAGAAACGAAACGAAATGAGCATAAACTACGAGAAATAATAGAAACCACATGCCATATGTTTTATGTCTACAGCTAGCATGGAGTTAATGTTGACCATAAAACGATAACTAAGATATTTTTTTGGAATATAATTAATTAGTTTTACTTAATGGACGAAAATTAATACAGCCTCTATTATTTTTTTAGGACATGCGTTTTTAGGAAATATTACTTTAATTAGCCATCAAACTGGTTTTATGATAACCCAAACATGGAATCAGAAACAATTATCTCTTTTTTTGTAAAACAATATTTTTTTCTTGAAATATTTTTGTCTTGTGTTTTTATGGTCAACAATCGTGAAGAAATAACTCTGTATAAGGAAATGTAATGTTTCAGAAATTAAAATCAAGACATTGCCGATACATGAATATGTACATTCGCTTAGTGACGGTGTAATTTTATATCTAATTGGATAAGCCGGTTGACTATTATTATTTGTTTTATTATTTTTAGACATTTTATAGCGCACGAGTAAGTGCCCGAAATGTGACGTTTAAGGTCCGCGTTTACAACGATGATATCCGGGTTCTTTGGCCACTTTAGATTCCTGGAATTATATGATCTGTCGTTGTAATAAAAACTAAAACGATATGTATGTTTATTAGCGTTTAGTTTGACATAGCATGTGTTACAAAAATTAAAGCTACGTGTATAAAAGTGCAAACATGCTTGCTTTGTGTTCTTCGGTCTGTTGCAACGTGATGTACCCTGACCGACGTTTTAGAGCACAGAAGACTAGTCGAAACTTCACCCACTAACTATCAGTAATTGTATTCCGTAGAGTTGTGATCTGGGTATTTCCAGATTTAGTACTAAATGCCTTAACATTTTGTTTTTGATCCAGATAGTTTCAACCCTATTGACTAGACGCCTTGCGATTGATAACCAGTCTAGAACTGGCATGAAAATGTACCTATAATGAATTCCACAACAACAAAAACATGTTTTATCTCTATTTAATGTTGTCTCATTGGCATTTCATCTAGAATGTCGAAAATCGTTTTCAAAATGTAGAATTTTGAGGATTATGTTAAAAGATTACAAGAATATAACTTAACCACCATAAATCCAATTTTTCAAAAGCGCCACACCAAAATTGTTTATTTGTGTGTGTGGACGTTTGTTTTTAAACTAGACATGAAACCGTGCTCTATTCTCTTTCTAGTCGACCAGATGAAAATCGATTTCTGCATTTCGTTTGTTCTCGCGGATCATTTTAGATCCAGCTACAGTCAATGTCAACTTTTAACACAGTTTTTATTTCCGGCGTATCGACCTTTGACCTGAACCCGCTAGTCTCGTGTGTTGTCACGCGGTGTTTAACGAGCGCCGTGGAATCATTTCCATTACAAATTACTTTAAAGAGATTTGTGTATTGCACTGTCCATGGGTTCGTTACAAACTACGATGCTCACGTCTGCTCAAGCGAATGATAAGTAGCCTGAGAGCAGACGATTAGCCTCGATTTAACAATTACCGCCATTAGTAACAAACAAACATTCAAGAAGAAAAACCTACATAGCGGCACTCTTTGATGCGGCGTAATGTTACATCAGTTTATCGAGATATTGTTACGCATGCGCTACTGTATATATATGAGGATGCGGTGTAATTATTTGTATAGTTAAAAGGAGTTTCAAGTCGCCCCGCCTTCCGTCTATTAAAACATTTACACCACTTTATAATTAGAGAAAGACATTACCTTTCAAAATCTTACAAATCATTTGTTTCATTACGTAATATTTGATTTGATTCACCATCTCCATTCAACGATTTGCCCCCATTTCACAAATCGTTTAATTTTCTGGAAATACATTTAAATTCATTTCTGATGCTTATTATTTTCGGATTGTGGGAATACTGAAAGGTCTATCTTTGATTCAGACTGCGTGTCATTGTATATGTAACATTCTTTGTTATCTTAGGGTCTTGATCAAGTTAATTTGCATATCAATAATTTTTGGTTATGGAGAGATTGTTAAGATATGGGCAGTTTTTATTGTTTATGCTGGAATATTATTCTAAATTTTACAAAGGAGAGGTTTTGGACAATGTTATGATATTTTAGGTTTTGTTTTTGTTAACTTGTCAAATAAAATAGTATTTCTTGATAACAATTATTATCAGACGTTTCAGCATGATTTCTAATCCATGAATAGTGTCTCAATAACTACATACTACATTTCATCGATAAATCTATTTGTTTAATTATATTTTTCAGTTGTTCTTGTTTGTATTGTTTTGTTCTGTGTATAGTGTGTTAGCTATAATATTTATTGTCTTTATTAGCATGTATTTTATATTCTTCTTTCTCGTCTGTTAAACCTCGTGGGTTTTCGCCGGGTCCTCTGGTTTCCCGCTACACACAAGCGAATTATTGAAATAAAATTAAACCATGTTTGTCCAGAAATGACATAATTTGTGTCGCGTGGACGTTAAACCTAATTTTCTTCTCTCTATATTCTTCTTTCAACATTAATATCACTTGAAAAAATAGTCGAAATTCCATATTTACAATTTTTTGAATAAAATTTATTTATTGCCATAATGTAATAAGTTCAGATTTTTTTTTATATTTGTGTGAGGTCAGGTAGTATTTGTACCTGTAAAATAAAATAAATAAATTCTGACTAACGTCGAGGAACAAAAAAAAAAATCCTAAATTTAAATTGCAAAATGAGATTATAACTCATATTAACTGGATCAAAAGATCCACCAAGAATAATCAAATACATTTTTTCTGTAAAATTTGAAATTATATTAGATTTGAATTCAATCTGGTCACGTCAGAGAAATGTTGTTGCATAAATATTGACATTACTGTGTGTGAGATTGCGTTAGGATTTGCATCTCATCACCGTTAGATTAAATATTCCTCAAATATATCTCTTACAAACAGGACTATATTCACGTCTTTCAATGACTTATGATTATATATGTATTTAATACAGGGAGTCGCGCTGGCTCAATGAGTAGGACGCTGACTCATTAACCAGGGGGTTCGATTCCGATGTCGTTCCAGAAAGTTGTTATGGATTTCCCAGCGGGTTTTTGCACTATCGGTGGTATCATTGTGTAGCACTGGGGATAAAATTGCTACCTTCTTTATAAATAATTCACGAAGATACACGTCGTTGTCAAATTTGGACTTGCAAATACGTTTATAAAATATATGTTCTGTTTACTGAGATTTTTGGGTATTGGAATGTAGTATATATGGTTTCTAACGTGATTTTAACAATATTTTACAGTCTGAAGTTGTCAATTATTGCAAACATGAATCGCTCGCGGCATTATTTCCAGTTGGTATGGACAATTTTATTAGTGGGTCAATTTATAGTGGATGTAGCAAATGCAAAGACAATATAAGACGGACAAAATTTAAATAAAACAATAAAAATTGTTTGTTTCAAAACTAATCTTAGTTTTTAGCTTTATGGTCAAAGTACGTCAAAATATTTTTCGACGAACTAACACACTGCACCCTTAATATAAGCTTTAGTTCCTCTTTAAGTTCCGTGGATTCTCCCATATTGCCTTTTCCGTTTACACCAATATCCCATCACCATATATTTATTTTATATACATAATCCACGTGTTCAGTGGGTTTGCCAGTGGAATTATTCTGTTGTCCCCCACACCCTCGCGCGTATGATTTTAGTGTTCTTTTCTCTGGAATAAATGTGTGATTTTGGTGTGTTCCATTAATTAAATCTAACTTCTATTCCACCCCTTTTTCCACTTTTATTAATGACTTCGAATTGGAATACCCGCTCGGATCAATCGTATAAAATATTTATTTTAAAGTCACTAGATTTGAAAACATTATATTTCAGTGGAATTGCCCTTTAATACCTACATGTGTGTTCATATATTTGTAATAACCACCTCACGTGGAGTGTAATACCCTATAACATAATGTCTATAATCCCGCGGTTAATATCTACAAGTTTTATACAAATCTTTAATATATACTGCATTATATGCACAGCAAAATGACACAGCTTTGTTCTCGTTCGTGTTATTGTCACCGTAGTAGTAGTGAATTACTCCACACTGGCTTTTCTATTCTAACTGGAGTCAATAACGCCCGGTCGCGCTCTGTGGTATACAGACAAATTATTGCCCGCGCGTGAAAAGAGACCGCGCGCCAGATAAATACACAGTGCGTTACGTCTACAATAGTTAAAGTATTTTTACAGCAAGGTCGAGTCTCTTTATTTTCTACTTACAGAATAACTTTTACTCAGTTTAACCATGTCAGTGACCAGAGATACTCAGAAATATTTCACAATATAAACAATTGTTCGTGGTGTGTTTTATTTTTCTATTATCTGTACTGAATGTAAATTTTGACCTATAAATGCAATCTCGCACCTTTGAGGATGATCTAAGCAAACGTGTGAAATAAAATACCTGATGTAATTTTAATTACAAGATAGGTAGTGAGAAGGGAATAGGTATAATTTATACACTTAGATATGACATAAATAATATTTGTTCTTTATACATATTATTACAATGTTGCCAACAGTAGAACCAATGCATATGATTGATATATCGCATTGCATACTATAACATAAACACATAGAATAACTATATGTACCATACACCGAATTAGTATGAAACCATACACACAATATTAGTATGAAACCAACACTTTTTATGGCTACATCGAGTGCAACATTGTATAAAGGGGTTCAATCATTTAGTTGAAAGTGTTTTTTTATGATATGTAATAGTCGCCATATCGGATTTCACAGGTTCCCGTCAACTGTTAAATGACGAAATTTCCCTTACCCGTGAAACTTGTCAAAACAAACCCAGGAATCCATGTTAAATGATCGGAAAACGGATCCAGCAAACAAAAATAGATTTCCAGTGTCAAAGTTATTCTAAAATTTCCACCTTGATTAAATATTGAATGGCATTGATTTTATTGCGACACACAAACAAATCATTATAACAATTGGGCATTAACTCTCAAGTGGGGAAAATTCAATAATAATTGAGTCTAAATTTTCACATACGATTGGCTGGTTGAAATTAAAAATCTGTATTTTTAATGCAAACATAATGATAATTTAAGTAAAAAATGTGTTGGTGTAAATGGCGTCACTGCTTGTGTTCACAATACATGTACATATACAACGGTGACAATTTTATGAAAAACGAATAATAATTAAATTTCTCACGGTAATTAGGATGGAAAATTGCCTATTTCTCGGTAACAGCTTAACCAGAAACTAATTTTAACAAATCCTCTCTTGGTATAGATTTATGCTACACGATGTCATCGAAATAGAAAATAAATAAATTATAATACGCCCAAAAATAATGTTTCACGCAATGTTTGTGATTACATATTTCAAACAATATTTGATTATAAACAATGTCTGTTATTGCATGTTATAAACAATGTTTATTAATGTATATTATAAACAACGTTTGTTAATGTATATTATAAACAATGTTTGTTATTACATATTATAAATAATGTTTGTTTATGTATATTTTCAAAATTCCAACGTTATAAGAATACACATTATTATAAATTATAAAATAAAATATGACAGCATAAAATTAAAACCATGATAAATTAGGGATCTTTATTCATACGTATACAATTTTAGAAATTCATGTACCGATACATGTATATTATCGTCCATCTAAGTCTATGTGTTACCTATATTGTTGTTGGGGGATGATTACGTCGTATATAATTAGTCTTTCGTTTCTTGTATTGGGGTTAATCCATATCTTCATCTATTCACTTCTGTCTGGCTTTTAGCACCCTTTGTTTGTTTATAATGTCAGCTTGCTGCACCATGGCCGACAGCAGCCCTACATATCGCATTGTATGTAGATAATACAGGTTCTCACCATGTCGGATGGTGGCAATTCTCTGATTAAACGATGTACGTCCATTTCCTTTTAGATTGGATTAAATCGTTCTTAGACTCTCTCTTTGTGACGACTTATTTCTTAATCTTCAAAGTCTGTTATCATCAAAATTTACACTTTTGAATAAATTAATTAAATTAAAATCGTCCATCGGCTCCTTTTTTATTTTTAGATGATTGAAAACTATTAACAATGGTTAATTATTTTTTTGGTTGGTAAAATAAATTTAATTGTTGCTCAAAACGGAAACTCGCAAAACTATGGTTTCAATATTTCAGTTTAATAGTATATTATCTGTATGTTATATAACTTTCAGGGTGGATTTTGGGTTATGTATTTTTCCCTCGTATTGAATATTCCTGTGAATTTAACAGCTTAACCGCTATATACACAAACATCCATTCAACAATCGACCCACCATTTTCTAACAAATGTTCCCGTTCAAACACTCTTCGATTTTATGAAACCGAGGTGTCAATTTTCATTAAGTCTACGGTACTGATTTTTTCAACTCACAAAAATTGACCTCGACTGAAATTTGATGAACTGTCAAAAACTAGCATAGCACAGAACTTTCACAAGAAATGTCAGTTTATTTTTGTATTGGATTATTTTGAGTTATTACTTTCTTTGTATATTCTTATTGTTTTGTATTGGGTTATTTTGAGTTATTACTTACTTTATATATTCTTATTTTCAAACCTTGTAACAATAATTGATATAAATGTTAAATAGGTCTTAATTAGCTTATGGGCCTATACTTGTGGGTTGGGTGGCCGAATGGTTAGCACATGCACGCTGTATCATTAGGTCTGTTATTGAGTCAGCTGGCATGGTTTCGATTCAACGGTAGAAAGGCCGCATTCCAGCATCGTGTAATTTCTCCGGGACCTCCGGCTTCCTCCCACTGCTATAGACCCCTAGGCCTACGCGCAAGCGAATTGTTGAAATAAATTTAATCACGTGTTAGTCCCGAAATGACCTAGTTTGTGTCGAGTGGACGTTAAACCTAATTTGAGAACTCGTCAACTTAAAACAATGGCATCGTTTGTTTTATTCTCACGCTAATTATAAATGGGTCAAATTAAAAGAACCAATATGCTGATTTCAGCAAATTTTGGAATTACTAATAGTAGTTACAGCCGATGTAGTATGGGTTCCTCCTCCAATCACACCATCGAAATCAACTAATTTTTTAGTGATTAATTTATATATCCATTGAGTGAAATGTTCCATGCCTTAATGTGGTGAATTCTATTTATTTTATATATTGCCATCAATAGGTTTGCAACGTCTCAAATTAATTGTGAATTCTATTTATTTTATAGGCCTGTAACGTCACAAATAACTTTACGTCACAAATTAATTTAGAGGCCCACCGAGAGGGATCACTCTAATTCCTAGTTCGTGATAGTCAATGTTATCCAGTACAATAATTAACATTATGGATTTATTTCACGAAACGACTTTTTGTAAACTCGTCTAGAACTCATCAAGTCGAAACTATCTGACATTTGAAAAAAAAATAAACCCAAACAATTGTTCACACGTTAAAACTAAAACGAAGATTTAAAAATATATTGAATGCATGCCGTCATAAGAAGAAAGGTGTGAAAAAGTTTGTTATATCATGTAGCGACGAGGCCTAATTAGGTTATCGTATTATTGTTCTCTTGGTAATCTATATCCTTTCATTGTTTTATGCTCCCAAAGAATACAAGATGCTTGACATTTTAAAACTGTGAAAATTTAAGATAATATAAAGTATGTTTTTAGTTTTAGAACTTGTCATTTTTAAAACTTGTCACAACCTTTTTTTTTCAAAAGTTTCTTCGGCATATTTTTTATTTTTCACAATAATGTAAAAGTTTTCGTGTTTTACTTTTAATCGATTATGTTTTTCTTCTGTGTGACGTCAGATTAACCCCTAAAACCTATTTTAATACAGTGTTTTCTATTGGTCATTGTGTTCATGTGTCCAGGGTTAAGATTGAGTATTATACGGGTTGTCATAGATGTCACGAGACGGTGTCCGGTCGCGTGCTGCCATGACAACACGCAGCATCAGAAATATGGCGAGCTATAGTTTGTTTCTTTTGTTAGCCTGCACGTGTAACTATTAGAATGTCTAACAAGAAATATCATGACATCGACATAATAATTGTACATGCATGCAAACTTCTCAATTTATTTTTCTGCACGTGGTACAGATCTAAGCTAAACTGACATTTAAATTTCAACATAAAGAAAATACTCATTTCGTTTTTTTCAAAAACCGTGAGCAACCTGAATATGAGCAAGGTCACGTCATGGGGCTTACATTTTCAAAGTAACGCATTTTTTGCACTCGCTGACATTTGTATGAAATGAAAACTTCATTCGAATTTAAAAGAATTTGTAAATATGAAATTTATTATCGTTAAATATGTGTTATTTGATGTTTAATTTCACGTGTTTCGTGTACTAGGTTCCAGTTAATACAGGAATATAGGGTGGTTTTAACTTGAGTCGTCAAACGATCTTCTAAAAGAATTCCCTCACAAAAACGGCATGTTTCACTAACCACATAGAAACATTTAACAAATTGTTACTGTAAAAAATCTCTAGTCACGGATATGAAAACTTGAATTTTACCAACATCAATAGGAAGTCATGCTTTATGCCAATCTGCTCATGTTTAACTTTTTCATATGATTATGCAATTATTTCTATAACAGGGCGGGCTTATTATCGGTATATGATATTTGTGTCGTGAATGGCCATACTGATGTCTTCCTCATGTGCTGCAAGTTTTGAAATGAATTGGGTTTATCGTCTTGAAAACACAATAAGTCGGTCATTTTGAGACTGGTATACGAGTACGTTTGTCTTGCAATGGTGGAGCATTTGAACCGATAACGTCATCTCAGCCTTTCGTCTTCTTCTTCTAATATGTGATTAACGTCCACTTCCACCGAGGGTGTTATTGCAGACGAGTTGTCATATTTCACTGTGCTCATCACATGCGGAGGGGTCTTTCCTGTGTGAGGAAACCGGGGCCTTTATCGCCTAGCCACATACATTCACACTGGGGATCGAAACCACAACCGCAAGCTAGAAGGGATCGTCCATCAAGAGCTGGAAGCGCGATACTCTAGACAGCTAGAACATTTCAACTCTATCCTTTCGAATGTCCTGGGTTATTTGTACGTGCACAAAAACAGGTAAACGGCCTTGCCCCGTTTTTTCACACCAATTGAACGACTAGGCAACGACTAAGAACATTTGTTAACACTTCTTATGTGGGAGGTTCACACAGCTATAACAATCATGGCTGTCCTAGTACATTCTAATAAAGCTTAAATAAAAACCTCAAAAATATTTTGAGAATAACCGAATATGACGGGTTTTAAAAGACAAGTTAAATCGTGTTTATAAAGCATCGGCGGAAGATTGTAAGGATCGCATTTAAACCGCTGGGTGATCGTGTTTATAAAGTCAGCATTGGTTTTATATTGTAAAGATCGTATAATCCAATGGGTAATCGTGTTCATAAAGTTGGCATTGACGGTAGATTGTAAGGATCGCATTTAAACCACTGGACGATCGCGTTTGTAAAGTTGGCATTGGTTTTATATTGTATAAACCACCGGGTAATCGTGTTTATAAATTTAGTAATGGTGGTGGATAATAAAGGATGTGGGTTTTTGTATGTTTCCAGAACAACTCATACCCCTTCTTATTTACAATGGAGATTCACGTATCTAATGGCTTTTGTATTCTCTGGCTAGTCTTAAAAAGAACCGACTTTAATCTCGTAGCAATGGTGGCATTGAAAAGGTGATACTTCTTTGTATTCAGAGAGAACTAAAAATATTTAGAGAATAAATTTCTGTGAAGAGAGTTAAAAGGATTTCGAGTAATCTTATTGATAATTTTAGCATTAATTGCTGTATTTAAAGAAAGGCGGGTGTCTTTTTATTAATTCAATGAACGAGCGAGGCGTTGATGGACAACCTTCGCTACCACCCGTTCGACTGAAACACAGGAATAAAAAACAGTGAGCCGATCACAGACATTTAATTGTCACATGACGGTGGAATATTATCTCAGAAAACCAGATTAAAAGATAATTAACCGATTTGAAGAAAATGGAGAAAATCCCTCCAGTATAAAAATGTAATATCTTAGAAGGGTTTTAAGTCATTTAAAGTTAGCAATTAATTTAATGAAGTTATAGACACTGTGTGTGTATCAACTGACTGTTCTGGAATTGAAATGACTTCAATAGAAATTTGGGTTAATCAAAGGCCAGTTGATTTGTTAAAGAAATGGCAAAAGCGGGATAATAATACGATTCTACTCAATTTACTTATCATAAGCCTTAGAACTTTAAACAATGTATTCAAATCTTTAGATGCGTTTGGAACATTTATATTTTAAATCAAGAATAAAAACGAATGAGGGAATCTTTTGATGAGGTGAAAATTAAAAAAAACAAGTTGTTGCTGATGATTTTTTTTAGCAATCTGAGAATTTTAATTCTATTATCTTATAGGATAGGAAAAACTTAGGCAAGTAAATAAAACTTTGTAAAGAAATGTATGTTCGTACGTGACAGTCAGATGAATCGATTCGTGGGTTTCTCCGGGTCCCTCAGCATTCCCCCACCGTTAAAGACGTCTATACTTGCAAGTAAATTATTCAAATGATATTGAGCCATATGTTAGTCCTGAAATTACCTAGTTTGTGTTGAGTGGACGTTAATCCCCATTTCTCTTCCTCTTAATGTAAACTGACTCTAGCGACTCGCCTCATTTCCTAGAATTCAAACATTCTCATTCTTTCGCTCAAATCCTAAAAGCTATTAAAGCATTTTAAGTGCTCATAAATTAACAGTAAAACAAAACACGGCAACAATGTTTCTATATCTCAGCCAAATTTATCTCCGATTGAGGATGGAATAAGTGCATATAAGTAAATCATGTCTGTTTAAAATACAATATAAAGGTGAAGTAAATGGGTCTAATGTACGTCGACAGATAACCGGGATCATTTTGAGACTAACATGTAGTTATTTGATACTTGTAATTATCCAACCAGTACACAGAAGGACAATTTAAATCTAATATATATAACGAGTTGTAGATATTAATCTCTTTAGTTTAGAAGAATACAAATTAGGCGTTACATTGAAAATGTTCTAAGTATTTATTTGTAACAAATGTCTTAATCTTTTTAAATAGTAACAAAAAAATGTTTCTCCTTAAAAACTATAACATAAATTAGACAGTGTACAAGTTTTTGCAAGCCAGCAATTTGTTGAAGTGTATTGACAAACGAACCGTGTTATATTTGATGTTGAAAATTGTCCTCGTCAGAGTAAACACGGAGAAAGTAGAAAATAACATTCTTACAGATTTTAAATTTAAAATATTGGACGTATTCTCTTGGTGAAGATACTAAATCAACTGTTAACTATACAAGTTGTTACTTTCTATATTAAATAAATGGTTTCCAAAATAACGCCCATTCATATGCAACAATCCGAAAAACAAGGTGAATATTAATACAATATTGTCGCATCTGCCATGAATGTTTATGAAATAAAAAGTACAAAAAATAAAATAACTAGAACGTGGAGTTCACCAGGGAAACATGTTAAGGTGAGGGTTGTTCCCGTGATAAAATGGTATCAATAAAGCACACTCTGCTCCGTGCATGAGTATCGGCCAGTATAGACTATAATTTACTAAGAAAGCTAAGAATTAAGTTGTTATTAAAATTTATAAAAAAAAAACTTATAAAATCAAGTCCTTGGATAAATTTGTTAATTATGTATTCATATCTCTATAACTAATTAACATGGTAATGAACAGCAACAATTAAACAACAATTTGGATGACGTGTTACACTTTACGTTCAAAACAAAACAACAATTTAGATGCATGTAACTTGTTACACGTTATGTTCGTAACGTTTCAATTGAAATGAACAATAACAACAAAACAACAATTTAGATACATGTAACGTGTTACACATTGTGTAACAATGAAATTGATTGTCTAGATGTGCGTCGTGTTTCTCGCTGTGGTAGATTGTGTTATTGATTCTAGAACACCTCATAACACTCTTAATTTATAAATATAGGCTCAATTAACATCGAATGTATTTTGTTTCTTTTTTAATACAGTGATGCTAGTTTTCCGTTTTTGTAATTGTGATTCCGCTTATAAAAAGTAGATTGCTTCAGGGTGCCTTTCCACTTTTCGAACCTCTCATGTCTGATTAAGAACCGTTTATTTTGAAACCACGGATGTCACTTTAACTGTGGTTTAGTTTGGCGAGTCGGGAGAGTTTATATATATCAAGATATCTCTAGAGGTTCTATCGGGGTGAGATGTTAATTTGTTGTTTTTATACGATCTTAGAGAACAGAGCCATGGCATTACAATAAGAATGAATCTCGCTCCCTCGATGGCGTCAGTTCTACCGCAAGTAAACGTGATCTCAGCTTTGATAAAGTCTCAGCAATAATTTGGAGTCGTTAGTTGGTATATTTGTGGTTTCTATCACGCTGACCAATGGAGTGAAACAGGAATTATATGAATTTGTGTCCAGTGAGAGTGTACATGGTATTTTCATTAAAGCATTTCTACTTCGTCGATTATTTTTCCTGATATAGAAATCTTGAAGGCATTTACAAGGCAGTATTTCAACAACATATGACCGCCGTTAGCGATCAAAAAGATATGTGTTTGAACACTATGCGAACTTTACCAATAAAGCGGAAATAGTATAGAATACGCATACACTGCCACGACACGATATCCGTTAATGATGAGGACAATATCAATTAATACTGTGGATTAGTGTCATTCGTTTAAATCATAATATTTAACTTTTAAGCCAAATATGTTATAAGGGCTACTTTACAGGAATATAGGGATATACAGAGAATACATTTAAGATTCATTTAATTGCTAATTTGGGTTTATTACCGACGAATTCCCTGGAGGAAAGGAGAAATGTTATTCGGTTCTACAAAAGTTTGTTTTAAAAAAAGTATGACTACTTTAAGATATTTTATGGTTGATAGAACGTTATTGTAAAACATAAAACACATTCTTTGAAGTGATTTTATTTATGAATATCCCAGCGCCAATGAACGTAATATCGTGTTTTGTTCATGAATGACCTAATCTCACAAAACGAATACAGTCTTAAACGTGATTTTATTTATTAATTTTCCAATCCCAACTTGAAATTGTTTTTGCTCATGAATGAGTTAATCTCGCTGGACGAAATACCGCCTTAATCGTGCTTTGTTTATAAATGTTACCGTCTGGCTCGCTGAACGAAATCTTAGCTAAGTTTTTGTTTTGTTTATTGCATGAAATATCACCATTGTGCTGGGTTATAATCATTCTGACTCGGTTGTGTTACTAAGACAAATGATATAGTGTCAGATTAACCCACTGAGATGTCAATCAAGTCTAATTTGCATAAATTTGCATCTATTTTACATATAGCGATCCATATTTAGAAAGTGACAAGATGGAAGATAGATAGACATACCATGAGATGTCGTTCACATATATTCAATCATATGTTTATTATGTAATGAGCATATCCGAAATGGGGTTTAACGTCCTAATGTTCTCCAACTGGGTTAATGAAGAAGGCCGAACACCATACTAGTCCCAAAATTACCTAGTTTGTGTCGAGTGGACGTTAAACCCCATCTCTCTCTCTCTCTCTCTCTCTCTCTCTCCCGTACACCATACAGAGTGCTACGAGGGAATCAAATAGACCTTCATAAAGAATCTAGCGAGCATGTATGCAAACGACATCTGAAAATTTTTTGACTTTTGAATTAGCCGTGTCTTTTAAAGTTCCTTAGACTTTGGGATAAATTCTTCCTCGTTGTATTTGTAGCAAATACATGTAACAAATGTAAATATGAAAAAAATGATTTCTGTACAGCCGCTACGTCGCAGTTAATTCCATTTCACATCGTTCGTGTAAAGTGTCCGTGTGTTTGTACAGAACATATATTTCAAGGGTCTCTTTAGAAAATGGAAAGAAAAAATGAGTAAGTCGCGGCTCACTAACTAGGGTATCATGGGTTTGATCCAGGGATCGCCTAGACTCGTGTCCTCTATTCAATGATGTGACATAAAATGTCTGACAAGCAAAGTTTGGAATTTACTCAAAATTGTACTCCTTTATAGAACCAAAATATAGCTCTTTATAAAACTGTTGTTGTTTCAATGTATCAAATACATCAATAAGAAACACTGAACAAACTTCTGTGTTTCTGGATCAACAAAGATATTTCTCATAAACAGTCATTGATTGAAAATTGAGTAAATGTTTATCTTAAATCTGAGAATGCTTCGTGAAGTCGGGACCTGGTTGTTCGGCTGGGACATAAAACCATGGTCACGTTATCGCGTGTTAACATGCTAAAGATCCCTTTTGAGTAGATTGTAACCACATTTTCCCCATAGCAAGATAAATACTCTTCTTTCATAGCCCGGTTGGTCGAGAAAACTAAGACTTTGTGATTTCAGAGGCACGGTAGACGACCAAACCCTGTTCGATTGCTAATGAACCGTGTCGTCCGGGTGGTCAGAAAAAAATGTAAACATTGGGCTGCACGTAAAAGAACCACTGCCAGTTGGAATTCGAAATAAGAGTAGGTCGTAGCGCTGTTGGCCGGATTTATGCAGAAAAGTAAGCGGCTAAACCCCCTATGCTTCCAGAGTTTTGCCTGATTTTGCTGAAAGCCAATAAGGGATTAATTAAAAGAGTAATAAAAGGGGCCTGTTGACCCCTATAATTGTCCTGATATGGTTGATTGTAGTATAGAATATCTGATACTATTTAAATATTCACATTAATGAAGTCCTGTCTAATTAATTATGTCTTATAGATCATATTTCAAATCTTAATTTACGTGGAAGAAAGTGGGGATCACGCAAGCTGTATTTGATCTCCGTGTCAAACGCAACTTGTACGACAACATGATCATGATGAAAAGCTGATGTTTACTTTCAACAAGTTCATGTTATGGGGAGTGTTGAGGAGGGGCTGGGGGTAGAAATGGGCTCCAAGTTAATGTTATGGGGAGGGAGGGGTGGTAAGAAAAAGGCTCCATCAGCCGGACCAAGTTAGTGCATAGGCCTATTCCATAAATCGTTCAAGATATCTTTATGAAACTTTGTACAGGCATTATGGTAACTAATTTGACTCGGTATACAAGGGCGCCAGGTTTTTTTGTACATTTCACTTAAGGTGAAACGATAGACAGTGATATTAGTGCTTTGCCGGCCTTGGCCACGTAAAAATATCATTTTCGAATTGACACGAGATAAGAATTCGACTATACGGTTACATCATGCATGCACACATTTGGCTCAGATATAAACTTTTTGTTTAGACTGCCAATTCAAGATTCCTGTAAATATTTTAAAGATTTTAGAGAAATCTTATTGGAAGACGATCAGTGTTTGAATTCTCAGTAAAGAGTCAAGTCAAGAGTAGTTTTAGATATGATAGCATTCTCAATTAATTACATTTATGGTTTTGGTGAGAGTGGTACTACCCCTTTAAATAACCCAAATTAAGCAAATTGGAATCTATACTGTAACTGTTGTGTACTAGGGGAGTTTCCACAATATAACACCTTACTGGTTGTAGAAATGGTTAATGGCTCTTAATTTGGTGGGAGTGTGTAAAATAATTTATTTAACGTGCGCCCAACTCTTGATTTGGGATGTCTGCAAATTTTTTGTAGTTATATCGTCTGTGGAAGCGGACGTAAACCCACACATTAGTTTTTGGGTTATAGTGTGGAGGTACATGTCATTCTGCACACAGGGTGCCATCATACTCCATACTTCGAGAACAGATCTCTGCCTTAAATGACCGCCATTTCCAAAATTTAGTATATGTTTTGTAATGCGGTTCTGTTCTGTTTCATATCTGTCATACACACAAAAAGTGTTTTTTTCTCAATTTTGTTAAATGGCAGCAGAATAAATACGTAACAAAATTTTCGAAGTGTCCTTAGCGTTTTCGAATAAAATCGCCGATTTAGGACTTAAAATGTCGGTCAACTAGCTTAGTGTCGGTTCTCAGTCGCAAGCGGAGCTGTCTGTAGAGAGTCGGCTTAAGTTCAGTATGGGTACACGTATTAGAAAATAATGAGGTAGAATCCGAGACGACAGCTGGAACAATACTGAAACGGTTTCAGATTATTTTAATAACCGATTGTTCATGGCGTCAGTTTTGGTTACAGCAGAAGACAAACGTATTTACTTTAAACGATGTATTCTTGAACAAATCGAGTATACCATGATTCGTAGAGCTAGATAACCTAGGGGCAATACAGTATCAATAAAGTTTATGTTAGGAGACATATACGTTACTTTGTCTCAATTGGGGCCGCGGTGACTGTAGCTTACTAAACTGGGGTTCCGGGGTTCAATCCCAGTATATTGGCAGAAAAAGTTCCAGGATTTTCTGGCGTATATTTCTATTGTTTGTGGTGGACAGGTGTTCGGTGGTTCGAACAAACGAGGTCCCGTGTGCACATTTGCGTGCACGTAAAAGAACCCTGTCCTGGCAAAATCTAACCCATAGCACACTGCCTCGGTTAGCCGGATTAAACACTATTTCATTTCTCCCTAATGCCATGCTCTAACCTCAGCTCAAAGAAAGGATTTGAATTTCAGATTTTAGACTTTGCTAATCGCTGCGTGGCATTGGAAGGCATCTAAACCCGGTTAATTTACTGAATGCGTATAAGCCTTAACGTCCACTGCCCCCCCCCCCCGATGATATCGCAGTTCATGAGGACTTTCGATTATCAAGCGAAAGAGAACAAATTTACAACCCCCCCCCCCCCAACCTGGGTAATTCGTGGCAACGTGTAGTTCCCGAGGACATAAGTTAGCGTGGATATTCAACGAAGGAGATGACGTGAAAATGTAGATTGAAAAATGCCAACCTGAGATGCATTCTATGTAATAACATTATCTTGAATGGAATAAGATACCTCAACCCGAGTGACTCATGCCAAATAGTTCACAGTACTCCAGTCAATGTCGAGGATTAAAAACACAGAAACAGCTAAATTAAAGTGATCATAACATGCGAGTCATTGTGATGTAGTGTCCCGATTGCACTAAATAAACACTATCCCTAATCAGAATGAAGAATAAAATATAGTTTTATGACATTTCAGCTCCAACCGGGCTATATTGCGACAAAAATATGGTGAATCCGTAAACAGTTGATGAGATGCACTGGATGGTTAAATTTGTTCAAAAAGTGACATTAATGATAAAATTTAAACATGTATGGTCATTAGAGTGAATTATACAAGAGCTAAATCTTTCTCCTGTATGACTTTCTTTAAGTTTGAAGGCTTAAAATATTATCTAAATTATTCATTAGACATTAATTATCTTATTGAGACCATAATCAACTCTTGATGCTAAAGATAGCATGCGATATTTAGTGAATTGGAATATCTTTTATGGCGGATTTAAGGTAAAAACGGAATAACATAGACTTTGTTTATTATCGTAACCACAGTAGTAATGACGATCGAGGCTAGTCAAAAATTGAATCGCTAATATCTCGGTTCAGAGTGGAGCCGTTTGACTGAAATCGTCTGCTTGTTCTCTTTTCATTATCTATTTTTAACGTCCATTCGACACAGACGAGGTCATTTCGGGACCAACATGGTTCAATTTTATTTCTATCATTCGCTTGAGTGTAGGGGGAACCCCGAGGACCCGGAAAAAACCCACGAGGTTAGATCTGGATGTCAGAGAGAAAGGGCACGTGTACCCTACCCCGTTTATCTTGTTCAAATTACTATGGTGTATTATGAAGAATGTTACGTGACATAACTAAAATCAATTTGGTTGATTTCATCCCTCAGCAAAATAATCATGTCAACAGTGTCTACTGTTCTGCTCCAACAGCAGAGAGGAAGAGGGGGGAGGTGAGAGAGGTCTGGGGGAGAAAGATGGGGATTAACGTCCACTAGACACAAACTAGGTCATTTCGGGACTAACACATGGTTCAATTTTATAGGTCTTCAGCAGTGGGGGGGGGGGGGCGAACCACCCAGAGAAAGTCCACGAGGCTGGTCAAGCGACCCTATACTTCTTGTCACTAACAGTCGGGGAATCGATACAACACCACTTTACTCAATGGCAAACATTCTCATCCATCGCGCATGCTTTAGCATTTCGGCTAACCATACCGCTGCTCCGACTGGACTAATGGAGATAGGCATACGCCATACAGTGTGCTATGAGTAAAATTTTGCCCAGACAGCGGCACTGCGGCTTGCACATATTTCATAGTTTTCAATTTGTAATTTAGATGATGGGGAATTATCTAGTATATAAAGGTTTCTGTTTTCTCTAATCCAGTTTCTGTTAATATATAGTCTTTAAAAACAATCAATTTGGCTCTTTGTATTCGTAGTTGATATCACTATTCATCATCTACATGTACTTAAGTTCACCTAAATCAAATACAGTGTAGATAAAATAATGAAAATCATTTTCCTCTGGAATTAATTAACAATTCATTAAAATTGATAAGAAACCATTACAATGTCAATCCCATCAATTTGTGAATACGTGTTATATACATGTACAAAACATGTCAAATGTCAAGACACGTCGTCTAAAGATATGGGGGGGGGGGGGAGCTTTGTTGAGATATTTTTTTAAAAGCATGGGGCATCAATGTTTCAGTTTTAACTGGTTTTGATAATGTAAATACTGAAAGTATCGGTGAGTTATCTGTATGTTTCGGAAAAGATCAAATTCTCCTAGAGGCAGAAATACATACTCAAATAAATTTTTAACATTTAATCACCCACACCCCCGATATCGATATATAATTCCCTAGCTGGGATGCAGTCAGATTTAAAAGAGGCCCATCGAAATATGTTCGCGAAAATTCGAGATGCCTCTAGCTTGTGGTGTTCATATCCCGTTTACTTTATGTAGGGGGTGCAAAATGTTGACAAATTTTCAATACATCTTGTCTCAACGGAACTCGATCATTTTGGACTGAAAAAACTTTTTACAATGGACTCTTTCATCCCTCAAAATAACGCATAGAGGCTTTAATACAAAATAATTAATACTCATACAAAGCTTATTTTATTCTATTTCATTAATTTCAAATGTTTTGATTACGTAAAGCAATTGAGAGAATATGAAATAATGAATACTCGCAATTAATCTAGTAAAACTTAATTTGAAATCTGAATCCCAGCATGAATAGATTGTAAATTAATTAACTTTAATTATTGTCTTTATATATTCCGACATCAAAGGCGAAGTATCAGCTTGGATTATTCCGTGAAGGTATCACCCAAGATGGTTAATAATAATTATTATTTATACATGTATATTATTTTGATTCCATGTTTTAGGATTTGTGTGTTTAGAATTCTGTATAACACTTCTCTTAACGTTATTACAAGGCAAAGCAAATCACTTGTATAGCCAATACAGCTAGAGAGAGGGAGAGAGAGAGAGAGGGGGAGGGAGAGAGAGAGAGGGTGGAGAGAGAGATGGGGTAACGTCCACTCGAACAAAACTAGGTCATTTCGGGACTAACACACCGTTCAATTTTATTTCAATAATTCGCAGTGGGAGGAAACCGGGGACCCGGAGAAAACCCACGAGGTTAGACAGGCGTGTGTTGCATATATGGTGATTATTACACAACATATTAGGAATATCAAGGAACATAATTTTAATAGAAAAAACAAATAAATAAATAATAAAAAATTGCTATATTCATGTGACAAGCTGTTTAAGAAATTAACCATTTGTGTTCTTGGTATCTCGTTTGTTTTCACTTCTTAATTAATGATGACAATGGTTATTTTAACATTACTCAAAGATTTCATATAAAATACATCATTTATTTCTTATTTATATTTTGCCTTCTAAAGGCCTGGAGATTTTTTAGATTCAGGTCACTTGACAATTTTCGTTTATTTTTTTTTGGGGGGGGGGGATTATATAATTATATTGTATAGATTATTGAAAAGAAATAAACGATATGCATCCATACTGTTTTGAAACACAAAATGGTGGAATCGTGTAATGGCTGTGGCAATATAATGTTATTGCATTGTTTATATAGATTGTTTTAAAGGGTTATATGTTAGTTATTTACTGTATAGAAGTGGGACAATGGAACACGTCTAAAGTTACAAGTTTGGTTGATTATACCACTGAACGTAGTTCTATCTCTAACTCACTATAAAACCAGCTTTCGCTTCATTTGAGACGAATGGCCGTCTCTTTGACCACAAATGACTCGGTGTATTGATCGACGTCCAATCAATAGACGACCCAATCCAATTAGTGATTGTATATAATTAAGACGGTGTGGATAAATGCATAAGTAGTAGAAGATCTAAATATTTACACCAAACACATTTAAATATCAAAATAAAAAAATCATTGCTTTTCACATAGAACTGTAATTATTCACGAAATAAAAACAATCAAATCTCATAAAATTGATTGGATCTTTTAAAAATTAACAAAATAAAACCATCTTAAATTTATCTAAATAAATCATTGATTTTAGAAAGTTTTTAAAGGCCTTTCGTATATCAATAAATATAAATAGGCCTAGACGAATAGAGACGTCATCACGGTATTTGATCCTATATTATCTATATTAAAGAACGTGTGTAATTAAGTTAGAATGAATCCATGCTTAACTAGAATCGTGTGTTTTGTTTGGGACGGATAGAACTTTTAAAATTATAATATTAAAGAGCCAAACTCTAGACTCGCCTAAATATCGAAAATTCAAAAACTGACCTATTTAGACTAAGACATTTGTCAGGAGTATTCTCTGAACTCCTTATACATCACCGAAAACTATTTGTACGAGTCGTAATTTGAACACTAAAACGTCTCCATCTCAGCGATGACGTCACGGATGTGTATCAAATTTTACATTCAATCTAAATGGAACTTCCATGATGGTAATATAGTAATACATTGTTTAATAAAACATAGATAATTTGTTAATTGATATGACTCTCCTTATATTGGATATTTCAAGAAATATATTATATGAATATAATATACAACAGATATGGAATATTTAAAGATTGTCCTAAATACCACGATATGGATAACAGGATTAACCTATTTTGTTGTTCTTCTTTGATAGGTATTTAATAATTGAACATATATTAACACAAGGTATAATTTTCGTGGATACACAATTACTGAATTTAACACTAAGCGACGTTGCTGGATAAAAACGAGAATATCCTTGTCGAAACGTCGCTTGGTATTAAACTCAGTAATTGTGTATCTATAAAATTGTAGCCTACTTTGTGTTAATACGTTATCATTGTTTCTGAATGACGAATTAACGGCAGTTTTTCCCATTACAATTTATCAAAATCTTTTGGACGGGGTGTGAAATGTTGGAATGAAACAAAGAGTGAATTTATCGTATAAAATATTTATAATTATTAATGGAAAAATAATATCGTGATTATATAGACAGCGTACAGCAATCAGATTTAAGAAAATAAGAAAAAATGGCGGCCTGTACCTTCTGTATCTCTCGGGGTTAAAGAAGTTGTCAAATTACGGGCTAAAACAACGAGTGAATGTGGGTTTAGTTAAGTCAATAAAATAAAACTGGGCAAGCATCTTAACATCGACAGTTTCTTAAACTAACATGGAGGCTGAATTGACTGTCTTGGTGAATGGTGTAACATATAAAGTGGGAGGGTACTAAATTTGAAATGACAGCTTCAGACAAATTCTACCTTTTCCGAATCCATCCATCTTACCAACTAGTTCAATCTACCCCCCAAATTAAATTCCGGTTAACCGACCGTCGTAAATAAATAACCCAGCTTTTGAACACAAATATCTCACAGGGTTGTTTGATGTCACCTCAACTCTCGTCAACTCTTTTAATTCCTGTAGGGTGAAGATTTTCACGGGAGGGGCGACCCACAGTGAATTAACTTCACGGGTCACGTGTCAAATGTTGAGGAATTGTCGCCGTACCGCGAGAAACATCATGTGACGAAACGAAGTGGAGAATCACGTTCCACGAGTAAGACTTGAGGGTTACACACTTTTGACCATGGGGTCAGGAATTTTAACGTGTAAAGTATTTTTGGAATCGGTAGAGTTTTCATTATTTCGGGTGTTTTATATATTTTGTGTTCGAGGGTCGACTGTTACAGAAACACAAACAGGTTGAGTGAGAGAAAAACACGTTTTAAACTATTATTACAAATTTCATGAAGATGTATAACGCATGCACGAAGATGGCTGATACTTGAAATCATTTGTGACAGACCCATTATTTCAATAATCATCGTAAAAACCCATTCATATTGTTTTTAAGAAATTATTTAGTGTAGCGTATTGTTAAAATTTCGAAACAAAACTCATTTAAAAACGATTAAATAAGGTGTCCTAACTCTATAAACATAATGCAAAATTAAAGCTTTTTTTTCTTTCATAAAAAGTATAAACAGATGAAAAATTCAAGTTGTGAACGTTTATTTTGTGTCGTTTATTGATAACGTTATTGACTGTGACTCGTCTAGTAGTCCTTTGGGTGGGATACAGATTATAATATTATTCTCTATGGAGAATATCCGCCGTGAGGTGAACTAATTGGCAAGCTGTATCCAATCTTAAATTCTCCCTTATTATCTCCGTTATTTTCTTCAAGTGCTCGTCGAGTGTAAGTTTACAAGTTTCACTCCATGTCTTTTTGATATACAAAGTAAATATCTACACAAATTAAAACACAGACGCACGAAGATAATTTTCCATAAATATAAAAGTAAGGCGGGCCACCTATTGGCTGACTCAACACAGCTAAGGCTTGCCTCTTTTCATAACTGGGAGAAAAGCGAGAGATATCATTTTTTAAAGTTAGCTGAGAATTATGTTGTATTTGACTCGCGCTGTAAGGTTATGGCCCGGCTGTATTAGAAGACACAGTCTTGTGGAGACGGTTTTATTGATATTTTAGGCTTGACAGAGGTCTGATGCACCACTCGAGCGAAGTTATGATACAGTTGAATCCTCGTCACAAGTTGTGAAGAAGTTTATATTATTGTATTATTGTGTGGTCTATCATTTATGAAAGGGAGCAGAGTTGAACGGACCGCCTGCGAACAGTCAGCGAGTTAATCCTATTCACCATTGCGTAATTTGGAAAGAAATTTTCGGAGGTCAGAGGTCGAACAAAAGATGAATCTATGACAAGCGAGTCGATGTATTGAAGCCCAGTGTGTTTGGAGATGGACAGTGCTGTATAATAACTTAGTGTGATTGTCTCTCACTGGACATTGCTCAGTGAGCCTTACCCATCATCATACAATCTCGCGATTCAGCTGTCAAACACGACTCAACGATAATAGGGAGGTGCTATAACAGCCAATCAAAACGCCGGTTACAATTTGATTATGATAATCACGGGCCGGATTATTGATAATCATAATTTGGACATGCGCAGTTAGGTGAAGTATATAATGGAAATATTGAAAGTGTAACGATAATCATTTTAGTGTAAGACGTCCGGGGGTTGATATCATGTCACGCCGTAAACAACAAAGACCGAGACACTTTGAAAGTGAATTGGAAGATTTAGGTAAACCCGTTGCCGAGGATATAACCACACAGGGTAAGTGAGATAGATATAAAGACAGATATGTATACATAGTTTCTGCACATGTTTTATATGATGGACTTATGGACTTATAATAAGGACTTGTGTGTAACAATGTGATGTAATAAACAGCGGAGAAGGATCTCCACTTGGGATTCAAAAGTTTGTAAGATTGCTTTTTTACTCTTTGATTCCCCAGGAACCGAATCATGTCTATACTGTTGCTTATTTGGAAGTGTTGTTTACAAATCCGGAACTTGTTTTTTTTCCTCTCGTGTACGAGTTTCAACCATTTCTGTTTTATCGGGTTGTTTTTTAAAATGTCTTTGACAACTCTCGTGCACATGTTCTTTTAAATCGTCTGCTCTTTATTCAGGTTCAATTTTATAGCCGTCTGCAAGGTTCATTACTGATAGTCTATGTTTACTACGGTCTTGGTTTGCTTCGCGGTACAATCAAAGAAGGGGGTGTTTATAAAAAAGAAAAAAACTTTCTTTCTGGACTTGAGTTGTCAAAGTTTTGAGAAAAGTTTCAAGGAATCTCGTTTATTGGACAGCCAAGTTATCCTGGCAATTCCCGCGCGTTTAACTTTTTTAGTCGTTTCCAAGTTTCGACATTACTTCGTGGATAGTATAGTAAGAGTATTTCGAGAAACGAGTGGCGTATAATTTTAATTTACGGGATTTCAAGTTGTCAGTGTCAGACTAGAGTTAAAAGTGGAGCTTTTTCTTCTTTTCGCCACCCACTAAGCACGCGAGTTGCTCGTGAGTTAGTATTGTTCTGGGGTTGTTTTATTCGCCTCTGGACGCCAACTCTTCAAATCTTCGCTTCTTTTTACAAACTTGTGTTCTCTTTAACCGAACTGTTTGTCAACGTACTATGATTATTCAATCACTTTCAAACATTTCAAATTATATCAGTAATAATAATGAGATAGGCAGATGGCGAAACGTTTAACATTTTAATATTTCGAGGTGGTTTTTTATGCCCCTGTTACCGAGCTCGGGCACTTCAAAGTTTCTTTTCTTCGCGTTTTATAAGAAAGAGTTAATACTCGTAAAATGTCTTCTAAAATATTCAATTTTTGTTCGATATTAACATTGATTATGAATGAATTCATAAAATGGTCTCCGCGCGTTTTTATCCCACAAAAGGGGGTGAATTGTATACAAATGATTTTAATGGTTGTAATTTCTGATAATATTTTGTAGTAGTGTATCAGTTGCAAGTAAAATGACTTCATGTAACAATGTCAATTGAAGGCAGTATTCTCTCGTGCAGTTCGTTTATCAGTTACGTTACGCTATCTAATATTCTTCACACAAAATAAAAAAGATTTTCAAATTCTCTAAGATTTTAAACGATATTTAGAAATTCAAGAATAATTCACAAAGACATCACAACTCGTGAATAAATGGGTTCTTATAATTGATTCATTTTGCCGTATTCTGAAGCCATTTTATAATGATTTTGAGTTGTGTAATATTTCATAAACTTGTGATATCATAATATAATAATTAATCAGGTTTGTCCGTCTTTTGTCAGTTCAAGGTTTTAATTTGATTATAAAAGTCGAACAAAGTGGATTTATTTTAATCAAAAACTGTCTTCGTTTCATTGAACGGTTTTCAATAGAGGCATTCTTCTTGGATTTCTTTCTTTTCATCCGGTGTTTTCACAAGAACACTGTTCCTTACAAAAACATAAAGATTAACTATTAAAGGATAGAGGAAAATTACATTAAGACTTGTGTATTAACACTTTTAACAATTACACTGTTTTTATAACAGAGTGTAGTTTTAACAAAACCTATATTAATAGGCTAAACCCTTGATAGTGTTGAAACCCCCTTGACAAAAAACCTTTTAACATGAAACCTAAAACAAGCTATATACTTGAGAAAAACAGATTAATAATTGTGTAAATCGAGATATTTTTTGCTATTGAATTGGTGAATATTCAATTAGTTTATTTGGATATTGATTTTTCTAATTTTGACTATGTTGTATTTTTTTATGAGCCAGTAATACAATAATTTTCAAGTATTCTGTGATTGTAATTTACAAATTAATAATTTATGAAAAATATTGATTAATTTATTTTTTTACAAATGTTAAAGACAGTTAATTAAGTTGGTTGGTTTAGATGAATTATTGAATGAATATTTTCTAAAAGAACGAACTCGGTTTCAAGTGGCTCTAATATTACTCAAGGGTTTGCAAATTTTTGACATTTTCAAATTCTGACAAGGTTTAAGCAGTATGATTCCAGTTTAGATGAAAGTCTTTGAGATTTGAGAATATAGCTGTAGGGTAGATCAAAAATCTGAGTCTTAGTTCGCCTTCGGTGATATTTTTACCCGAAATGTTGCCTAGATTAATGTGAGATAATAAGAGAAACTGTGAAACAAACCATATGTATATTATTTCTATCTATACTCTATCAGTTTTACCATGGTATATAAGCATATATCATAGTTACATTGTATATAATATTTTATACATTGTTGCAAATTATTATAATTTGATATTAAATTGTATTAAACAATAGTATAGTATATACTACACTATTACAACTTATTGCATACATTGTTTCAAATTAACCATTAATATACAAAATATAACCTACAATACATCGTAATGCACGGTTTCTGTATTACTACATGCATATATGATTATACTATTACTTATATAGATATAACATACATTTTAATTGTTCAACATATAAAACTCTTTCTATATGAATATATAACATTGATAACATATGTAGATACTCTGATACATGAAATATAACTTATAAACCCTAACTTATTTCATGCATATCATGTTTGATATACAAGTGGTTACATTATAATGTTAAATATGCATAACATTTAGCTTCACTTCATGCAACAAAATGGATTCCACTACCAATGTACCTCTCCAAATTTCAATGTTATTAATTTGGTATATTTGATTAATTACCTTTGGCTCCAAATTGCAATATTTAAATCAATCAAATTGTATCTAAAAGTTAAAATAAGGTTTGTTGAGAATTCTTCCATGAGATTTTGTTGAGTTGCAGGTTTAGATCTAAAGTTATGATTATTCATTCATCAAATTAAGATTATAAGGAATTTGATGAATGGGTGAATTGTATGTGAACAGAGAAATCTGAAGTATTCTAATTCATTTTTTTGTGATTTTGTAATTTTCTTTGTCAAAAATGACAAATGGTCAGGAATGATGTTATACCATAAAAGGATGCAAAGCTTTCATTTTTGTTGTAAAAAAGCAAATTATAGAATAAAAGGAACCAGGATGATGTGCATATTTTTGACATCTAATTTGATGCATTACCCTATTTTTGACAATGCTAAGAAATAGGAATATTTATAGGTTTTTATACAAAATGAAGATTGTTTAGTTTACTCCATTTCGAGGCGCTGTAAATTTATTTGGACAAAAAATTGATTTTTACTGTTTATTTCTGCTGTGATACATGTTGAACGAATCTAGTCAAACTTGAGTCGATGAAGTGACGGGATTGAGAGAAACCTTGGTCTGATGGTTAAATGCATCACAATAGGACCCCGAGTTAAAATGCTTACATGATTGTTATTTTGTATTTACTACATTGGATATATATAGTCGAGTACAGTCATACACTGGTTAAAACGTACAATCAACTCGGATTGATTTCTACCATAGTCTAGTGATTTAACGGATATTAAAAATTAATGATTGGTATACTATGATAATTACATTTCAATAGATTTCTTCACCTTTTCTTCATCTTAAGATTCCAGATTTATCTTTGCTCTTTATTCCTGGCAATCAACTGCTTTCAGTATTTTACAATTCCTTTAGTATGCCATGATTTACTCCTGACTCAAAAGAATCATTGCATAAAATCAAAAACATTCAAATGAAAATCAAAAATAAAACATTTAAAAACAGTTTCAAATAGTCAACTCCTCTCACCAAATAAATATAACAATACATGCATGACAGAGATTGGTCACAGTGTTATCTGCATACATATCAGATATTGCACAGTAATTTAAACAATGTATATAGTATATTTAATAATTTATTATATTTATATATATTGTTTGCTATGATATATAAGATATATACACAATTATACTAAATTGACATCAGATATATACCATCAAACATAATCTATGCAAATTCATGAAAGGAAAAATTGCAAAACAATATTACTAATTTGACTAAAACATTAATAAAGACATCAGTGTCCTGATAGTTAATTTCCAAACGTGAGAATCTATTTGATTGTGCTTGTTGAAACTGAATTTTAAGGCAGAATATGGAGTTTGTGAGTTATTTTGTTGACCCAACTGTCAAGTTGCACTGTTAGTGGTACAAGCTGAAAACAATCCAATATTTGACTTGGACTCACTAGAGTCTGTATTCAGGTCCTTTTCTCTGGTTATTTGTTAGTTCGGTTTTACTCTTGGTTGTATCTCCTTCATTATCCCAATTGTGTTTATTAGGACGTAACAGTTGTAACATCTACCTTACAGGTATAAACTGTGGCTTCATTCACAAAAAATCTCAGTAACTGAAAAAATCATATCTTTCCTTCACTGTTAACCATCGACTGTACTTTCAGTAAAGAGTTAATTTGTCAGTCTTGGATTTGATTAGAAAGCAGTCACTATTTATCCAATATTTTGTAAAACTTGTAAATTTTGATTATTAATATTGTAAATAAATAAAGTCCACTGTCTTTAATTAGATCAAAAGGTGTAAATAAAAAATATAAAAGAAATACAAAATGACGTGAATGAATGAAGTATTTTATGATATGAATATAATTGGTGTTAATACACACATTGATTGATCAGGTTATGAAGTTAATCTACTCGATGATTATCTTGTTAACCGTCTCGTCCCCTGTAATCTACGCTATGTGACATGTTTAGAAACACTCAATTACACCTGGATATTATATAGAATCAATATTATCATATCATAATTCATACCTGTAGTGATGGAATCTCGTTATCTCAGGTAGACAGATTATTTACACGATTATTAACACGATTTATATTGTTAACTAATCAGATTAATTTGCTCACTAGATTAATTAAAACAAATTTTAATTTTACCAAGTGCAATATACAGGAAACTTTTTGGCCATTTAAACTTTCCCAAAATGTAATTTATTGTTCAATTATTGATATGAGTTTTAAATTGCACCTTAGAGAATGTATAAAGTATATTTGAATAGGGTATATATTAAATTGAATGTATAATTAGATTTAGGATGTGGTTGATAAGTGCATACTAAATGTATTAGTGTATATAATGTATAATAGGATATAGATGTATACCAAGTGTGTATATTGAATGTATATTTGGATGTTTATTAATGTGATTTGGTTATACAATGTAGGATTAATTACCATGTTTGTGTATTAATATGAATATATGTATATACAATGTATTGTGTATTGACCATAGATATACATAATATGAATTTGTCTTGTGGATTGACAGGATTCAATTAATTGAAGCAACATTTATTCAAATGATATATTAATGCTTTAGATATGCATAATAAGTGTAGGAGGACTGCACCACACACAAAGAGACAACTAAATATCTAGACATTTAAGCAATAGACAACAAAAATCTAATCCATTGAATAGATAAATGATACTTGCACTCACAAAGTAAAAAAAGAGGATTTACTTAAGCAAAAAGTGTATTACAATATAGATAAGAATAAAGTTATTAGAAAGTCTTGCTTGAGGCTATAATTTTGTCAGTGATAAGTGAATTTAAGTCTGATCTATGTATTATATACATGTACCTATGTTACCTGTCTACCTGTAGGCTACATCAACAATAATAACCTGTCAATATAGATTTCACTAAGCCTAATTACACTTTTTATTTAATTGATAAAATGACATTTATTGGGTTCTGTCTTCTCTCTCTTGTCTCGTCCATCATCTTCATCATCATCTTTGACATCTTCTTGACGAGTTTTCATACAGGTGAGTCCTCTTACCTGTACGACAATCATCCTTTGTTTAAACTTCGTTAACTAACTACCTGATGGTAATTTACATTTGACTGACATATATTAGCTGTCACTCCAAATAATGTCAATTAATATATTCATTTCATTTTTCGGATATATTCAGTCAAGGATATCATCTTGTTTTATGATAACAGATTCAATTATCATCATTAATCAATTAATTATAGAATTTTGGATTATTTTATTGATCGGTTGGCCTCCTTAATTCCGTCATTTCAATGTTTATTGGAGTCGAGTAACAGAAAATATTATTAATAATTGACATGAGAAACTTGATTTAGTTTTTTCTCAATCTTCATATCAGAATATCATGGCAACATCTTGATTTTAGTTTTTTGCAAAATATTTCAAACATGCTCAATTTGATTAACCTTCACAATGACAGTGAACAGATGATGAAGGCAACCTGCACGGTATAAAATACACCATATAGGAACACATTAAAAATACCTTCCCAAAGAGCTGCCACAATATACTATATACTATATATATATATAGGATCTTTATTTAAACTTGAATATAAATTTGAGAATGCAACGCTTGTAAGTTAAGTAACCATTATTTTTCGTGACACTGAAACTCGAGAGTTGCTTTAAATCCACCCCTTCAATCTCCATAGCTCCAATTTAATCATACACTATCACCAAAAGTAAATTAATTTTTAATTTATATCTATCTTTCCTTTATCAGTCCACTTATTATATTTCAAACCTCGAAAAACATACATCACTTGTACCCCATCTAATTAACGAGAGCACCTAGTAAACGAAACATTTTCTTTAGTAAAAGGCTTTGATCAAAGACTTAACCGAGATTTGATAATGGTTGAACATCTTTTGTATATTGGTATCTTGTTACAGTTTATATATTTAATCACTGCTTTTTCTTTCAAAATCCAGATGATGTTAAATCCTTTGATCTTTCTAACTTCTTTTTATTCTCAGCCTCATCAAACTGTTTCTCTTTACCTACATGACAAAAAATACTTTAATTGAAAGCACGAAAGGAAATTTGAAATTATGTAATATAAAAAAGAATCAGGGTTTTGTTGAGTTAAAGAGTTCTTTTAGTGAAGTAGTTTGTGTAATTTAACCAGTTATTAGACTAGCAAACAATGGTTGAATAGATAGAATAGGTTTAACTTATAGCCCCTTTGTTCCTAACTGGACAAGCAGTCAAGCACCCCTAGGGTGTAGCTACCCCCTTAAGGAACATTGTATTATATTTAAGAAAAGTGGAAAGGGGATAATAATAGGTGTAACCCCCCTATTTCCTGTGTGAATTTCTAATTTATTCTGACTTCCATTTTGTATGTGTTACTTCATATTACCTCATAGCAATCACATGACTTATAATCATTTCCCTTATTAGGAACTCTTAGAAATTAGGGTTCCACCCCTTTTACAGCAATTCACTTAACTAATATATGTGATGCAGTGTTATGTAACATTTGATAGAAATCTCTTAGCCTGTCTGTAATTTAGGGACTAGAATTAAACAGTTTAAATGATTTAGGGATTCAGAGATTTGAAGCATGTGGACGCTGTGACAGGTTTATCAGGGTTTAACTTATTTAATAATTCATAAAAATTGATATGGTGACCAAAATGTCCCTAGAATTAGGTCTCGCTGATCTGACGTATCGTGTAGAAAACTCATCACAAATACAACTCAGTAAGTAAAAAAAGATGTTTAATGATAATCAATTCTTTTCTGTAGGAACAGGTATGGAAATAACACTTTTATATATACCTGACAAAATTTCAGACACTAATGAATAACGGTTTTAGATGTAGGCCTAGATGTACCTGACAAAATTTCAGGCACTAATGAAATAGAACCTGACATTTTTAACTTTCTGTCAGACAATGCCTGAATCTGCCTGACATTGTCTGTGATAGTTGCCTTATTTTCAGGCTTGTGTATAGTACCTGTACTACAGTAAATCCAAAATTTAGATATTTACAAACAATGTTTCCATTTATTATTTATCATACACTTTAATTATAATTAATAACTGTTGGTTATGAACATTAATATAACATCTAATAAATCACCCAGTGTGTATTCTCAACGCACATAAAACAACTTATTAAACCTTTATGCCTTTAAATCTAATATTTATAATACCCAGAAACATCAAACAAAAACATAATACCAGATTCTTTGTGTTGGTAATATTCGAGAAATTGCTTTATTTTTTTGTCAGATATAAGTATTTACAGACATCATAAATATTCTAGATATTTTTATAATATCCAAAAAAAGATATGCTCAGAGAAGTTAAAAGACATGAAATGAAGTAGGTGTTTATTCTGTGATGATGTATGATATGAACTTATCATTGAGTTATGAAATATTGAAGATGAAAGATATTAGATGTTTTAGATATAATTTGATTTATGAAATGATTATATTTGGTTTATTTTGCTGGTATATAAATATTATTTGTTATTTAATCTTGGTTTGGCCTACATTGCGATTAACACAGTGCAGTAAGGTAGTGAATAAACCTTCAAGTCTTGTGGATGTATTGGATACCGCAGGACATGAAGAAAAACCAGCGAGGTTCGACAGGCGACCCTACTCTTTGTCATGTTCAAGCAGGGAATCAAAACCACGCCAGTAGGCTTAATGACGGATCTTATGATACTGCACAAACTAGCTAACTATTCATAATTATATGTGATAGTTATGTCAAAAAGATACTTTTTGCCATGGTAGTGTTATGACATGCCGTTGCTACATGAATTCGCAGTCGTTGAGATTTGTTACTGAATTGTTTGAACCTTGATCCTTATAGAATGAAATATTGCTACAGAGACTAATCCCCAGTTCTTTCAATATTAATAAATGTTTAAATAATAACCGCGCTTTGATCAAATAATAAAATAAACCGTAATCTAATATCCAAATCCTTGATTCACGTACAATATTTCATAATCGGGACAACAAAACCCCCTGAAGATATATCATATCCCATTTGATCCCTTCGATATCAATCTTGACTATTTATGGGATTGACCCCAGAAAATATTTGACCTTTGGTATGATATTCACCAATCTCCATTTTTCTGCCTAATTTGAAAACAAAGGTACAAGAATTTATTTATGACGGAGGCTAGCAAAAACATCAATAAATTTCATAATTGTTTTAATACTCTTTCAAAGATTTTGACAACGTCTTTGATAAGAAGGTCTGGGATATTGTAATAACCTTGCTGATTTATTGCATGGAGGCCATCTTCAATACTTCATCGTGTTATGGCGTATTATTCGTATATGAGTGTTATGTCAATTTTGAAATTCCTGAAGAATAAATTAGAAAATTAATTATTATGTAGGAAAAGGCGTTGGTTGGAAGTTATAAAGTGCTAAGGTTATCTACCACTAAAACGTTTTATTGCCTTTTAAATTAATAATCTTAATCCTTCGTTCATCCAACATGATATCAGATTGGTTGCGGTTTTAAAGAAAAGTTATGTTACCTTGAGGAAAATACCTTTATTGGAGTATAAAATTAATTTTGTAAATCAGTAAACTTTGTGACCTTCCCCTTATCGTACTAAAATTAAAATTTAATTGGCTATAAATAGTAAAATTGATTCTCTCTGTTGTAAAACATATTTTTATCCCGGATTAGGGAACAGGTTATGAGTTTTGTATAATCTCTCCTCTTCCTATACATGTCAATTCAACACTTTGTTACATTAATTAAACCATTGAATATAAATATAGATATATTTTGATTCCTTTGAAAACCCTATTTTTACCTTAGACTCTATTACTACTTGAATTAATTAGATCCCTAATTCCTTTTAATTAATTTCTCCATTTGATTCAATAAGATGATATAGATGTACATATATTCTGATTCCTTTAAAACTTCAGACCCTAATTTCCCTTTTATATGACATGTAATGGTAATGAGTATGTATAGCCAAGATTAGGGAATTGAACAGGGACACAGCCCTGAGGGTCAAATTTCATGTTTTTATTTAAAAGAGGGTAATTAATATGATTAAGTAACGTCAATGTAAAATAGGGAGTTTAATCGTTGTATTAATTAGTGTCATGGTGGATATTTGATATTGTATTGGGAATTTCATTCGCACATATCTGCCTTACCCCCCAACTTCTCACACTCTAAGCAGTCTTAACACCCGTTATGTAAGGTTGTATCACGGGGGTTCACTATAATATACTTGCACTGTTTTTCTTTATTTTGGCTTTCATTAGTGTCATCTGTAGACTTTTGTAACATATTGGAAAAAATAATATAAAAGTTAACACAAGTTTGCTGTCTTTTATTAAATTATGTAAGAGAAGGACGACATCCAACCTCAACCCTGCCGAACATTTATTTTTCTTTTTATGACATCTTGAGACTTGGGTCATTCTTAGCACAGCAGCTTTTGTTTCGAGGGTGTTTGAAAAAAAAATTCTTTTGACACATGGAAAGTTGAAACGTATGTGTAAAGTTTTTGATGCATTAAAAGTTGCGAATTTGGGGCGTTTTGTTGGAAAGTTAAGAAAACCGCAAAAAAACGACAAGCAGATTTTCTTTTATTAGATTTTGAGCAATGGTTTGAATTTATGTTTTGTATTTTCTAAAGAGATTATTTGAATGGGACAGAAATCATACATATGTTCTGAAAATCAGACCAGCTGGAACTGAAGAATCATTAGACATAGATTTATTTTAATTCACACTGATTATTACCGTAAATGTTCTCCCATCTCCTAAAATGAAGGCCCTAAATCTAGGATGCCATGTATTTGATTGTTATCACACAGTCTGATCAGGAACAATAACTCCCTTTAAAAACCCTTATATTTATTATCCCTTATAAATATATCTGCTGTAATTTGTCAGGCTTTTCAATGTTTGCTGGTTAATTACATAATGAGAAACTGATATAAATTTATGGTAGATGTTAAATGGCGATTAGTATGTTGAGGGCAATGAAGCATGGGCCAGTCTATTCAACAGAACATCCTTTTATTAAATCCCTTTTATTGTGACCCCTACATGGTAATTTTTGTTATATAACCCCTTCAATGACCCTGGTTATATTTAATACAATGCATATAATGAAGAATGGACTGGGTGCTCCTTAACAAAATGTGACCCTATCTTTTCAATTTTGCAGACAATTACACAGGGATCATCGAAATTATTACAAAAGTATGAAATTCCTTTGTTGACTTGATATATCTTATTGTTGCCTAATGTGTAAAGTCTGGATAATAAAGACATGACCCAGGTGGTCATATTTATTGTCCAGTTACAAGTATAAGCTCCATTCATAGGGTAGTGAGAGTTGTGTAATTTTTGTCAGCTCTCAAGAAATGATACTGTTACTCATCGAACAAAAGATTTCCTCAGAGATGATAAATTTTATTGAGAATCGTTGAACCGTTTCGACTTGTCATTTTCCAGTAAGGGGCTGCAAAGAAAGCTGAGCATCCGCAGAAACCCATTGTTTAGTAATTTTGGACACAGTGACATGATTTGCTGTTTGTTCAGTGGCAACATTTTATGTTAAAAGCTATTATAAGATGTCTGCATCAACGATCACAAAATGTCTTTCTATTTGAGATGGTCATCTGTCAGACGTAATAACTTATTGAATATGTCTGAGGGGTGGGGTCCCAGTGATGTTATTACAATATAAATACTTTAGTTGAAGTTATGGACATTTTAAGGATTTGAATGACTGGCCACCTCTGAGGGATGCTACCCTTCTGTCAGTGTGCTGAATCCATGATTATAATCCGCCCTCTTGAGATGATTCATTTCATATACAGTAGTAACCAATATAAGAATTGAAAGTTTTCAAATATTGGATTTTAAAGAGAGGGAGAGGGGGAGAGAGTGCTTAACAGTGAGAAAAAAACAGAGGACCCGGAGAAAACCCACAAGGTTGGACAAGCAACCCAACTTCTTGTCAGGTAAAGGCGGTGAATTGAAACCACACCAATTGACTCAATGACAAACCTTTTGATCCAATGAGCATTTTACATTTAAGAAATGTAATGGGTTTTTTGTTAACTCTTAAGCAAAGATTGAAATGTTGGTTTGTTTCTAAATAAGTAACAATGCTGCTACTTTGATATTACTACTAAAGATGAATCATTATATCCAATGTATGACTGGAAACTTTTCATAAGTCATAGGTGCGTATTCCATACTTCGTGAAATATTAATTGGATTTAATGTGATTGTTTTTAACTGAGACGACGTCAGTATGGACAATACCAATAAGGGAGTGGAGGTTTAACAACTATGTTAACATTAGGAAAAACACTTTTCTTTTGTTCTCCGATTTGAAGGAAAAGTGTGTAAGACAATAGCTGGTAGGTTTTGTACTTATTTGTGTGTAAGTACCCATGTATTTGACATGTAAATATATATTCTAGAATAACCAAGCCATTCTTAGAATAAGAAATGAACTTGAAAGATAAAATATAGAGGTGAATGGGGTTAATCATATACTAGTAAAATAATGCCAGCCATTTCAAGGTCTGTCTGTGATATTATTCTAGTTGGAATTGAACATAAGGCAGTATTACTACTAACTACTTCTACCGCTCTACTAGTGCACTTTGTGTTCTTACAGGGTAGGGTTGGTGGTTGAGTGGTCTTAATGCATATGCTGTTGTTCATAAGGTCTGTCATTGAGTCAAGTAGTATGTTTTTGATTAAAAGCTTGTGTGTGACACAGAGTAGGGCCTCAGGGGAATTATGAACATAAAAGTATTCAATAATTAAGTCTAGAAATCACCTTTCTCTCCCACCCCACTTCCCCTGCTCTCTCTTCCCCCTAGTGCCCCTAAATCCCCTTCTATCTCTTCCTCCCTACCCCTCGTTCTCTCTCTTCCTCCACTTCCATCTCTAAAAGAAACTACTCAAAATTATACCTTATTTAATGTTCAAATTTTAAAAAAAAATAGACGTAGCATCGACCCTTTAAAATTTTCCTTAAATATACAGAAGTCATGTTTGACTGTTTAAAACAATCACTATTATAAGAAGCTGTGAGTTTACATTAGAACAAAGTCAGTTGTGTTGACACCGTGTCAATTTATCTTTTGTATTAATGAGTGTATCCACAGTAGCTAATAAGGGCTAAAAAGGGGCTGAAAACTCATCGAAGTATTGTAGACTGTGTAAGTATATGGGATATATTTGAGGGGTTTAAAAGGATGTATTTTAAGGGGGGTTATAACATAAAAGGGTTCTTAAAATAATATTATGCAAGACATTAAAAGATTGTGAGAGTAAAGGAGGCAGATGAATGGCTCAATGACAGATTTTGGCTTCATATGGATTTTTTCATTTTTTCTGTTGGCGACTGTGTTTAATTTGACATTGAGTCTAAGAAAACAAGCCCAAGGGTGTTTAAGGGTTTCAACCCTAGGTTTTAATCCCTCGTCTACTTATAAAGGAAGGGTAATGTCAACACAGTAAGAATACTGGCAACACGCTACCGCAACAATCATTAACGACCGTGTTTATTCTAGAAATGACGATGATAATCGAAGCTCGTTTATCCGCTTCTTGCCTCAAGGATTTACCCGTTTCTCTGAGTGAGGACGTCATTTTCTACTGTAATGGAAATGCTTCAGTCAAATTTGTTATAATTTAGCGTGAAAAGATTTTAAAATTGAAGTTGATAGATTGAATAATAGAGGCAAAGATGAAGAAAGAAAATACGATATTGACAGTGTTTATTGAAGTTATTATAACCATATAGTATAATTATATCCAGGCAGATGTCGACTTTAACTTTTTATTCAGATAGTTACTTGAATTTTATTATATCAAAGAACTTCTTTCTGTGTTCAGTCATATGATCCGCCTATGACAATGCCACCAAAAATGATTTTTAAATTGATAAAATTTTGACGTGGTGCCACAACCCATATTAATGTTCGACCGACAAAAACGGCCTGATTTTAAATGCAAATTTTTCTTGTCTAAGATTATTATTCTTAAATAACAAGCTATGAATAAATAATGAAATTAATTTCAAGATCACCCTACACACATGTGTTTTGATTTCATTTTCTCTAATTTAGTCCAATATTTGTCTTGCTTCGTGAAAGATATTCTTTATTAAGTTGAAATTCTTTTTCTTTGTGTGGATAAAAAAAATTAAATTATAAGTATGACACCGTGGGTTGAACGTTTTTGGTTGGGGATGAATTTCGGCTTAAATTATTTCAGCTGCCTTGTCCAGATTCTAATGTGCATTCGTTCATTAATATGTTTAAATTTTAAAATCTTTTCATTCATTCATTTCAAGTATTAAAAATCTTTTCATTCATTCATTAAAACACACTCATTCATTCATTCATTTAAATTTGAAAAAACTTTGGTTCATTCACTCAACTTTGAAAAGACTTGGGTTCATTCATTCAAATTTTTGTGAACTTTCATTCCTAATTTAGATTGCGAGAGCATGTAAATATCTGCTATTTTAATACTATGTAATCACTCGTCCTCCACTCATCTTCCCACCTCGACACAAATATCATGCCAATTAATATTTTAAAAATGTCCGCAGAAGAATGAAAAGCTGTTTTCCTACACTCCTGTATTGACATTTCATAAACAACATTTTTACACTTTGATTCAGAAAAGAATATAGACCAAAATATGATTCATAAGGAGAAAACGCTCCCAAAAATTTGCCGGTGACCTTTAAGACGACCCTTGTTTGTTCCTGCCAAGGAATAAAGACGAATATAGACATATGTATCATATGAAGAAAAAATTGTTCAAATATAAAATCTTTTAAAATCGTGATAAAATAAATAGTGTGAATGTGATGATATAGTGGATATAATATGAGTAGACAATAGGTAAAAGGTATACAATGTATCTATAGTATAGTATTATATACTATGTATATTAGTATATAAGTTTAAGATTATCATATATACATAGTAAGACTATTATATACTGTATTACCCTATATCAACATACACTGTTAATACACATACGATATTATTAAATATAATTTGAGTTGGAATGATAATATAGTCCTTTGTATATCGGACCTGAGTTGGAATTATTATCCAGGATTTTCACCAATTTTTCGTTAATTATAAAGGATTTCCTGTCTATATAGGTTGGTTTACTAAAGTAAATAAAGTTTATTTTATTGGATTGGTTTGAACATTTATTTCAATAGATTTATATGATCTCTTGGTTTAATATCATTTGTTTCATTGCTACTTAGACAACCCTGGATAAGAATGGCTATCTTAAAAAAGCTTACCCTGCATTGTGCACTGCACTCATCACTATTTGTAACTAACTGGGAGTGATGATCCACCTAGATGATCCAAAACGTATATGCACTACTTACCATATTGCTACTGAGACAAAATATATAACCTTAAAATGGAAAGTTGTGTGAGTATACCCTGCATAGTACACTACACTCATCGCTGCTTTTAACTAACCGGCTCGGAGCTACCTAGAGGATTAAACCATTATTATATGCATTAGACCATATATTGCTAGTTAAGAAGAAAAATATGTAACCATAAAATAAAACCAAGTACGAACAATCCAAACCATATAAATATATCGCAAAGAGAGAAATTATCTTTAATATATAATCTCATAAAACCTACTTTAACAAAAACATTTTCAGTTTGCAGATATTTTTGTATATTTTCATGCCATCATAAATTTGTCCGAATCCAATTAAGATAACGCAATAAAGAAAATTAAAGGAAACGTTTTGAATTTATCAAATTTATCTTTTCTATCATTAAAAAAGAAAATAAAACATTTTGTATACAATTTTACAGGAAGCATTAAAACCTACTTTCAGATCTGAGATTTTATTAAAAGTGCCATCCCAGGCCTGCCAGAAATTTAAGTGTTTTTTCGTGAAATATAATATAAGAAAATGTCATGATATATATAAACAATTAGAAAATATCTAGTGCACGTGTTGCAGGGAAAAAAACGTAATAAAAACTTTACGAAATTTCGGAATGAATCAAGATTTAAGTAGAAACTTATGACACGAATAGAAGATATATATGTATGTATAAATATATGTGTGAATGCTGGTGTGTGGTCTTCAATCCGCCGTGGTCTAAATCCTGATTAGGCTACAGCTCTTTCGGTTATAGAACAGTGGCAGTAACACGAAACCATGTGTGTATCTTGATATAAATATTCTTTTAAATTGAACACACTTCTGGTCAAAGATTTCGGTATTTTTTCATCTAATAATTTGTTTGCGATACAGGAAATGACTTTTCTTTTATATCTCTGTGAAGTTTCTATGAAATCTGTAAATTAAACGATAAATCTGGGAATTGGTGGTCTGTTAAAAAATCATCTGGAATAATCAGCTGTTCAAATTCTGTTACTTGTCAGCTCTCCGAGGAACTGTGTTCTGGCATATTTCAATAGTAAAGGGTGTCTTGCGATATTTTCTATCTTGAAGACTTATCAGGGACCTTTTACGCCTAATTAACAGAAGAAAAAAACCCTGAAATGTAGATCGATAAACAATGAAACCTGCCACGTTTGTTGTAAAAACTTACACAATACAATTAGTGTGCTGGTTTGTATAACGTAGATATTGATACATCCTCTCTTTCTTCTTAGACGCTGATTTTGGGAAAACAATAAGATTGACAAATATGGGTCAGAATGTGAGAACAGGACTTCAGGTTTTCATCCCAGTCGAACAACTAGATAGCGGTCCTTGTCAGGCCCTTCGTCCTGCATCAGCAGGTCCTTTTTTTCCATGCCTATACCTTCATGACACTATCTGGTCATAGTATCCATGAAATCGCCAAAAGATATTGTAGAGGTTCTGTAAGGGTTATCTGTATCACACCTCCAGGTAATTGCTATTAATAAGGTCAGTATACTAACATGACGTGGGAATTTGTCTACCCTCATGGAACCTTTTGACCCAATAGTAGATAAATTAGTTGTTTTAAAGGGGTGTTATTGGGAGAATGTCTTACTGTTTTTTTATTACCCACAAAAAGTTGTATAAAATCTGGTTTCTCTCAAATTGAAATCTTTTAACCTGTCTTCTTGTAGAATTAAATTGGTGTCATGTTTTAAGATTGGAATGATGTTGGGTGTCAAAGGAATTGGGTTTAACGTCCACTCAACACAAACAAGGTTATTTTGGGACTAACACATGGTTGAATTTTATTTCAATAATTAGGGGTCTTTAGTAGTGTGCGGAAACCGGAGGACCCGGAGTAAACCAACGATGTTGGGAAAGTTAAAGGAATGGGGTTTAATGTCCACTCAACACAAAACTAGGTTATTTTGAGACTGGCATATGGGTACATATTTTGTATCAAAATGAAGATAAGCCCTTTTATAAGCTGGATAAAGAGAATAGAACTCGTACTCAAGCAATCCAAAATTTTAATATGTTTGAAATTAATGTGAATTGCTAAGAATAATAATGTAAATTTATGTGGGAGACAAAAATCTCTGGTGTTTATTTCATTTATTATACAAGAAAAATGTTGATAAATTATACTCTTGACTTGTAAAGCTGTGTTACAAAATACATGACTGGATAATAAAGGCTATACCAAGATTATCATGACGTAGGCCTTTATCAGTCAGTCTCTCAGCTGATTGTTAGTTGGGAAGATTTTAAAAGTTAATTTTCGATGTAGGTAGGTTGTTTTGGCAGGTGGTTTAATGAGAGAGATCGTAGGTCATGTCTTACCAGACATTTAGTAACATTTCAATATGTTACATCCAGCCAAAAGTCGTCCAGGCGTGACTAATGAATTAATGAGGTAGAAAGGCTTGTTCTTGTTTTAAGATGATTTGTGTGGGAACATTGGTAAAGCGTTGTCGTGGTCCTACACACATCTGTCATATTGTTAATGTATGAATAATCGGGACATATATTTGGTTAGTAACTTCACATCAGATTAAACGACTGTATACTAATCTCACTCAATCCTATTCATCATCAACAAAAATATATATTACGCCATTTCATACTTTTGGTGAGAAATTTTCACAGGGCGAATCTCATGTACTTCAATCTCTTAACTTATTCAGTTTTTTATCTGAAGCTTGGACTGTACAGCGCAGTGGACGCTTATGTCTGCCCCAACCCCCTCCCCCCGGACCCGTTATCTTGATTTGGTATTTGTTTATTTCTTGCAATGTCTTGTTGGCATGTTTGTCTTGTAGATTTTGCATGAAGTGTGGTTCTCCTGAAATTTATTAGGATGTTTTTTTAAAGACCGTTCCCTTATTGTACATGAAGTTGAGCTTTCTAGATGTGGTATCAGGTGTTCTTGGAGAATATTAGAAGAAAATGCAATTGCAAACCTAACAAATTCATTAAGTTGAACTTGTTGTATACTCATATTCTTTTGAAGACTTTTGAATTTTTATCATCAAGTTGAAATTTGATATGCGTTGTAATAAATTAAATTAATTTTTAAGGCCTGTTTTATCTTGCGATAGATCCTATTGCTTGATATAACGTACCCGATAATTACCATGTTCTATGTATACCATGATAAGATCTTATAATTTATTTCATCTTCTTAATTAATTAATATATTGTAATTTACTAATTATATCGAGTCAGGGATTTATTACGTTGTTGAGATTCGAGTGAGTAAATTCTGGTATCAATTTCTACAGGGGTCAACACAAGCTGTTAAAAGGCCAACAATCCTGTCATTAGAGGGCGTGTTGAATTATTTTTAAAATGACAGATTGTCAGCGCATGAAATGGGTGCTGAAATAGTTTTGCATTATGATATTCAATCAAAGAAATATCTGCTTCCTTCTTCTCTCGCAGTTCTTTTGGTGTAATCCAACCTCATGGGTTTTCTCCAGGTTCGCTAAAGACCCCTACGCGCAAGCGAATTATTGAAATGAAATTAAACCATATGACCTAGTTTGTGTCGAGTGGACGTTAAACCTCATTTCTCTCTCTCTTTCTTTTGGTGTAATTAGGAAAACGCATTCTGATTTATATGATAGGTGTACTTGGGGATCAGGAGATCTGTCATCTATGCATTAAACTCGAGGAGGTGGATCCCAGGCTTGGATGTGATAAAAGGGTTACATTGCCTGTATATCTTCGTGGCTTTTCTCACACAGAAAGCAAATATTGAAATAATTATATTTTAGTCCCAAAATGACCGTTTCTGTGTTGTGTGGACATTAAAGCACTTGTCTGTGACTCACTCATCATGTAGTCGAGATGTTGTAACACTTCAATAGTGAGAAGATGGCTGAAATCACACAAGGTGATGATTTCGTGAAATTTGAAAAAATCTCCCCAAATTTAAGTTCATTCAAACAAGTTTCTGTAGATATGTTAACGTTATGATTTTCACACATAAAATTAAATATTGGCATTTCTAGAGGCCGTTAGATTTTTATCTTAGAACAAATTTATACTTTGAAATATTCTGATGATGGCAAACAATAAAACGTGGCATCGCTCTTCCCACTTTCCTCGACAAAAAATCCTGATTGTCGGTATTTCGTGAAATATGTGCACATTTTAGACGCGAAATATTAAAAATATCTGTAAAGTGGAATACCGTATATTGACTTTATATCGGGTGACACCAAATTATTTGTTGATTTTTTCCAAGGGTGGCAGCACGATGTTTAAATATGGCCGAGATATTTCGTTTGTTTAAGACTTCATTTGAATTTATTGTAAACGTGGGGTGTGCGACAAAGACGACGAAGACTCATAAATATAAAATAATCATATCTGAATTCCACACTTATTCACTCCAACAAATAGTTCACTGCATTTTTTTTTCTGTGCACTTGTACAAAAATAGCCAACATACTTGCTGCCAAAATCACAAATATTTCTGTGACGTTAAAATGGGCGAAAATCACATTTTTTTTTTATTGAGGTGTTTTTAATGTGAGCAAACATCCAAAAGGGTCCTTGATTTTTGAAAATGAAATAAAAGATTTAACATTAAATTGAAGGGATGGTATTCTGTCTCAACCAGAGATTAAAATTAATAAATTTAATTTTTAAACGGATTCAATTGAATAAAATCTTAGTCGCTGGTGGAATATTTCTGGGTTTAGTTTTATAAATAATTAGTACCACTCAAAAATTAAATTCAAAAACATGTGATTGTCAAATCATTTCAAATAAAAAATAGTTAAAGCCTACAAAAGGGAAAGTGTAAGGGGGGGGGGTGGTAGAGAAGGGGGATGCAATATAATTTGTGACTAATCAACAGTCAAACAAAAGAAATAAAAGTTGATTCGATGATACATGGGAGTTGAAGGGTCAAACACTATCTAATTATCCCAATGCATGGACGAAGCCTAATCGTAGAAGAGGTGTCCAGATTGAATTTTAGCTCAATAATTATGATGAAAATCAAATTAACGAATTATATGGCGTGTTAGCCGACTAACAGGATGGGGTTCAAGGTTACACAGAGGTTATTTGTCACTTGTGTTCGTCTTGTAATAATTATTGTAAGAAATGAAATGAAGTATGATACCATGTTGTCGTCAGGGACAGGGTCCGGGAATAATTTGTCGTTAAAGTTATTATTAAGCATGAAATCAAGTATCATGTGAACAAGCAGAAAGGTCACAGAGGTGAAAGGCAGCAGAAGAACATGGAGAAGATTATAATGGATGTTTATTAAATTTAATACTATAGACGATCATTGCACGAATACGATTGCGCTATTAATATTTGATTGGCTCTCTAAGAGTGACACCGCTCGTCTATATCGATCGATTATCACTCGTCAACATTTCACTTTCTTTTGTTCTTTTGAGCAGAAGATAAAGAACGATGATTTTAGTCAAAATCATTTTAATCTTTACAGTCTTTTTGGCAACGAATAATTTTGACTCAAATTTTTGATTTTAAACAATAAGATATACATTGTCATTATGATATTAGATAATAACGATTCTTCAACAAACCTTGGTATTATTTTACTTGAATATTCCCATTCTATAATATACAAAAAAGTTTAAAAAATATTGTTATATATTTATTAAAAAACGAAAATACAAGGTTTTAAAAATAAAACTTGAAAAGGGAATTTGTACTCGGATCCCCTTTAGATCAGAATAAAACAATTACAAATTCAGTTTCGGAGATAAAAAATATCCTTGAATTGAAACAAAAAAAAAATCCCCCGAACAATGATGTAGAAAGTGATAGATGGGAGGAAATAGTTTGTTGTCACGGACGGAGTACGGTTCAATGATTTACAATTATTACCCATATTAACTATGAATATATTACACAAACTAAGGACAATACTAGAACATTAAAAATAATACTTGCCTATTGTTTGATTGACTTGACCTTGTGTATAATTTATTATTATGGCCTCTATAAATTCCTTTATTCTCGGTGAACAATAAAGGGAATAATAATTAATAACTGATGAACGCTGAAATGAAACACGATTCCCAATCAGCAACATTGTTATCGGAGCTTGATGTATTGATGGGAGCTAGACTAGAGAGAGAGAAGGAGGGGTGAAATGGGAGAGGCATGGAATGGTAGCTGGAGAGAGAAGGAATGAATGAGGGTGGGCAAGACAATGCAAAATATATTTAAAAAATGAATTGTAAATTGACCAATTTATTGCATAAATGATAGGGTAAACCCTAATTTATCGACAATAAGCGAGGGCAAGGGCTCAGCGTTAACCCCTTGGACATTAATTCTAATTTCTAGGGATTGATGTATATCCATTGTCCCACCTCTCACCTTCCCTGACCCCCCACCCCTGTTCACCCAATACTCATCGTCACAAGTGTGTATCCTGGTTATATTTTTTCTACTTATTTATGAAATGGATATTGAAACCTCGCTGTATACATTCATAACATCCATTATACTTGTTATAAAGACAAAATAAATCCATACATAACTGTAAAAAAACGAGAATACGACTGAAATATTAATGATTAAAAATATAAAAGATTTCCATTGACATTTATGAATTTTTCTTTTTTATTGCGATTTCATAATTATACATTTGCGTCACAATCGGGTATATATGTGATGAACCTGCAAGATAAGCGAAATGCATTAGTTATAGAAATTATTGCTTGTAAAATGTGAATGTAATATTCTTTTATGTGATATGATTAAACTAAGTGATCTTTCTATAGCTTTGATCGACCAGATACGATAACATTTAGAATACACGTTGTTGAAGGTTTGGTTAATGTACAAATATTGTCATATTATGTCAAATTGTATATATTATATAATACAAGACAATAATCGGACATTCCTTTCCATTCTATTTCCATGCAGGTGCCAATCCAAAGTAGATTCAGTTTTGTGCAAAATTGACAAAGTGTTTCATCACCCCTTTCCAAATTCTTGTAACAGCAAAGTCAATTCGTTTTTACATTTTATATATAATTTTCATTTTAAACAATATCTTATTCGGAAATTGAAAAGGATTAAGGAATATTGAAATTGTAGATTATTGAAAATATAATTATTAAACTAAAACAAATCAAAGGTTTGATTCCACAGAAAGAAAAAATTATTGCAAATGGACTGAAAGCTGTTAGCGCTATGATTGACTATGATTAATGACAGAGGTCATAAAGCCTTATTTAGTTATCATATTTATGACGATCTTTCTATAGTCTTCGTTCTCCAGGGAACAAAGACTGGCTGTCAACAAATATGAATTGCTGTAAGGGTTATTTGTTAACAGGGATATGAATTAATGCTTTTGACACATTTAATGAAATCTTTTGTTTGACGGAATATCTGACTTTTCTTTGCAACAAATCTGGACCGAGTCTCACAGGAATTTTACGCAGACTAAGCACCGGAAAATAAAATATGAAATAATACCATCTCCATAAATCTTGACGAGATTTGATGAAAAGTTTTGAAATTTTCCATATTCGTGGTGCGGCCGTCTCCATGGTATCATACAAATATGAAAACGTATCTATTAATCAGATTTTCTCAGTGGAAAATTTGACAAGCGAGGGGTTATGCGAACATTATTTTGAAATAAATCTTTCCACCAGACGGACGCACAAAAAATCGTGAAGTGTTGGATGAAGACTCCACCATTGTTCAATTGGTCCCCAGACGTCAATGCCATGTTTCTACTTTATTATGAAATATGAAATAATTTTTATGATTTCCCCACAGTTTTGTCAAACCTGGATTTGGTTTCAAATAGTTTTTTTGTTTGGTTCTGGCCTTTGATGATCATTGAGAGTTAGTTAGGATTTATGACCCTTGATTCTGTATATATATATCATTGAAAGTAGATAAAGTTTAAGTAATTCTATGTAAGTGATAAAATTTAAAATATGTTTGTCGTTTCAATACAGATCAAATCATTTGTTAGCGGTAATGAGTGACAGGATAAATACATGAGGCAGTGTATGGATTATTTCTGACAAATATAAAAAGGGAAATAGATCTTTACGACAACTAATTTTTCGATTTGATTTGTATTTTTCAGAAGTTCAACCTGAGAATGATGATGATGCCACCATTCCCTCGCCCACATCCGACGCCCAGCCCCATCTCTGTGAATTTTGCCACGAAGAATTCTGGCAAATTGAGGAACTCTTAGAACATAAAGACAATTGTATAAATAATGCCAAGCGTCGACGGATAATGTACGACGCGGATACGCAAGATGATGCTTTAACAGATGAAACTAACGTACCCGTGCGTGCGCAAAGCGTAAGTGACGGAGAAGAGATGACACCAGATGAGGAAGAGGAAGGTGTGTACCCAGAACAATTCTCCGAACAAGTGAACAGAGATTTCACCAACGACAAAATGGATGAGGACGATTTTTCCGAAGAGGAAACTAAAGAAGAAAATAAAGAAAACAAATTAACAATGTCCAAACAATCAAAAGCGGCCATGGCTGCTCAGCTACCTCAGCTAATGTCCTTAGCAAATATGGCCAACGTGGCGAATATCTTACCTACGTCAAATGTCAAACTAGAACCAATGTCGGGAACGAAAGCGGCTGTCGCCCAGTTTGCCGAAAACAATAACTTAATGCCAAATGATATGGCGGTGTTACAGGCCACGCTGTTTAATCTTCAACAGCAGCAGATTGTTCAGTTACAGTTAATACAACAACTTCAGCATCAGATAGTCACAACCAAAGCTGATGATGATATGGACGAAGATGAGGAAATGGAAGGAGAAGTAGACGATGATGTGGACGAAATCGAATCCAAAAGTTGTGAAACGCCGAAACCATCATCGCCGATTCACGAACCAACATCAGAACAAATAAACCAAATAAACGAAGAAGAAAATAAAATTGTTAAAAGTGAAAGTGAAAAAACGTCGTCGTCAGCGACATCAAATGAAGAAAACAAATCGTACATTTCTAGCTTAGCGGCTATGAACAATATGACATATAATTCGCTACCTAAAGAAATGCCGATACAGCGCGGAAGTATTCTTCCCCCACATCTGCTACTATCTCCGCCTGATGATGGATACGCACAAAGAGGCACAGGTGAGAATTTTATGTTTTATCTGAGGATATGTTATTTTTATATTAGCAATAAATATTAATTTGAATAATTAGAGTAGACTCCAGGTACAAATCCTGACGTTCATATATTTGGTTGAAAAATAAATTGGTACTTATAGGTATTTGTCTGCGATTTGTGAAACCATGATTGCAGGTACGAATGGTAAAGTCCATGAATTTGTTTTTTTAAAAATTGGGGATTGGGATTTGGACATGGCAGTATCCAGTTTTGTCTGTAACATTAACTTGATGGAATGGAACGTCAAATAATCTTATTTTAATAAAGCTTGTCACAATTTGACAGTTCTTTTGAAGATATTAGATTTTGACTGTCCTCTCTTGCTTTATATTTTTTGTTACCTGATTTTATTCATAATTGTAACATGCTTCAGTGTAAACCCTGCGTTTTGATTGGTCAATTAGACACCGTCTATTGGACAATAACACCCTTCTGTTTTAGTAATGTCTTTTAAAATCCTAAAAAAGCATGTTACAATGTCGATAAACACTTCCTGTTTCGCATTTAGAGGGGTGTTATTGTCCAATAGACATGTCCTGAGATTTTACATTAGAACCCTCGACGCTACGCGTCTCGGGTCCTAATGATCTCAGGACATGTCTATTGGACAATAACACCCCTCTAAATGCGAAACAGGAAGTGTTTATCTCCTAAATGTTGACACTCTTGTCATTTACCATGCTACTGTTTATTTAAAACTTACAAACATTCATACTATTTTTGACACATTATCATTTATTCCCGTAGTTCTTTGATTGTAATTGAACAGATTATCAATTATCGTTCTTTTTTTCTATATATTATAATAGTAAGTGTAGGGGGACTGCACCACACACAATTGTACACAAAAACATATATATAGACAAGACGTCATACTCGGACACCACAAACAAAACAATTCAAAAATAGTGAATGTCATCAACATCTTTAATAGGTATTCAGTTAATATATATGGTAGAATTTATGATGGAAAGTATTGAATTCAGTGTAATTCCAGTTATTCAGAGGGGGTGTTACACTAGACAGGATAATAATATGCATTCTTTATTTATCAGGGACAGTATATTTTTTACGGAAATAGGACACTAAATTCAAAGTGTACAAATTCACTAAGATTTTTTAGTTTTTCTGATTAAGGGTCCATGTCTACAAATTTTGGTTTTTGATTAAGGATCGACTTTTTTACTTACAATGTCAGTGTTTTGTCTTGTTTGACGAGGATATTCATATTTAAATTGTCCTTGTTTTGTGATTCCATGACCTAACCCAGCATTTCACTTGATCAAACAGACTCTGGAAATAGCTACAAATTTGTTTTGGAATTAAAACTGACCTAATTTGAACCCTGATTTGGAGTCCGCGGTGAATGTTTGAATAATGAAAAACGACAAGTTGAATAAGACTTAGATATAATAACATAAATCAGAAACAAACTATCGTTTGTATCGAGGGGAGATTAACTTCCCGTATAACCCCCTCAACTCTCCCCATGTCGCCTTCGCTAACATTCTCATTGAAGTCACATTCAAACAGTATAGCTATGTTTGACTCTTGTATTAAAAACTAAAAAAGGAATTTAGAAATGTTTATTCATATCTTGGACGGAAATGGCTGCATGTTGGATCCCAGGAAAAATTCATCGCTAGTATGTTTGTGTTGTGATTTTAACATTGTTGGGTTTTGAGTTTTTTTTCAAATGAAGAGTTTGGTTGTTATTAAGACGAAAATCATGTTTTTATTAAATCAACGGAACCTCAACAAATTTTCTTTTTCTAGTTATTTTGTAATTTAGTCGAAATTTGGTCATTTATTGGTCTGGAAGGCTAGACAGCGTGAACACAGAGTTATTGAAATAAAGCCGAAATAAATTCAATTTCAAAGTCATTCCAGTTGTCTTTTTATTCAGATAAATTTGTTTTTAGTGATAATTCTTTCCTCAAATTGGTAACTTTTGGGAGTTTTTGTTGATTTGTTTTTGATTTTTTTATTTTAAAGATAGAAATGAAAATTATATTGAAATTATCAATGTATTTAGCTTTAGGTAGAGATAGGTGTTGGGCATGAGGCAGAGTATGCTTACCCTTTCTAAACATATCACTTCCCATTCATTTAACTTTGAGTAGTGATTAGCATCATACATGAGGCAGAGTATGCTTACTCTTCCTAGAACACCTCATACCAATTATACATTGAATTCACACAGCTAACAAACTTTTGTGGGAGTAACCTTTTCCACAATGGTTTCAGTTGCTGGTGGCTTAGCTATTTTATTAGTGTAGTGTCTGAGTATGCTTACTCTTTCCATAACATCTGATACCATTTCTTATTCGGGAAATTCACATAGCTAACTTCTCTTTTTAGCTGTATCTTGCCAATGATATGAAAACTTTCCAAAGTAGAGAAGAAAAAAAATGCATCCTTCCTTCATAATTTTAAGTCAACACAGAAATGATATTTACAATAAGAAATTTTCGAGAAGAAAATATATCGCGATACATCTCAAGTATTTGTTTTTCGGGAAGGGTTTATAAATGTGTCTTAATCACATTTCTTCTAAATAACGCATCTTTTGTAGCTTGTTTGTTTTCTATTCTTTCAAGTGGTTGGGGATGATATTTTGGGGGAAATAGGGGAGAGCGAGTGTACTAGTAATTAACCAGCATATTTACACTAAATATGACATTTTTGTCAAATTGACTTATTTGCTTTCGTTTAATGTAATATTCCGCGTTGGTGAGAAGTAGCGACCATGTTTAGTCAGGGTGGAGTGACTAAATACAATCATTTTCATTGGTTAAACAAAAAAAAATGTCCTTATATTTGAAATAAATACCAACATTGCTCACTTTTCGTGGCGAAAGTTCAGTATTTTTGGCATTTAAATTGGATTAAATTTTGAAATTCTAGAATCTTGGTGTAACGAATATATGTCTACTTTAATCTCATTATATTTTATACAAATGACAAATTAAAAAAGTTACTGCGTTTGATAAATGTCAGAGGAATGCACGATTGGATATTTCAAAATTTATACAAATTATCCGGAGACTAACAAGAAAGATTTCTCAATTTATGTTGAATTTTCTCTGCTTGATTCCAATTTTATGAAATTCATGGCCTGATTCGAAAAGTTTTTATTATGACATACAGTATATCCGTCATGATAATAGAAATATAGACACAATCGAAAAGTCTTAAGTTATTAACATGAAATATTTCTGTCGGGTTAAGTTATTAATATATAACGTACACATACTTCCGTCATGATAACAGAAATATAGGCACTATAGTCAAGTCTTTAAATATTTGTATCTTGTTGTACAGCAGGGAAGAATGAAATAACAAGTCTTTCAGCTCTGAACATCAAAGAGAATATTAATCATATATATGTAGTCATACATATCTTTTTATAGCGATTTCTTCAAAAAATATATATCACATAGATAATATGTATTCATTTATATAGAAAAATCAATTTGGAAATAGAGGGGGGGGGGCATACACAGGGCAAGATACGGTCTTGAGGAAAGTATTGCATCCATTGTAATAAATACAGTTAGTAAACAGAGATGTTGCACTGGGCAGTATATGCATTATTTATCTGGTGGTTAAGATCTCTAAATCTTTGAAAGACAAATTTATAATAGGGTTTATGCATGTGGCTGGGTATCTTGACAGCTTTTTAAGAACACTTAATAACACTTCTGATTGATAACAATCTTCTGTTGTGCCTATTGTCTGTTAACTGCTGTTATTATTTCACTGTGATAATAACATACAGAGCTTTCTTCACCCCCAGCGTCATTGATAATAAATAGCGCTGTACGGTCCATTTGTTTGACCAATCAAAAGGTTAAATAAATCAGATACCAAATTATTTCCTCTCGCTATCATCATTCCAATATGGTGGCACGAAGAAGTCAAACAAATTTGCGGAGTATTTCTTGTATTTAATATGATTTCTCGATGAGAATATGAAACGAGTTTGGTCTCAACAAACATTCCACGAACAATCGTAGCGCCAAGAACATATTAGTTTGACTTCAACCAGTCATTAAGAATCAATGTTGATATTTGACCATCGTAATTAAATATTTGAATATTACTTCTTACTCGATTTAGTCAGGGCTACATTCCAAGCTAATAATTTGTTTGTTCACATTCTAGTATTGTTGTATTTTGACAAACCAAACAGGAGATCGGATCAAATATATATTGACCACAAATGGACGACTATCGGACAGTTCTGGAACAAGTATCCCTATAATTTATTCTCTCAGCATCGCAAAACATAACACCATTTTAGGTGGTAACAACTTTGAACTCCATTTTTCTTTTAAAATTAAAAAATAGATTTAAAAATGAATAGATTTTTTGAAGCTTTCCTTTGAATTTTGAAATAGATTTTGGTTGGTGTATATGTAGTACATGTATATAAAAAAAAATCCTGTTAAAACTTAAATTTAAATATTATTTTAGGCGTTCAACTTGAAACATTTAAGCCTGTTTAAATCCAAGCGTATGAAATGTGTAGGAATCTTGAAGCTCTTTAGATTGCCACATTAAGACTAATATCTTCCAAATTATATTATTTTATCACCAAATCATACCATATGGGAGAGAAAGTTGAAGCTTTGATGTGACCGGTAGCTAGAAATGACTGGGCTCTCGTTACTATGTAAATACACGAAATGGAAAAAGGAACAGGCCATCACTTGGTAAACACTGCAACTAACTGGGCTCGTTTCCGCACCTCAACTCGCCACAGGCCATTGTTGTTTCAAGCTCCGCGAAATATCATTTATCTCTTTATTGTATCGAGATATATCGCAACTTGTAAACAAAGTTTACTGTTTTAACATTAAAGCGTTTTTAGCCCTGTGTTTTAAGGCAAGACCCGACGGTCTACAACAATAACATGGCTCATTTTTGAGACAATGTTGACACAGAAGTTTAAACACAAAAAGAACTTGTAAAAAGAATTGTGACTGTTTCGTTTTAGGGAGTTTTTGTGATTTGTTTAACAGTCTAGGTGTAGAGGAACGGGAGAATGTTTCAAAACGTCTTGGCTTGATTATGATCCTTTGTCATATCAAATCATGAAAATACAACAATACCGCTTCATATTTATTTTGAAAATGTGGATAAGATTAAAATTTAAATTCTTGCCGTTAAATATTGGCGATATCGTATCTTTAAAGTATTAAGGGTAGTGTATATAGGTGTTTCATATTGAGCGACTTTAACATATGGTTTATATAGATTTCCACAATTTGTTAGTTTTCATTTTTTTCCAGCATTCCTCTCAGCTTTGTCCAAAATATCATAAATAACACGTTTGGAAAAGTATCGTTTGTAGCCGGCGCTAGAGGGGAGAAGTATTTGGGTTAGATTTGGTCAGATCATGATATATATGTATATATATATATTATATATATAACAACAATAATCTATGGTGGAAACATTGTTCATATTTTCCATATGTCATAGATATAGATATATCATAGGTTATAATATCGGGGTGGTTATCCAGTCGTTTTGTAGTTTACAAATATATATTTATATTCGACTAACTAGTTTATATCTAGTTCCCTATAGAGATAATGAAATTCTGAAACATCGGGGCGGGTGGGATGGGGGTACCAAAGGAACGGAAGGCTATAATGATGAATAGTCACAGAAGTTACGTTATAAATGCCTCGGCGGTTGAAATTTTGAAGTGGTCAGGGTACCAATTAAGTGGTCTGGGTAATAATGAGACTACATAATGGAAATCTATCAATAGTCAAGGAAACGACCCATAGATATGCCTATGCAGTTGGAATTTGAAGAAAAGGAGGCTAAATGCAGCTATCTATTCAAACTCCACTCTCAATAACATTGTAGATGTAACTGTAAAAATAAATTCGCTTTTAGTTTTACTTGAATTCCTTTGGGATTGTTCATGATAGTTTTAGTATTATTTTTAAGAATATAATCTGTTAGGAAGCGAGTAAGATAAGTGTATGATTGTTTTTATCAGACCATAAAATATAGAGCTTTAAGTTCATATGTATAAATTGCTTACTGTGGGCAACAATAGAATAGTTAATGTCATATGCCAGGTTGTTATTTGTAAGTAAATATTATTATTCTGACAATGATACATCTATTATATTTAACACAATGATACCATTTAAATGTTTTCCAGATAATGAGGATTTACGATATTAAAATAACTCGTGAAAAACAAAAAAAAGGGGGTGAAATAATTGGCTCATATTTAGAATACAGCTTTTGATAACGACCTCGCTGTGTGTTTTATGATTCATGATTTTGTTGCCAGAAATATTTCTGTATTGCGAGATATCATTTTTTTTTTCGTTATTTAAATTCTTTAGCATTATTCATACCAGTTGCTGAGAAAACACAACACAATCATTTAAGATTTAAATCAAGTTAAAATTGGATGGCATTTCAAATATGTTTAGGGTCTGACAAGGACAGCTGTCTAGTCGTTGGGACGGGGCGTGTACACATTGACGTGCACGTAGAAGATCCCTTGGCAGTTGGAATTTGATATAAGAGTAGGTCGTAGCCCTGCTGCCTGGGCAAAATTTCCCTCATAGCACACTGCCCCTTGTTCATTACCCCAGTCAGAGCAGAACAGTAGGGCGTCATATCCATTTCATTTCATTTCATTTGAAATTTGTTTACATTTTTCCGAACAAATCTGTATCAGGCCATGGTGTAGCCCATGCAACACAGTTTTACACAATGATCAAAATAAAAAGTTTGTAGTGTAAACAGGCCTTAAGACAAAGAAGTACTTACATGGTAGATATTAAAACAATACACAGACATGTTGACATAAGTTGTATTTATTTTAATAATATGTTTTCTATATGGCGGAAACATTTCTCATATTTATGTGCAGTAATAAAATAGAATGTTTGCTGCGACGGAATTGTAGAGTTCGTTATGTATTCTTTTAGTTTTGTTTATACCAGACGACCCACAAACTATTCGACTATATTGTAAACACACGTTTATTTATTATAACCACATATTATTACAATGTATCAAATTATACAACGAGAATACATAGACCAGTATATAGATGGAGAGATGATGTATTAATATATATATATATATAGACCCCAACATCTTGAAGTGATGACCCATCCTAAAACCTGTCATACATTATAGTTCATGATCGAAAGAAATTGTTAGGAAATGGTTATATCATTTCAAATAATATTTTGGGGTATATCAACTTCCTAAAAAATAAAAGTGGTGTTACTCTGTCTCATAGGAGAAATCAAATAAGTTGAACAGTCAAAATAAGCCATGTGAATTACCCAATCATCAGGTGGTCTTGAAAAAATATGCCTCCACTGCCTCATGTATGATGCCAATCACTATGCATAGCTAAATAAATAGGAAGTGTTGTCAGGCGTTCTGGAAAGAGTAAGCCTACCCTGCCACAAAAATAAGTGACATTACCCAAAAGCTGGTAGTATAAAATATTATGCCACTTCCTTGCAATAATCTTCTCCTGAAATAAGCACTGGGTAGCCCGGGCTCTGGTGAAGGTGGACATTTAATGAGTGCATCGAAGGTGATAGAATAAAGGGGTGTCGAACCACAAACATTGTTTTAAAATGGCAACAATGTATAGGATTATACATGTACATACATATTACATACAGTATATGTATACAATATATTTATTGATACCATATATTATATATAAATATACAGTTGATATGAGAAACAGAAGAAACTGTGATATAAATCAACGTCATGATATATCTTATATTAATAAACCATGTTCTGTCAAAAACAAACAAATAAACAAATCATTCTAATGTTTACATATTTATTATGTTTCATCATATTCTAACTCAAGGTCACATAGTTGCACTTCAACATATCAAATAGTTTACCCTATTTCCACAAACTACAGCCCACCTTGTGCTTTCCTTTTCCCCTTTGCCACAAACTGAAATCCTCCAAGAGGTTTTCCTTACTCTTCCCCGAACACCTGACTCCACTTCTTACTCTTCCCAGAACATCTGACAACACTTCTCACTCTTCCCAGAACATCTGACAACACATCTTACTCTTCTCAGAACATCTGACACCACTTCTTACTCTTCCCAGAACACTGACACCACATCTGAATCTTTCTAGAACACCTGACACCACTTCTGATTTATTTGTAAAGTTTGTATCGATGATGAATTTTGCTCCACCATTTTTTCTTGTAGTGAATTATAATACTAACAAACCGCTCTGATAAATCACTTGCACATTTTGTCGACATATTAAGATACAAACACGATCGCTAAGTTTATAGCTGAGGAAAAGGTCATCCAAATTTTGCAACATTTTCTACATCAATTTTTTAATTCTTGGCAAGTCAAAGTGGCGGTGTCACACCATCTGCGGGCCTCAAGTTTTTGTTTTGGGAAAGAAATATAACGTGAACTGCTGGTACTCTGCCGACCATATTTTCATATCTAGTTCGACGGCTTTATGAAGCGCAGGGTCAAACAATCTTAAATATTCATCCCACCGATATTTGTAATGTTGCCTTCACATGGCACAAGCCCTCGCATACCACTTGTGTTGGAGTTGGGGCAATGTGAAGTCGTGAGTTATTGCGAGGGCAATATAAGCCATATGGACGTGGTATATGGATATGATATAGAGGCTGGTGTGGTATACGATGTATTTTGATGATGAGGAGATAGATCATGTAAGATGGTATATTAAGGCGATATCAACAATACACCACATATTTGAACACATTGTATCAATATTCTAACATTTTACTGGGTATATTGCAGTATATTATTATACCTAGACCACCCACAATGTAATATACATATATAATATTAACTGTCTTTATCACATAATCCCTATTTATAATCCCTGCGTATCCAACATCTTATTAATATACGCTATTATTACTTCTCTCATGCGGGTGTTGGGTGGCCGAATGATTTAACGCCTGATCTTTTGATTATACCATCTGTCATTGAGTCAAGTTTCCAGTAGGGTAGGCAGCCTGTCCAACGTCATGGGTTTTCTCTGGGTCCTCTGGTTTCTATCCGTGCTTAAGACCCCTATACACAAGCGAATTATTCAGATAAAATTGAACCATATGTTAGTCCCGAAATGGCCTCTCGCTCTCTGATTCTCTAATTGTCATTTGTATAAAGTGTGAAAATACAACAGAATTTCCCCTAACCCTAACCACATCATAACCTTTGACCTTTCGTCTTCATTAGCCCAATTCGAAGCAGAACAGTAGGACGTTAAACTCCATTTCATTTCATTTAACCTTCTGCTTAAAGCGAGAATTTCATATTTTCCAAGAAAGTCAAAACGTATTTATTTCTATGTCTTTTGCTTAATAGGTCGTCAACTCACTTTTATACAATCATAGGCATTATTTTCCACACTTACAAATCCTTCACATTGGAAATAATAACACAATTACCTCTCTTGTTTTTCATTACCCCCATGCAAAAGCTATCTTCAAACGTTTGAATTTAAAGTTGAAAATGATATTTTTGCCAATTTCTCAACTGGCAATAGTGAATTATAGGATTATTAAGATTATTCTTCAACAAGGTAGGACTGTTTATAGATACCATCTATTTTAAGGCTTTATTTTAATATGTTTTAAAAATATAACTCAAAAATATGAAATTGCAGCTTTAACACCCCATCTCTCCTTCAAGCCAATCCTTCTATATATACGTAATCCCCTGTTATAAACATATTATTAATAACAATTTTCTCACATTTTTTTCTTTCAAATTATTCATCATGTCATCATCTGTCAAAACATGGAGGAAAATATCACAACACCAAATAAACATTCAAAAGAACGTTTTAAGAAAAGATTAAAGGCCGAATGAATGAAATGTGAGAAAAATGAGAAAATTATCACATGTATTGATATTGAAATATCAAGTGTGTAATATTGTTATCATTTATTTCTTAAAGTGACCCCAATACGAAAATTTGTTTGCATATCACAAAAGAGGTATTTCTCCATGTAAAGTGGTATATAGTGTTCCATTCCGCAAGGATCCACTGTCATGGGCATTAATTTTCGATAGTGTTCGCTTACGAATGTATTTATAGAAGGATATATAAACTGAAAAACATTTTAAGAATATGGACTTGTCATTGGTTGAGAGTTGAGAATCAGTACTGGGATGTTAACTATCAGCCAATCAACAGCTTGTTTATCGCGATGAAGGCCACTGGTGTTTCTCTTCCACCATGTGTCACTTTAAAAGTCCAGATTGATAAATTTAATAAGGAAATTTGATAAAATAATAAAAACTATTATGGGATGGGAAAATAGACCTGGTGGAGGGAAGATTATTGAATTATGTTTATCTACACGGAAATATTTCTAAATAATCTGAAATAATACAAAAATGTATCCAAAAAATCCCACGAAATCTTGCAGGTGCTCGAAAAATGTTTATTTTTGTAACTTAAAATCGTTGTCATGACGATATTTAATTTGTCCTTTCAGCGGAGAGCCGTTCTTCGGGGTTTCCCCTTCAAATGTTTTCTTCGACCACCCAGGATAGAAATTTAAACAAAACCAATGTAAATAAAGCTCAAGGTAATTGAAGTCGTTTTCTATAAACAATTTGAGATTATTACTAGTTTACATCACCAGAGTTTATTTAGTAATTTTATTTTAATTGTTGATGGAAAAAAGAAAATGGTGTCAAGCCAAGCTTCTGAATATACATGTAACAGGGTCTTTTGCATACAATAATTGATATACACCACACACACCCAAAAAGTAATTTAGCAAACCATAATCTCTTCAATTGGTAGATGTTGTACATGAGACAGGGTATGCTTACTCTCTCTAGAACACCTGATATCACCTAGTCTAGATGTATAGTATTGATATGTGTTGTACATGAAATAGGGTACCACCCAGTCTAGATATATATTATACTGGTAGGTGTTGTACATGAGACAGTGTATGCTTACTCTATCTAGAACATATGATACCACCTAGTCTAGATATAGTATTGATAGGTGTTGTACACGAGACAGGGTTTGCTTACTCCTCTTAGAATATGTGATATATTTCTGGTGGGTGTCATCTACCGGACAGGGTATGCCTACTCTGGGGTGGGTGTCATCTATCTGGCAGGGTATGCATACTCTGACTAGAACCCCCCGATACCACCTCTATTTTAGTTGTGTAGTATTGCTCATATTTGTGTGTGTTTTTGTCGTCCTAGTATACAAGTCTTGGGTGTATATTCTGGTTGGGAGCCACAGTGGCTCAGTGAATCCTGTCTAGTTCTTCGGATGATGCAAAAAAAAACAAGGTCCAGTGTATACATTGGTGTCCACACAAAATTTCCCTTATAGCACACTGTATGGCGATTGCCCATCTTCATTAGCCCAGTCAAAGCAGAAAAGTAGGACGTTAAACCCTATTTCATTTCATGCATTTTCTTGTCGATGAAAACCAGTCGTTACAAAACATTTATAGATAAAAAAAACCTACAGATAGATATTATAACTAATATTGTCGTTTATTCGCCGGGCGGAAATTAAAAGCATAACCTTCATTGATATCTTTACACATTCTAGATAGACAGAAAGATGGAGCTCGGATAAAAATGATTTTATATCAAATATTTCGTTCGTTTGTCAACTTCAGCTTATCATCTTTTCATTTGATCATTTGCCTGTAATTTTCTGGGCGCTATCGAGTCTTGTAATTTCCCCTTGCATGCATTATTAATTATAATGTATGCTATGGGTTGCTTAGTGTCAAGACAGACCAGGGAAATTAACTTATACTTCTAAGATTGTTCAAAATGATAGTCGCAACAAGCAATACTTGTAGAAAAAATAGAAATCTATTATTTTTCATGTTTTGAAAGGAAATGAGCAATACGTAATCAAACATAGATGAAGCTCGTTTCTTTGTCAACAATGAAAATTGATATTTTTGCGAAACCTTTCTACTTTGATAAAATAAATTATTTTTATTGACGACTGATAGTTTAATAAGAGAATTTGGTATTTTATTAAATCTGTAATTGTTTAGAATGATAGAAATTGTGAAAGTTAAATTAATGCTTGAATGGTATTTATCTACTAGCATGGTTACCGATGATAATGCACCAAATTGACGATAGAGTTTTGTTTTTTGTCCCAATTTAAAGATTTAGAAATTATAAATAAAAATATAAAAACCCCTGCTCAACAGTTGTACAAACAGATTTTAGGTAGAAATAAGAACTGGTTTATTCTTCATAACGTTTCAGGTGATATGATCCTTTTTCAAATTATCCATTTTTCCCGATCGATAAATTATGTTGGTCCTATAAGAAATATATACATGTAACTTCAGCTGGTTAAAAGGGGGGAGAGATTTATATTCATATACAAAAATAAAAAGACTATTTTCATTATATTTTGAATTATAGTTGAAATTAAAGACAGCCATTATGATAAGATAAGAAGTCGAATTATTCCCCCTCGACTTATATTAAAGCCATGTTTCGGCAGATTGCATGGAGAATATATCAATATTTAATTTAAGCAATAGATCCAACTACTCCAGCCGTTAATTGAATTCAGAGAGACCATGTTTAGATGACTGGCCAATAGAAGTGAAACAGTTTCATTGGTTTATTTTGACAGTCCTGTTTAATGTCAGTCAGATACTTCATTTACAGTTCGTGTAAATAGTTTTTGACTTTAACTTATAGCATTATCTACAAATATATATGGGCCATGATTTATCTTAAAGAAGATGTCCCATACATATCTTAGTAAATGGATCACGGGTTAATTCAAAGTGGAAGACCTTAAAAAAAACCTTTATTCTAGTCTTGAACAACTATCGGTGGTTGAGGCCGTCCGAGATATATTTTCATAAATAGAACAGTGGAAGGCCTTAAAAACCCTGTATCATACTCCTGTATAAGGATATAAACCCCTGTTGTACAGTTTCGCCATAATAAACAAGATACTTAAATGAGTAAGACCCTTTAGAAATCTATATCAGTATCCTCTACAAATAGGTGGGGTTCTGGGGATGCCGCTTGGTCTGGTAATATGGTAAATTTATGTTAAAAGCTATTATTTCTAATATATGATTCCCATCCAATGTTGAACAGTTTCTAAATTATAAGCAAGTTAATTTTTGGGAAGAGGACTCTTAAAAAAAACTGTTGAAAGCTATGATTTATAATAGATTCTCAACCAGTCAAAAAGAAAGGGATTTTGTATAGATTATGTATAATATGTTGTTGCCAATTTTAGAATTATTTGGCGTTCTTTTGGTGTTTTTTACGTCATTGTTGATTGTTATGATAAAATCAACCATCATGGTTTGGCTGGAGAGATGCGTTCGTTCATCAGTCCAGACGGCAAGTTTTAAGAAAGATTATATTATTATTTATTCATCGCTAGTGATGATATTAGGTTTAAGAGAGATTTTGTAAAACTCCATTAGTTTTGAAATAATAACTAAAAGGGTTGGCCCGGAACAGGTGTACATCTGATCATGTGATGATATTCGCTGTTATTTTAAGATCAACTTTCCCCGCTTGATCTCGAGATAGCTAGTTATCGCAGAATTAAATCAACGTTTTTTTTCCCAACACAGTTTACATAATGGCAATAAGCACAGTCGTAATTAACAGCATTTTTCAAAGTCAAAATAATCCACACTTTCTTTTTTCGCTCCTGTCGACTTGTGCCAGCAAAATCCTTCACATATAAACCCACATGAAACCATAATTTCATATCCTTCTCTGTGTATCTTTTTATATTTTAAGAATACATAAGTAAAGGGTCCCTGAACCCAAGTAGAACCAAGGCTACAAGGCTAGGCGAGATTTAATGATAACATTTCTGTCTATAATCGACCTTCACCGGACCTTCCACCTCCCTCACTGCTTAGTTTTTGGGGGTTTTCTCCACCCATATCAAAATAATATCGAATAACATACACCAGAAGGCATAACACAAAAAAGTAACTTTTACTTCAAATGATTTCCCGCAAAAGTTACACAAATTTTTGAGAGATTTTGTTTTTGATGTAATTACGAAAAGGATGAGTTACTATATTTTTTGAGTGATTTTTTGTTTAAAATGATGATAGACAGAAGCCAAAAAATGCTTTAAATTCGTAGAAATAAACTGTCTTTAGTTTCCCTAGCAACATATCTTTTTGGAAGAAATATGACCAAGGAGATTCGTGGGTCTTTTTTTTACCGAAATATGAGAAGTAATTATCGTCATAGAAACCAAAGAGTTGTTAATGTGCATGTGAATAATCTGACAATTGGCATCAAATTCAAAATGGCTTTCCTGAGGCAATAATTGACAGATTGAAACAATCAAATGGTGTCTGCAAATTGACACCTGCTCCCTCTGAAGGAATGAAGGGCTCCCCTGGGAGGAGGGGCTAACACCATGGGGTCAAGATATAAATAATAAACGCGGAAAGGATTGTAATTCTGCTAGGGTCATATTTAATTGTAACAATCAAAGAGTTCATTGAATCAGCTGCCCAGAGTATTTTAACTAGGTTGTTAAAACAATGTAGAAGTCTTTGGGTGGTATTGTTTTAGCATTTGGTCATTGATGTTTCCTTTCGGTTATTCTCTCCTTTAAGTCCTTTTGGATTATGATTTAGAAAGGGTTTTTTAAGATTAATTCCCCAACAACTTGATAACTGTTGGATTTTTTCATTTCTGTTCCTTTTTAAATGCATGAAACTCTTTTTGTTTTCTGCAAAATAAAATATCATAAGAAAATTCAACTAATATTTTTTTTTGTTCTTTTTATAATTATTTCTACAGTTTTGTTAACATTGTTTGGAATTGAACTATTGAAAAAAGATAAGAAATTTATCAAATAGAATTGTTCAATTGAGATACTTAAAGACAAGGATAAAATAGAAATGATGGTTATGACTGGAGTTCAAGAACACATGATGCTCCAGAACCAGAGGCTATAATTAATTATTCACCAGGGGTAATTAAGAATAGCCATCAGAATTCTGTGCTATTTTTATGACCAATTAAAATGAACTGGTCAGAGGAATGGAAATTTTATTAGCAGATTAATTTCTGGAATCATCATGGTGGGGTTATGTAACTTGTCAGCACTTAACATTAATATTATCAACATGTCCAAGATAGGATTTTCACATCAAGATAATCAAAACGGCTCAAATTTCAATTTTTTCCTTCATGTATATAATGTATGTAAGTCAACATCTATGTTAATCAAGTTTTATTAATTATCTCTGGCCAGTTTTTATAATTAAAATTATCAAACCTGCAAGTGATATTCTTGTAGAATAAAAACTCAATTTAAAGGGTCAGGGATGTAATTTTGAAATTGACCTGGGTAATTTGATAGACCGAAAGGTAATTGGATTCTTGAAAACATTTCAAGGAGAGTAATTATATGATCTAAGCATTGCCTGTTCCAGTTAAATCTTTTTCAAATGAATGGAATTTTGTTTAAACAAATTATATGATTATTGAACAGGAATTGATAGTTGTCTCTTTAAGGCTTTGCAAAATAAAAATAAAATAATATTTGGTTTGAATATGAACAAAAGCTTAAAAATATATTCAAAAATTTAAAAAAACTATGGTGATAAAAAAAAGGGTTGTTTCTGTGTTAAGTTGTCATAGTTATGTTCTTTTGTTTGTCTGATATGTGTTTTTATGGACTTTTAAAGAGCTTACTAATGACTTGGAAACGTCATTGAGTTCTTTCTAAGAATAAAACTATGCACATATATATATAGATGATCTATTTCAATCATTGCAAATTATTTTCCGATTTTATTCTGGTAGCCATAATTCCAATTTAGAAACTCAGAGCATCTAAAATAAACGGAAAAGATGGGAAAAAGGAAGAGGATGATGGATGAGCGAGGTGACCTTTCACTCGAATTATAATCACGACAATATTTAACGTGACATGTCGGCAGATTTGTGCCAACAATATCGACGAGTTCCCAGAGTCTCAACGCAAGTTGATTGTGAGGAGGCCAGGGATGATTGTAGAAATAGAAATTAAAAGAAAAAGAATTAATTAGAATGTTGTATGACTATTGTTTACTAATGTGTTTTTGATGCGCGAGGAGGATAAAACATTGTTTCCAGATGTTCAAGCGAAAACGTCTCCGCGTTTCAGAGCTCCAGTATTGCTTCAGTCCAAATGCTTTAAACCAAAAGGTTTTTGTCGATAACGGCCCAGTCTCGTAGGTTGATTAATTTCTGTGGAATTGTCGTCATCAAGGATGATGGTTATGGATTTGAAGATGATATCTGATATAGGATGTCATTTCTCTTAATCTGGAAATTTGAATGCAAGAAAAGAAGTTTCATGAGCAGAATAAAAGAGATATGATTAGCGCTCATGTGGGATTCCACAACACTTTATCACAATTTGAATATTTTCGTCTCATAATCGCTACCATAATTAGCAATAAACCAGTCATGAGCTCCGATAAGCATCTTTGACGTTGAAATGAACGGGAACTGTTGTCATAGCATGAAGAACGCCTTCGAGTTGAGTATCATTTATTCTGCGTTTTCATCTATGCATAAAATTTCTCCATTATGTTCCATCAACGATCTCCCCCAGTCCATAATTATTGGACATACGATCCGATCCTCGAAGAATGAAAATTTCGATAATCTATCGGGATTTGTCCAAATGTGTGAAGCCGTAGGATTCTGAACATTAAACAAATAATCTTGACGAGAAAGTTATTTCTGAGAGAAAACGCAGAATTATTGGGTCGGTAAATGAAATTAGGAGATCAATATGGTTTCTACAAGGTTCTCGCTACACGACGATATTTACAAAAACTTGATTTATCGAAACTAGTAATAAAGACCGTGTTCATATCATCGCGCGTTATGAATGGAAACATTATAACTCAAATCTTTCCTTGATGTGATATCGACAAAAAGATTTCGTATAAAAGAATTTGTCGCGATGCTATATCATGTCTCGCGGTATAATAAGGGATAATTTCTACCAAATATTATTGATGTATTATGGGAAGGGATTTTGGTCGTCTGGTAGCGTATTAAAATAGGGATTAGTTACAGAATGATATGGAGAGAATTAGTTTATGTCAATATTTCCGCTTTACAATTCCGCATTTTTACAAATGGTTCCAGAATTTGTGCTTATTCTACAGATTAGTGGGAAAATCTATATTTTTGTTTCATAAGTTTTCCGCTCGTTATTCCACGTCTTTGTACAAATAATTTCTGTTTGATGTTAGTTAAGCAAGTTGTTTCCATTCTTTACAATCCAGAATTGTTCCAAAATTTCTGCTTGTTTTAGAGATTATCTGAAAATCTATATTTTGATTTCATACATGTTTCGTTCTGCGACTTGATATTTGTTAAGCAAGAAGTTTTCTCCTTATAAGTTCCGAAAACTTGTATCACCACTGGTTCGTCGGCTTACTAGGAATTATTATTTTTGTTCTTTTATCAATAGGCAAGGCCTATTCCAGTTCTAATTGTAACAACTATCCCAAATTTACTTATATCTCAGATTTAATACATGGGCAAACTTATATAATTGACCAGGAGCATCTTTTATTAGAAGATTTCATGTTACGATAACTGTAAATTATCGACACAAAATAACGAAAAAGATAATTGAAATTATGAAGTTGAGGAAATTAATGATATTTTGTCGACTCATAATAAAGAACAAACACGAACGCTATAATTATGAAATTGAAAAGTTGTGAAAGTCAAGAACTTGAACAGTTTTTTATTAATCAGAAATCCTTATTTGATTAAACACCCTAAAATTAATTTCTAACTTTCTAAAACAGACGAGGGTGTCAAGAGTGTCATGTTATTCATAAATCGAAGAAAACTTGAATTTAATTACCTCCCTTAGTTAGGAATTAAAGACAATATTTAGAAGATGGAGTGATAAATTCTAATTAAATCATGGCAGTTATGTCAAAGGCATGACAAATGTGAAATTTATTCAAATTAAATTGATAAAGGTCACCAGTTAAACAAAGAAACATTAGCATGAAATTTGAGCCTCTAATGAGAAGAGTATCACTAGGGGAGGTCATTCTTATCTTATTAAAAGCTGGGATGGTATAGGTTTCGTTAACCTGCTGGTCCCTGTTAAATCTCCCGAGACCTTTACTGATACTCACAGATTCCAAATTGACCAACCCCATGTACACATTGAGATGAAACGGAAAATATATTTACCACCCAGGCATTGACCATAACCGAAAATTACTTTCTTGGTGGAAAAATGAGAGATTAATGGACCCATAGATAAAAATTATAAGAAATAAATGTCGAGGGTGTTTATGAAATGATATAAAGTTTGGTGTCAGAGTTATCTTGGATACTTAAGATAGAAGCTGATATATCATGCTTTAGAATACGATACCGTGAAAAAACAGGTCAACAATATTATTGAGAAAATGTGGGATTGTCTTTTGGTCTTATTCGTATGTGAAATAAAAATAATTGTGGTTTTATCATTATAACACCTATTGTTCCTTCATGCACATTTAAATAATTTTGTAATTAGAAATCTGCTGTTTGACATGTTTGAACCATCCGGGATAGGTGCCCCCCTCCCCTCCCCTCCCCCCCAACCGGCACTTTTGATTGCTCCCCCACAAAGCAATGTCTTATTTAATGATTTTGTAATTGGTAAATTGTTATATAAACTTGCAGTGTAAACATAACTTCTTCCTGTGTAGACATTGGCACATGTAAAATATCCTTTGGCAAAATTTCCCTCATACCCCACTGTATGCCGTATGCCAGTCTTCGTTCGCCCAATCGGAGCAGGACAATAGGACGTTAAACCTGTTTTCATTTCTAAAACATTTTTTATAAAAGTCAAAATATATTGTGTATTAAAATAAATTTCATTTGACAAGCATTGGTATCAGGTGTTCTCAAAAGTGAAAACAAAAATGAACTGCTTCAAGCATGTCTCATCATGGAATCACTGAAATATTCGTTTATCTGATAATGAAAACATTCTGATGCTAATTATGGTATTTTTCAAAATGATTTTCATTGATTTTGCAATTAGCCAACTGATAGTCACATATCATTGCCATTGAAATTTCTAGAAATAATATGAAACCTCGATCGCTTGCCATTAAACCTAGTTCCAACCCATATATCATGAATTTATTCTTTTTGTTCTACCAATCAGAAAAGATTGGAACATATTTATTATTTTGTGCCAGGAAGCATAAAGAGATTTTAAAGATCTGTTTTTATTGAAAAAGCAGACAACAGACAGAAGAAGAAAAACTTTGTGATGAGCTTGACTTTCGTAGTTTATGTTTTATTTAGATCAAAACATAAAGAATTTTTGCGATAAAACTTTTGTTTTCAACATCAGTAGATATCATTTACAAATCATAGCGAAGCCTCTTCAATTTGGGGAAATGATAAAGAGGCTAATAGATAGTCTTTCAACATGGTGAGACCTAACAGTATCCTTACTTCAAAAATGGCGGCTTGCCGGAGTGGCGTAGATAAGAATCTCTTCTCTGAGCATATGTCGGGTTATTTTTAGTTCTGTTAATGAAACAGTACCACAGAATTCCTTTAAAAAACAGAATTTGATCAAATTTCTTTCCATTGCTGGTTTTGTCTAGTTATGTCCAGCTGTTTCTATGTGTCAGCCATCATGGCCCACCAGCAGTGGCAGACGCTATCAGGCAACCATCTTGGATAATTAACAAATTTGACGAATTGTATCACTCATCATCAAAAATAAATTGACAAGAATTACAAACGACTTTTTTAGTGGATTGCCAACAGATTTATAAAAAGAAATACAAGAATGCAAGTTCCTTAGAATAGTTTCAGAATTTAGTTGTAGATTTTTCTTGAATTTTCTTTTAATTGGTTTTGTATGTGTTTCTGTGTGCATCAGTGCCAAAATAGAGACAATGTGTTTAAAACTTATGGTTATTATCTTGTTAAATTTATCAAGATTGCTGCATTTTAAAATTTTCTAAATCATTTAAGATATTTGTGGAAATTAACCTATAATTTCAAATTTTAGAATGATAGTTTTAAAAAAACTAAAATCATTTTAAATAATTTGAAAGATTTCTGATTAGTATAACGAAATTTCTAAATTTATCTCACTCTCTTTTTTTTCTGATTTCAGTTCTTGAGCGTGCTCAGTATGCTAGCGATGACCCGTTTTTTAAACACAAGTGTCGATTCTGTCACAAGGTGTTCGGAAGTGACAGTGCTCTACAGATACACGTGCGTTCACACACAGGTAAATCACCTTACATATTATTTTTTAGGGTTTTTCGATTTCCCTGATTGTGAGTGACAAGGGTCATGGATTTCCTGCTGGTCCTCCATTTTCCTCACTCCACTACATTCAAGTTAATTTTTAAAATCATATGTTAGTCCAAAAATGACCTAGTTTGTGTCAAGTGGATGTTAAACCCAATCTCTCTCACTATCATGCATATGAGACAAACAATTTGTTATACTTTTAAGTTCATTCAGGCTATTCAAACACACTATATATGAAGTTACTACAATATACACAAACGAGACTATGAATCAGTCACATATAACCATATCAACGTCTCACCACAATAACCACCCATTACCATATATGGACATTGTTCAATCCAGTCATATAGATATATATATGTAATTTTTTATGAATTAAATCCGATTTATCTGAAAGGACTAACAACGAGAAACCGTCCAATTAAAGAATAAAGAACCAAGAACAAATGTAGGGGTCAAAAAGGGGACAATCTTATGTACACGTTAAAGTATGACTGCGATATCCCTTTTTTAAAATCTGAACCCTAGGTCGCTGAAGTTCTTTTTATGAGTGGGTTAATATTTAGTTGTGGGGGTGGACCCTATGTAGAAAGGTGAATTGTAAACATCAAAAACCCAATTAGTTGACAATATGTGAAACAAATTATAATATATCTTTATATATATGGATATATGCGGTGACAGTGCACAATAGTGTTAATGTAAACGTTACGAAAAAAATACTATTTTAACGACTACTTCATGATCATAGTATCACAATTTGTATAGGCTCTAGTTCAGTTTGGGAAGAACTTCTTGATATATATTTGATATTAGCAGGATACCCAAATTCACTGATGGATCTAATTCGCCCAGGCCCAAATGCACCCCTGATGAGCCCAATGCACCCGGGCCCCAAAATCGTGAGGTTAATTTGATGCCACATATGGGGTGGAGCTCCGCAATAAAGCATTATTTGCAAAGGGCCCAGGCCATTGTCCAATTTTGCCCAGAGTCCCAATTAGAAGAGTTTTATTCTTAGCAGTTACCATTCTTGATAGTTTGAATGAGCGAGCTGCCATGTTTTAGCCCAGTTGGACAAAACAGTAGGACGTTAAACCCCAGACATGGTTGAAATATTATTGTTAAGATTATTGTAAAATCTTTTTTTTCTGGACAATTATAATTCTGACTTTATACAAGGAATATTTTGTTTGGCTGTTAATTTGCCTGGGTGATCTGTAAATGGCTGAGGGGCTGCATGGCTTATTATTTCAACATTAATTTGCTGTGTTTATGTTCAGCTTTTTGTTTAAATTGGCTGGCACAACTTCACAGACACGAAATCAAAAACAGTAGTAGAAACAGCATTTATTCCTAATATAAATATAACTTAATATTGTTATTTCTGTAGATTTGGCTTCAATCGACAGAAATTTCTGACATTCTTTTTTAATACCTTGTTTCAAGTGATAAATCGTGACTTTTGTTTCCATCTTAAAATGTTTGTACATTATTCAAATTCCTTTAAAATGTAGAATTTGGCTTCAACTTGGAAATTTGAAACTTTGTCATTATTCATTGAAGTTTGTCACAAATTTAGCAACATTTAGCGACCAATATTGTGCAAGGGGCAGAATATGCTTAACACTGATGCTTCTGTTTCTGAACTTCATTCATGTTTTTCACAAAATTCATGACAAGTATTGTGCAGGAGACAAAATATGCTTTATGTGTCCAGGTCTTCTCATAGAATAACTAGGGCTTTAAGATTACATAAAAATATGCAGTTCATCCCATTTTAATTAGAACATTGTTTTAAAAAAAAAATTCCAAACAAAATGGCATATTTTAAACTTTTTAAAATCATTTTCAATTTGCAAAGAAACAAAAAAGCAATTGAGAGTTTCAATGACCAACGATCCTGCACCCTAGTCTTATCAGACGTCTTGTAAATGTCAAACGAAGGTAGAAAATAATTGTTATTTAGATCGCATTGACTAGGATTTATTTACAAAACCTTAAAAACAATTTATAAGTATGACGTTTTGTAAGATTAAAGACCGTTGTATGTGTTTTAAGTTTACTGTGTTTTTTCTGACGCGTCGATGAATATAAATGTCATTGCCAGTCGCCTTATTTGAAAGTATTTCTCATTTTAGTGTAATTAAGTTTAAAATACCATAGCTTGGGTCAAAAAAATAAACGAATAATTAACCATGAAGAATCCATTTTTTGCGACACCTTAAAAATAAACAGTGAAAAATATCAGACTCCCAAATAACTGAGGAGTCTCTGCTTTAAAAATCTTGATTTTATTTTTTATTTCGAACGAGAGAAAAACTGTGAGATGATTGAATAAAAGTTAACTGAAGTAGTCGACGTTTGTCTGGTGAGCGCAGTGATTAATTGTCTGCTTTTCACATTTTTCGAATAATTCTTTAGAATTCATCATGGTGCATGTACATGTAAGAGAATGATCGCTTGAAGGTTTTTATATGATCACGTTTAATTGTTACTATGGAGGACAAGTAAATAAAACTAATCCAATCCCTTGTTAGCTCACACCTTTCTCATACTCGAACTAAAAAAATTACAATTTCCCCTTCCTTATTGAACTTTTATCTAATTGTGGTAGATATACTTTTGACATTTTATGGTTCAAACCAAACTAAGCCAGATCCTTTCCCAGTAGGCAGATTCAGGTTCCCTCATAGATCCCATTCAGGTTCCCGGTAGCTCCCAACCCAGTAGATTAATTCATGACTCCCTCCCTCGGATCTATTTAAGTCTTCCAATTCATGGTTTCCTCCCTCGGTCCTTTCTATGTGATCCAATTCCTAGTTTACCATCTAAATCCAAGATCAGTGGACCAATTCTAATCTTAAATGCAATGGCACAATAAATGGTCAACTTGGTTTTGCAATGGAAATCACCTTCTTAATTAAAGCGTTACATTTGAAAGTACCTACATGTGTTGGTGCATCAACCTGTTGTATCCCTCTGTGACCTTTGACCTTACATAGTTAATCAGTGCAGCTTAGCGTAGAAGATGTTGTTCACGCCTTTCTTAATACCCCGCGACCTACACAATCTTAAGTTTTTGTTTCTAATGTCAACACACCTGTCTTTCGTCATTTAGTATTCTAACAGTATCTTTAATTATTATTCGCTTAGTCTCCTTTTCTCTACATGTATTTTGAAAAAAAACAACAATAATCCATGAAAGAAAATCATTTGTCGAAAGATTACCATTTCTTAGGGAGTTACACGTAACAAAACCGGTAGCTTTTTTTAACTTGTTCCTCTGAATACTAGATGGTGTGTAGTCCTTCACACAAGACCAAAAACATTTGTTTTCTTACATAAGAAGATATTTCCTGGTCTGAATACAAAAGTACCATTGGAATATCTCCCAACCACCCCACCCCGCCCCAACAAATTGAAGTAGCACATCAGGTGTTCAAGAAAAAATGTTTTTGTCTGCCTCATGTATGAAACCTGGCACTAACGTAGGTTGCATCTGATGTGGAATTCACTTCCTCTGTCAACTGATCAGAAGGTAATAAATATAAAACCAGCTTTTATTACCACCAGGGTAGTTACAGTCATCAAGGAAAGACTTAACGCTTGTCACACAATTATTTAAAGACACGATCGCACCACAGAGGATTGAAATAAATAAAATAATTTGAAATAGGATGTAGATTTGGAAACGATAGGATGTTAACTGAATTTTAATCGTTTTATGTAAACAACATCGATCGCAAATTCATTTCTTAAACATAGGTCCTGTTTCTTCTGTCTTGTAGTATCATGACACATTCTTCCTTCATTCATTCATTTGTTTCTTTCTTCGTGATAAAAATATGGTCAAATCATCCTAATTGTTTGGTTTGTGCAGATGTACTTACTTATTTGCTTACCGTTTTAATCCTGTTTAAATTTCATGTGGAAAAACTCATTATATATTGTTTGTTTCGTGCTGGTTTTGTTTGTTTTTCGAAATATTCCACTGAATGTTAGATGTACTATTCTGGTCCGCGTTTGAGTTTTTGTAATGTAATGATTTCATTTATCTGATGTTTATTTAAATATATTTATATAAATGTGGATGAATGAACCTTTCGTTAATAAAATGAAATTAGAGTATTTCACTAAACAAAATTTCAACTTTATAATTTAATCTTAAAAGGGAATATAAAATTAGAATTATTAACATCTCTTAAAATTTGAATGGATGAAAAGATTTTATATATGCATGTTATTCGTGATTCATTCGAGGCTGTGGTCGTAGCTTGAATTTAACCAAACAGACAAGTTTGTCCCCGACATTTAAATTCATTGTTTGAAAATTTTACTTTGATATTAGGTGGCACAGCTAAGTTTAGGGCCAGATTGAAAATATGGTACACTTTCTTACGGTGTTACACTTTTTGTTAGGATTTTCAGTGACTACCCTAGCCCCCAACTCCTCCACACCGCCTTCCAGCGCCCTGATGGACTACACCACTAATATAAACAACTCGTACCGATGTCCCCATGAAATAAAAATTTGTCACTTGATATTTCCAATCATTTTCAATATTTGTTTCAGAAAAGATTACTATTACTCGACTTTAAAGAGGCGCATTAACGATAAAGGTTCTGAAAGAAATTCTATTGAAAGTGTTAAGGGGTCTGAAAGAAATTCTATTGAAAGGGGGTAGTTAAGGATAAGATTGTTGACAATTAGCTTTCTGATTATTAAATTGGGGTTAATCTTAGAATTTACAATTCAATCCTTAATACTCTGTTTGATGAATTCACATAAAGAATAATCATGTAATTATTTTCACTAATAAGTCGAGTCAGGTTTATTTAAAATAGAAACTATTAGTTTATGTAAATTAAATTTAAAACGGAACAATACTGTGATACAGATAACGTTAAATAATCTTTTGATGCGGACGTCTTTTGATCATCAATTTGACATTTTTACGAAATGAATAATAACGGAGGTGAAGTGAGCAATATTTTTTTTTCGGTGTAAAAGTAAGATTAAAACTTGTTCTCAGGACTAGGTATAACACTGTATAATTAACTGACTAACTCTTACATATTTTTATTTCTTCTTTCACCTCAATTATCATATTCATATGACCTCGTCTGTCTGACTTGATCGTTTTGTCGTGGGATAAATATATTGTATCTCGCCCTTTTTCTTCAGATAAAAAGTAAAAACATTAAAAAGTCTAATTATAAAAAGGTTGGTCATATAATTCCCGACCTGGGTCATTTTCTACATAACAATTACACCCATCATATATTTAGATAAGCCTTATATGGAGTGGATTTATAAATTAATATTATGGGATGTGATTGGTTTGCCCTTATTTGGATAATGTAGAGATTGAATTAATGAGATACTTAAATCGACTGATCATCAATCATTTGCTGGACTACGAATCCCTTGCAAACCACAATACTGTGAACTACGGAAGGAATATCAGTTCAAACATGGTTGATTTCTGGTTAGTAAGTGCGCGCTGTATCATACGGCATGCCATTGGGTTAACTGGCGTGGTTTTCAATCCCGGCTTGTACGTGGCAAAGAGAAGGGTCGCCTGTCCAACCCCGTCGGTTTTCTCCGGGTCCTCTGGTTTCCTACAACTGCTAAAGGCCCCTACACGCAAGCCAATAAAATTAAACCATATGTTAGTCCATCCCAAAAGGACCTAGTTTGTGTCGAGTGGACGTTAAACCCCATTTCTCACACTCTCTCTCTCAGTTCTGGTAAGTATGCAGATGATGATCAGAGGATTTAATGAAAAAGTTTGATCACCCTGTTGGATGGCAACTCTCTTTTTCGCCAAACCAAATATCGACAAGTTGTTTCAAGAAACTTCCCCATCTAAAATCCAAGTTAATGAATGATGTAATAACAGGTATCTGGTATCAAGCAGAGTATGCTGCCTGTTGCCAGAACACTTTATACCACTTTTGATTGATGTAGAATTTTCATATATCCATCCTTCTTAACCCTGCACTCTAACGAGAGAAGAAAAATCTAAATTATACCAATTGAAAAAACATTTACTGTAGTCTGATATCGTAATCAAAATTGTTTTGAGGATGGTAGATCGTACTTTAGGTTTAGAAACAGCAAGATTTGGCACACGGGGGCAGTGATGGTTTCATCAAAGTTGTTCTTTTACCAAATTCTTCAGGAATGCTGGGTAATGATTTTATTATGATAATCATTACGTTAAGCCAGAGTTGATCTTCAGTGATGTGTATTAAAGATATTTTTCATGTTGGGTGAAGATACACAGACTACTAGGAAATTTCTACGTTGATAGGTGTACAGACCCCTTCAATGATTTCGATAGGTATATAGTCTCCTGTGAGGATAGGTGTTGACGCCCCTCTGAGGATTGTGAGACTATCACATACATTGGTGTACAGTTCCCCCTCCCCTCCCCTCTCCTCCCTCTCCTCCCTCTTATGATAGGTGTACAGACTGTAGGGGCCCCTCGAATAATTCAAAAGATTGCCACAATTTGCTAAAAAAAAATCTCTGATTATGGCCTAAAATTGTTTCATTATGCCTGAAGAGTCTCCTGGGCACACTCCCCACCCCCTTTGCCCCCCACCCCACCTAATTTGTCTGTCTGGAGATATAGATGGTCTATAATAATACAAAATCTACAGAACACAAATACACCCGAGTCAACAGACAAGAAAAACCAAATAGAATTACAACAAGCCAAATATGATTTTAACATTAAACCATCTAAGAGATGTATTTTTTTAAGAATACGCGAACATTAGCGTAGTTTTTTACCTCGATAAATGATGACTTTATCACTGGTTTGTCATAATAATCATAATGATAAGATCGTAAGCTGTTTCTGGTTTCGCTTCAAGACAATTTCAGTTCCAGTGGATTCAATTGTTCTATGATTTTAACAGAAGGTTCCTACATAAATCTTCATCATGAACAAATCATTTTCAATTCTGACTTTTTCTCCTCATATAAACGCCTTTTATTGCCTTATTGTCTTCCAAGACATATAAAAAAAATTTGCTATCTAGGTTGTGTTCTTATATCAATGTATGCTTTTATTATGTAATGGTAAATTTAAAATGGTTCTAGTTCAGTTCCTGAAATAGATTGTAAACTTTAACGTATATGTTAATTAATGGATGCAAGCTGAGTTATTATGCAGTGAATTTGTAGAATTGTTAGACGTAGGTTGTAATATGGATTTTAATTTTCTAAAGCGCATTGCCAAAGATGTCAATTCTGTTGTGGAATTGCATTTATGTCCATTGTTTGTGGAGAGAATATTGCAATAATTTGATGTAATTTTAAATTTTTACAGAAGTCCTATGCCCATAGGTCCGTTCATGTTAAAGATCCCCTGATAGGCTGGTATTCCATATAATAAGCCATAGTGTCACTGTCCAGACAAATTTTCCCCCTTGGCACATTGCATGATGTATGTCTGTCTTCAATAGCTATATTTTTACAGACAGGAGGAATTCAAACCCCATTATTTCAAATTTATATAAGATTGAGGTCTAGAGAAGTTAAAAAAAAACATGTTAGGTAGCTCATCAAGATCATGAGTTCTTATATATCATATCTTTTGTGGAGGGGGAGAGGGAAATCAGAATTAACGGTATAGACAATTTGTCTGGGAGATTTTTTATATGAAGTTATTTTTATGAAGTTTTCTTGTAGTTCATGTTTTTATTTGGGAGTGTTAAAATGATGATCTGTGTGTTTTAGGTCATATTTTGTGTTTTGGGGTGATGATATAATCGGAGAATCTTTCCTCACGGGCAACTATCCAGTTTTGATAATAACTATAAAATGATTATTAAGTGATATAAAAAATGTACCCCTGTTTAATCCATCGCTAACGGCAACACACCATTTGCTAGAACAATAAACAATCGCGGCAACGATATCATCATCATAATTCTGCGTCGCTGTTTAACCCATCAAAACTTTTTCTTGGAGTGAGGTCTAAAAAATTGTGAGGTATTCTGTGTAAAGTATTGGCTTCCTCGTAACTTCTTTTTCTCCAGTTTGTTGAAAAGAAGCAACATAAAAATTCATAAATCTTTTTACGATTAGCCTTTTCTCAGTACATTTCGAGTTTTATTACATATTTAGAGACGTAGAATATTGAAATTAATATTTAAACGAAGTGTTAAAAGTGAGTGATTTTTCGTTTTGTGTGTCTAGTCGAAAAATAATTAGTAAAAGCAGCTAGGGGGCCTCGTCTGCTTCTTCATGAAATTATTCTTCCTGCCAAATTCTAAAATAGATAATTAACTCTTGTTGTGAACAGAGGAGTCAACAACAAAACAGATATTTTGATATTAATAAACATTATTGAAGATGTTGACAAGTTATCACTAACTGAAATGTTTGTGTGCTTATATTTTTATGCACTTTGTAAATCCAGGCTATGCCGTGCTTTAATAATAAGTCAACTTTGAGACCAGCTTTTTGAGACTAACTTATATAGGTCAATTCTTTCAGATACATTCTGGTTCATTCATTTAGATACATGTACTGGTATATTCTTTTGGATCCTGATACCTTCTTTTATATAGATTTTTTTCAATTTAAAGATAATGGTTGAAGGGGTATGGGGGTGAATAAAAGTTTGTAATGTGTTTGGTTTGTTTCTTAAAGGATAAGTCATAATTTTAAAATAAGGCCCAACGAAAGGGGTCAAATTATTACACAACCATGAGAGTGGATAGAAGATAATGAGAGGCAACTGGTGAATGGTCATTTCACATCTTTTGTTCTCGATGGGGGAAATATTGTCTCTCTTAGGACTGTTCAAAGGTTAGCCATATTTATTGGTAAAGATGAACTGCTGGGCTTGGAATTAACTTTAGAAAAGCGTCCGTTAATATTGACACGGTCACGACCAACAAATATTGAATCCGAGGATCAAATTTTTGATCAGCTTGCATCTAATAATAGTAGTTATTGCTGTTAAATACTCCTCATATTACTATTGAATTCTACCACTGTGTAATATAAATATCGTTTTAACTCCAACAGTGTCGACGATTGCAGTTGTGTCTTTCATATTTGGATTATGTTTTAGTATTTTAACTCTACCAGAGTGTCCAGGGCCCTTTTGAAATTTTAAATAAAGATAAAATCCAAATTTAGTAGATTTGATCTTGCGTTGATGGTTATGTTTTGATTTGACTAACTTTATAAAGAAACAATGTTTAAATATTTTATAATTGCCTGAGTTTGTAACAATATCCTGAGATTTTTATGCTAATCAAAAGTTAATTAAGTTGATTTGGACATGGACATTGTATTGTAATCATAAAAAAAACCCAGTTTCTTTGAACTATGTGTACTCCCAGATAAATATATCAATTATTAATATCACCTGCAGAGGGGGTTCAAGAGAACTGAAAACATCTTCAGGAAAAAATCTGTTTATTATATATACATATATTTTCAATTTTATAAACAAATTCTGTAAAATTGGAAAGAATTTTGGAATTAATTGGTAGAAGGATGATCATAAGATGGAGAAGACACAAACAAGAAAATAAATATTAAGATAGTTGACTAGTAGAAACATGAGTTGCAAGATCGTAATTTAATCTGCTTTAATTGTTATTTCTAATCTTTCTGACCTCTAGGTCTAAAACTCGCCCATCTGTTAGGAATTTACTTAAAGGTAACATTTTATGAGCCATGAACAATAAATCTATTAAGCTTCGACACTTGATTATGTAAATTATAATTCAGAGAAGAAAATAGTGTGGGTTCACAGACATGAAATTTAAAAGTTGTTAAGAGAAGTTAAAGGATATCATTGTCACATGTTCATGATTGCTGATAATTTAACGGACAAATTTTATAAATAAATAGCTTTTGATACTTTGTGTGAACACTAAACAACAAAAGATGTCCGCTTTCGACAATTAAATTTGATACGCTGGGAGAGTTGTAATAACAAAGGGTTTAAATGTTGTAAACTGATAAAAATGGTGAATATCTTTGGCCGAGATGTCAGACATTTAAAGACAAGCATTGATTTATTTGTTTGTACATTTAAGAAATTCTTTAATTTGAGTAAGAACAGGAAATTGACTATTATTCATGCCATTAGTTGGACAGTTATTACTTCTTGGGCAACAATAAGGGGGGGGGGGGTTGTTAAACTCACTTTGTATCCACTTCAACCAGTTCACATAATTGATCAAATTATTTACTATACAAATTAAGATCCCTTGGCAGTTGGAATTCAAAATTAAGATCCCTTGATGGTTGGAATTCGATATAAGAGTAAGCCATAGTGCCGCTGCCCAGGCAAAATTTCCCTTCATAGCACACTGTATGGTGTATGGCCATCTTCATTAGTCCAGTCCGAGTAGGACGAGTAGGACGTTACACCTCCTTTCATTTATCTTGATTACATTTTTGATAGATTTCTTATTTGTGTTTCAATGGCTACTTTCCATTGGTTTTTTCTGCCACATTTTATGCATTTGTAATTTTATCAATGGCATTTTTTTGTTTGCTGGCCATTTCGTTAAAAATAACTATAAATTAACAGTATTTTAAACAATCATCGTTTAGATCTAAATATCTTCCCCGGAGGTAATATAAGTGAAAAATCACACATCTGCTGGTACAAATTTGACAACCAAATAATGATTTGGCTTATTGTAAGAATTTTGTAAAATGGCTATCTTTTTTTTAAAACATTAATCATGTTTTCGCTGTAACAAAAGTGTCATTTTGTAAGATTTCTCAGTTTTAATTTTCAAAATATATATAATTGATTTTATTTTTGAAGGAAAAACATATTGCTTATCAGATTTTCTGTAATGTCTCGTAGACATTTGGCTGTCAGCTAAACCATGAAATATTATTTTTAGTATAATGTATAAAACACAAAAAAATGGAAAATGGATTTTAGACTTGTTTAGTCTATATCGTTGATCTGCTCAATTTAAGAAAAAATTCAACAAGACAAGTAAATAACGATCCGTGTTAATTTTATCTCACTATGAGTTTGCCAAGAGAAAAAAAACAAGAAAAAATCTAGAATTAACTTTTAAGTTCAAAATAATGATAATATCACAATTTTACACTTTTTCTTACGAAAAGTGATTTTTCAAAACTAGCTATTGTTGTTGGATTTTTTAACGTTAATTAATTATTTTTTAGACAGGGAAATTGATGTTATCTTGAGTTATTATCAAGATTAACCAGTCATTTATTGTATGGGCATTCATGCCAAAAAATGAAAGTAGAAAAAACATGATTGATGATACAAAAGGCTGATTGTAAATGAAAAATATGTTTGGTTTGATGTTCATGGAAGTGAAATATTCAAATAATTACAAAAACGTTAAGGAGTTGCTGCTTCATTCACATAAAAGTTCAGATTTATGTGGACTGGATGTTCATGCAAGAATGAATGGTTAAACTGTTTTATTGTTTGGGCAGTTTGCATAGTCCAAACGTCCCGGGAACCACGGCGGCTCAGTGTGTAGGACATTGGCTTGCTAACTTCGAGCATCTGTGTTCGATCCCTATGAAGGCCGAGAAATTCCAACTGAATTTTACGCATGATAGTTGAAATTCAATATAAGAATAAGCTGTAGTGCCACTGTCTGGACAAAATTCCCCTCATAGCATACTGTATGATGTATGCTCTCTTTCATTATCCTAATTTGGGCAGAACATCAGGACGTTAAACCCCATTTTATTTCCAAAAATCCTGTGGAATTTTGTCTTACGTATTCAAAGACATTGAAATGGTTCATTTGCCTGGATGATAAAGTAAAGATTTGTTGATGTAAATCTCTGTGTTTTGATAACCAAGTCTATATCTGGTGTGGGTATATGTATGTGTGGTATAAAGAATTACATCACCTTACAATCTGTTAATGCCATTAATTCTCTCATCATATTGCTGAACGCCACTTTTAAAAAACTTAACCTCAAACCAACTAATTGTGGCTACATTTTTTTCATATCATGTTGTTTTTTTATCGACTATAAAATGTTTCTGACACACGTAGCTTATGATCCAATGCAATAAGGAAAAAAACATAACAGCAAGATGTTTGAAATTTTTGCAAAATCATCTTAAAAATGTATAAGTTCGGTTAGGCTTTTCCAGTTTAAATTTTGCTTGATGTGGGAGAGTGAGAGAAATAAGTTTAGAACTGATTTAGCACAAACCATTTCATTTTGGGACTCAGACATTTTATATTTCTGTAACAAAGCTGGGAAAACTTAAGAAAATTGGAATCCTGACACTACGTCATATGTGTCTATATAGCCATGTTTGAGAATGTGTAATTTCAAAGTGGATTTCTTCAAAAGATTTATTTAATGAGCAACTAAACAGCTGAATATTGTTCGCAAAGACTTTCACATTTTGGCACTAAAAGGTATAAACCCCTTTTTTATTGATGTAAATCTGGGACCGTACCTTTAAAGCAAATACAGCCCTAAATACCTTTCATTCAATCAATTCATAAGCCTGGCATTTCCAGATTTGCGAAAATTATTTTAAAATAGCTCGTGGAAATTTAAACAAAATTCTACAATAGTATGAAATTACATAAACATTATAAATTGTTTAGAGAAAAGGATGAAATTATTTTAAATTGATTTGCTAATTCTTGTAAATTTAAAAAAAAATGAGTTGTGAAAGACCACCCAATCTGATGTTTTGTATGGTAAGAAGGAGGTGATAGCTCCTGGGCTGTCAACTCACGTATATTACTAGCTACACACAACACAGACCAAATTCCTTCTGATTTGTGGCATCCATCAGGAGATTTACACAAGTCAAAATGTGAATTTGTGTCAGAAATATAATCCAGCAAGATGCTAACAAGAGCTGACAGCTCTCACATTATTACAAATGGAGCATTTCACTAAAATGTAGATGAGCTAAAATTGGTTAATTTCATAAGTAATTGCTTTTCTTCCACCTTGATTGTTTTGGAGGTATCAATTTTCACAAAAAGCCTCCCAAACTTGAGTCGAAAAAAATGATTCTTGACTAGCTATGAGGTCTACTTGACAAATAACATCTGCCAAACAAAGAATTGGAAATAAAAATAATAAGATTTTTTTACAAGGTTTTTGTTATTATAACAAATTTTCGTTTTTCCAACAATTCACTGGGGCTAAATGTTGCCTTAATTGCTTTCAACGTTTTTGAATCTGTCTCATATTTGTAGTCATAATAATTGTGGGGTTTATCCTTCACTTCAATTAAAATTTCATTCTTTCTAGCTGTTTTAATGTTTCTTGGAATCTGATTGTTATGGTTAGAAATTTGTTGGGTGTGGGGCAATTAACTTCATGTTGTCTCAGATAAATTTTATTATCTTTTTTGAAAAACAGAAATACACCAAATGAAAAGTTGATAAATCTCTTTTCACAAGGATTTTTAAGTTTTTTATTTATATTTTCCCGGAGAAAGACCCTTCAAATGCCACATATATTTACGTATGTTTTAATTTGTATTTTTCAGGAGAAAGGCCCTTCAAATGCCACATTTGTGGGAACAGATTTTCCACCAAGGGTAACCTGAAAGTACACTTTGAACGTCACAAGGCGAAATATCCCAATGCTCGGATGAATCCAACTCCAGTTCCTGAACATCTGGACAGACTACAAGGATCAAGCATGGGCATGCCCATGAACCCATCAAGTGTACCAACATCTATGCCCTTACCACCTGGATTCATGGGAAATCCAATGATGCCAAATATGGGACTGCCGCTGCCGATGAACCCAGGTTTTCCAATGTCAGCCAGAATGCCCAGTGGAAGTATGCCATCAATCCATCGGCCTATGGGACCAATGTTTTCCCCCATAAACCACTCGTCAGCTATGAACCTCCCCCATCCCCCACCCCTTCCTTCCCTTCCTAGCCCAAACGTTACCACAAATACTCATGCTGCAGAACGACCATCTAGTCCACAGATAAAACGTGAAAAATCTAGTCCACCATCAACTCCTCAACAGAATCGTGAAACTGCTCCAACACCAACTTCCACCAGTAGTACCATTTCATCCAGGGCATCATCAGTCTCAGAACCACTTCCTCTCCCACCATTAAGAAGTCCAATGGGTCCAAGACCCCATTTACCAGGTCCCCCTGGCTCTTTCCCACTACCATCACATCTGCATCCGATGGCCAGCATGGCAGCAAGTATAGCTAGCAGTATGGCCAGTATAGCTTCTAACATGAGTTCACCATTCTCAACCATCACAGCACCATCAATTTCTGCAGAATCATCAATGTTAAAGAATACAATTCTTCCCACCAAGATGATTGATCCATCGGAAAACTTAGAAGAATACATGGAAGTTTCCAAATCTGAGACATCAAAGTTGGAGCAGCTGGTGAAGAACATTGAACAGAAGATAACTGATCCTAACCAGTGCTTGATCTGTCACCGAGTCCTCAGTTGTAAGAGTGCTCTCCAGATGCACTACAGAATACACACAGGTAAATGTTTCAGCTATATCATTTGAATATTATTTAGAATTTGTACAATGACTTGCAACCTGATAAAGACAATTTTGAGAATGGTATTTTAAAACTAGAAAAAGGTGATCAGTTTGAACCTAGTTTGGTATTTATCAGTATTAGGACTAAAATGTATCCTTATATTATCTTTTTTAGGCGAAAGACCCTTCAAGTGTAAAATCTGCAGTAGATCTTTCACCACTAAAGGGAATCTCAAAACTCACATGGGTGTCCACCGAGCGAAGCCACCATTGAGGATGATGCACCAGTGCCCGGTCTGCCACAAGCAGTTCACCAACCTTTTGGTCCTACAGCAACATATCAGAATGCACACTGGAGAACATGGTATGCCTAACATGCTTCCTGAACACATGTACATGCATCCTGAATGGGCTGCCATGCAACAGTTTGATCATAAGATGATGAGACCTTATGACTTATCTCAGGGTGAACCTAAAGAATTGGATCTTAGCAATAAATCCCATAGAGCGGACCAGGACATGGAGGATTATAATGGCTACAGTAGTGATGACCAGAAACTTGGTATTGATATGGACGATGATGATGATGAAGAAGAGGAGATTGATGAAGAAGATCGTGCTGCTATTGCGCATGAGAACGATGATATAGAAAGACCAGAGTTACTTAAAATTAAAACTGATGATGATGATGATTTACCCAAAGATTATTCTAGTCCTAATAACGACCAGTCTCCACCCAGTTCCAGACCGAATTCTGCTGGTCCACCTCAGTCATATTACACTAGTCCTGTTTTATCCTCTTCTACTTCTCTTGCGGCTCTGGAGGAACGTGTCAAAGCGTTTGATAGTCAAATTGCCCAGTCATCATTTGAAAGATTCCGGTACAATATGGGTCTGGGTCATGGAATGCCTGGTGATAAATCTTTGTCACCAAATTCCCAGCTTGATCTCGTAAATGGCGATAAATCACCAGGAGCTTCTCCCAAATCCCATTCTGCTTCTGAAAATGGCTCCGAATACAGCCGTGAAGAAATGCGCCCTAATCCAATGATGTTTCCTCCAGGAGCTGGTATTCCAGGATTTCCAATGATGGGTGGAATGGACATGAGACCAAGAGGCCCCGATGGATTACCTCACACAACTTGCAACGTGTGTTTCAAGACATTCGCCTGCAGAAGTGCGCTAGATATACATTATAGAAGTCATACTCGAGAAAGACCGTATCAATGTGATGTCTGTGAGAGGACTTTCACCACTAGAGGCAACATGAGACAACACATGCTCACCCACAAAATTCGAGATTTGCCTTCTAGCTCCTTTAATGATAACTCAAACAGCAAACCCTCAGAATCAATGCCAGAAAATAGAACTGAAACTCCTATCAGAGAAAGCAGTCATCACTCGCAATCTCAAGCTCATTCCGAGAAAGAACCGATGAAGCAATCTCCAGAATCCGAAAGTAAACCCAGCAACACTAATATTAATAATAATAATAATCCGAATCTCGCCAATAACAACAGCAATAATAGTGATGAATCTCCATTTGCTCGTCGCAACAATGGCACCAAGCAACATCTGTGTCCCACTTGTCATAAAACTTTCTCAAGTGGTAGTGCTTTGATGATCCACAACAGAACTCATACTGGAGACAAGCCATTTAAATGCAATGTTTGTGGTAAAGCTTTTACCACTAGGGGTAACCTCAAAGTTCATATGGGAACCCACATGTGGAACAACAGTCCTTCCCGAAGAGGTAGAAGAATGTCTATTGAACCACCTTTCATGATGTCTCACATGAAGGACAATCCATACCTTCAAGGTTTCCCGCAAAGACCTCCAGATTTTTACTTCCAATATCCACCATTCTTTAATGGACTTTCTCCAAAGATGAACGACCTTTCTGTTTTGCAAAGCATCCAGGCTGGTATGGGTGTCCCAATGCATCCGGGAATGGCTGGGTTAATGCCCAAGATGGACCATCGTATGGAGGAAAAAAAGGAGGAGCGTGTTATGAACGGAAGTTCAGTCAGTGATTTAAAATCCCCAGAAATGAAGCATCTGACCACAAGTTCTGGGGAGTTGGACTTGAGTATGAGATCAAACTCTTCGGGTAATTCTGCATCGGCTTCGTCATCACCTCAAACTAAAGACTCTCCATCAGAAGGTTCGAGTTCCCCGGGTTCTGCTGCTGGTGGATGGTTATGGAAAGCCGGTAGCTGCCATATCTGCTCCCAGAGCTTCTCGTCATCTGCTGCTTTAGAACAACATCTGCAATCACACCATCTACAAACCTCCGCTAGTGAAACCCAGAAGGCGATTGTTGCATGAGCAATGAAGGCAACCCTGGCCATTAATGAGCTATGTTATAGTCAGTGTGCAACTCGACTGAAACGACGAAGATTTGAAGAATAGCCCGTGTAGTGTATATATAGAACCAATCTGATGTGTCAAATACAATATATTATAATCAAAAGGTCCATGGGCCAATGAATTGTGTATAGTTTACCAGTTTGAAATTTTACGATTTATAACGAAATAGATGATGACCGTGTTTTGTTTGATGGAATCTCAACTCTGTTATTTAGTGCTTCACTGTGTTCTTGTAAACGACTTTAGTTTTAACGAAAAAAAACACAGACTTTGAAATCCCAGGACAAATATAAGTGCCATTTCTTCACGGAAATAGCACATGTATAGATAGTATATATATATATAAAATGTTACGTGTGTACAACTATTGATGACGTTGGAACATTTTTTTTTGTGTACAGATATTGTGTAACGTGTGTACAATTACATGTTTTATGACGTTGAGACATTTTGTGTACAGATATTGTGTAAACGTGTGTACATGTTTTGATGACGTTTAAACCTTTTGTGTACAGTTATTGTGTTTACAAGATGACAATGAGGCTAGATACTTTAGATATATATATGTATATGAGTGTATAGAAGACTAGAAAATCAACATATCGAACTTTAGATGTATGTTGAAAAAACTGCTTTTTAGGCGCATTCCATTACTTTATTCATCTTAAACATGATACATAAACGTCGTAAAATGTTGTGCTAATATCATATGAAATACATTCGGTTGTGACCACACGTTGTGAATGTTGACCCAGTACTTAAATACAACATTTTTTTTCTTTACCGATGAGTGTTGACTAAGAATATGTAACGACAAATTGGAATATAAATACATTTTTTGTCTGGTAGAGAATGACATCAAATTTTATTATATGACGTCATGTTTTAAAATGGCGCATACTTGTAATATATTACGTCGTCTAGATTTTGACGTAGATATTTACGTCACTTTTTCATGTTCACGTGACACGTTTTTTCATATGACATCATTTTTTTCATTATCCAGTCATTAATTGGATTATCCAGTATCATTTCTTTCATATCATGGAATAGTATATAGTTTCAGTGTATGTAGTCATATTATAAGTTAATGCTATAGGTTAAAATGGTGATGTGATAATAACGTATACAATTATTAATAGTTAAATAGACATTTACATAAGTTTTTTTTCCATACAATCTGTAAATATCATATGCATTAAATATTTGTATTGATTGAAACTTTGAGTTAAATGTACAAAAAAATACAATACAGAGTGGCAAATTAAAAAATAATATTTAGATTTTTTTTTTTGAATACCAATTTTTGAATTTTTTGTCTTAAATTAGGTGTTAGAATCTCTCTAGTCCTTGTAAGTTTGTCTTTATAATCAAGACTACTATATCCATGATTTACCACTACCTCCCTTTTAAGCAATTGTTTATAGTTAATCGTGTCTACACTTGCCTACTTAATTGGTAACCATTAAATGTGACTGTATAATCTGCTCTAATTACACCGGACTCGCCCCCAAAATCATCACTTTACCGTTTCTTAGTCAGAGAGGGGAAGTGACGTAGTACGGACTCTGACGTAATTTAGAGCTGATTATTTAGTCCACCATTAAATGTATGTTTGGTCCACAAAACGTTGTTTTGTTTTGTGTGTGTTTTTTTTCGATTCTACGCAAGCATTTTTGTTTCTGTTGGTTATTTTCATAAAATAAATGTCAGCAAGATTTAATTTTGTACCTGGTCACATGGCATTTGTTATTCAGGACATTTTATGAAAGCAAAAAAACAACGGCGAAACATAATTATCGATAGCTGAGACCTATAGATGATTAAACATTAATGTTAATTTTGAAAACACAATCATCATTGTGCGGTTATAAGAGGAATTAATTATGACATTTAAGTCACAAAAATCGATTTGATTAGATCCAATATTAAATATGCATCGTATATGAATCGACATTTTCTCGTTATATCCGCAGCTTGCATGTCCAAAATGGCTGAATATGAAGAATATTAGCGCAGACACGAAGGGGAAATAATTTTAGGTAAATTTCCACATGAAATAATAAATAAATGATGATAGTAGTTGGGTATAAGAATTATTTACCAGTGCAACAATACGTGGTTATAATTAATCATATAAAACACGTCACGAGACGATCTTCTATAAACCAACAACAGGGTTTCTGTTATAAATAATACTTGGAATGACTCTGGCGCCATCTCCTAATTCCCTCTCAACTTACAAAATGTATATTTGGGTACATTTAATATAAATAAAGTGCTTAGATGACTTTAATGCACAGAACGTGCACAAAATTAATGTTCAGGTATATTATAAATTGACAACTGTCGCTTTCAAGAATATGTAGACCTATTCGAGAATGCGAAATGACCGAAATTTATTTAAAAGATAGCATATCACGATTTACCGTCCAATCAAGAAATCCACTGAGCGAAAAACCGTCACGTGTTTTACATATCTTACAAAATAACGAACAGTCAATATTCTGTTACGTTAATTCGCGAGATTTTATTACGTACTTAAAGAAATACATATCCATTGCTATTGAAAAGCCAAACGAGATTAAAATTCAAACAGCACAAAAAGCCGTTTAACTCCAAAATAGTTCTATTTTAAATTATATCCAAAGATTACTACGCATATGTAATTCTGCCATTGGTAACTGCTACAACCTAAATACGAGTTGTAATGTTATCCAACGATCGTTTCTGTTTAAAATGCCGTCTTGATTATGTTGTTATATTATTTTATATTTTATTTCTGGCTTGCCAATCACTTATAAAAGCTTTAATTAATTCATTAATTGTATTGTTCTGAGTTTAACGAACGCTTATTGTGAAATACGTCACATGTTTTTGTGTATATATTTGAACGACGTCATGGGTGTAAAGCTTTACGTCACAAGAGTGCACACATTACGCAATTTACCAGTAAATATTCTACGCCAATATCTTCCATCATTCTCGATCATCAGGCAGTCTTAGTGTCTCAACTGATAGTAGTGTGTTTGAAATCCTCACCAATCGAAGATGATGATATGAGTATGATAGAAGATGGAAGTGTATAATTTTTGTTTTTGTTTACTTCATGCCGTCATGTTTATTTAGATCCGTACTATGATTTATTTGAAGGGAGGGGAGGTTGTAGACTATAGCTTTATATTTTGTCATATGAAAAAAATAAAAAACATTGTTAAATATCATAATATTGTTATCTCATTTTTTTGAATTTTGGACCACTAACATACAATATAAACCATCAGCAAAATATATTGGAATTGTGATGTCATATTATACGCATTTGTCAACAATAAAAGCATGCCGTGAGCTATTTTAGAAAGAGCATCGCCAAATGGAAGGTTATTGTAAAGTTCCCTGGTTCCCAAGGTTGGAGTAAAGGATTGGTTGGCCGGACGGTTAACGTATGCGCGTTTGATTAGACGATCTGTCATTGAGTCAAGTGGCGTGGTTTCGATTCCTCCGCTTGTACATAACAAGTCGGGTCGCCTGTCGAACCTCGTGGGATTTCTCCGGGTCCTCTACTTTCCTCCCAATGCCAAACAAATTGTAGATGTAAAATTGAACCATAGTTTGTGTCGAGTGGACGTTAAACCCTATCTCTTGTTGGCCTCGCTAAATTGGAATAATAATATAATAAACATGGCGGCATAGCGGATGATGACGTAAAGCAAATGATTAGCGATACAGATCCGCGCCATTCAAAATGGTTGTTAATTTCTCGACTTGTATAAAATACGACAACAGGTCACATGATTTGTGTTCACCTATTAAAAATTTACATTATTTCATCTCTTCAAAAAATGACGAGGCCTTATTTTTTGCGCCATTGAGCTTGTCATATTGAGCAGAAATGGGATTGATTTGGTATAATTTATTAATGATAACTAAGTTAATTGGTGATGTGGTCTGATAAATAGCCATATACACCATTACTGGCTCGCTGATACCAATCTCCATCGCAATATTTCATCTTTATTTCATCGTGTGATAAACATTTGGAGGCTTTCTATGATTTTCATTGCCCCCTTTCCTACCCTTCTGCAAGTTCTCGAACAGATACAGAACGATGATTATGTATGAAGTAAAAAGTTGTAATGGCATTGTGTACACCGCCATTTCTAGATTACACGTGGAGAAGAATTAAACGAAGTGAAGGATAACGTCCTACTGTTTTGCTCTGACTAGGCTAAGAGGGACATTTTGCCCTGGCAGCGGCACTATGGCCTACTCTTACATTGAATTCCCATTGTCAAGCGTTGTTTTTCGTGTACGCCAGTGTGCACACAGGACCTTGGTAATTTCCGTACCACCCGAACAACTAAATGTTATGTGATTGAACATATCAACGGCACTTAACCGTGATCATTTTGAGACTAACAAACGTTTTTTTTGTTTTTTTTATTACTATGCACATGACGTGTCCAATCTGTATTTATCGAATGGGTACAGCCCAAGGATTGATTGTACAGCCCTAGGATTGATTGTACTGTCCTAGGATTGATTGTACAGTCATAGGATAGATTTTACAGTCCTACGATTGATTGTACAACCATAGGATTGATTGTACAGTCCTAGGATTGTACAATTGCTCGTAGCTATCAAACGTCTGTGATTTCTCGGACTGTAGAGTTTGCCACTACAAGTCCTTATCCTCATCCAAAGTGTGGACGGCTCGATCCTGGTTTTGACTGAGACAGACAACTGACAAGGAATATTGTCTCGTCGTTCGTGCACGTAAACGATTCCATGGCGTACACGTAACATTTCCTTTGACAGATGGAATTCGGAATCAGAGTAGAACCCCCACCTTCCCCTTCCCATGAACAGATAACTGTGACCCAAATCAAAAAGTATATATCGGGGCTAGAGATACTCGTAAAGGAATCCTTGACATTTACAATTTATTATATTTCGAACGAAATTTCCTTCAACTTCATTAACCCGGTTGGAGCAGAAAAGTAGGACGTTAAACCCCACTTCATTTCATTTTCCTTGTATACCTGTATTTAATTACACGTGAAATATCTCCACTGTTTTTATTGATAAAATAAACCTTTCTATATTTAATATTTTAATAGTCTTGTATAGCATGTAACATGTCATTATTATCTCTTTAATCCGACTCTCGTCAATAAATACTATTCGAGTCTGGATATTAGAAGCTATAACAACCGATGGATTCAGACTGTTCGACCCCGGGTAAACATGTAAAGGCCTTCTCCTGGATTTATCTGTTGTCACTGCTGGCCCGTCGGTTGCCTGCGTATGGGTTAGGCAAGTAGCCCCCCCTTGTTAAAAACCTGTGAGGAATGTTCGAACAATGATAGGTTTTCCGGGAGCGTGGGAGGGGGTGGGTCTATTTCTATTGATTATTATTGCTCTATATTTTCTTTCTTTTGACAATTTCGCCTGTGGACAATTTTGGGATCGGAATAACCGTCACATTGCGACCCTGTAACGGGCTGATGGATGGGCGCAGCCAGTCTTATGTCATCACCATAAACTTGATGAAACTAACACTCGAAGAATTTACATGACGCTGTGTTCTGATGTGTTTTCATATAATTATACGCTTGTTTATTGCTTGCACTGTCTAGTCGTTTGAATGGCACGAAAAACTAAGGCTTCGTGTATACATTGGCGTGCACGTAAAAGGTCCCTTGACAGTTGGAATTCGATATAGGAGTAGGCCATAGTGCCGCTGCCCGGGCCAAATTTCTATAAACAACACACTGTGTGGCGGATACCCGTCTTCATTAGCCCACTCGCAACAAAACAGTAAGACGTTAAACCCCATTTCATTTCATTTTTGCTTGCAATGTGTCTTGTCCGCAGGTTTGTCCGCAGGTTTGTCGATTAGTCATGACACAATTCTGTAGAATATAATGGCCGAATGGTTAGCTCGTGCGCACTGTATCATAAATCATGTCATTTAGTCAACTGGCGTGGTTTCGAATCCCCGTTTGTACGTGACAAGGCACAGAGTCACCAGTCCAACGCCGTGGGTTTTCTCCGGGTGTTCCGGTTTCCTCCCACTTCTAAAGACCTCTACGGGCAAGCGAATTATTGAAATAAAATTAAACCATATGTTAGTCCTGAAATGACCTAGCTTGTGTCGAGTGAACGTTAAACCCCATTTCTCCCCCTCCCTTTAGTGATTGCGTATAGTAGGGCCTTAACTCTATTACTTATATGTAGATGTGTGTGACATGTATGTATATAAGTAAATATATTGTTTAAGGCGCGGACCAGACGGTGTATTATATAAGACTTAATTTGAAACAAGTACGTAATGATTATTAAGATCCGAATCTCTGGTTTAATTTCGTGTTTAGATCTAAAATTGGTTTTAGAACGACATTATCAAAGCTCCTTGATGATGGATGGAGGAGTATATTCGACCAAATGTGAAGATATGACAGTATATTTGGTGGCGTCTAGCCAACTATTGCATTGTATTTATTAAATTAAAAGATATAAAGGGAAGTTTATCAACACCGACCGCCAACAGCCGGGTAATTATTGATTTTAATTCATTTTTTCCTACAATCTACATTATTCGTTGTTTCATCCACTAAAATTAAAGAAAATAATTTCGTGAAATCAGATCAGAGTTTTAAGTTGAATAATTTTTTGTTTTTCTAGAACAAGAAGGAAGTGGTTCATCGTATTTGTTGGTCTTTTCCTTCGGGTGACGCTCTTCAAAAAACAAAAAGTCCAAAGACTCCGCCAATCCGATTATGCACGTGAAACTTGGCACGCGTGTTCTATGGACGCTTGCGCATTGATTAGCGAACTTCTTTTTTTTGGTTTGACGTCACAATTCCAAGATGGCTGCGATGACGTCATGACCAGTTTCCGGTTTGTATAGTTAATATTTTGCCGTTGTTGGTTGGTATCACAGCTCTTCTCTTCCTTGGAATCGGATCTGCTTTGAGTACCTGGACTTCTTTGCTGTGGATCCAAACCCCACTGTCGTTCGAGATTGGCTCATCCTAAAATTATAATACTGAAAAAGAGAGTGAATAATTTAGAAATAACCAATGTAGCTGACGTGGGTCATGTTTTAAAATTGTTTTTAATTGTGGTTCCAAACATTGTGTGTGTGTGTGGCGCTAGAGCAAAAAACATAAATATACACCCAGCAGATAAATAAAGAATAAGTGTGTTTCAATACGATATTTGCCAATGATTTATGGACAAAAATCTCTGGTCCCGCGTTGGTGTGCACATAAAATAACCCATGACATGGGTGTGCACATAAGATAACCCATGCCATTGGTGTGCACATATAATAACCCATGACATTGGTGTGCACATATAACCCATGTCATTGGTGTGCACATAAAATAATCCAGACATTAGTGTGCACATAAAATAACCCATGACATTGGTGTGCACTTAAAGTAACCCATGACATTGGCGTGCACATAAAATAACCCATGGCATTGGTGTGCACATGAAATAACCCATGACATTGGCGTGCACATAAAATAACCCATGACATTGGTATGCACATAAAATAACCCATGACATCGGTATGCACATAAAATAACCCATGACATTGGTATGCAGATAAACAAACCCTGGCAATTTGAATTCGGTTTAAGAGCAGACAGTGACACCACCGTACGGGCAAAATTCCCCATAAAGAACACTGCTTGATGTATCCACGAGCCCGGTTGGTGCATAAACGTTGGACGTTAAACAACATTTTATTATCGTAATCTATATTAGCTCCTTTGGGGAAGGGGGGGGCGAATGGTTAACGCGTGCGCCTTGTATCATAAGGTCAGCCACTGAGTTAACTGGCGTGGCTTCGATTCACCGGTTGTACATGACCAGGACACGGGTCGCCTTTCCAACCTCGTGGGTTTTCTCCAGGTCTTCCGAATTCCCCCAAACAGTTACTGCTAAAGACCACTACGCGCAGGCGAATTATATAAATAAAGTGAACCACACATTAGTCCCGAAATGACCTAGTTTGCGTCGAGTGATAGATAAACTATCTCTCTCTATTCCCCCCACCCTCTCTCTTTTAGCTCCTTTAAGTGTTCTTATCTCTATATTTGAAGTTCATTGATCCCCAGATTCATGGCGACAACGCTGCCCTGTCGTAATTTCCAATAAAAAATATCTTCCCAAGTGGTGTAACAACTTGGATAGCGATGATGGTTTATTGCTCATCCTCAATTTCTCGCCATTTTCATAATGTCTTCATTTATCTTCACATTGGACGTCACTTTAACACAAATTCTCGCTAAAAATAAAAATCGATGAAGAAATTGAAACGATGGCCAAAAGAATAAACGAGGGATAGAAATGAAATCGACATGACAAATTATAGCTGTCGTCTGGTCCCGCGCGAGCAGGTGTTGTATCGTGCACGAGGATTTTTTCTTTTGGTCATTTCGTCCCAGAACGTGTAAATTGTCCTCACACAATTATAAGCTTTCCCCTAAACCCTCCAAGTAATTAGAGTTTTTTTTGAAAACAGTAATGTCTTTTAACTCAACCGCGAGCATGATAATAACTATATACACGACAATGTCACAAATCATTTCGTCATAATTTCTACTTTGATTATTTTGAGGAGGCACCGGTATAATACAAATTGTTTAGCATTCCAAAAATGAACTTTAAGAATAACGTAAATGAAACACACACCATCTTAAGTAAGGAATCGGTGGCGACGAGGAAAATCAAATCATAATGATATTTATAAAAGTTTAAATTACCTGCAATTTCGGGCCGTTAAAAATTCTCAAGGCGAAACAAAATTTCGTCAGAATTCAAACCCCAATTAAAACAAACTCGCTAACAAATAACTTGTTTGTTCTGCGCATGAATGAATGGACCTCATTGATTTGGGTTAAAATAAATTGCCCATATTACACCGGTTGCCACAAAACTAAGTCTTCTTATATTTAAATTTAATTACTTTTTTGATTAAAAAAACTGACTGGATACGCCATCTTTACGACTCCATAATACGCGAGTCAATTCGTCATGAAATGTCCGTGTTAACGTGAATGTTAATAAAGCTATAATATGTAATTAACAATATGCTTGTTCACGCCTGGTAAATCCAAGCTATCATATTCCCTCATCAAACGCTCTATTTCCGTTACAAACTGTTTCAAGGGACTTCTCTTTAGCGCGGAATGATCAATATAACAATTGACTTCGTTGGCCTTTTGCGCGGATTGATATTCCCTGAGGTTAAAAGGTCCGGAAATAGCCTGCAGTTGGAATAAAAGCACGTGATGGAAGACGATTCATTTTCGCGCGCCAGTTGCTGTAGGATGAATACAGTGTGTTTATAATTAGTGACAAGGGATGAAATAGTCTGGAGTGCTTTTAGATGAAAATTTGATCTTGGTGAGATAGGCGGATGATTCCAACACTTGTATGGCATCATTACAGAATGGTATTACAGATTTCGCGCTGAAATCATTCACTCGGAAAGAAGCGAAATAAAAGGTGTTGCCAGCTATTTGCAGACGACAATTCCTTTCATCGATTTTTCACACTTTCCATCATAAATGACACGTTCTCCTTTTCTTAATTTCATAGCTTTTAAAACCTTTCTCAAATATTTTGATCATGCGTGATTTATTTTCTCTATATTTGACATTGTACGTTACTTAATCGCACTTAAAGGACAACACCAGTCGTTACGTTATTTAAGGAATATTCTACGTATTATCTAGATTTGAATCTCCTTCAACTATGCAAAACATGACCATCATCTTTGTTCCGCTTTAATTCACAAATTTAGCACACCGGATGTGACGTCGTAGAAATGACGTTCTCCGTCGGAGAATTCAAAACCGTTACCATGGTCATTTACAAAAGGATATGCATCTTCTAGACTTACTATTCATTTTAATCTCTCATGTTTATTTCTTTAAAATCCTATAAACAATATCACCAAGTTTTAAACCAAATCTGTTGATAACGCCTTTTTGTTTAAAGTGCACATGATTTGCATCAGTTCCATCGTAAAAAGTGTTGGGTTGGGGGGTGTGGCTAGTAATAGAAAAATTCCGAATTTCGAACACTATCACGAAGTTTTAAACACTTTTTAACAAATCCATTGCGTCACAACAAAATGACGCGCGTATGATGGTATTAAACATCTACAACTGCGATTGTTGAATTAAAACGCGAGAAAGTGGACCCTCGAACATGGTAACAATTATACGTACCTTTATGCATGAATCGCGACATGTTTCTTGACATTTTTAGAACCAAGATTTCAAAAAGACGAGCAAAACACAAGAAATGATCTAAAATGGCACTGAAATTGGAACGAAGTCGCCAAATACCGATGAGACTATTTTATGTCGACTATTGTGACTAATTTGAATAAAGCTAAACCTGTGGGTTAGAACTATAATTATGTTTTCAGGTCTTATCGATAAGCGTGAAATTTAGACTCCTCCGTAAACCTGGAATGATTGAACGAGCATTGAACTGGGATGTCACCTCATTCATTTCATGTCAAACAATCGAGAGAAAAAAATCGCCTCTAACAAAGTCGATGTTTTAACTTGGAAAATGATATTCGGTTTTTTTTTTTATTAAAGGTGTATACATCAGATAACTGGTCTTAGAGTAGCACAAATTAATAAAGAATCAAACATCAGGATTAACCGGATTCAGTTTATCATGGCAGACTGCGCAGACTCCGCGGAATACGAAACTTAGGAGAAGGGTATTCTCTTGCAAACGCCAGGTCATTAACAGAAAATCACATGACTATATAAGCCTATTTAGATAGACGTTTTCTTTCTGATAAAAGCCTCCCAGTTTCGAATGAGTTTAACTATTGGCTACTGTAGCGGTGCAGAACACTAAGACGTTAAACCCCATTTCACTGCAGCTTCTGACGGCGCCCTGTCCTGTCGCCATCTTAGTACTTCCGGTTTTGATTCCCAATATTTCAAATCCTCTGGTATTTCACGTGCTCTCGCATTCTCTATAGTTCCAGTTTAGGTTCAATCTAAAACCGCGTAGTACGATCTCAGTACTTCCTGTTTGGGACCAATCAAATTTCGCGTATTGCGACAATCTCAATACTTCCAGTTTGGTGTCAATCACTAACCGCGTTTGACGACAATCTGAATACTTTCAGTCAAGGACCAATTAATTACTTAGTTTTGTAACAACCTCTGTTGATCTGGTTGGTCTTAAATGGAGGTCTACCTTGGCTACAAAAAACGTCACGTCCGATCTAAGGCCTATTTAATGTCAAGTTTGGCCATAATCAGAACACTTCCGGTCTGGGGCCAATCACATGCACGTAGCAAATCAAATATGGCCACCAACCAAATATTACCATGGTAACTAATGTTTCTAGTATAGACAGGTATATGAAGAGGGTCAGGGTGATTAACCTACTGTTCACGCATCACATTGCTGAATTCCTATTTACTCCTTTCCCATGTTTATTTCTATGATTGTAATGTTTTTCCCGTTATGATATATAGACGTACATCATAACGATAAAAACATCACATACCTATATAATATATACATCTGTACACGAGCTCTGACGTATGTTCTATGGTGATTAATAAAGCTTACCGTTCTCATACATGTGTATACAAAATACAATAATGTCCAGGTAAATAAACAGCTTCTGACCAGGTAGGGTGGTCACGGGAGTAAGGCACTGGTTTAATAACCAGAGTGTACAGGGTTCAACCCTGGTGTTGGCCTAAGAGTTTTCCTCGACTGGGCTAGATCTATTTGTTAAGGCCAACCCAATTTCGTCAAGGTCGCTAGCGGTTAGGGTTTAGGGTAAGCATTAGGGCAAGGTAAAGGGTTAGGATTAGGGCTAGCCCTGTTTACACCTCGATGCATTGGAAAGGAACAGCATCCCATGGGATCGGCGGAAAATGCGACGTCCCCTACACATGCGCGTAAAATAACTCTTTAATGGGAAAAATTGAACTACGCGTGATTTATGTTCGTCTTAATTAGCCCCATTGGTGCCGACAAGTAGGACGTTAAACCCAATCTGATCAAAACACAGATCCTGTTTCGTTTTTATTTTGTTTTATAGTTTAAAATTTCGATTTACATGTTTTTACTAGTTGCGGCCATCGAAAGTATAAAAAAAAACGAAACGAAATATAGATTTGTATTTAAATCAGATTGAAGATAAACACTATTTCATTTCGGGAGGTTGGGATGGCCTAGTGGTCTAGAGTGCCGCGCTTCGACCTCTAGCTGGTCAGTCACCTCTGGCTTGCGGCTGTGGTTTCAATCCCTGGTGTGAGCGTATGCGGCGTGGAGATAAGGGCGCGTTCTCAACCTCGTGGGTTTTCTCTGGGCACTCCGGTTTCCTCCCACTGCTAAAAACCCCTACGCGCATGCGAATTATTGAAATGAAATTGAAACCATATGTTAGTCCCCAAATGACATAGTTTGTGTCGAGTGGACGTTAAATCCCATTTCTCTCTCTCTCTCTCTCTCTATTTCATTTCCTTTGTAATATTACTGATAATATCCATGTAAATCACGTTTGTGTCCACTTTCAACTCACTATTGCTTCAAACAACAATGCTTAGAAGCTTTTACCACTTGAGCTTCAAGTCGTTCGGACGGGCGAAATAACCGGGTCCCATGTGCACATTGGCGTGCACGCAAAAGACCCCTGGACAGTTGTAATGTTGTTGTTGTTTAACTATTATGATATTGAAGTTTGCAATGCGATCAGCGTCGTTACATGGTTAGCTATCCAGTGGCGATTATCTCCTTGAAACGTAGCAGCTTAATATAAGAATATACCAAGGGAGAGCCATGTTGGCCTGCTCGACCCTCGTCACTACAAACCCGGGACTGTACAGCGCAGTGGACGCTTACGGCTGGCCCCCGGATCCATTCACTTTATTTGAATTGTTCGTTTGTTTGTGATTATGGTGTATGGTGTCTTTTCCATATATTTGTTTTTATGTAAATGATGTGTGGTGCAGCCCCCCACCCCCGACACTTACTAATAGAGCGATTCACAGTTAATACCTACTACAGATTCCACAATAACGTGCCAGTGAGAAACGTAAATCGGAACCCATTATGATATGTGATGTTAATAATATATGATAGTTTAATAGCAGATAGACATCCCGCTGGTACACACCATTAATTATACCGTCATCTAAACTCAAAATACATTGTCTTTACTACTTTTACTAGAGATGTTAGTTGTCTTTAAAACATGCAAATTTTAATTATTTTATTTGGTTCATTTGATGTTGCCATATGTCTTGCGATTTCAAAGTAAATATGGTTAGTTTAACCTCGACTACAATTCAAATATGCAGTCGTGTTAAAGCCCCAATAACACTCTTGTTGTAATTGAATAATATGTCCCAATCTTTATTCTGGCCAACAAATTGTATCATTTTACAATATTCAAATTAATTGATGATACAAATTTCATCTTAACACACATAATTTAAAGAATTGGAAAAATTCAACTACATGATTTGAAAAGGTTAACGTAAACCTTTTCAAATGTGACTTGGATTTTAAAATATTTTCGAACCCCCTGAACAAGTAAAATATGATGTAATGGATAATTTACACAACAGGTAGGACAAATAAACATCTAGTACTTAGAATAAGACTATTATTTATTTTCTAGAGCTGCCAAGCCAGCAAGAGTGTTATTGTCCCTTTAATCGAGAAGATATTACATATTCCCGATTAAAAAGACATTCATGGTAAACAATATATTAATATTTTTAAATCCATTCGCTCTAGGATAATTAGAGAAAGAAGTGAAATAAAGAAGAAATATTCCAAATTTAATGAGCAGGAATAATGATAAAGATTGTATGTTTGAGGTATTTTTTTACAGGTGCACGTGTTATTTGGCGCGAATAATTAGACTTGAGTGATATACTGGCTTTCATAACGAGGCTGGCATGACATTTTGAACGTTTTATAGATAACGTGACTATTTAGATGGCTTGGTGTATACGTGAGTAATATTATTTATAGCTTCATAAGAAACACAAATGCATTATTATGTCATAGACAGACGAGAACTTTTGTAATATATTGTATAAACACTTTAACAAAATCTCATTATACACCAGAAGCGCTCCAATTCCAGGAAAATGCTTAAACTCTCTAAATCTGTTCCGTGTCAAAATTATAGACGTCATAATTATCGTGTAAACGGGGCATGCGCATTAAATCATTTCGGGCAGACATCTGGCGGAGATTCGACAATAACAATCATAAATTTGGTAAATAATTTAGATGTTTGGTGAATCTATGCGAAGGGAATTTTATACGTTTTTCTGGCATGGGCCACGTGTAGAGAAATAACTTTCAAAATAGGAATTTTTACTTAGCAAATTATTCGTTCATGACACTACTATTTGTTTAGGAGTTTTTTGCCTAATTCGCCTTGATATTGGTATTTTGTAAGATTTATAGGGGAAGAGAGAGAGAGGGAGAAAGATAGAGATAGATAGAGTTTAAAGCTAAATCAACACAAACTAGATCATTTATTTAAATAATTAGCTTGTTTGTAGGGGTCTTTGGCAGATGGAAGAGGAAAGAAACTGGAGGATCCGGAGAAAAACCACGAGGATGGACAGGCTGAAAAGCCGGGGCGTGGGCAAAATGTTCTCGTAGAATACTACATGGCCTATGTCCATATTCTTTAAGTCCGTTTGTGCTGAAAATAGAACATTAAATCCCTTTTTTATCACGATTAGCCCTTCTCTCTCTAGTTGCGTGGTTTCGAATCCTCGGCTGTACGTGCCAAGGTGTACGGCCGCCTGTCCAACCTCGTGGGTTTTCTCCGGGTCCTCCTGTTTCCTCCCACTTCTAAGGACCACTACGCGCCTGCGAATTATTGAATAAAATTAAACCATATGTTAGTCTCGAAATGACCTAGTTTGTGCTGAGTGGACGTTAAACCTCTCTTTCTCTCTCTCTAGTTACTGGAACTGCTGTATTATAATTGGCATTGTGTCTTTGACTGTTGGCCTCTGAGAACCGATGAGTAACCCTTCATCTATCATCGAGTCAAATATAATTACACAGGGTCAAGTATGACAAGGAAGAAATTTCAACCCCCGACGTTTTTCTTTTCAGAATTAAATCAAGCTGATCTATGTTCAATAAAAGAATAAAATATTGGCTTTGTCTAATTTTCTGAAGTTGGAAAACAATCATGGCCAGTGTCAACAGTCCGGGTCGTGTAAAGGAATACTTATGAAATGCATAATAAATCTTGATCCTTTCTTAACATGTTCGGTAGTTATTCCCCGGCACGTGCCGTGCATCAGACGGCAAACGAACGGCGGGAAACTGACATATCGTCTGCAGCACAGATCTCAAAGGAACTGTTTGCGAAAAGCGATATGACAAATTTGCTGCGTTGCTCAATATGGTGGCGAGATGGGATATCAAGAGGTCAATTGTACAACATTTTATAAATAATCTCTGTCTTTCCGTGTCGTGGCCTTTGTCAATTTATCCTGTCTTCACTTTGTCAATTTTACCATAAAGCTCCATCAAACCTTCCAATACCATTTACAGATCAGGTCCAAACAGAAAAGCAAGACAAGAATGGATTTCAACGTCCCATTCGGTATTCTGAGATCGACATATTTTTTTGCCATGGTTACGCCTTCGGTGTGAGGAAAATAATTGTTTCACCTAATACAACTTCTCATTTAAGGCACTGACCCCGGTAACAAACACCGTCCCTGTTCGCCGTGATTAAAGGAATGACGGTCGCGTGCAAATCATGACTTAGACTTCGTGATAATGTCACCAAGTCAGAAGAAACGGAATGTGGGTTTAGCGTCCCGTTCAAGCAGCACGACAGTGTGAGGGGTAGAACTTTGCCTATCAGCGGCATTCCAACTACTAAGATTCCAATTTCATCTGCCGAGGTTTCTACGTGCATGTCAATATATACACGGATCGGCACCGATTTCGGTCCAATACGAACGCATCGGCATTACACCCTTGTCAACGCAAGACAAAGTCTTTCTTGGTCCGGGAAATTATGATCGAAAAATCAGTGCCCAACCGCTCGACAAGCGCGGACACTTGACCGGGCTTTAGAATATAATTTACAGTATAATTTACACTCTGCTGTTAAAACCTTTGAAAATTTCTTCTTTTTAACAGTCAAAGAGACACCAGGAATCATGAAAACGATCATGCGCTATCAGGAGTTTTGACTATGAGATATGCTCTCATCACGCTCATATTGATGAGGTGAATTTGGCGGGTAAAATCTCGTTATGAGCACGAAAAGCGCGGGAAGATATTGATCAGACGACCATTTATAATACAGTGACGGTTAATGGCTCTTGTGGCCGAGATTATGACTCCAAATCAAACATAGTTATAGTAACTAATGTCATACGGCTACATCCAAAAGTTATTGCTTCGTCATGATTCCCGCTTCTATTATTGCCAGCAGACGACACTTATTGTCAAATTTGAACTCAAGAACGACGTACATCAACGTGTCAGCCATTTTGCTTTCTTTGATATGAGATTATTGTTTAAATAATCAATCAGGGATGTTGATAGTTGTTCGAAAGTGATATTTGGAAAAAGGGTGAAAAATAGCAGACGGCCAACCCGTTGTCATCCATCATCGGGAAGAAAGATGGCGGATGACAGAAGGCAGTAAACAGAGACGGATCGAGATGAACTAGTGTTATTATAGAGAACATATACAACTATTAATCGAACTTTCTACACCTTCGTTAATACTGTAAATAAACCGAGGGCGATCGTCTTGATGATCGAGTTGATTCATAGTAATAAAAATATGGAGGTTATTTCTGACGTCATTGCTATGATTGGTTGATAAAAAGAAATGACTATAGAATGTAAAGAACTTTAGTCATTATTCAAATTATTTTTTTTTACCAGATCCGCTTAATAATTATGCGATTCGATGGGGTTATATCCATACTGCGAAACGTAAAATGATTTGAGAATGACGTCACTGACGTTTAAGCCTACCCTTTGTTCCTTTGCGACCGACTGGGCTACACGTCACTTGTCAGTTCCGCGGGTGCTACGCAGGGATAGCGCAAGGGCAGAAATCGGTGTAATTATTAAATGAAGGAGAGAGAGAGAGAGAGAGAGGGAGAGAGAGAGAGAGACAGATGAGGTTTAACGTCCACTCGACACAAACTAGGTCATTTCGGGACTAACATATGGTTTAATTTATTTCAATAATTCGCTTGCGCGTAGGGGTCTTTAGCAGTGAGAGGAAACCGGAGTGCCCGGAGGAAACCAACGAGGTTTAGAAGGCGGCCCTATCTCCATGCCACATACACTCACACCAGGGATCGAAACCACAGCCGCAAGCCAGAGGTGACCGGTCAGAGCTAGAGGTAAAAGCGCGGCACTCTAGACCACTAGGCGATCCCCCCCCACCCCCATAAAATGAGGAGTTGGAATGAACGAGGTGGGGAGAAGGTTGTTGCGTGGTCCAACGTGTGCGCATATATTGTAATAATATTATATTAATCTAATGAATTGCATGTATCCTTGATATAACTGGGAAATATCACTAACCAATGCATATGTAGAGACTTGCTCAAATTCTTAAACCTAACCGTAGTGTTGAAATCAAAGGGGCCTTTCTCCCTTAAACACGATTGCAGTAAAATATAATTTTACGTTTGGATGGAGCGAAAAATCCGAGGTTCTACGTGAAAGAAACGTTGATAGTTGGAATTTAATTGCTGTCCGGAAATGTTTCCACTTAAAGCCCACTGTATTGTATATATCCGTTTTTATTAGGTAGAAAGTTAAACCCCATTTCATTCATTCATTCATTCATTCATTCATTCATTCATCCATTTATACGATTTGATCATATCGTTGTTGGATTATTAAATATGTATGAAAAATTTATATTATTTTATTTCATTTGTTTCGTTGATGTGGCCACAGTGCATACGTATTTCATAACCTATCAGAATGACAATTAGGGTCAATATATCTATATGCGGACAACATACCTTTACACGACAGTGGTAGCTATCTAGTTAAAGATACATTATGGGAGATTTTGACAAGGAGCTAGCCATTCTTGCTATAAAAGTTCAAAAATAGATGTTGAAACAAGAATATATTGAAAATTTCAGTCAAATAACTTTATCCTGAACAAAGTTGTTACCACTATAATTTTTTACTAGAAATTGTGGTTAAAATCATCGACACCCTTTTCCCACTATGGCCGATTGTTGATTGACAGGCGTTAACTCCACCTACATAGTCTCGATCATCAAGTAATGTTTAAACGGTATCTACTGAAGCTTGTGTATAGCCTCGGTCATCACTGTCTTTTATGAATAATAATTTCCGGAAGTATGATGACGTCAACGTCACGGAGAAACCCCACCCACAACGCCATAGTGATTAAATCAGTCGACGAAATCCTGTTTTAAATCGAGCCCAATCCAAGCCATCCGTGGGTCTACAGTGTTCATTTTGGGCTTGTTGTTTAAATAAAGATCTAATTTATAATTTCTATGACATCTGAGGCTCAAAGGAAGACCGACAAAAGTTAGTTTTTGCTCTCCCATAATGTATGTTTAAGTATAGACCTATATTATGTAAAGATCTAATTAATTCCCAACATATCAAAATATTAAAGCGATCCACGTGCGTGTTTATTTTAGTACCTTGGTCTGTATTTCAACTTGGGATGTTTTTTTCATATCTAAGTTCTAAATGTCAGGAGCGGAGTGTGTTTGATTAATTTAAGGCTATTCCCATCTCAATACTTATCTAACGAATCATTTAAATAGATTTTACTTATTTCAATGTTGAATGTTACATTTCTCAGGCAGCCTTCCAAATGACAATTTAATCTTCGCAGAGGTGTTTATCTTTTTCACAGGTATATCCCCACTTTTCCCTAATTTTAAATATCACGTTTTGAAAATAAAACGCTTGGAAATGTCATCGGGGGATTCAGCAAAGAGGCGTGCCCCCATATAAGATACATTAAACCTGATTGGGATTGTGACGTACACGTTTTCTGTGAAATTTGGAAAAAGATTGCAAATTTACCAAGCCTATGACAACTAGATTTATTTCGAAGTTTTCACAAATCAGTAATTCTACTATACACAAAGAAAAATCTAGCCACAATATCCCCGGCACGTAAATCAACTAAAAACTAATTTTAATTCTATGTTCGACGGTTTGTCTTAATACTGGGCGGACGGCCATCATCGTCACATCAAAGTTTCTTCCCCTTAACAATGCACGCGCTGACCATAGTCTCGCACTCATACGATACACAGCACGCGCTTTTAAGAAGGCATTCATTGATAATAGTTTTTTGGCTGAAAATGGTGAAAACAAACCCAAATAAATCTATCGCGTTCTTGTTAAATGTGTAGAATAGATACCCAATCAACATATTAATTTCAGTGATCTGTAGACGCCATTTAGGACCGGATTACCCATGTTTATTCTTCCTTCTATATCGTCAGTTGTGAAACGACAGGCCTTTGCCATGTTAAATATGTAATTAAAAAACCTATTAAGTTTAAAACGTGCTCAGCGTACTTAGTTACTGTGCTGTACCTTTAACTTCTTCAGGTAGAGTATGTTGAATCTAATACTGTATTGACACAGGTAAACGCTAAGGGAAAGTCTTGATTAATTTACAGTCATGACATTTTCTCACTGAAATATCTAACCAGTGAAGTATCTGCATTATTTCATCAAATAACAGAATTACAAATAACAACCTTTCTCCGTTAAATCCGCCATCTTGATTTAGTAAGTTTAATATAACAGACGATTCCGCCATATTGAAAATCGTCTTTCATTTTGTTCACTTCCCATTCAATAAAACTTGTTTAATATTTAAAAATATCCATAATTTATTAATGTTCATTTAATGAGAAATCTTTCTTTTGTCTACTTCCAATTCAATAAAACTTATTTAATATTAAAAATATGATATCCTGTTCGGCTGATTCGGTAGAAGATTTAAGTACATGTGAAAAGGAATTGTACTCATGCTAGATAATAAAACTTCTTTAAAATATGGTATCCACTACTTAAATTCTAATTTTGATGATCGCTAAATTTGTCAGATGATTAAATGTACACTTTGTTAAAAAAAATTGTAGTTTTTTTCACTTCCAACTGAAGATAATACCACTTCTTTGGAATTTGGTATCCTCTAAGTTCTGTTTTCCATCTGGTTTGGATGTTAGCTTGATTTGTCAGATTAAAGTGCATAATTTGCTACATGTTAACATTGTGTGTTTGAGAACACAGTTATTGCATTCAATCGGGGAGTTTCTTATTCGGAATTTTAATACAGGTGTCCCTATTAACATGTCCCATCTTTGAACCATTAGTACCGTCTTCATTAGCCCAGTCGGAGCAGAACAGTGGGAGAGAGGGAGAGAGAGAGAAATGGGGTTTAACGTCCACTCAACACAACCAGGTTATTTCGGGACTAACAGAACAGTGGGACGTCAAACCCTTTTTCATTTCATTTCTTAACTCCGAGGGTTATTTTAAAAAATTGAGATAATTACTTTAAAAAAGATGATTATTTAATAGGTAATGAATAAAATAATATAGTTGTTTTAGAGAGTAATATGATGCACTACCATGGCAACCCAAAATGGCGTAATATAATACAAAAGAAATGGTGCATATATGAAAGGGGATTTAACGTCCTACACGTCACGGAGTCTGGTGTGAGGGGTGATTTCGATCTCTTTTCATCATTAAGTTCTAATTGTCAAGACTCTTTTTTATGTGAACGCCAGCGTGTACTACGTCTCCGTTCCTGTACCACTGACAAAGGGAAGCCACGCTGAAAAATCTCGAGGAACTGCATGGGATCGAACCGTTGACACCTTAACCACTGAGTCACCGTGACCTGTGATCTGTATTAAGGAGGGTCATGTACGTGTGCAACATTGTATTTTGTAATTAGAAATCTTTTAACTGTTAGCAATAGATATATATGTTTTTTTTTATTTTTAATTTTTTTCAGGAATCTTTTTTTTCAATATGCTTATACATTTGTACTAAATTTATACGAGTGGTTATTTCGTATATCCATCATCAAGTTATATTTAAAATCTGTCAGTTATTCTCACAAACTCATCATCCACTCGTTATTTGTACACAATAAACACGCTGGTCAAACAGTTTTACAAATTAAGCATGCGCATCATATCACATCTTTAAACCTATAATCATGTAGAAATTTAAACGAGCTGATTAGTATTTGGAAAGTAACTGAAGCATTTAAAAGATATTTACATAGAAATTGTTTGAGTCACGGAGGAGCGGGGTCAGTCAATTTTTAAAATACCCCGGATCACAGATAACCATCGGTACGTCATCAACAACAAACATAGCTCCATTTAAACTACGTCATTTTGTAAACACCATTACGTCACCATCCTGAATACATCGGCATTTATAGACAGAGTTTCGTGCTTCCGGTTAAGAAATGCTCTAAAATATTATGTCATTAATGTGATCATTTCAAATTTTGTTAAATATTGGCGCCGAGCCTGACGGGAGACAAAAGATCTGAACACTAGACGAGGTGTGAAAGACTTCAAATTATAATCGTTCACGTTTGTCCATGAAATGATCAGAATTTTAGTAAAAATCTGAGATAAAGACTGATTTGATGGCCATATTGTATAATTAGTCGGCCATTGTTGATTTATTGTATAATACATGAGACGATATTTAACGAACGGAGACTGGTCAAAAGGGCAAATATTGGGCGAGTTTGTGGTTTTATGTGAACGTGGGTTCTAAGTTGTAGAACTTGGAGACAGTTAGACTGGGGTATATTAATATATCTGTTTATATTCCAGACAATGACAACATTAGTTCCTGTCCACCCGCTTTTATTATAATAATATAAATGAACTTATAGAACGCCTGCACTCAAGTCAAGATTACTGTTCCACGAGGCTATTGCATATTTAAAATTGATGGATGCACAACAAAAACAGTTTACCAGCCAACTAAACAGGAGTAAGTTTATGAATATTACAGATTTATGCATTATAATATCTGCCATGAAAAGAAATGGGGTTTAACGTCCTTCTCATAACATCTGGAATCGCGCAAAAACTATGAATAAATGGAAAAGTAAAAGCGGTTGATTTTTAATTTTAACTTGACGAATTTTTTATTTTCTTAATATATACATATGAATATTTCCTTGGTAACAATCCATATTGTTCCTCAGAGATTAGCATGGATAATGTATATTATCTACGCCCCTTTTCTTACTCAAAGGAGAGAGAGAGAGAGAGAGAGAGAGAGAGAGAGAGAGAGAGAGAGAGAGAGAGAGAGAGAAATGGAGAGAGAGAGAGAAATGGGTTTAACGTCCACTCGACACAAACTAGGTCATTTCGGGACTAACATATGTTTTTTTAAAATTTTATTTCAATAATTCGCTTGCGCGTAGGGGTCTTTAGCAGTGGGAGGACCCGGAGAGCCCGGAGGAAACCCACGAGGTTGAGAAAGCGCCCTTATCTCCATGCCACATACGCTCACACCAGGGATCGAAACCACAGCCGCAAGCCAGAGGTGTCCGGCCAGCTGGAGGTCGAAGCGCGGCACTCTAGACCACCCCCCCACCCTTACTCAAATGAAAACCAATTGGTCGAAATGGATCATAGTGTCTGTCATGGAGTAAAATATTTGTGGTTTCTACTCAAGGCTAACATGTGAAAGAGTGTCTGCCTGTTAAGGGGGGAGGGGGCAAGTTTCAATTGCCATCACTTTGTTTTAAGACCAGGTAGGTTTTATTGAGGGGAGAGTTCATCCAGATTTTCTTGCGTGGTTCCCCTTGTCAGTGATGCAGGAAGAGGGGGCCTGACAGGGACAGATTTCTAGTCGTTCAGAGGTCCTGTGCGCACATTGGCGCGCACGCAAAAGATCCCTTGGCAGTTGGAATTCGTTGTAAGGTAAGAACATAGTGCTGCTGCCCGGGCAAATTTCCCCTCGTAGCACACTGTATGGCGTATACCCGTCTTCATTAACTCTGTTTAGGATCAGAACAGTAGGACGTTAAACCCCGTTTCAGTTCATTTCCTTTACGTTTTAGGTCCGAGTGCCTTAACATTCTTTTTTCCCAATTTTACGTATTACCATATATTAATAATCTGCTTTAAATACACATCTATATTTCGTTTCGTTTTTTTATTTTTTCGATGGTCTTCACTACATGATCGTCTGACCAGTTGTGATGGGAGGTCGCTTCGGGGGTCGTACGAGCGGTTTGTGACCCTATGACGTCAGACAATGATTAATCAATCAGCGTTGGCGTATCTAGTGGTTTACCCACAGTTCCGTGCATCGTATGCCAAGAACTCGCCGTAACAGACAGCTCCGTTGGCTAATACCTGACTTCTTCCAGAGCGTAGTGTAGTAAAGACATGTAAAATAAAGTTTTATATAATTAAAGAACAGAACGAAATAGGATCTGTGTTTTAATCAAATTGATATATTACGGTTCATGGTATTAAATTGTGAGATAATAGGGAATTTGTACGTCACAAAAAATAAACACGTCACTAAATAGTAGGGTAGGCTTACTGTGTCTATTGATAGCGTTTACATGGCGGGGTAACATAGCCAACGCATGTTCCATTGTCATTTTATATTGTTGAAATGTGCCGATTATAAACTAGAAATATTTTAGACTAATTGGAAGTATCATCTTAGTTTTATAGGTGCCATTGTTTTTATTTTCCTCGTCTAAATTAGACATAAAACACGTGCAGTGTCCAGAGATTTATTTATAGAGCTTTCTCTTATCATTAATATAGATAACTAGAAATGGTTATACCACATGACCCCGCCTGACCTTTGCCAATTATTTCTCTTTTTTAACGAAGTTCAATTGTTATGTTTATTATAACCGTGTCCCGTTTCCGGAGTTCATAGTTCTGACGAATTGACAAATATTAAACATATTGTCCAGTTGCCGAATTATATTACAGCCTTTATTGGTTTCTTTCAAAACTATAGATTCGTTTCGTTATTAGGACTGTATGGTTCTTGGGTTTTTTTTTGGGAGGGGGGGGGGGCATGGTGTTTTTGCGGCTGGGTTAGGTTCATCCGTGTCAGTGGAGCGGGAAGAAGGGTCTGATAAGAGCAACTGACTAGTCGTTCGGATTGGACGAAAAGACCGAAGTCCCGTGTATTCATTGGTATGCACATTAAAGATCCACCGACAGTTAGAATTTGATATAAGAGTAGGTCATACTGCCGCTTTATAGGTTAAATGTCCCTCACAGCACACTGTATGGCGTATACCTATCTCAATTAGCCCATTCCATTTTCATTTGGGTTTTTTTTGTGTGTGTTTTTTTTTTGGGGGGGGGGGGGGGGTCGTACTCTTTATCTGTGCTTTTTGACAGTGTCAGATAACTTGTATGGATGGTTAATTGACTCAGAGTGCAGTTTGCTTTTGTTGCTTGCACATGCGGATTAGGCGAAACATTTTTGGGTAGGTTATGTGTATTGTAAAGGGTGTCATTATTGGTATGTATTTTGAAGGGCGTTATTATAGGTTGGTTACTTGTATTTTGAAGTGTATTTCAACGATTACATCTTTACCTGTCAGTGAAGTTGCTAACAAGCTTGATAGAATATCAGGATTCCATACTTCACGCGCCACGCACCACGAACGCGCGCTACCACGTGGTTGGTCTCGATGCTCCCCAGCTAACCGTGGATTCTATGATTAGCCTGATTATGATAGAGGGAAAAGTTCTTCTCAAAGATAGCCGAGATTTGAAATTACCCATCTCTTTGTGAACGTTAGTTGAACCCCTGCCTCCACCATAAAAACAAACAGTTAATAGGCATATGATTGATATAGGAGAAATATTCCAAATATCAACCACGTGCGCTGCCAAAACTAATGAGGGAGTGAATTTTGATGAGGTAAAGATGTATGCTGGGATAGATATATGGCGGTGATATCGTTAGATACAAAATCGACATAATTACCACAAATTCTAGTTATGTCGGCCTCCAGTTATTTACGACAATTTAATAACTATCATAATTACCCATATTTATAGAAATTATTGCATTTCTTGATTCTAAAAATGTTTATCACATCAATAAAGTTATTTTATTATTTTTGTCTCCTTCGTTAAAATTTTGAAGGAAGAGATTAAAATTGTTATAATGTATTTTTTATTATCCAAATTCTGGATTTACGACAAACCCTAATCAGATTTTCTTCGTTAAAAATTTAAAGAATAATTTACTTGTACTTTTTTAAACTTTTATTATTTCCATTTTCGGAAATTTACAATGTAATTTGTATTTTTCTTATTCTATTTTCGGCAATAATGTAATGAAATCGTTTTATTCTATAAAAGGTTACGCCACAGTGAAGCCAACGGATGTTCAAATACATTAATTTAATACAGAATTATGTTCTTTTGTCCCAGCACTGATCTGACGTAGGCCTATTGCACGTACATGCACCAAACAATGTAAAGATTTTTTCGTTCATTGTGTTTAAACTATCTTGAGAACGGCAGAATCGGTTTTTTTTTTTTTGTTTTTTTTTGTTTCAAAACTAAATCTAAATGGAAACATTGTACGTGCAATAGGCCTAACGACAGGTCAGATCAGTGCTGGGACGAAAAAACATAATGAACGATAACATCTTTAATCAATTTCGTCAACTGTTGGGTATCGATTTCTCGCTTGTACGTGACAAAGAGTAGAGTTGCCTGCCCAACCTCGTGGGTTTTCTCCGGGTCCTCTGGTTTTCTCCCATTTGCAAAACTATATGCTAGTCTCGAAATGATCTGGTTTGTGTTGAGTAGATGTTTTCAAGAAGTAGTGTCGGCTTTCCAACCTCGTGTGGTTTCGTCGTATCCATCGTTTTCTTCCCACTTCTGAAAAAGATTATTTAATTACATATAAGCTAGTGCCGAAATAATCTCTCTCTCTCTCTCTCTCTCTCTCCCAACTCTCTCTCTGCCGTATGCACGCCAGTCGCCAAAATTGATTTATAATTGATAATTAAGATATTTCTCAGTTTATTCAAATATTAAAATGAATATAAAAGCACTGGATAACGGAATATTTGTTAATGTGTCTAGTACATCAAATAATATTGTTACATTAAGCCTATATCTATATAAATATAAACTCTTGGTAATATGACGTCATTAGATTTTTGACAGATTGTAGTGTTATAATAATGAACGTGTAGTCTATTATTCTTGTTCGCTTGTACGACATACAGCACTCGTTCACCACATTAAAACAACCAAATGTAACTTCTTTATTTCCAAGTAATTAATTTCGTATTTGAAACTCGCACAACAGATTTCTTGAATATCAAAGAAGAAAAAAAGGGGGCGCTGCACTCGGTGAAACGAGTAATAAAATAAATATATGGCCATCAGATTCTTTTCCAGTGTAAATAAAAAACACAAACACAGTCCATTCCGCTTCAATAATTCGAATATCAAAACGCCGTTGATATTAATTCCTGGGAATACTCTACAAGAATTGGATACTCTTGTGAGTTTGTTGGACGGTGAGAGATTTGGCTTCCACCACAGAGACCCAACTCAGGAGGTTTTTTGTTTATTAGGATACAAAATATCATATCAAAGATTTTATGAAACACTTATATCCGGACCTGAGAAAGTCATTTAGCCAGATCGCGTTACACCAACATTCAATGAATCACTTTAGATCAAATACTGGCTAACTTTTTCTTCCTAATATCGTGAATCCCTGGTGAATATTTTATCACAGACCACGTGCAGGAATACAACAGACGATACCTAGTTAGGCTTCTTTTCCCGCCATTTCTCTTTTATCTTCCTCCTTTCAGGCAGATGTCAAACGACTTCTCGGCATGATGTTATCAAAACATATTAAATCCGCCATTTTGCTAAATAGCCCCTTTCTGATAATAGTAACGATTGAAGCGCCCCTGTCTGTGAAATTTGTCAATCTGAATATAATGTTTAAGTATGTTTTAGTGGGTGGGGGATATTTATCGTCTTTGCCGAAATCACGAAATTAGCGTTTTGCTGGTACGGGACTGGTCTATAAGCATTTAGACTGTATACAGGAAGACGAATCCTAGTTTAGCGGCTGAGGGGCTGAGTTCGATTTCAGTTAGTTAAAACTTTAATATATATATGTTTTAGTGGGTGGGGGATATTTATCGTCTTAGCCGAAATCACGAAATTATCGTTTTGCTGGCACGGGACTGGTCTATAAGCATTTAGACTGTATACAGGAAGACGAATCCTAGTTTAGCGGCTGAGGGGCTGAGTTCGATTTCAGTTAGTTAAAACTTTAATATATATATATCGATGGTGGAAGAATAACTAATTTTAAGTTTTATTTAGATTGTATAGAATTAAATGTTACTGTGTGTATAAATGTAACTATGTGCATAATATATTGAATAAATGTAACTGTATGTATAATATTGAATAAATGTGACTGTGTGTATAACTGTGACAATGTGTGTATAATATTATATTGAATAAATGTGACCGTGTGTATAATATATTGAATAGATATGACCATGTGTATAACATATTGAATAAATGTGACCATGTGTATAACATATTGAATAAATGTGGCAATGTATATAATATTGAATAAATGTGACAATGTATATAATATATTGAATGTGACTGCGTGTATGATATATTGAATAAATGTGTCTATGTGTATGATATATTGAATAAATGTGATTATGTGTATAATATTATATTGAATAAATGTGACTGTGTGTATAATATATTGAATAAATGTGATTATGTGTATAATATTATATTGAATAAATGTGACTGTGTGTAGAATATTTTGAATAAATGTAACTGTATGTATAGTCTACTGAATAAATCTGCCTGTGTGTGTATATTGGATAAATGTGTGTGGATGCATGTATGTATACTGTGTTGATGAAATATGTCGGTGTGTATAAATATTGAATAAATATGCACGTGTATGATGTATTTAATAATTGTGCTTGTCTATGATAAATATTGAATAAATATGGCTGAGTGTATTAAAATTAATTTTCGGGTGCGGTCGGTACAAATTAATGGTGAGGGAAGGACCTGTAAGGTCAAACTTCCAAAATGAAAACATATAACTTATAAACACACCAAACAGGTGATATTGTGATGGGATTGGAATATATTAATCTGTATGTAATTATAGGTGAGAGGGGCACAAACTAACTTCTAAATTAACTAGATTCATTCATATACTAGTTTCCATCTTCTACCCCAACATCCGGGTAATCACACACATATTTTATACATTATGGTGATTTTATTTCTTATTCTAAAGACTGAATTTCCTTTCTTTCTGCGTGATGAACGACCCAGGGACCAGATATATTATTTCTAACGGTTTAAGAACATATAAAGATGTTACAACAGCCGTTTGATGTACGATAACCGCGAATCGAGTTTCTCTTGCTTTCCTCTTTATGAACACAGCATCCTCGTCGAGAAGCGCGTACACTAATATACAAAATATCTCAAGATGGTGCCAGCCGCGGTGGGAGGCCGATTAGCAGGAAAAAAAATCCCAAAAATCAAAAATGAGAAAAAATAAATTTCAAATCCGCCTCAATAAATTAAAAGAGATATTGAATAAAAATTGTTTTTGTTTTCTTTTCGTGTGTAAGTCATTTTTTACTTACGTGTGTGTGTGTGTGTGTGAGAGAGAGAGAGAGAGAGAGAGAGAGAGAGAGATTACAGCCGGGGATTCGAAACCATGCCAGTCGACTCAATGCACGTGCTAACCATTCGACCATCCAAAGGGGCTTTATGTATGCTTAGATAAAGCGCTAACAGTTTGCAAACGTTAAAAAATAATGAAAACAGAAAATGCTAAAAATATCATACAAATTGCTTTACTCTGAACCGAGACATTAACGATTCGATTCACCGCTAGCTTCGATCATCATTACTAAAGTTAGCTCTACAGAAAACAAAGGCTCGATTATCCACTTTATGTTAAATTGTCCGCTAAAGATCGCAGACGTACGAAGACATCGAGAGTTGATTATAGTCTGGATAAGTTAATAATGCCTAATTAATAATTTAGATAACGTTTCAGTTTAGCTCTTGCATAATGTATGTTTAATGTCCAGACTATTGCTATTTAGTAAAGTACATCGGAGTCCTTTATTGAGTAAACGGGTCTAAAGCTTGCTCTTTAGATCATAAGGTCTGCCATTGAGTCAAGTAGCTTGTTTTCAACACCAAACTTGTACGTGACAAGAAGTAGTGCCGGCTTTCAACCTCGTGTGGCATCGTCGTATGCTTTGGGTTCTTCCCACTTCTGAAATAAAATATTTAATCAATATAAATTAGTGCCGAACTAATCTCTCTCTCTCTTCTCTCTCGGGGGGTTAGGATGGCCTAGTGGTCTAGAGTGCTGTGCTAAGACCTCTAGCTGGCCGGTCACCTCTGGCTTGCGGCTGTGGTTTCGATCCCTGGTGTGAGCGTATGTGGCATGGAGATAGGGGTGCTTTCTCAACCTCTTGGTTTTTCTCCGGGTACTCCGGTTTCCTCCCACTGCTAAAGACCCCTACGCGCAAGCGAATTATTGAAATAAAATTAAAATCATATGTTAGTCCCGAAATGACCTAGTTTGTGTCGAGTGGACGTTAAACCCCATTTCACTCTCTCTCTCTCTCTCTCTCTCTCTCTCTCTCTCTCTCTCTCCCTCTCTCGCTTTCCTTTATATAAATGATGGACAGATTTGTACGAATACCATCATATAACTGTGCTCGTATAAGACAAAAAGTGGCGGCTGTTTGAAACCAATGTAAGCTTTAAGGGATTATAACTTGGGTTGCAATTGTTTGCACTCTGGGACTAACAGATGATCTGTCATTATTTCAATAATTAGTGTAGGAGTCTTCAGCCTTTTAAAGTGGCTTTAAAGGCAGCTGATTGTCAAATAAAACAAAATATTTTACAAATGTTGATACTGAACTTTAATATTTTGCTTTCGTTACTTTTTTTTTTTTAAAAAAAAGCGCACATTTTTACCAGAAATTGGAAATACATGTGTGGCTTTTTTGAAAACGATCTTCAAATATATACTTCATAATCTAAATTATATCATTAAATTGAAAAGCCAGCAGACTTATCCTAAAATATATGAAAATAAAGAGCCTCTCCATCATTCCTATTCCCTGCAAATTGATGACCCTGTCCTGAATTGGGAAACGTCAAACATTTCAAAATAATTTGTCGTGGCGTCGACGGTGTACAGACAAATTGGACATCACACCATACTGGCGACAAGGGCCACAAAAATATCATTTGTTTTTCTCCGGACACAAATAATTAATGAGCAGGCGACTAGGCGATGTAATATTGGTCAGATAAATAATGTCTAAGATCTTGGCATAGTTTAAACAAAGCAATCGCTTTCCTGTCGACGGCCATCTTGAGAAATTAGTCATGGACATTCCAGAGAATGGCGAAAATTTCAAAAATGAACAGAATCAAGAATATCGTCTTTTCTCATAATTTTCAAAAAAAGAAATCAATCAAAATAAACACTTGTTCCGGGGTTTTATTTTTTTGTTATCATATTTGACCAAAACTACTCATGGAAGTTCAATTGGGCCTTCAAACCTTCCATTTGTCTTCTGCCGCTACAGCGACCTATGGTAGTTGAGCACGAGAGATTAAAAAAAGGGGGTTTAACTTCCACTCGGCACAAACTTTCAGTTCTATTTCAAAAATAATACGGGGTATTTTTTAGTAATATGTATGTGTGTGCGGTGGGGGGGGGGGGCTGAAGGACCCGGGGAAGGCCCACGGCGTTGTACAGGCGATCATTTTGCATGTCACGTACAAGCGGGGACTAGATACTATTATCCCAATTTGTGCAGAAATGTAGGAATTAAATCTTCATTTCATTTCTTAGGCTACAAAGTTTCAAAACTGTGTTAAGAACTAAAAGTTGTTCTCAGAAATGATACGTATTTATGGGGTTGGCAGAAATTGAACAACATTTGTACACATACTTTCTGGAACCGCCTATATGTGTCCACTGCAAGGCGAGGCATTGAATATGACATCATTTCCGGAAAATGGTAAGTATCTGAGAAAAGGAGTTGATTTATTTCATCTTTTATGAGATTACTTTGTGTGGTATTGAAATAACCCAAATCCAGTACTACAATCTCATAATGACAAATTGGTCTAAATTGGTTTTTTTCTCGTTTTCTATTTTAAAATATATGCCAGTGAATAACAGCGGAAAAACCACGACTTCTATTAAATCACGAAGGCTATGATATCCCAATATAAACAAAATTATTGCTTGTAGAACCAAATCAAGATACCTATTGGAATAAATGGCCAAATTTTATTAAATTTCCTGTCGAGTGGTCTTCGTCTTTTACTGGACACAGCTCTTCAATCGGTGCGTAGAGGTCGATAATTCTCATATTTCTCCTTCAAATTTCCAGATTTCAGTCGTGGAACGTTGGCAATAATTCAATCACTCTAGACCAATGCCCGCCATATCGAAAATGTTTTTGGTGTTTCTATCGGGGAGTGAGAATGTATAATTTTGTAATAAGGAGTTATATCGTATCTTATCAGTCTGTGAATAGCCCATCAATAGCCAAAGGACAATAGTTATTTCAGTAACCTAATTTCACGTTGTCGTTACAAGTTAAAATGGCGTCTACACCATCCATCATGGCGTATTTATGCCGATGTCTTATTTTATTTAGTATTGTTAGCCAAAAGAAAACATTTGATAAAGGGAGACCTCATATTTCATACGGACACCGAAAATTTAATTATCGGGTCCTTAAATTTTATTGTATTATTTCAATTTGATTAGACGAACGGCGTCGAATCGCCCATAAACTATCCGCCCATTTCTTTCATCCCTCGGTGACCATCGTATAGTTTATTCTTATTTTCTGTAACGACCAGGGTTTAATTAAGAAATATTGTTTTTGGAAGCTAACTGATTCATTCATAGCTAAGAAATAGAGATATAATTGAGCAAATGGCACATTAAAGGCTATGTGGGATTATTTACGAAACGCATGGTTACGGATAGAATTGAGTAGCATAACGATTTATCAACAGGTGATGGAGGAGGGGGGGGTGGAAGTGGGAGGGGAGGGGGATCTTATAGAATCCTCCCCAGAAAGCATGGACCGTGGTCCAAACGCATCCTATCACCCTACACAATTGAATTCATGAGGCAATCAATGCATTTGGCGGTCCTGCGCTGAACCACCACACAGCATTAATTACGGCCGATATTTATAAGCGACTTTCGTTTGTTATTGATTATATTCGTTTAGACAGGACTACACGGATCACAATGCAGTATGAGATTTAAAAGTTTTATAAACAATTAAATACACGACTATTTGAAGGATATAATTCACTATTTTGTTATTTCCATTAATCCGATCGATTCAGACAAGAAAATCGTTAAAGCCCTTTTTACATAAAATTTACTATTTCAAAATTAAAAATGATCAAACTAATGCACTATCTTGATTGTATCAGTATATTTATAAGTGTCGTGCACGAGCAATATTCCATACCACTTCTCAATAGGGAGTTCCACATCGTTATCGCATTTTGTATAATAAAACCCATTTCATTTTCTGCATTTGAAAAACAGAAATCACTCACTCAGCCATTAAAGAATAACAAAATCCATCTACAATTAAAAGTGATACAAATTATCTCAATTTAATAGTCCCCACCATCAAAACAATTCTTATTATGGATAAGATAATGATACTGCTGCATTTACGATTATCATATCGCTTTGATTCGGGTTTCTAAATATTTTTTGTTTGATTTTGACAATCGGTTTTGAGAAATATCTGAGTTTGTTTGATATGTACCTACAATTAGTAGCAACCACGACTTCCGGTCAGCGGGTGGGTCAGTTTGGTGTGGAAATAAAGACATTTCAAATATGCCAAAATATATGAAATACACCTCTTACTGAGTGATAATTTTAAGAAAAGACATAATCTAATTTCACTCCTGTATTAGATGACGCGATAAAATGAGTCACGTGACCGTTTCTGACCCACGTCCCTCTGCACGCCACTGCATTTAATTTTTCGAAACAAAAATACGTCAGTGACTTATTGATCAAGCTTATTTAAACTTTATTTACATCAAAAATCAAGAGGTTTGTTTACTTTAAGTTTCACAAAATTCCAATAATTCGTAAAAAAAATATATCCATTGGTCTAAAACGAACCTATGAAAAATGTTAAACAAAAAATGAGATTTTGCAAGAAGAAAAACCGCGTCATAAATAATTATAATACAGACCAAGTTTTATCGACACTCGACGGTACTTTAATTTGAACAAGGACCTTTTGAACTCTGACACGCCCAATTTAAGTTGTTTCGCTGCGAGAGGGTGTGGCTATTTAATCTATTGGTCATTTCTGACCGCCGTGAAGTGAATGTTTATTGTAAGATTTAGAGGGTTGAGCCGAATGATAAGATTGTGACACTGAAATAAACCATGTTCTTCCTCTCAGTGATAAAACATATCGTTTGTCTGTATGGCATATTCAATAGCAACTTTATAGTTTTAATTTCTTCCTTCCACTCAGCTCATTATGACCAATTGTCTTTATCTGGTGCCGAACATTATCTTCTGCGAATAGTCATCGTCGACAAACATGATTTTAATTTATAACACCCATAAAAAAAGTAAAACAAAAGTTTATTTGTGTGAATGTTTCAGTGAAATGAAGTGAGGTTTAACGTCCTACTGTTCGGCTACTGAAGACGGGCGTGCAACATATTAATAAATAATATTGTGTGAGACGAATACCACATACTGTTTCAAAAGTGAAATGGGCCTAATCTTTCATCGTATTCCAAAAGCCGTGTACGCCAATATATACACGGGACCTCAGTTTTTCGTCCCTCTGAACGCCGATCGATTAGACAGTTGTCCTCGTTCTGCATCATTGACAAGGGGAAACCATGACGGAAAATCTGGATAAACTCTCTCGACCAACACCGGGAGAGAACCTACAGAGCCATCGAGGCCCCGTTTCAAAAGTGACGCAGTATCGGGTGTTCCAAAACGAGCAAGCATACCCTGCCTCGCAATTTCATAATAAAGTACAATTATTTATACACTATATTTTTGCAATAATTCGATTGTTGTGGGAGGGAACCGGAAGACCGGAAGAAACCCCACCAGACTACCCTACGTACTAGCTGGAGGTCGAAACCACATAACCGCAATAACGAACTCAGTGATAGATCTTATGTTCTGTAGTAGATGCATTAGACCCCCTCCCCTCCCAACCGAAGATTGAATGATACTTTGAATTTTGATAAACAGTGCATTAGTATTGCAACTCTACAAAATTCGAACTTGACTTCGGCTTAGATCAAAGTTTTCTATGTAGGCGTTATCGTGGTGTGTGCGCTCGCGTTTTCTTTACACGAAACACTGGACCAAGCATTTTCACAGAAGGAACGAGAATTGTTAAATATATGTGAATTAGCTAAGCAAATGGGAGGTGGAATCAGGTGTTCTGGATAGACTACTGATGAAGATGTAACTATAACTATAACTCGTGAAAGGAAATGAGAATCTGACGAGAAAAAGATTCGAGATGTTTTAAATGTTAAAATGTATATATTATCAACAATGCACCCCATTAACACGACCAATATCCGACCTTCGACCGATGTCTGGTCGGATTTCGCAAGTTCTATATATTATCGGCTATTGCATGTTATTGAAGCTGATTCTGTTGCCTGTTATTGTAGATGAAGACACTGAACAGATATAATGTTACTGTTAGAACCCATGTCAACAGATCAAATACATATAGATTATTACAACTGAGCTGGTGGGAGTGGTATACATCATATACTAGTCCAGATTTACCACTGTGTGAATATAAATGTCTACCGAAACAGATTGGGTATGGACACAGCTCGCCAATTTTTCCTACAACGTCACCGAAACAAGAACCAGAGATATTTTAGCCTTTCTCCTTCCACCCACCCCACCCCCTGTTGCATGGCGATTTTTGTTGGCTTTTTGGTGTAGAACTGAAGAAAGTGTTTGAATATACATTTTCTTCCGTGATGCTCTTTGCTTTAACTGATGATGGAAACCCAAGGAACAGGAGAAAAGCAACGTATTTGAATAATTCGCTTGCTCGTAGTGGTCTTTAGACATTGGAGAACATATTAGACAGAATGGCATTAAAGAGAAAGGAGTGGGGAGGGGGTATAAACCCAAACAAGGTCATCTCGGGACTAAAACCTGGTTCAATGTTATTTTAATAAATCGCTTGCGCGTAGGGATCTTTAGCATTGATAGAAAACCGACGAACGCAAAGGAAAACCACGAAGTTGGACAGGCGACACTACATACGACTGGGGGAATCGAAACCAAGCCAGTTGACTCAATGAAAGACTTTGTAATAGAACGCTCACACGTTAACGATTCGACCCCCTCTCCATTCAGAAGAGAAAAGAGAACACCAGATAAACGATATACCTGTAGATATATTATAAAGTTAAAGAAGTTTTAATATACTGAGTTTATCTATAAACCAGTTCATATAAGCTATAAAAACCAGGAATCATCGGCCATTATCCTTAACATTCCACTAATACTCTGATACTGACAAACTTAATGGACATTGCCGCCATATAATTGTTCTAGTTAGTAATAAAGGTGATGATTGGATAATGAATATCACGTGTGCTGTTTTTAAACTAATTCATTTATTTCTAGTATGAAGAGTTCATATACTGTCTTGCGATATCATCATAGGTGGAAGTGAAAGTTAACCCGGAGAAAGAGAGAGCGTATTAGCAGTCCGATGGTATAACTATTACGACCACCAATAAGTATTTTTGTCTTGTAAAACTACAATAGCATAACAGCAATAGGCTTACACCACAATACTTTTACGTATGCGAACTCCTCAACTAAAAGCTATTTTATAAGTTTATAACATCGCACGTGATACCCCCTCTCTCTCTCTCTGCTCCAGACCCTTTACTGGAATATAGGAGATATATAGTCAAGGAGTTAGCTATGCATGTCACTGCGCCGCTGTCCGAGATCATAATGCCCATTTTCACCTCCTTCGTCTTTCCTGGGTGATTCATAGAAACAAAACACATCGTTATAATTTTATAAATCGCTTTTTGAAATAAAATGACGCAAAAAAGATAACACAGATGTATATGTTTTTCTTTCTTGACCTTTTTACCATAAACCTTCTTATGTATGTTCAAAGATGAAGTGCTTGTTATGAGATTGGTAATTCAGGGGGACATTACAACTTCTCTTTAGACGAAAAGGCGGTCTAAACCGTAGATTGTGCCAGTGTATGCTGGAAGCTAGAAGTAGATGGCGGCTCCCAGAAACATCCTTTTTTATCTGGATAGATATCAGTCTATAGTCCCTTTCAAGTGTTTAAAAACACCCAATTGCAATTCAATCCAATGTAAGATCATAACTCAGAAATAGCTTTGATTTATTTACAATGTATCCCTCTCCCCCAAAGAAAAAAGTCAAAATCAAATTAAAAACAAAATACAAAACAATCACCCCCCCCCCCCCACCAAAAAAAACACCAAAACAAACCAACCCAACAACAACAGATAAGACAAAAGAAAAAAAAAAACAACCAAATATTTGTTAACAATCCAGTATTGTTTTTTTTTTCATTTTTAAGAGAATGGTTTTACACAATTATATTATATTAAATAGAACAAAGGAATATCCATTTCATCAAAAATATTCATGTTTATGACACTAATGAAACCGACCATAATTAGGCATTTCTTTATGTCGTCTGTTTATGTCCTATCATATTTATTTCACTATAACTGTGTGACCATTTCCGTAATATAATTTGTTTTTTTTTGTGAGTGTGCAAGATGCATTAATTTGTCTAAAGTAGCAACAAATCGTCCACCATCCCACTGTTTCGCCGGTAGATGGAGTAATAGGTGTTTATATACGATCACGTGATTCTTGATGAGTTATCGTCTGTCATTTTTTATGGATGATTTTAGATAGAGCCATGACAGGACGGCGAAATGTAATGTTCTTCAAATCTACTATTTAGAATAATTGTTCATAATTTAATTCTATGTACTTCACGGTTAATTTCCCTCATTTTCTCACCGCTCATTATTTTTAATTAAGTTTACTTTATGGCTGTTTTGTCTAGATATGCCATCTGACACGAGACATAAGAACATTAATATATAACCGAGGACTGGCGATATAGTACAGGTGATTTTGACAAAGGTCAGTGATGTGGGTGAATTATTTAGTTTCTAATGTGATTAGAGTAGGTACTTCCCCCAACCGTTGAGTGATGAAATAGTTTTAAACTATGATAGAACATAACACAGAGACTATAATTTATCGGCGAATAAATTCATTAATTAATTTTCCCAGGCCTTTATCTTTAGTCAATGTATTAAGAGTCTGTTTCTTCGAGAATATTTAGGTCATATGTTCGACCTAATTATGTAATTTGCCCATGAAAAATTAAAATAAAAATTCAGTTTAGATTACCACTTTTTATCGTGCCTGGAACGGTTCCGCGAACGGAACGCTTATTGCTCAAATTGGAGAGTTAACTTAATAAATAAAATATTGCACCTTGATAACCGATATGGCTATGTCTGTCTTGACTATTTGGTTCCCCTTGTCAGTGGAATAGGACGGAGGGCCATGCAAGCAATAATGTATAGTCGTTCGGATGAGATGTTAAACCGAGATCCCGTGTACACATTGACGTGCACATAAAAGAACCCTTGATATTTGGAATTTAAAGTAAAAGTAGGTCCGGGAAGAATTTCCCATAGCCTATGTTTGCCCGTCTTCATCAGCCCAGTAGGAACAAAACAGTCGAATGTTAAAGCCCAATTAGTTTCATGAATGAAATTGGTTTAACGGCCGATCAAACTACTAAAGGCAGTCCTACGATATGATAGATGCGTCAAACATTATTTTTTTACCGACCGGCAGAAATCTCCAAAGTTCTAATTCCTCTTTAACGCTATTCTTTTCCCCAATCTTTATAATTTTTAGTCAAATGAATTAGACACGACACGAGGTCAAAATGTCCGTCGATTTTTTCGAGGAATTTCATATGACTGTGCTGTTAGGAATTTAAACATTAAAAGCCAACAGTTGCTGTTCTAATCGATGGATTATGTCGGGAATGGCAGTCATCCTTTTCATATAAAATATCAGAAAAATATCTGGATTTCTGGAGAAAAAACAACAACAACATATTGGAGATAGTTCGTACGGGGTGGGAGATAGTCTACGAGGTATGCCAGGAATTCTGTTACAATTTCTGTCGTGGGCATTCAACCTAAGCGGTCTGAATTGTGGTCATGGTCGCCATTTGGTTGTTCATTCTGTGCGTTTGATATATGAACATATCACGTAATAAGCGTAACGGACCGAAGTCATATTCGGGATATATGCCATGTATTCCGTTCTGAGGAAGGTACCGCTCTTTTACAGTCTGCGGGATCGGCGTGGATCACCCTAGTACCACCCTACCACGACTTACACCCTTCCTATGTCACGTGTCTTTGCAATCTGATTAAAATACAGATACTATTTCGTTTCGTTTTTATAGTTCAAAATTTAGTTTTGGTAGTGTTTTGTTTCGAATGATGATACATGTTCGTCCCTTTTCTCTCAAGTAAGCGAGAATGTCCTTGGAGCCATGCCTTTTATCGACGAATGCCTGGTATTCTCTTCCAATTTTAAGACCGAATTGTCTTCTCTTTATTCACTTGTTAAAGTGACTGTTCTAGTTATTTCACCTGGTTGGAATTGTCGGGAGTTTTCAGGGCGATGAGTTAAAATGCGTGAGTAAAGAGAAAAAGAAACCCATTGTAATATGACATACCGTGGAGCTGTAACGAGCCTAAGTCCACTGTCAGTCCATGCTGGACCAATATTGACCAGATTAAGACATGGACGTTTGGTCTGTATGACCAATACTCAAAATATGTCATTCAACGTCTCCATAAAAATGCACATTTTCTGAATACCTAATAGAGAGGGAGGGGAAATGTGGTTTAACGTCCACTCGACACAAACTAGGTCATTTCGGGACTAACATGTGGTCTTAATTTCATTTCACTCATTCGCTTGCGCGAATGAGTCTTGAGCAGTGGGTGCAAACTGGATGGATAATGTGAAGCACATTATGAAATGAAATGGGGTTTAACGTCCTACTGCTCGGCTAATGATGACGGACGTGCATTATATTAATACATAATATTGTGTGAGACACATAGCACATAATGTATATTATTGTAAAATAAACACTATATTATGCAAGACAAATACTATATTATGTAAGACAAATACTATATTATGTAACGTAAACACTATATCATATGAGACAAATACTATATTATGTAACGTAAACACTATATCATGTGAGAAAAATACTATATTATGTAACGTAAACACTATATCGTGTGAGACAAATACTATATCATGTATATTATGTAAAGTAAATACTATATTATGTAAGACAAATACTATATTATGTAAGGTAAATACTATATCATGTAAGATAAATACAATATTATGTAAAGTAAACACTATATTATGTAAAGTAAACACTATATTATGTGAGACAAATATTATATCATGTATATTATGTAAAGTAAATACTAAATTGTGTAAGACAAATACTATATTGTGTAAGGTAAAAGCTATATTATGTAAGGTAAGTATTATATTGTGCAAGGTAAATACTATATTATGTGAAGCAATACTGTATTGTGTTAAGTCTACAATGTCGAAATATTTGTTTTATTACTTAAGAAACGAAGCAACGTTGACAGTTTTTTTCTATTTGTCACATTTGTTTTTTTTTTGAGAAAACAAATGCCAGAATGTACACACAAATACAAATAATTTTCTATATTTACGGTAGTAGAGACAATTTGTTTTTAAAAAAGATGAATTTGAATTCCAGAAAAGGAAAGTAAACAATACGGAAACCAAACAATTAAATACAAAAACTATAATAAATTGATAAGTGGGTTTTTTTTTCAGGAAAGAGAGAGGTGGTATCAAAGTGTTCTGCCAGGACCACATGTACTGTCTCACGCACGACGTTCATCGACGTGTCTTGTATATTCATGCGTGTCGTGTGGTATTGACTGGGCCTTTTGATGTCCCACTTGAATAAAATGGGGTTTAACCTCTTTCTATTCTGTCGGGGTAATGAAGATAGGCATACGCCAAGCGTCCCATCCAAACGACTAGACACTGTTCCTTAAAGGCCACAGACAGAGGAAACCAAGCCGGAAAATACCGAGGAAATTTCTCTTCTAACACGGGATTGAATTAGGGACGTCTTGGTTAGCGGTGAGCGCCTTAACCACTCACGAACACACTCTGAACTAGTTACTGAAGCTATAGACTCGTTATGTGACGATATCAAATTGTTGAATATACTGTAACACTTTTAAGACCCTTTCATGTTATTTTGTTAAATTCTAGATACCCAGTTTGTATATAATGTATTAAAATCTTGTCAAACCTCGTGGGTTTTCTCCCCCTCCCCACCCACTGCTAACGTCCCCTACGTGCAAGCGAATTTTTGAAATAAAAATTTAAAAAAACATATGTTAGTTGCGATATGGCCTTGTTTGTGTGGAGTGGGTGTTAAACCCTATTTCTCTCTCTCTCTTTCAACAGTCAAATTTTCTTATAAATCTTCAATTAATGTTCCATTAAATTTCAAAAGGACAACTTTGGGAAGGTGCTAGCAGTTTTTTGTCACCCAAATAGATTTTAGTTCGACATCCAGAAACAGTGAAGATAAGAATCTTAATCCAGAAACAGCATTTTTCGTTTTTGTTGGGGTATTTGAAATTCTTATTTCTAATTCTGCATTGGATGAAGGAACAAAAACACCTGACAAAGATAATGCCTCTATCAAAGCAAAGTGTGGAAATTACAAAACCTTTCCAGAAAGAAAATAAAAACACCTTTCATTCTAAGTAAATTGTTCACGACATTTTTATAATTTAGAGAATAAGAGAAGGCCAATAATACAATGTTGATCAGTTTGTTTTTGGCTTGCTGAGATTAAAATACCGTACCTCGGATCACAAAGGAAATGTACGTTTTGGTTGCACGGTTTATTTTTCGTGTATTTCTTATAAACTCTTGAAGTTGAACGAGCCCGACCCTCGCGGTTTTAATATTATTTTTCCCACGGTTAGCCTCGGTGTATAGTTTATCTAAGCATAAATCTTTATCCGAACTAAAATTTTACAGATTCTTCGTTTTGTGTCGACCTCCGGTTGATTTGTCGAATTTTGTCAATTGCCAATATTTTCTTACACATCTTGACGAAAGGGGTGGGGATATACTGGGGTTGACTGACACCGTCGCGTGGTTATCATTGGGTTGTGGGTAAACTGGGGTCATCAGGGAGTTAAGTCCCAATCAGGCGTGGTTAGTGCTTTACCATGGAGGTATTATGAGTTTGAAAGTCGTAAAATAAAAAAAAGCATGCTTATATATATTTATAATATTTCCAAACTTGATAAAAATATATTGCGATAAATATTTCTGAACGTGATAATAATGTATTGCGTACTAAAACAAATCTAAATATTTCCGAACATAATAAAAAAAAATGTATTCCAGAATGTCTTAATTGTATACCTGGTATTGTTAGTCGAGTCTACAAGAACTATCTTACAAGAATGATCTGCCCCGCAACACTGATTATTTTCAGTAGCGTAATTCTTTTTATCGTACGTATTATTATTCCACCCTCTTTACTAACATGTCTCAGACGGATGTTTGTGTATTACACTAAACATAATATAAAACTTTTACACTGCGCAATCTCATATGGAAAGAAATAAAACATCAGAAGGTAACCCTACCCATTAGAATTAAACCATTGGTAAAAGTTTATGTGCATACTGGTACCATCTTGCTGAAACATGCACCAAATTCATGATGGTACCGTCTTTGTCAGTTGATAAACGAAGTGAAATAAAACTTTATAGTGAAATGAAATGGAGTTGAATGTCCCATCTCTTTGTATTATAAAAGGGTCTAAGGAGTGATAAAAGGTATGAAGTAAATCCTGCATCACTGAAGGGGTGGGGGCATGGCGCTCGTTGACAAACTACTGCACGGTGAATACAAATGTATGTGTCCGATTAAGTAGTTTATGAACACGACTGCAATTATATTTCTGATAGCCCATGTGGGTGGGGAGCTGTTGCTATCTTTTTATTACAAAAAACGAAACTGTCCCAATCTACCTCAATCCATTACATGGCTGTCCCTCCCCCCTCGTCTTGTTTACACACCAATCACGTGACCAGATATGCAAATAGTACTAGGGTAAGAGACCCACAGAAGTAAACAATAAACAATTCATCTTGTACTGAGACGGGAACACGTTTGTTTGTCATTAAAAGTTTTGAAGGTAAATATTGCTCACAACATTCAACACGAAATACAAAATGGAGTCGTAAATATTTTTGTTCTATCTTTTGAAGCTTGAAAACCGATGTCGTAAATATTATGAAGTAATTTACTGTAAGAAGAGGCTCAATAACAGTATATTTCATCAATTCCCTTACCCCACCCCCCCACCTCCCAAAAGAAAAGTCTAGAAACAATGTCACTTCTTGTTGCTATTTTGATCACTCCCCTCCTCCCTAAGAATGAAAAATCTAGAAACAATGTCTCTTCTTGTTCTTGATACTATTTATTTTAGCTGGCAATATAGATCTTTAAAACTAATAAATTATAACAAATACCAATTCTTTAAATGACATCTAGAAGCATTGATAACAAAACACAACACAAGGTACATATGCATATAACTACTTCTCGTTATTTAAACACGATGTTTCGCAACACATAGTTGCCTGTATGTGTTTCGAAGTAGTTATATCCATATATATCTTGTGTTGTGTTTTTGTTATGAATATAATATATATGGAATAACAATTACTAATTTAATTGGGTAACTAGATTTAAAACATTGAGAGAAAAGTCTTTGAAACGTTGCCGAAATAAATTAGTAAGTTGTCTGCCATTACTATGTGTTTTTGTTTTATTCAGTTACTATACATTGCTATAAACTATTATTGTATTATTTACTAAATATATATTTTAATAAATGTTTATGAATTCTTTAGCATCTCAGTCTTACTTTTGTTTGTTCACTTCCAGAGCAAACCAACAAATTAATCCTCCAGTTAGATTTGATGGATTGATTAAAGTGGTGATGCGATATCAGTCAGATATACAACCGGATTTCCGTTGCATTCAGCCCGCCATCCTCCCACCCGGTTGTATATCAGAGCCGAATTTCGGTTGCATGGCTGTAAAATTAATTCATAATAAATAATTATCATTAAATGCGAATTTAACCGTTCATCTGTAAAATCTATATATTTTAAGAAGAACTTATCTGCCATAAATGTATTAATTTTCAAAACAACAATCCATTTTAATTTCTTTTAATTAATTTTAAGGACCGTTGATTCGTCCTGGTCGGTCACCCTCTGAATCCCCCATTGGACTGAGTGACAGAAAATAAAAACAAAATCTGAATGTAATGCTAATAGATTTGAAATAAACTCTAGAATTAGAAGATATATAATCCTTTAATACTAATATTTCTTCAAGAAAAAGTTGTTTTTGTTTCTTTTCTCAATCAAACAAGTCGCATAACAATTTGAATTTGAATTAAAATATTAAATATACGAAGAAAGTGGCATTTTTGAAAGAAGTCATTTTCCTGAAAGTCGTCAGCAAAGAGAGAGAGAGAGAGAGAGAGAGAGAGAGAGAGAGGGGGGGGGATGGGATTTAACGTCCACGGGACACAAATCAAACTAGGTCATTTCAGGACTAACATATGTTCAATTCTATTTCAATAATTCGTGTGCGCGTAGCGGTCTTTAGCAACGTCAGAAGAAATGGTATATACATAATAAGTGTAAAATATTAATTAGATCGATATCATATCTTTTGAGAAAAATAAAATTTATATATTTTTTTTTAAATTTTGTTAACTGCACACGACCTTCGTGATACTGGATATAAATTTCAACACATAATATGGGGTCTGACTTTGTCAGAATATCACATAGTTTGATATCTGTAACATCTACAATGGGGGATGGGGGGGTGTTATGGTGTTCGGATTAGATTTTTCACGCTAATTATAATATAGATACATCGCGCTAGCAACATTACTATTTTTAATGTCCGGATTAGATTTTTCACGCTTGCTGTTTTAATAACTAATGATAAATATATATGGTGGTTTTCTTTTCGTTCGGTCGTTCATTCGTAGGGTTTTGCGTCCACTATGAAATCAAAAGTACTGTTAATGTCCAGATTTATTATGTCACACATGCTGTTTTAATAACTAATGATGGATAGATAAGGTTGTTTTCGTTAGTTAATGCAGACTTATAAACTGACCGACAAGCTAGGTACTAATATCGTCCGTTTCTACAAGGTGAATCCATCTACACATGGTGATATCGCAAAAAATTTAAACGGTCATTTTTTTTCTAGTTTATAAAAAGATACTTCTCCAACGATTTCAACTAATCTTTGATACATAAATGCTTCCATGAAGACTTAGTGTCAAGGAAATCAGGCTGTCTCGCGGATGTTTATTATAGCGTACACATTTCCACTAATTATGTATTTAAAATGCACGCGTAGACGCACTGACAATAGATATAAACAGTCAAATCTTCACTGACAACACCTGCAAATCAGGGCTGTATTTCTCAAGGGGTCACAGGAAGAACTTAAGTCGTTTCATCAATCTCCGGAGTGCGACAAGGAGAGTCCCTTACTCCACCCCCTTTAGATGCCCCGTGTTAAAATTATGAGTTTCAGTCAGATCCGATTGCTTGCACCTAATCTGGTCTGAGAAGTTTCTGGGCGTTCTTAACTTGTCGGCCATTAAACAGAACGTAATAAAAATCCGAAAGGGACTTAGAAAGAATATCTTATGAATGAAACGTCATTGTGCTGTCGTGTCAAAAATGAAATTATTTATTTCGTGTGGGCATTGTTTAAGATTTAACTGGTGTATCTCGGATCGCTTGTTTTTAGCTTATATTTCATACTTCATTCGTCAATTGTGACTAGTTATTGTCAGTCAGGATTCATTTCATACAATTTCTATAATAGAATCGACACCAAAATACTATTTATCCCCTAACACCACAGATATTAAATACACAATCATTTTTCTTCTTAACAAGAAAAAAATCACATTTTTTTGTTTGCTCTCCGTCTCATGTAGGTCTGTTTTTGTTATTCATAAGTCCCGAAATGTAAATACCTGTAATAGACGTTTTAAGTTTTAATTGAACTTCATCTAAATTATGTAAGCTACTTAATTATCATTCAATAGCTTTACACATACATGTAGTTTATGATTTTCACGATATTAATCGAAGTTTTTAATTCTAGACTCCTATCTTTGATTTAAGAAACTTAAAAGGGTATCATTGTTGAATGTTGTGTTATGGCGGTGTTGAGTGCGCGCGCGCGCGTGTGTGTGTGTGTGGGGGGTCTACCAGGATTGATTTAATAAAGACGGGTATACGCCATATTGTGTGCTATGAGGGCATATTTGCCCGGACAGCGGCGCTGCGACCTACTCTTGTACTTTTAGTACCCCATCCGAACGACTAGACGGCTGACCTTATCACTGACAAGGGGAAACCATGTGGGAAAATCCCGATGAACTTTCTTGGCCAACTCCGGGAGAGTGAACCCGCGACTCCCAGATTAGCAGGCCTGCGTCTTACTCGGCCACCGTGGCTTCCACGAGTACAAATAAATTACACAGATCTTAATAGTGAGTCAATGATAACAGCTATAACATAAACAAATATAACCCCAGAAGACGAACCCACGGACAAAGAACACAATACATGGACATTGCATGTAATAATCAATAAGAGTACTATATCAAATCAAGTGAATAGATCCAGGCCGGCCGTAGACGCCTTCTGTCATACACGGCGTTGATGTATTGTTTATAAGGCATTTAGTGATAGGACTAACATTGAAAAAACACAAACATAACTTTATGGATAACAATCACTAGCAACTTTAATAATGCAACGTTTCAACAAGTGTCCCCTTGTCGTTATCAAACACAGGGTAAACGATAATATGATACAAAAAATCTGGGAGTAAGCATTTAAGTATGCGTCCACATGGAAGATTTGATAATTAGCTGACATTTCGCGCTATAATAGTTAAAAATAGATAATGTAAAGAGAATCTGATAGTTTTAGTCAAATTTCTTCACTCTTTGGCGCGAAAACGGAATTTCAAAAACACTGTAGCCTCGATTGTCATTGCTACCGTTGTTACGATAATAAACAAAGTCTCGATTGTCCACTTTTACGATTAATCAAATTTGTATAAAATCGTACCCATAAGATGGCATCGTAAGTTGAGTATAGTCCTATTAATAAGAGTCTAATTAATGGTTTATATACTACTCAAAAGAAGTTAGGGGTCAACCAATTATTTTTGTTTGACATTTTATTAGACACAGGGAACATGTAAATCAAAACTTTTAAGCACACTTTTGGTCAGAATGAGTTCAATGTCTCAATGTTGAGTCTGTTATGCAAAGCATATGCACTTTTTATACACAACTATTCTGACGATCTGATGAAAATTCGCCATTTTGAGCATAATGAGGTCCAACAAAACTGTCTCAACCACGTGCTCTTAAGCAGTCGACACAACGACGAGGCATGCTGTCGATCAGACGTCGAAATTTCAAGCCAATACCATTACCGTACCACCTCCAAAGCGTTGGCGTTGTCTACCGTTAACATCAGCAAATCTTTCTCCTTGCCGTCTATAGACGCGAAGTCTGCCATCATTGAACTGTAATGCAAATCGGGACTCATCAGTGAAGAGTACCCGCCCCCATTGTCGCCGTCTCCAGTCTCTATGACATGTGCACCAGTCACGACGTGCCCTCCTTAGACGTTGAAGAAGAGGTGGTCGAACCGTTTGTCGTCGAGATCGAATGTTGTGGGCTCGCAGACGATTTCTTATGGTCTGGTCCGATACCTGAACACCACTTGCATTTCGCAGTTCATCTCTCAGACATATGGCTGTAACAACGCGCTGACGTAAGGCCATTTGAATGACTTGCCAGTCTTGACGTTGCGACGTTGATCTTGGCCTACCAGAGCGTGGGCGATTCTGAATTGAATTGGTTGCCTGGAATCGCTGCCATAGTCTCCCAATCACACTCTGGCTACAACCGATTCTCTGTGCCACATTCCTCTCTGTAAAACCCTGCTGAAGCCACGCAATGGCTCTTTCTCTGTCAAGTTCACTTAGCTGACGTCTGACCATGTTGAAATTTCAACTGAGAGCAGCACGGTCATGGAAGGTTTTTTTTATACCAAAACTGTTCAATGAAAATGCACAGTGCACGTGCAAGAACATAATCAACTCCAAAAAGTCGTACCGTACTGCGTTTGGGCAATGCAAACAGTTTTGTAGAGCCTTGTTTTGAGCTCCAGTTTATGGTTTCTAAGGAGACTGTCAAAATCGTTTTGTTTGAAAATGATATATGCCTTGTACACAGGTTTTGTCGTCAGGATATCGTGAACCAATTTTGACACGATTTCCGCCAGTAATTTTATATATATATCTGATATGTGCATAGAGTCATAGACAATTACCTGGTAGAAAAAAAGGTTTGACCCTTAACTTCTTTTATGTAGTATAAAACATTTCAGGTCTAATATGAAATCACGAGTTGGTTAATTAGATTTTATATGGACCTTGCAGATCAGTTTCTATGGCGCTGCACGGTTAGAACTGGGGGTGGGGGAGTCTATTGGCAGACTTTTCTGCACAGGGAGAGAGAGAGATAGTCAAATTTTATAGTTAGGATTCGGCAAAGGGGAGGGAGAGGGAGGTAGGGTTTAACGTCCACTCGACACAAACTAGGTCATTTCGGGACTATCATATGGTTTAATTTTATTTTAATAATTCGCTTGCGTGCAGGGGCCTTTAGCAGTGGGATGAATCCGGAGGACCAAGAGAAAACCCACGAGGTTGGACAGACGACCCTACTCCTTTTCACGTACAACTTGGAGATTCGGAACCACGCCAGTTGACTCAATGACAAGACTGTATGATATAGCGCGCACGTGCTAACCATTCGGCCATAATTAAATCTCTTCCAGGAGTTATTTAAATAACAATGCACTAACTTTTCTGTGCCAACCGGGCTCATGAAGAGGTACTCCTACGACGTAGCATGCTATACAAAGCCACTGTGTCGTAATTAACAATGAAGAAAATATACGTAGTCAACAAATGAACACAAAGTTTGTTTAAATTACCGAGGTCTCATTTTACCACAATTTCACATTTTTTGCCTTTTCGTGGGACAGATCTTCGTGTAAATATAGACCACAATATAGGTATACTTAACATGACATTACTATGTCATAATCCATTGTAATTTCATAGCAGAACAATTTTTACAAGTTACAAAAAAATGACAGCCTATAAAAAAAAGATAGGCGAGTTTTCACCCTTGTGTCTGTGATATGGTAATTAATACGCCACGATTCATTTTCATATTTACACTTGGAATAACAAAAAACCAATTTAAGAAAAAATATATACTTCAAAGTATTAATTGTGTTTATGAGTCGAAGCGGAGAATGATGGTGTATTTATGACAAGTGATCTTGGCAAATTTTAAAATACGACCCATAATTATCACCCGTTAATTTCAATATCTACCGGAACGAAAGAACGCAAATAACATTCATACACGTTCATTAGACAGGTAGATCCAAATATCGGGTTACGTCTAGCATAATATAACGAAACGAATTAAGACGGGTTTATCATTGATATGTATACGTCCCATTAGATAAGATATATGTCGAAAACTAATAAACAAATTTATGATTTTTGGGATCAGATTTCGCGGTATATTTCTAGTCTTTGTTTGATAATCTGGGTTTGATGGCTGTCACAAGATTTATATTATATTATATTATTATGGTTATAGTAATATGCCCTTATCCAAATATATTATCTTTTTGTCCATCTTATGGTGATGTTATTTAGACATTCAAAATTAAAGTGGTGTCGCGGCTTGACTCGGTATTCGGTTCGGCTAAGTTCACTACATATTGTATTCGAATGGTGACGTATCTATTTTATCCACGATTTCATTCGGTAATTCGTACTTATTTGATTGATTTCTTAGTTGGATGCATTTGCAAAGCCTTAATTGCTTTTATTGTTATTACAATCTCTTTATGTAGTGTTGTCTTCGTAATTATTTATATTGCTTGTACCCATTACTATGTTTAATGTATATTAGGCCTACCGAGTAATATATATTAGGCTTACTAAGTACTGTATATGAGACCTACTCAGTAATGTATATTAGGCATAATGCGTAATGTATATTAATGCTTACCCAACAATGAATATTCCTACTGAGTATTATGCATCCGGTCTACTGAGTAATGTATATTAGGCCTACTGAATATTGTATATTAGGCCTACTGAGTTCTGTATGTTAGGCCCACTGTGCATTAGGCCTACTGAATATTACGCATCCGGTCTACTGAGTACTGTATTACTTGATTCGTGGTTTTAAGTATTTTGTCTCTTGTTTTTATCTCAAACACTAGTTTATCAGGCCAACCGGGGTACCGGGCCAAACTGAGTACCGTGCCAAACGCTCTTTACCTGGCCAAACCGGGTACCGTTCAAAACAATTTTTTACCAGGCCAATCGGGTACTGTTTAAAACACTAGTTTACCAGGCCAACCGGGTACCGTTCAAAACACTAGTTTACCGGGCCAACCGGGTACCGTGCCAAACACTAGTTTACCAGGCCAACCGGGTACCGTACCAAACACTAGTTTACCAGGCCAACTGGGTACCGTTCAAAACACTAGTTTACCGGGCCAAACCAGGTACCGTGCAAAACCCTAGTTTACCGGGCTAAACCCGAGTTCCCCGTCAAACACACTAGTTCACCGGGACAAACAGGGTACTGTGACAAGCTGTGACGACGTCCATTTGTTCTCATGTTAGGTCACCATTGTCGTGCGATGCGTTACGATATCATTGTACTTATTGAGGCCACGATCTGGTAAATGCAGATAGGTTCGGATACGTTTCGATACCATCAACACGACTGCTACTCGACTGACCTCAATATATGATAAGACCTGGTAAGACCTGGCCCAAGTTCACAAAGCATTCTCAGACTAAAGTTGAGAATTTTCTCAACTTTCAATCACTGTTTAAGAGAAATATCTTTAATCCAGAAACACAAAACTTTACACATAGTTTCTTATTGATGTATTTGATACATTAAAACAACAAAGGTTTTTTAAAGGGTCATATTTTAGTTAAAATAAGGCGAACAATTTTGAGTAAATTCTCAACTTAGGTCTGAAAATGCTTTATGAACTCGGGGCCAGATTGGATCACCACGATTAGTCCACAATTAAAACAAGAAGGGTTTCCTTTCAGGTTGTAGTCTCCAATAGGGTCAACAGTCTTTATAAAACTGTATTTAAAATGAAACCAAATAAATACAGAAAATCATTCTGTTTTAGTAAGATACATTTCAAAGTCTGACCTAAATCGTTTAACAATGGCGTCGTGTTTAGCTATTTAAGAAAATGCGGCGGAATTCTGCTACAATTTAGTGGTATTAAGGAAATTATTTCGATATATTCAAACATTAGAAGTGTTAGGTACCGATGGCCATTACGTGGGTGTTTTTTTTAAAATAAAACTACCCCAGACCAGGATACACAGTGTCATAAGATGGACAAAAAGATACTATATTTAGATAAAGACATATCTTGTGACAGCCATCAAACCCAGATTATCAAACAAAGACAAGAAATATAAGTTATTAAAATTTCATAGTTTACAATATTTTTATTTTGTCAATGTCTGTGAGCTCCTCCTCAACATCAAAAAACCCATGCAGAATTTAAAAAATATATAATAAAAACCCACTGAGATTCTGGACAGCATGTAAGTTTATATATTATGCAATCTGATTATAATACAGATCTATATTTCGTTTCGTTTTTTATACTTTTGGTGGTCTACACTACATGAAGATCTGAACAATTGTACCGGGAGGTCGCGTCAAGGGTCATACGAGCGACTTTTGACCCTATGACGCCGGACAGAGCACGCCAAGAACTCGCCGTAACATACCGTTTCATTGAGTAATTCCTCACATCAACTAAGAACGCCTGTTTTATAACAGCTCTTCCAGATCCCAGTGTCGTGAAGACAAGTAAAACAAAATTTTGAACTATAAAAAACGAAACGAAATAAGATCTATGTTATAATCAGATGATATATTATGTTATGAAATACTGTTACAAAGAAGAATAACCACGATGTTATAAACTTTCCACAAACTTGTCAATAAATCATCTTTCTGTGGTGGGTTCTTGTTAACTAATTGTATGTCTAACAACCATTCTACACCGATAAATAATATCACTCATATCACTTAAACAGGCAATTGGTACAAATCATAGTTTTAGATCGGTAATAAAGATATTTAACATAAAACATCGACTATAATATTTCTAACTTGCTTTGATATTTAAAACCACTTTATGCAATAATTTACGGTTCGGTTATTTCGTAAGTGAATATAATAATTGAAAAATATATCTTAAGATTAAAAAAAATAATCAGTTATGATTTCATTTTTAATTTGATAGATCAGTAGTTGAGATACCTACTTAAAAATAACTTGACTTTGGGGTTTCTACAACTATATATTTAATAGACTAATAAATTGAAGTGGGGTTTAACGTCTTACAATTCTGCACCAGTCGATGCATTGAAAACATGCCTTCCAATTCGAATCCAAACTGTCGGGGGTTCTGTAACGTACACGCGAATGTGTACACGGGACCCGGATATGCATTCATTAAAAAGACTAAACGCCGTTTCTTGCCGAACCATCTTTTCAGAACCACTGACATGAGGAAGTCAGGGTTGTAAATCTAAAGTAACTTGCTCGTCAAACACCAGGATCAACCCAGTATCCCCAGATTAGTGAGCCAACATCTTACGCACTGAGCCACCGTGGTTCCCAATTTATAATCATGAAAAAGGAACAGTGCTCTAACAAAACTTACAATATAATTTTTTAAAAATTAAACATCCCTCAGAACCTTCCTCCCAACATAGTCGTGCCAACGCTAAACTCAAATTTAAACAATTCGAAAATGTCTGTGACTATCCACATGTTGATATTCTATATCCAGTCACCTCTCATTCATACAGATTTGTATCCAGGTCAAAAAGTGACAAAACACATAATTTAATGTCGCCAAATTCTCATAGATTAATTTTACAACTTTAAGTCTTGATTTCGTCTACTTTGTCCAATTACAGAACGAAGCTTATTAAGCGTTTAGGTGTAAGGTCAACTTCTTCAGTTCCAGTAATAGTAATACACCTCTCATACAATACACGTCATCTCTCTTTCTATGACGTATTAACAGGTGTCCTGAACTTTGACCTGCGAATATTGTCATCTATTGAAAGTGTGACCCGCTGAAGGCAGAACGTGTAATTTAACCCTTGATTCTCACCAGCCCCAGGTCAAAAGTTTTGCTCCCTTTTACGCTAATCCCCTATATCGGCCAGTCATCTCCCGCAAGGGGTTAATTATCTCTGTTTAAGGATCAACCCGGTCCCTAGTGTTTCAGTTTTCTCATTAGTCTTTCAGTGTCAAGAAATAAAAAATATGATTTATTGTTAAATATTCGATTTCGTCAAATTTGATCTGGCTTATAGAGCGGATAAAGGGATTAATTTCTACCAACTCAAAGAAAGGAGATATGCAGCTAAAAGGACTGCTGTATTAAATCAAATAAATCTGATCGTGTCATTTCTAAAAAGGGATACTATCAATACTAGATATGTTAAAGAAGAGAAGTGGAATTTTTTAGGTATTAAAAGTGCGAGTATTTTGTATTACTTATTCAATAAGTTACTGAAAGGAGTTGGGGGTGGGTGGGACAACTTACTTTCAATAATCCCACTCTACGGACATAGCGGCGATTTATACTTCCCTTCTAAGAACTGCAACTATCAATTGATATTTCACGTGGAAAATTGTCTAAGTGAAATCCTATCATTGAACAGGGCAGAAAACAATTAAAGAACGTATCTATATGAAATATTCTATTAGGTGAAAGGCGCTCTACTGGCGGCTGTATCCAAATAGTTTCTAGCCAATTGTAAGCTTCCCCAACACAATCGCAATCGTTATTTCTCATTGTGTGTATGGGTGCGTGTATGTGTGTGTGTGTGTGTTGTGTGTGTGTGTGTGTGTGGGGGGGGGGGGGGGTAACGCGCTGTATCATAAGGTCCTGACATCATTGGGCAAGTGGCGTGGCTTCGATTCCCCGCTTCGCGTACGTTTTCTCTTGGTCCTCCGGTTTCCACCCACCGCTAACGACCCCTACGCGCAAGCAAAGTAATGAAATAAAATTGAACCATATGTTAGTACCGAAATTATCCACTTTGTGTCAAGTGGACGTTAATCTCCCGCCCCCTCTCTCTCTTCTGTGTCCGAGCATCGCATACAATCCGAGGGTGTCATACATGTCACATCGTAGGATACTCCACCCCCTCATTCTAACATATAAACAATAACTCGATATTAAAGCACAATCGATGGATAATCTCCGCGTTAAATTTCATTCGGATTTAAATTAAAATTGGACCATAAAAATGTTCAGCGAAACTTTAAGATGGCCTCGACTCGTTTATAAGGATTATAGACGGAACGGCCTTAACAAACATTAGATGCGGACAGAAATCCCCACGAATGAACGCAGGGTTTAATTACTACCAGGGAATTTGTCTAAGAGACCTTTTAGTGACCACTATTATTTACAGTATTCGATCCCTTGTTAACCATTGAATATACAGATCACCAAACCAATAATTAAAGGCTTTATAATATATTGTGTTCAATATCATCCGTTAAACCCCTAACTAGCTTATTAGATATCAGGTAAATGGCGGGAGGAAATCGTTACAGTGGACAGGTGGCTATTACCTGATCAAAATATTACAATTTAACCAGGTGATCACCATAACAACCAGGTAGTCTTATACATTGTTTTGTTCTAAGATCAAAACATCAAGCTCAAATCTGACAAATTAATTACATGTCAATTCACTTTTTCATCAATTTATCACAAAAAAAAATGTTTTAATTATATTAATTTGTCAAATTTCTTTCAAGTGAAAAATATTAATTTATCAAAATTTCTTTTAAATAATAATAATATTAATTTATTAAATTTCTTTTAAATAATAATTATATTAATTTATCAAATTTCTTTTAAATAGTAATAATATTAATTTATTAAATTTCTTTTAAGTAAAAATAATATTAATTTATTAAAAATTTCTTTAAAATAATATTATTAAATAAATAAAAATCTACAGCACCGTGGACTTTTCTTGCCGACCACTAATTTGTAATTGCACACATGAGTGTAATTTCTCGATGTCATTTTTAGTCGGCAATATTTAGTGGTGGACTTGAATACATTTTGTGATGGATAATTTAACGTAGAGCTGGATAAACAAGACATGGTTTATTATCGCACAAAATCAAGTAATGACGTTCGAGGTTTCTTTAAAATTGAATCTGCTCAGAGTGAAATGTTCAGCATACTCTGTTTTTATTATCTATTTTGTTTGACTATTTTAGCGACAACGGTCAGCTCATAAACTAATTCTACCTAATCCCGTTGAAGTATTCAATCGAATTAAATAGGAGCCCACGGAAATGTTCAGCGACACATAAAGATGGCGAATGTTTGTGGCCTCACAAACGAACAAACCAAAAACGGACATAACTTGTAATCAAAATAAAAACGACCCGTTAAATATTTGTTATTTAATAAGAATCCAAAATTTGAAATCTATTTGGTCGTTTCGATTAATGTGAACTTTCCGTCCATTCTGACTAATGATGTCGAATGTTGCAAAGCTTTCATTTTATCTTGGCAAATACTGAACGGATTTTACCCATTTTTGAACTGATATTACTTTTGTTGATTTCACTTTCTCCATATTGTTGTTTACATGACAAAACAACACCAAATCCCCAACTGACTTTCAGAAAACAAAAACAGAATTCGCACTGAACATGACTCAAAACGTTTCGACAGATTAGTTAAATTAGTGCACAAAATACGACAACGAAATATAATTGATGATCCCCATGAAAACCGACAGGCCGAGATATATCCCATGTTTTCCTAAAATGATAAATAGATATACAGGTGACTTACCTAAACTTCTGTCATCTCTGAAAAAAACCAAACTTGCAGTGGTCCGGCACCATGCCTTAAGCGCATAGGTTATATTGACAACTACGTCATGCCCTTTGGGAAGTTTACGCCTACAGTAACAATAGCGGAAGTGCTATGAACCCGGTAGCTTTTGTCACCTTTCCTTTTTTTTGTTAAAAAACCATAAGTTCCTGGGGGTCAACCATTCATCAAATACGGTCAACCCACGATATTATGCCCAATTGATTTATTATTAATGACTTAACGTCATTTTTCAGTTTTAACAAGACTTCCGTTAAACACTGTTATGGCTTTATAATAAGCTCAAACATTTGTCAAAATCAGAAATTTACTATCAAAATAATGAGCACGTGAAATATATCGAATATAACCGATAACTGTTTTCTTTTTTTTACTAGTGATGAAATTTTACAAATATGTTTTTATTTTATTGGTTTGGTTTGAAATGAAGTAGGTTAAACGTTTTTCGTTTCTGCACCAAACAAGTTATTGAAGACATACATAACTGTACTATGAGGGAGATCTTGAACAACCTCCAGGTCCAACTGTTAAGGTACGAGTCTCGTCCCATCTGTACAATTAGACTCTGTTCATAGGGGACACAATGCTAGCAAATCCCAAGGATGGCACTAGCGCCTAACACAACACTATGTCTGCCGATATGAAAGCAAATTTTAATGCTTCCATTATTGTGTTGTATGATAAGGCTATCATGTCTTGGAACCAGACAACAAAGGAACAATAGCGAGTACCACATGCATCCATAACCCGAATCGTTTGTAAGCGGGGTGCTCTGAATCTTTAGGGACACACAAGACTAATATCGCCCGAAATTTAACTCACGCATTTGGTGGTCGCCATCTTGTTTGGCACGTGAATCTTCGAATAGTTTTGATACTCCTCTCCTCGGCGGCAATAAATGTCTGGGCGAGACATGTGTGGGCCGAATGTGGCTGGTCGAGACACTAAGCGAAATTAAATTCGTTATTGAGGTTCCGCCCGAATGATTCGCAGTAAACAATAGGAAATCACATAGCTAACCACAGAAGTTCACATAGCTAACAATAGGAGTTCACATAGCTAACAATAGGAGTTCACACAGCTAACAATAGGAGTTCATATAGCTAACCACAAGAGTTCACATAGCTAAGAATGGTGGTGGGACGCCGCGGGATAGTGCGGTTATAAACTCTAGCGATTCATTTTGTGTGGTGAACGTTTGGTCAGCTGCATTGAAATAGAGATGTTTTTGTCTGTCAGGATGCACTGTGGTGCGGATTGCATTTCGTTGTCGTTTTCTGGGTTGGGGTGGATCGCCTCGGGCTAAACAAAGCTCTTTAACTACGTCATGGATATCCTGGTGTCATTAAGCGTTTGGTACCGTTTGGAGGAGTTCCTTTAGCTAACAATAATTGGGTTTAATGGTACAGTTTGAAGAAGTTACTATAATTGGATGGTACCGTTTGAAGAAGTTACAATAATTGGATGGTACCGTTTGAAGAAGTTACAATAATTGGATGGTACCGTTTGAAGAAGTTACAATAATTGGATGGTACCGTTTGAAGAAGTTACAATAATTGGATGGTACCGTTTGCTTAGAAAGGATCGGTGTACCACGCAGAGCATGTAACTACTATATAGATTCCAATTTGAAATGATTTTCATTAAGCTTAGCATATCATAAATCATAGTCATAGTTCACGGTGGTAGTGATCAAGGCATTAGATTCAGTCTCTCGTCATCTGGGAATGGCTGTCATAATTTTCCAGGTTAAGTATGGCAATGTAAGGGAATCAAAAGCTGAAGACATGCCCCATCCAGGATGTGGCGTTTATTAACGTGTAAGTTTTCCATTGTTCTCCTGGTATTGTTATAAATAACACATCGTCTGCTATTATTTATTCTTATGATGACAGAATACCAAGTACTGCATTTTGTGCCTGCTTATAGCAGGTATATCGTCACTTGTGAATTTCGAAATTTATTCAATTAGCCAATAGAATAATGAAAATTTACACTTCCGGTTTTTATGAACTTGTTTGACAGCTGAGAGAGACATAGAGTGGGGGGTATCGCAGACACGATTCTAAGAAACCAATGGCCTGGAAATCGGGGAGTTCAGTGGAACAACTTATCGTCAAATCACAGAAAGATCACATGCATTTAGCTGCCCGTAAACCCACTGAATACCGCTTGTGGTCCTAGGAACCCAGATCTCATTGAATAGTTACATGTATTTAATTCTCTATAGCCTCACTGAATACTGCTTATGTTCCTGGGAACCAGATCCTCATCGAATACTACTTATGTCCCAGGAAGTCTGAATTCCTACCGAAAACTGGTTATGTTCCCGGTAGCCTAAATCCCTACCGAATACTGCTGATGTTCCTGGGAGTCCAAATCCCCATTGAATACTGCTGATGTTCCTGGGAGTCCGAATCCCCACTGAATACTGCTTATGTTCCTGGGAAACCAACGAAGCCTGCTGATGTTCCTAGAAATCCAAACTTTCACTGAATACTGCTTATGTTCCTGGGAACTCGAAGCCCGAAAGTTACAGAATACGGTGTGATAAAGTCACTTGATAGGAGTGACGCTCAGGTCACTGAGAAGGGGGAACTCTCAAGTGTTCCCGGGTTGACTATACTAAACCTCGATGAATGTGGCGTGGGGTACTGAATAGCTGGATTCACATCCGCCCCACTTGTCAAAAATATAATTGCTGCCTGGTCGTGTGGATTGTGGGGGTGGGGTGAGTGCACACAATCAAGCCTTTGCCTGTTGGAATTAGATGGATGTTAGTATTATAGCTCTCCTCCTCCTTGGGGTTGGTCATGTGAATATACTAAACAAATATATGTTAGTCCCAAAATGACTAAATTATACTATTCAAAAAAAGTAGGGGATATTTGATTTTGGGGCATAATACTAAAATATGCAAATGGCTACGAAAAAAGTCACTATAGAACCTAACAGAAGAAACATTTCCAGTTACATGTGACGCCCAAACGCACCAATAGCTACCGCATGGAATGCAGGTGATGCTTGGGATCATCATGGGGGTCCAACCCAAGATTTGCACGACTCTGACTTCGAATGTTACAGTCATTGTGGCATTGAATTCCAGGGTGGAAACATCAGCTTAATTGTTTTAGTGACCAGAAAACAAATTTTGATATGCATCGGCTTCCCCAAAACGAAAGGTTACGTGCCCTTGGCATGCTACAGATCGGCACAACACAGGCGGTTGTGGCGCGGACGATGAATGTTTCTCAGTCTGTCATAAGCAGGCTATGGTCCAGATACCGTGATACACAATCTGTACAGGACAGACCACGCTCAGGTCGACCAAGGGCGACAACTCAAGCCCAGGATCGATTTATCCGTACCTCGGCCTTGCGAAATCGTGTCATCACAGCAAATCAGATCAGCGCTCGTCTTCAAACAGACACTGGTGTGAGAGTGAGTGGCCAGACGATTCGGAATCGACTGCATAGGGGTCACCTTCGCGCCGGACGTCCTCGCGTGATCCCTTGTTTGAGAGATCATCACATTCAGGCAAGACGTCGTTGGTGTAGGGATCGTCAACACTGGGATAATCGACGCTGGAGCAATGTGATGTTTTCAGATGAGTCAAGGTTCACTGTTGATTTTTTGGACAGACGTAGGGGGGTGTGGCGTCGTCGAAACGAGCGCTTCCAAGACGTTAACGTCATCAGACATGATCGATTTGGGGGTGGTTCTGTTATGGTGTGTGGAGGCATCACTGTTGCTGGAAGAACGGCTTTACATGTTGTTGCAGGGCGTGTTACAGGCCAGTACTACCGGGACAACATCTTGGCAGTCCATGTTGTGCCGTTCGCACGACGTCATGGCCGCCGTTTCATCTTCCAGGATGACAACGTAAGATGTCACAGGGCCAGGATCGTTACAGGTTACCTCAAACAACAGAACATCACCACATTACCTTGGCCAGCACTGAGTCCCGACCTCTCCCCCATCGAGCATGTCTACATGCTTTGACAGAGGTTAAGTCAACGTCAACGACGTCCTGCCAATGTCCAAGAACTTGCTGCTGCGTTGCAACAGGAATGGGACAATCTGGACCAAAATGACCTTAGACGTCTCATTAGGAGTATACCACGTCGGATCAATGCTTGTTTGGCAAACAGAGGAGGATTTACCCGTTACTGACTTTGTTGTGATGCTGTGGTAGCTTTGCTGTTTGACCCCGGGTATCATTTTACCCTTATAATGGTCAGTCTGTGCCTTACTTAGTCTAACGATTATTTGGAATAAATCGATGAATGTCAACTTCATTTCATTTTGTCATTTGTTTCTTCGTCAGTTTCATTAGGTGACTTTAATAACACTTAAAAATCAAATATCCCCTACTTTTTTTGAATAGTATATATTGTTGACGACACGCTCAACGTCATCTCTTGGTCTCTTGGCTCACGTTTTGAATTAAGAACACTATTGCTGCTTTAAAATGGCTGACAACAATTCTCGTACTTTAATAAAATCGCGGGTTTATTTAAAGTTTTAGTTTGTTTTAGATGATTCACAATCGGGAAAAAAGAATATCGCTGGCAGAGAAAACAATAGTTTTTAAGCGATGGAATATGCATTATATTTGGTCGTGTTTATCATGCATTTATGGAGTATTATCCTAGAATTATCAAAGTATTATGGTGAATTATGAACTATAAAGAAATGTTTTTTAGAGGATATTAAAAGGATTTGACAGCTTGAGTTATATACAAGACCTTCATTGTAAAATAATAACTCGATGATGTTGGTTATATTACAATAGATGAGTTGTTATATTCTTTACTTAAAGATCTCCATGTTGGCTGTATGTGACAGAAATGTAAGGTTTCATACCCGAGTCAACATGGAAAACTTAACTTCATAACCTTGTTGGGTTAACATCGGTTGCAGCCCTCGACATTTATCTTACCTATATGTTGGTCGGCACGAAAAAACAACTTTCAATTCCCTGGGAAATTCTCGGCTCCGTATTTACCTTTCATTTCGGCATCCATGTATTTACTTGTGGCACAATTATGATTCAAATATTAACATATTTAAACGATGGTATAACAGGATTTTTATTTTCAATATTGAAGGCGTACTCCTGTTTGCTAAAGGCAACACTGTTAATTATAATACTGTCTATATTGGTTTAAGTAAATGGACGAAAAGAAATTAAGTAAATTTAGAGATTGTCAATATACATATCACAATTAAAATAATCAGTAACATTTCCGGCTTTGTATGCTTTTCTATTTTAGCTATGTTTGAAACATGAAAGAAGTTGTCCTCTTTCTAAATATTATCGTCGAACAATTGAGCAATTATTTGAGAATAAAATATATGACATAACCTTTTTTTTTGTAAAGGATGTGAGTTTTTAAAACTGTTTATTTAACTATGATGTGTTTGCTTGGTATAGAATGTTGGACGTTAAAATAATATCATGCGAGGGGGTTAGGATTAGGAGCAATTATCTGATGGGGCTAATCATCGGATACCAGCCATTGAAATTTATTGTCCGAATACTATACTGGGCTTTGCTTGGCTGCCCTCTTTCGCTCGCTGAGCCACTGACGTCCTCTAAAATGGACACCGTGGTAGAACAACCGTGTTTATAATCCGTAAAGTAAAACAAAAATCCACCCAAATTTGTGGTAATGTGCTGGCACCCAAACCTTCACCGGACGGCCCTCTTGAATTTACGAAATGGAGCGTTTTTGTTGTGAAACTTGGCATATAGTTGCGTCCTCCGCACATCTAATGGAATTGTTATGACTCTGGCTTCTTAACAGCAACACTTTATACCCCACTAGACCATAATGTCGTGATTATCAACATTTCCCGTTCTGTTGAATTAAAAATTTTGTTTTTCAGAGAATTGAGCGTTTTCATTGCGCCTCCGTCTATATCTGCTCATGATGTGGTTTCCTTGCTCTTGTCAGTGCACGTAAGAGGTCCGTTGGAATTCGGTGTAAGAATAGACCATAGTGCCGCTGCCCGGGCAACATTTCCAACATAGCACACTGTATGGAGCATGCCTAGTCGAAGCAGAACAGTAGGATTCAATATAAGAGTAGGCCATGGATGGTGCCCGGGCAAAATTTCGCTCATATGCCCGTCTTCATTAGCCCAGCATAGGAGCAGAAGAATAGGACGTTAAAGTTGCAATTTCATATTTTTAAGTTATATTTTTAAAATGTATTAAAATAAAGCCCTTAAATAGATTGTATCTATAAACAGTCCTACCTTGTTAAATAATAATCTAATTAATCCTATAATTCACGATTGCCAATTGAGAAATTGGCAAAAATATCATTTTCAACTTCAAATTCAACGTTTGAAGATAGCTAGTGCATGGGGGTAATGGAAAAACAAGGCAGTAAATTGTGTTATATTTCCTGTGTCAATGATATTTATGCCTGGAAAATAATGCCCATGATCGTATAATAGTGAGTTGACAACCTTTTGAGCAAAAGACATAAAAATAATTACGTTTTGAATTTCATTGAAAATATGAAATTCCCGCTTTAAATTCCATTTCATTTATCTGCTTTGACAAAAGACAGCTTATCAACAATCGGTTGAGAATCTCTTCCTTTTATTTTTACTTTGATTACATAAACTTTTATATTCTGTAGATCGAAACAAAAACCCGCCACAAACCATTACTAATCTGCGATAATCCCCGTATTTAATCCCTCTGGTCTTTCTAGAAACAAACAGCGGATGAGTTCGATAGGCCGATACCCCACACCTGAAGTATAACTATATGGCTACATTTCTTCCATTCAATACAATATGTACTTGTGTTAGCTGCTAGACCGATCTTAAGTCATTTTTAATGAACTGGCCCCAAGTTCACAAAGCATTCTCAGACTTAAGTTGAGAATTTGCTCCACTTTTAATCACTGTTGATCCAGAAACACAAAACTTTGCATATAGTTTATTATTAGGGTATTTGATACATTAAAACAACACAACGTTTATAAAGTGTTATATTTTAGTTATAATAAGGCAAACAATTTCGAGTAAATTCTTGACTTCAAGTCTGAGAATGCTTTGTGAATTCGGGACCTTGTAAAGTTGCAACAGCCAGACAGGATATTCTCTAGAAAGCACCAATAAAATTACATTCAGTGTTTAGAGATGGGTCCTTCGCATCCAGTCCATCATAGGGTGTTGTCCAATGACAAGTTGACGTAGTCGAATTCCCTTTTATATTCGAATTAAATATTTGCGATTTTATGTACTTTTACTTTTTTCACTACCATGTTGCGATTGTGTTGTGTGTCTGTGATTGATATTGTGTTGTGTGCCGTTTGTCTGTGATTGTGTTGCGTGCCGTTTGTCTATGATTGATATTGTGTTGTGTGCCGTTTGTCTGTGATTGTGTTGGGTGCCGTTTGTCTGTGATTAGATATTGTGTTGTGTGTCGTTTGTGATTGATATTGTGTTGTGTGCCGTTTGTCTGATTGAGATTGTGTTGGGTGTCGTTTGTCTGTGATTGAGATTGTGTCGGGCGTCGTTTGTCTGAGATAAAGATTGTGTTGGGTGTCGTTTGTCTGAGATAAAGTTTGTGTTGGCTGTCGTTTGTCTGTGATTGAGATTTGTTGTGTGTACGCGATTATGTTGTGTGTATGATTGTGTTTTGTGTATGTTACAAATTGTGTTGTGTGTATGATTGTGTTTTGTGTATGTTACAAATTGTGTTGTGTGTATGATTGTGTTGTGTGTGTGATTGTATTGCGTGTATGATTGCAATTGTGTTGTATGTATGTCATTGTGTTGTACGTTGTGTGCATGATTGCAATTGTGTTGTATGTATGTCGTGCTGTACGTTGTGTGCATGATTGACGCAGGAGGGAGTCGCACTGGAAAATCCCGGGGAACTGTCTCGGATATCCAACACCGAAACCATGACGTCGGTATGCCCACATCAAGGATGTGTGGTGGGCGGGTGGGTGGCCGAATGGTTAGCATGTGCGCGCTGTATCATAAGGGCTGTTATTGAGCTAACTGGCGGTGTTTCGATTCCTCGGTTGTACGTGACAAGGAGTCAGGTCGCTTGTCAAACCTCGTGGGTTTTCTCCAGGTCCACTGGCTACTCCCACTGCTAAAGATCCCTACGCGCAAGCGGATTATTGAAATAAAATTGAACCACATGTTAGTCTCAAAATTGACATGTTTTTGGTCGAGTGGAAGTTAAAACCCATTTTTCTTTTCAAGGATAAGCGATATCCTAACAAGAATGTCCTAAACCAGAGGTATTCCAACCCTAATATCAGCACCTTAAACCCTTGATTACGGATGGACGGGGGGAATGCTCACTAGTGCGGTTTCACTAGTCCGAGGGTTCATTAGCACCGATAGCTATATTAGGGTTAGAGTTCATCAGTCCACCGATATCTATTATTAGGTTTAAGAATTTGGGGGGAGAGGTCAAGTCTCCACATAAGCACTGACCTAGGATGATGAGAATTTGGTTCGTGATATTTCCTACTTTAATTAATTAGAGTTCATCAATCCACTAATATCTATTATAAGGATTGGGTTAGGTTTTATTCATACCCACAATTACAGTATTTCTTATTGCGGTGGCCCAGTGAACCCCGCTGCGGACAAGGATACTCTCATTTCACAGTGGAAACCGTTCTTATCAAAGTAAAATGCACGTGGTAGATATATTGAATAATATCATCTTTTATTTCCTGATATTGTTGACTTAAACTCAGCTTGTCATCTCCACACAAACCTCAAAAATATCGAATAAAAGAACCGGACATCCCCACAAATATTTCAGTCTATTTGCACAAACATGACATTTTGTCGAAATTCATGAACTTTGAAAAAAAAAAAAATAATCAAAAAAATCCGGATCTTGGAAAAAATTAATAAGGTACAAAATGGTCATTTTGAAAAAGTTATTCAAAATTTGTTTACCTTTGATAAGATATTTTCTTTTGCTTTTTTAAGTGCCATACGTCGAGTGTCACTTATTAGCCATTTTGTTTACCGTTGAACATAAAATTTAAACAAGGGAAAAACAGTATTGATGTGTGCACTGTATTTTCCTTTTTCATTTTGTCAACATCACAAAATAAACACATTTTAGACAAATACATGTCGACAAAATCTCCAAATCTTCTTTCTTTTCAACTACAAATCTTGAAATATTGCTTACAGACTTTTTTCTTTCTGATAAAGCAAACATGTTCTGACGAATATTAAAAACATGGCCATCTTATAATATTGATATTACCGGGATTTTGGCGTCTTAAATATGGAACGGGTTTACGTTCGCACGAGATATTCAGAAATTCCGAGATTATGAACACGTGATCATAGATCATTTGACGCACGCGCAAGATCGCCAACAATTTGAATGCGAGACTTTTAGTATTAGAAAGTTATAAGTCGGGTTGTAGAGAGATAGATTTAAAGGAGCATACCTTTCAAGATGGAGGGATCATGATGTTGACATAATTTGTTTACTTTATAGAGAGCAAACAAGATATCTCTATAACATCCGGGTATTATTTCTCCTGTCCTTATCTGAAACCAGGCCATCAGATTTCCGATTTTTATTTATTTATTTTTTTTATTTTCAGCTCAGACATATCGATGTTGGTTTACGTGGTATGATGCACCGCCAGTGATTACAAGTCTCGAATAATGAAAAATTGAATGATTAAATAGATGCAATCTAGGGTTAACAAACTACAGTGGTTACCGTTAATTAAAAGGTGATCGGAGGTTGAACGTGTGCGTTTTAAACCTTACAGTCTGCCATTGAGTCATGTAACGTTGTTACTATCCCAGATCGGATGTGGCAAGTAGTATGTGCCCAATACGAAAGTATTTATACAGTGGTTATTTCCAGTAAAATTGGTATATATGGAAAGTATAGATGTCCAATCTTATTTGAAAAATACTTGATTACACGAACAAAGAAATTAACAGAAAATAATTCAAAAAATTACTTAGGCCTAAATGAACATCAAGTAATGGCAAATACAATCTGAAAACTTGACCCGCCCTCAATGAATTTAGTTTACAAACATGGCTTCTAAAAAAAATTTTTCTAAAGTTTGGGTTATCTCCCGGAGAATACAACTTTTTGAGAGGGATTTGAAGCACAATTGTGATAGATTAATTAGTTTGAAAATGTGTTTAGACCAAATCACACAGTTTGAACGCGGAAAAGAGTCTCTAAATACATCTTGTATAAGTCTTCTATTTATTTCATAAGTACGCGTTTATTACATTAATACATACAACCTTGCGGGATTTCTCCACGCACTTCAGTCTTCCATAACTTATCTAAAAACCACGAGCCAAGTATTGAAAAAAAAACCCAACTCGAATACCCTAATGTCGTAGCGGGCGTTCCGGGCCTCATTCTGCCTCGATATTCTGTATCATGGGCGTTAAGTAATACTTCTGATTACGAGTATTCTTTACTGATAGTTATTCAGGAACCACATTGCGACTGGGATAGTTCATCTCCCTCCTTCCCCCTCTCTCTCTCTCTCTCTCTCTCTCTCTCTCTCTCGTGTAAGGTAAATGCCAATTGTTGACTAGTAATAATCTGAAGGGGACAGGGAAACACATATAAGGTCTACGGATATTCTTTACGCAAGGACCATATTGAGACTGTGATAGTCCCCCCCCCCCTGCATCTCTCTCGCTCTCCCTGTCTCACCCCTCTCTCTCTCTTGTAAAATACACGTCGATTGTTGACTCAATAATAATCTGTGTACAAACAACTAGTCGGACGTACAACTTCTTTTTCTTTGTAAATAACCTCTCTCGTCTTTTGTCACATTGTTTATACACAAGTCATATCATAATACTTGTTGAAAATTCTGTATTCTTTCGTTTATTCTGCCAATGTCGTATTGTCTGAAGGTAAATAGTAGTGGTATGATACCGCGGCTCCACACGAATATCACTCCGCTAACGTGACAGCAACGACCCTTCCTGTTATTTCAAACTCCTGTTCAAATATTACAGCTCAATTTTTAACATGCTCAAGTCAAATCATTTATGTGACTTCATAAACCTTCAAACATCCGTCGTTTGTCACTCTCTTGAAATAATACAATTTTATATGGGATTGTTCATGTGAATGAAAGTCACGTGATCTGACGTGGGACTAGTATGTATCAATGGACTTGGGATCCCCATTCTGAAATCCGAGAGAGATAGAAAGAGGGGGGAAGGTAAACATCCACTCGACACAAACTATGCCATTTTGGGATGGTTTAATTTAGTGGGGTAAACCGGAGGACCCAGAGAAAACACACTAGGCTGGACAAATGACCCTAATCACTGTTTATGATAAATATCTTTAATCCAGAAACACAAAACTTTGCACATAGTTTTTAATTGATATATTTGATACATTTAAACAAAATTTTTATAAAGGTCGAACAATTTTGAGTAATATCTTAACTTAAAGCTGTAATTTCATATTTTTAAGTTATATTTTGAAAATGTATTACAATAAAGCCTTATAATAGATGGTATCTATAAACAGTCCTACCTTGTTAAAGAATAATCCTATTAATCCTATAATTCATTATTTACATTTGAGAAATTGGCAAAAATGTCATTTTCAACTTCAAATTCAAACGTTTGAAGATAGCTATTGCATGATTTTTAAGTGTGGAAAATAATGCCTTTGATTGTATAATAGTGAGTTGACAACCTATTGAGCAAAAGACATACAAATAAATTTGTTTTGACTTTCTTAGAAAATATGAAATACCCGCTTTAAGTCTGAACTTGGGGCCTGATTTGTTATTATTTGTAGGAGTGTAAATATTAATCAGGTTAGATATTGCCCGGGGCTAATATTTCATTTATTTATAAACCAGATTAATCTAAAGATATGACAACCAACAACCTGGGCGGGTGACCATTACACCGAGATTACATTCTATCAATATGAATTCCATTGATTCGCTAATTCACAGATTCCAACCAAGTGAAACGAAATGAAAATGAAATAAAATGTGGTTTAACGCCCTCTTGTTCTGCATACGCCATATAATGTGCTGTGCGGGAAATTTTGCCCGGGCAGCGGCGCTGCGGCCAACGCTTATATTGAATTCCAATTGCCACGGGATATTTTACGTGCACGCCAGTGTGTACACGGGACCTCGATTTTTCGTCCCATTCGAATGACTAAACAGCCGTCCTATTAGTCGGTGCGAAAAATCTGGATGAACATTCTCGGCCAATGCAGGGATCGAACATCCGACCTCCAGGCTAGCGAGCCAGCGACTTACTCACTTAGCCACCTTGGCCCTACCAAGTGAAACACGTTAATTTAAAATTTGTGACACCCATTTGGGAACCTTTGAATTATATTGTCCTGTATGAGTTCATCTTAATATTAGAAATTTAAAACATATCCTACATCACAAAGTGGAAGCAATCAGTAAAGGCTGATTCACAAACGACAAAATAATTTTAAAAACGTATACAATTCATTAAGCAGACATAAACGACTGACGTTCAATTTGAACTGTTCACGTATTTCACCGAACATAATTGATCAGAAAGAACAATATTTGTTTTCATGGCATTAATATCTGACCTTAGAACTATTTTTGTCTATTTCAATGCTTTAAAAAACAATTTTAAATGGCGCCAGACGCCCCTTTGAAATGGCGCCTAGAAGCCGTTAGAACCATTTTCCCTAAGTGGAAAAGAAATGAAATGGAGTTAGGTTTAACGTCCTACTCTCTTACTACATCCGGCTTAATAAAGAATGGAATAAGCTTGATACATTCGGTTCACCCAATGTCCACATTCTGATTGAAACAATGTGTTGTTGACGAGACATTAAGCTCAACGCCTGTACAATCCAAAGATTTTAAATTTTAATCTGTCCTTTCATTACCTGCACATATCACTATTTACATTTCCGGTTAGAAAGGGTTTGAGGGGAGATAACCGTAATTATCAAATTAATTAAAAACTCATCTAATTCTTTCATCTTAACTGCCATTTTTGGAGAAAGGATTAAACGTGATAAAATCCCATCACGCTCTGTCATCTGTCGCTATTGTTGGCGAGTAGTACAACTTAAAACATTGATGGAATATCGAGTAATTTGCATGTTGGGATTGCTGTGTCTGTTCTTATAACTTATTAACCAGTTGAGTAATGATATAGCCCGATGGATATCATGTTCTATTCTTCACCATGATTACAACCGGCGATTGCTAACTTTCTATTATTTTTGCATACCCATTAATGGTTTCCTGTGATCGCGTGAAGCGGCATATAGTTTTATTTAAAGTTTTTCCATGAATAGATGCTCGTCAGATAAACATTCATCTGCCCAAACATTTGTATTTTTTTTCACATTAACGTATGTTCGAACATCCAGGTACTTTTATACAAATGAGTCAAGGTGTCTCACGGTCTCCGACAATGGCGAGGTTTCGATCCCAGTCTGTCTAATCTGTCCTCCAAGGTCTAAAGACCACTACAAGGAACCGCATAATTATTTAAATACAGTTGTACAATACATTTGTTCCGAAACAATTCGATCTCCCCTCCCCCCACTATCGCAGTCACCAAGAGTGAAATGAAATAGGGTTTAACGTCCTACTTTTCGCCCCCGTGCTAATGGAGCGGGTAGAACCCATGCAGTTTGCTATGAGGGAAACGTTGCCGAGCAAACGGTGCTATCACCTACCCCGATTGTTCGTCCCATCCTCACGACTGGACGCTATAGAAAAGGTGAAAAAAAAACAAAACATAAATACAAACTATCCAAGTTAGATAGCCAGCTTTCAACTTGTCATGGGTACAAAGAATGTCGCACGAAAACGCTATTTTTTGTTATAATTTGAAAATATCATGTGGTCACGTTGGGGTTCCAAAAGTAAAAGCCCATGCTCCAAATTGTCGTTCGTTTGGGACAATAGCTTTAACTCGTGCACCCGCGGCATGTAGACGTTTCTTGCTCCCCTTGGGATTCGAAAAGTGATTTGCGTAGTAACGTATTAGACCAAGGAATGTCACGCGCAAACAGTTGGATGCCATGGTGTGCGCGAAATACTCACGTGGCACAGTTTACGTTATCTGCGAAGCTGGCTTTCAATGTTTCAGCAGACGAAAAGCGTCTAGTTAACGAAGTCTACTACAATGATGTAATATTTATGAAAGGTTATGAAGGGAGAATCAGATAGGGTTAAGAATAACGTAAAAACGACTTGATAATTAAACATACTTGGCTGTCAATTAGCCTTTCTAACTCATCTGGTAAAACATTCATACGACCCGATACACTCGAAACCCATACTCACATTAATATTACAATCAAACGACATAAAACCCGTCACATTATACACGATATACAGACCGATAAACCTATGGAAACACAGTCCTGCCATTCACGGCTTAAGCTAACTCTTAGCCGGTTCCGGACGTTTCCGATTCAAGCTATTTCTTAACCGAGTCCGGGTATTTCACGGTTTAAGCTAACATTCCGTCGGGTCCGCGAATCTCACAGTTCAAGATAACTTTTAACCGGTTCCGGGCATGTTAAGGTGCAAGATAACTCTTAACTGAGTTCAGCAATTTCCTTTGCCGATTCCTTACCTCGCAATTGGAACAGAATTGCTATAATAGCTTACAAATAGATAATTAGAAATGAATATATTCGGAGCGAAGTCATGATAGTTCGAAGTTTTGACTAGTACAATTGCTACGATAATAAAGGATGTCTCATTTGTCAATTTATACGTTTATCCACGACATAGAGACATTGTCTAAACCACTTAATATCTCTGTCATCTTATTATTGGCCTGTTGAGTTAATACACGCCTAAATAATAATATACAAAACATTTTGTCATTTGACACTTAACATTTGACTTCTTACATTTAACTCTTGCCTTTGACTTTATCATTGCCAGTATTAAGACTTTGTACATTGTGTCTTTTACACATAATCAATGGAAAGAGGATTTTAGCAGAGAATTTAATATAGGCAGCGACACCCTTCAATATGTATAAGTGTGCCATGCGATAAACTAGATTCGGAATGATGCACCTTCAATGTTTATAAATATGGTAATATTTTATTACCTCCATACCGGAGTAGGATCCTCTACCAACCTTTCTTTGTCGCTATTTAATGTCCTAACCACTGTGACCGGAACGTCTGTGTCCGAACGTCGATCAACCAAATTTCCTCCAATCTTTCGACTACAGAATCTATTTGTAGTTATCGCGACCATTGGATAGTGTCTGTATGCATATATAATTTATAAACTGGTACGGAACAAGAATACTATTCTGCAGGAGGGAACCGATTCAACGAGGGTGTCTCAAATCAATATTTCGTTAACACAGTTGATCAAACGGTACAAAGCCACGATTCGTTCGCATTCCGTGTGTTTTACGAGTGTCTAGCGCCGGGCTTCCATAGAACGAAATAGCAGCGACCCCTGTTAACTTCTTATTATACGTCTATATGTGATGACGTAAAGGAGCTTTAAAGTCTGATGGTAGCGAGAGTATTAGGCTATCTGTTATTGATATCTTTATGGGTGAATATAGTCGGCTTATCTTAATTATCATCACCCCCCTCTCGACACCAATCAATCTACGTCATCCATAGATACATGTTACTCTCTTTAACTACAATAAATTCTTCCTTAGCAACCATCTCGACAATATGTACATGTATAATTGTTGTCCTATTTTATTGTACTCTTACCGTGTAGCAAAAACACGATTAATCCGTAAACTGAAAGGGGGGGGGGCGAAACCGTGCGTATTAGATCATGAAGTCTGTCACTGAACCAAAACATGCGAGGTTCGATCCTAAGCTTGTGGTATCGCTAGCCCAACCTTATGGGTTTTTTCCGAGTCCCCCGGTTTCGTCCCGCAGCTACAAGCGAATTCTTGAAATAAAAATGAACCACACGCAAGTCGAAAATGACACACGTTTTGCCGAGTGGACGTTAAGCTCAATGTAACGATAAAATACATAATCGAGGCTAAGACTCGGTTGCCAAGTACCATCTACGTTATATCTTTTCAAAACTTAAAACGCCCATAACTTCACTCAGAATAACGAAATTTGAATAAAACTTTGAATGCATTTATTTATTATTATCTATTTATGAATTATTGTAGCACGAACGGGCAGATGTTTACTTTATCCAAATCTTACATGATGCACCTTCAAGTTATATTATATTGTTACCATGGTATTATATTGTGTTACTCTACGTGGGTGGTTAGCTCGTCATACTATAATATACAAATTTAATATACGACATTAGAGCATGTGTGGAGATATAGGAGAATAACGGAGTTGAGTTTATTCAACCGTAGATACATACATTATGTTTCGTATTGCTTTATGATCAGTTCTCACGTGTCTTGGTTGGCGCCTATGTGTCTAGTCGTCTGCATGGTTTACGCAATGGCTTGGGTGTAAAAGACCCATTGGCAATTGACAATAGGTAAAGACTTATGTAGCCCCCTCCCCGCCCCACACACACACATACGCACCATCACACAGACACAACCACTCCCATACATACGTTACGATAGGACTGTCCCTAATAGAGAGTTTTGGCAAGCGTAAAATCCTGGTCCGTATCGCGTATTCGTATCGATTTTGCGTGTGACAGCACGTATCGAACAGTTTTCATACGGAAAATGTCCGTATAACATCGTTGTCTTTTTACTGTACTCTTTGCTACTTTTAGTCGCAGAAATATTGTATCCGACAGAGCGCTGTGATGGGAATTTTGCCCGGGAAGCGGCTCAATGGCCAAATTCCAACCGCAATGGATCTTTTGCACACGCGACATCTAGGCTAGCGAACCAGCGTCTTACTCACTTATTCACAGTAGCTCCCAGCCACCAACGGCGTCAACAGCAAGGTTATTCGCATTTTATGTTAAAATTCATGTGACTGCGCTGACATTTCAATCGCTAAAATATTCTCATATTTATCACCATATTATAACAGTTATATTTAATGATTGCGCGTGCATTTATCATAAATAACGTTAACATGGGGTCAATTTAGGGTCATTATATATTTATCTTATCATACTTATATTACTGAACTGTCAAATTTAAACAAATTGCGGTGCTACTCTGACGTAATCACAGTTTTGTTCTCACGTGAGTTTCCGGAAACGAGCAATGTATTCCTATCATTTTACAGTAGTTATAATACAAATATGTATTTTTGCGTAAGCGATTATATCAAATCTATTTGGTGATGAACGGTGAAATTCACAGCTGGATAAACTAATCTATAATAATTTTACCGATTGTAATGCGGGATAACAGCTCAAGTTGTGGACTTATTTATATCTACGTGAAATAAATAAAATGAAATAGGCTTTACCGTCCTTCTGTTCTGTTTCTAATAGGATAATGAAGACGGGCATACGCGATGCGGTGAGCTATGAAGGACATTTTGCCCTGACAGCGGCGCTACGGCCTACTCTTGATAATAATAATAATGATAATCGTTTTCTATAGCGCTGAACGTTCAGTCAGTCTGACTGCCCTGTGGCGCTTTAATTGAATTCCAACGCCAATGATTACATGGGACCTCTGTGTTTCGTCCCACCCTCCTTGTCAGGCCCCCGTCGTACCCGGCTGACAAGGAGAACCACGACAAAAAGTTCCTGATGATCTTTCACGGCCAACACAGGGACGCCCAGGTTAGCTCCCGATATCTAATTGAACAATTTAGGAATAAGCATTTTACACATGTTTGAATTGGTCCACATCTTGGTGACTGATCGTATAACAACCCAACATATCGGAGCTAAAACCGATTGACAATTTAAATTAGAACATACATTTCTAAATCAATGGACACCGGAAGTATATTTATCATTCTTGGTTCATTGTTTTATCAAAATGTTTAAAAGGGAAGAATTCGGCGTATTTGTTACAAATGTTGACAAAAAGAACAGAGATGGAATGTGGCGCGTGAAGGGTCGCGAGCAACGCAAATTGTCGTCTGCGTGTTGTCCATTTTATTGTGATATGATTGGTGGAATTAATCCGTCCACTATGATAAGAGAATTGAAGGTATTCCCCAGAATAAACTCACCCCAGTAGCCATATGTCATTTGATCGAATTCCGCGACTATATGAAGCCAGTTTTTGTTTATTTTCATTGTTTAATTTCGATAAAAATAAACAAAATTTGTCCATAACATCCGGAGAATATTCTCCTTGGGCTTGTTGACATGGTTGTTAATATTTATCCAAGATGGCGGTCAATAGTAAAACGCGCGAGTGTGAGTTTCATAGCAATGTAAAAACTTTGTTTATCGGCGAGCCGTTGAAATACTAAATGACGACATTAAAAGCGATATTTGTTCCAAAAAGCAAACATGGCGGATGTGATTTTACGAGATATGACGTGGCCTAGTAACGGATATTGACAGCCAATCGGTTGGCATGATACACATGTAAATAAAACGACACCCGTTCAAAAATTCTTCAACATAACTTGGAGTTAACATTTTGAATTAAAACAATGAAATTTATCGATTAAAATTTGGTTTTGAGTTTTTGACATGTTTTTGTTATTTGAGATGTAACTGTAAGATAAGAGATATGGCGTCCGCCCACCTGCATGCTGTAGTGGCGGTTGTGTGCTTATTGTTCAATTCATCAATAGTTATAATCAACTTATCATTTGGCGCCATGTTGTCGAAGATGTGGCTGAGTGGGCCAGGTGTTCGATCCCGGCATTAACCGAGAAAGATCACTGGGATTGTCCGACTTGGTTTCCCCCTGTCAGTGGTGCAGGGCAGGACAGTACAATTAACAAAGTCGCGGATTTCCAGTTTTGTGGTTAATCATCAACTGGCGGGAACAGCAGATCGGATTCAAATTCAATGAAAATCGGACATATAAGATGGCATCGACAGTTGATTATGGTCTGGATAAGTTAATTAATGTCTAATTAATAGTATATTAATCTAAAACATTTGAGGCCTAAAGAAAGACCTGCAATAGGCAGAATTAGCTCCTGCTTAAATTCTGCAGTCTGTTTTAATTTTACGCTGATCGCCTTGGTCATGTAGACTACTCTGACATATATGAATGACCCGAACACAAATGTTTGTTAATAGACGATTATTTCTGCTATGTTTGATATTAGAGCCACAAGCTTAGAGTTGGGATGTAAATTTTGGCATAATTCTACAACATCGCGGTATGTATATGAAACATTTTAGGTTGGGGTTTGTTTAAAATGTTATTAAAGAACGTGCTCAGCACGTGGCATATTTAAACTTTGTCAATATCGATTTCTAGATTTTAATGGAGATTTTGTGAGAATAGGAGTATGGTCTTTGGGGGTTAGACGAACAAACAAACATGTAAGGCGCCGGATCCACCAGATATTTCCTGTGTAAACATCTCGCTTTTATTCCAAAGTGTTTTATGATATAGTTTACGTTATTTTCTCTTGTATTGTGTACCTTCGATTACCTGGTTGTACGTGACAAGGAGCGGGCTCGTAGTCAGCTCATGAAATTTGGGGGGGGGGGGGACTACGGAACTTTTTGGAGGGGCTATGGATATGGCCGGCTAAGAACACTATTAAGAAATCATTATTGTTGGCGAAATATTGGGGGGGGGGGGCTAATTTGATTTTTTTTTTTGGGGGGGGGGGGGTAAGTCCCCCCATAGGCCACCCCACCTCGTGGCTACATGCCCGACAAGGAGTAGGGTCGCCTGTCCTAACTCGTGAGTTTTCTCCGTCCCCCCCCCTCCACTGCAAGCGAATTATAGAAATAAAAGTAAACCATATGTTAGTCGAGCGGACGTTAAACCCCATTTCTCCTTTCCTGACATATAGTAAGGTAACCAGTTAACAAACTAGATCCTTGCCCACCCGGTTGCACGAGGGGATCACCGTGGCTTAGACGCTGGCATGCTTGCCTGGGGTCGCATGTTCGATCCCTGCATTGGCCAAGAAAGTTCATACGGATTTTCTGGTGTTGACCCCCCTTGCCATTGGTGTCGTGCGGAGGGTCTGACAATAATAACTGTCTAGTAATTGAGATGGGACGTAAAAACGAGTTCCCATGTAAACATTGGTGTGTACATTAAAGATCATTAGCAGTTGGAATTCGATAGACCATGGGCCTACTGCCTCTAAACAGGCAATATTTCCCTCATTGCACACTTGTATGGCGCATGTCCGATTTCATTAGCCCAGTTCGTGCAGAACAGCGGGACGTTAAACCCGATTTCCTTTCATTTTCATTTATAATGATAAACGTCTCTGGCCTAACGCTTACACCAATGATTAAAGTGTTAAATTAAAACACAAATTTTTAAATATTAAATTTAAACAACGACGGGGTATGATTAATTCACATCTGAATACAAATGGAGTGTTTCTAAATTTTGGATAGATTATTATTCATTTATGTTAGAATAATAAGTATTTGGAGGTTTGGATATTGAATGTTTTACCTAAATATAATTCTTATGAGGCAAATTCTCTTCTACAGAGTACCCCTTGCAGCACGTTTTCAAAATTTGAAGTCTTGTTGGTTTAATGTATATATTCGGGCATCTGTGCGAGACCTTTGTGGTGCCCCACGTTGTGTTGTTTACTCTGTAGCTGCGCAGCGCTGAGAAGTATATTTGCTTCATATTTTCCAAAGTTACATATTCCAAAATCATTTTTTTGATTTTCATCCATTTAGATATCAAAATACGGCCACTATAGCTATTGTGAATATCTTTTTGAGGATCCCCTCCCCATTTCCGTTGTTGTGACAATTTTTATCACTTTAGCTTATGCCCTTAAACAATCCTACATTATTTGTATTGTTATAAAATGACATAGTTAGCTGGTTAGAATGATAATCAAACGCTGAATGTCGCAATAGCCATCTTTATTCATATCAACATTAGTTTTTGTAGAAATTTTTAAAATATTGGGAATGACATCAATAATCATGCCATTTCTTGTTAAAATAAGAACGAACATCCTATGCTGCACGCACCCAGAACACAACATAACGTCATCTCCGCCATAACAAAACTCGAAGTCTTCTAGTGTATGCGAAACAGCCCAACGAACACAAATTGTACTTGAATAGGCGAACTTTCGGCGTTTTTGTAAAAGCGTTGCCTCCAAGGAAGAAGAAAAAGAACAGTTACCAAATGGCCAGGACTTGCGGAACAAAATGTAGGATATTAGTTGGTAGTTTGCTGTCATTTCAGCCAATTAGCCAATTAATATTTTGATATAAAATACAACAAAATGTGATTCTTTTTTTAGGGCATAAATTCCTTTGCAGATCAACAAGAGATCGTTGCTCCGTTATTCCACATCTCTGGCCTCGATCATTGACCGATATCGTGCAGGCAGCAGGGTATGATTACGCGTATCGACTTGTTAACATGACAAACAAACTTATTGTATTTAGCTAGTAAATCTGGCCAAATGGTAGTTTTAGTCATAGCAAAACCTTGATTTATACTTGAGAACAGATTCCATAACGGTGCAATATAGGAATATTGATTGACGGCCGATTATCCAATAAAAACACGCGTTGCAAAATGTTTATGGTGGAAATTATAAGTAGTTCCGGCCAAAGTCAAATTAATGAGCGGGTTGCAGCCGTTTTCCTTACCGGAAGGCGCAATATCCGTCGATTGATATGTGACACCGTAATGGGAATAAAACCTGGGAATAATTGTGTATGATTATAGATGGTATGAAGCGTTGACAACGCAAGTCCATTATAACCACTAAATTGCTTCCTAACAGTAAAAACAATGTATGAGAAAAATTGATATAAATTTGCTAAGTTCAAACCTACGACATCTAACCGTGAACATGGGTCGGATATTAAAGTATTTAGTGATAACACGAGTCCCTGCATTCAAACATTACCGGTAAATTTTAATCTTAAAGGGAATATCATCATTAATAACCCAATAATCGGTTTCATGTCAATATCGCGTGATTAAAAGAATTGTATATATCACGTGATGCCATATTTTAGTCCCTATTACAAGAATTTTAGCCACAGGGCAAAGCAGCGAACATTTTATATCAATTTTACAAACTGATTATGAAGCTTTTAGTTTCATTTTGTTGTGTTCCGTTTTAGAATTGATTTCAAATTTGTATTCCTAATTTTGTCAGCAACCGGAGTATAAATCAGTTAGAATGGACGAGAGAAAAGTGTATAATGTTTTCAAACATGCGAAATAAATGTTTTGGGTCTTTATATTATAACAAAAAGCCTTTAGCTGTGAAATAATAACTATTTGTCGACCGATAATAACGACCTGTTGGGAATAATTGTGATGGTCTTTTCGTATTTCGTTGTCCTGATAAAATAAATAACTATCCATGTTTTTGTTAAATCAAGGTGCATGACGTAGGTAGTCAAATCATCAGAGTGAGATTTTGATATACAGGTCTTGTTAGAGACAAGGAGAAAAACAAAAAAATTAAATTTACATTGATCAAAAATAGGTTTCTGTGGACTCACATTACCACATGTCTATATTTCAATCAAATATCTTTTGTGTAGGATGAAGATTGAGAGCCCGGATAAATATGATATATGCCCAGTGCCGGACTGGGCCCACCTGTGCACATGTCCGTGACAGGTGGGTCTAAGGTCATTAAAAAGGTGAGCCTAAGTCTATAAAGAAAAAAGAGAAAGAAAAAAGAAAAGAGAGGGGAGAAAAGAAAGAAGGAAGGATAAGATAGGACACAGGACAGGAGAAAGAAAAGATAGGAAGTTTTGGTTTGGTCTGAAATGCTTGGAAAATGGGTTTGCGATTGTCAATTTAAAAAAAAATTCAGATGGTCTCGCGCCTTAGGCGCGCTCGTGACGCGCATTCGGTACGTACTTGTGTGGGCCTTGGTCAATGACCTGACAGGTGGGCCTTCGGTCCACCAGTCCGGCACTGTATATGCCTAGCCGGTGCCACGATAGTTTGGTTTTATAAAAGACCTTAAAGATCCCTATGTGTTATATCAATTATTAATTAGACATTTATTCAGATGACAAGCGTGACACTCTAGACCATTAGGCCCTAACAACCTTTAGATGCCATAATGATTTACCGTTACACATAGGCGAGTTCACCGGAGTTAAATGGACATTTTTAAAAAAAAATGTCGTAAAATACCTGCTATTTTAATGTGTTTTCTTGTTTAATTAAATACATGGGGAAAATACAAAAAAATTGTTACAAATGTATGGAGGTCAACATCGATCATCTCCATTAAAATAGTACGCTTAGTATTAATACGCTGTGGATTTGCTACATTAGAGGCGTGTTTAATTCCCGAATTAAAACGCAAGATTCGCACTTAAAGCCTTAATAACGGTACGTCATTTGCATGTTCGCTAAAATATCAAAATTCGCACGGCTTTATCCACGCTAAATACTTGATGAGGGACAACAAAAGGTCGTTCGGATGGGACGAAAAATAGAGTTCTCGTGTACACATTGACGTCCACGTAAAATAACAGTTGGTATTCCAGGCAAAATTGCCCTCATAGCACATTGTATGGTTCATTTCCTACATATACGCTTTCTGATTACATGCAAACTCCATTGATCTTTGAATATTTTGTAAAATCAAACAGCGGCGGGATGATGGGGGGGTGGGTGGGAGAAACAGTTTGTACAAGTCATTGCCCCCCCCCCCCGTTGTTGAAATATTTTGTTTCGCTTAGTTAGTTACATATATTTTTAACGCGTGCGATTGGAAATGTGGGCAGTTATGAAATTTTAGTTGGATCACGTGACTCCCTTGTACCACCACCTGGACCCACCCTTAGATTAAAAAAAAGAATACACATTATGTTAATAGGCTCACCCCAAAATCATAATTCATACGTTATGTCGTCAGCTAGCCGTGGGTTATTAAGTTGTGCGATGATTCTTGAAATAATTTATTGTCTGGACCAAGATATGGGTATAATACAAACCGACCAATTATTGTAATAAACCGTCATACAGGTCGGCAATGGCTACATTGGATTCGATCTTAATACATATGTAGAGTTGACATTTCACTTAGTTTACTGACGGCGAAATGAGCCCTGGGCCATAAATAAAGACAATTTATGACGAGATAATGTAAAATCACACGCGCTTCCATTATCGTCGTTATGTATTCATGAATTTTTTCGTCATAATTCGACGCCATTTTGTCATCTAGGTGTCAAACAGCGCCATCTTACCGGAAGTAAGATCAGACAAGCGGAAAATCAGACGTGACAATTTCTGCCTGATTTGTTTCTTTCGCAGCGCAAAAAATCGATGCGCGAAAAACATATCAAATTTCTATAAATATTCTTTAGCTATCTGCCATAAAACACGAAATTTTGTGAAGGAAAATTTGATGCTGGGAATCAATAGTTGTGTATAGAAAGTGTTGGACATCTTAATGCGTTTTAGAAAGACATGAGAAGGCGAACTGAGAAATGAAATAAAATAAAACAGAGTTTAACGTCCTACGGTTCTGCTCCTAACCTGGGCTAATGAAGACGGGCATACGCCATACAGTGTGCTATGAGGGAAATTTAGCCCGGGCAGCGGCGCTACGGCCTACGCTTACATCGAATTCCAACTGCCAAGGGATATTTCATGTGCACGCCAATGTGTGCACGGGGCCTGGGGTTTTTTGTCCCATCCGAACGACTAGACAGCTGTCCTGCATCACTGACAAGGGGGAACCTCGCCGGAAAATCTGGATGAACCAATGCAGGGATCAAACACCTGACCTAGCGAGGCAGCGTCCTACCCACTTAGCCACGTGATCCCCCAGGCGACCTGAGATATGGAATAACGCACAACACTTCTGCAGTAGCAATCTGATCAAATTCGCAATCTAATTCACAAAACATCTTCCACCCCAAAAACAAAACTATAAAAATGGCCTCGATCATTCTTAAATTCAAAATTAAATATTGGGCTAATGCCGACATACTGTGTGCTATGAGTGAAATGTTGTCCGGGCAGTAGCACCATTACCCACTCTTGTGTCGAAGGGTTCATTTACGTGCACGTCATTGTGTAAACGAAACCTCGTTTTTTTAATACCCATCCGAATGACTAGATGCAATCCTTGCTAAATTCTCCCTCCTAACGTTGTATTGATTTGAATGGTGTGATTTCCATGCCCCGGCTGTACGTAACAAGGAGCAGGGTCGCATGTCCAATTTCGTGGGTAATCTACGGGTCTCCTGGTTTCCTTCCACAGCTAAATACCCCGGCCTACCCTCAAGCGAATTATTGAAACATAATTGATCCATATTCCCAAAATAATCTACTCTGTGTCAAGTGGATGTTGAACCCTTTACATTTTGTAAATATTGTTACTGTGTAGTTGCTAGTTTTACAGGAGAACATGTCGAAAATTAGAACTCATTTTCTAAATATGTCGCCTTATTAAAATATGACTTAATATACGCATCACTTAGTTTTTCGTATAACAAAATGATCCTGTAAGCATATCTTATTTATTTTGCTTCTTATTGTGAACAATTTTCAAATGGGAACACATCAATAACAACATACTTGTACACTTATGGATGTTTAATCTGTAATCAACGGTACAAAGTCGGAGGGGTCAAAACCAAAAGTACGACACAGATGTCAGTAGCGCGTGTGTCCTCCACGGGCTCTTACGCACGCTGTGCAGCGACGTCGCATGGAATTAACCAATGTTTGAAAGAAGGCCTGGGGCAAATTATTCCATTCTTGGACAAGAGCAGCTTCTAAAGCAGCAATGTTGTGCATCTGTGGTCTCCGAGACAGACGGCGTCCATTCTCATCCCAGACGTGTTCTATCGGTGCCATGTCCGGAGACATGGCTGGCCGGTCCAAGACATTGATGTTGTTAACAGCCAGTTAGTTCATACTGACACAGGCGGTATGCTGACGTGCATTATCCTGTTGAAAGTGCTGGAGTTGTGGGTGCGCTCGAAACATCGGAGCAACAATTGGTTGCAAGACATCATCACGGTAGGCTACAGTATTAACGCAACCCCTGCAAATGTGTAGGGGGTCCGGTGATGAAATGTGAAGCCTCCCCACACCATTACACTTCCCCCACCCCATCGATCCGTTTAGAAGACGCAGCAGTCTGCAAGACGTTACCCAAGACGTCTCCACACACATTGACGGCCATCAGCGTGATAAAATATTTGGGAAAAAAGTGATGCGTTTTCCATGGCGCTCAGTATATGTCATGTTCAACAATTAAACCACACATATAATTCACTTGGTCGAACTATCAACGTATCAACGTTTTACTATATCCCATAGTAAATAGAGAAATTTTCTCCTCTCATAGGACAAATAAAATCATACGAATCACTGTCAGCTATGCACTCTTCTGTTAGAACTTCAAGATCATCGAAGAACTGTAAGCTATGGACAGGTCGTTTGCACACCACACCCAACTTCTTGTGCTTATATTTAAAGGTCTTTAACAAAGTCAGTTTTTCTCCAGGCTTTGATTAAAAATTAATTTAACTCTTATATTAATTTGACTTGGTTTTTTTATATTTTGTGTGTTTTTCGCTGTGTCATAAGGTCTGCCATACAGTCGACTGGCGTGGTTTGGATTCCCCGGTTATACGTGGCAGGCAGTAAGGTCGCCTGTCCAACCTTGTGGATTTTTACCGGGTCCTCGCACGATTGTTTCCCCATCGAAGTGGCAGGATAGGTGACCTGGCAAGGCACAGCGCCTAGTCGTTAGGACAGAATGGAAAACTGGAGTCCAGTGTATATCCACGGTTACTGAAATAAGAGTGGGTTGTAGCGCCGCTGTCAGGACTAACAGCTCTGCGCAGAGCACCTCCAGGTTAGAGAGCCAGCGTCTTACCCATATAACAACTGTTGGTCGTCGACGGAATTATTAGTCAGCAGAAATTCGGCCATGTATTTGTTATCACTCGTCACTTATATAGACGGATTACTCGTGTTTTTCTTTGGAGTTTGTCAATTCCGATTCATGAAACCTTTATTACTCATCTATCGTAGCAATGATTTGGAAGGTGTTTAACCAGATCTATCACATATGTGATAATGACTGACACCAATATTGTCCTTTAAGCATTAGAACCGTAGAAAATAACATGCACATACCCCCCCCCCCTCTTATTTGTGACATCGTAACATCACTCGGCAATTCTCGACAGATTCCGGTACCTACATCTAGTCTTGGATGTATGACGAATACCGCCATATTTGAACTACTTTAAAGGTCCCGGATGAAACACGGCTGCACCCATGGTATCTTCGAACTACTTTAAAGGACCGGATGAAACATGGCTGCGCCCATGGTGTCTTGTTTATTGGTAATAGCGTCAAGTTTTCCTGTTAAAAGTAAACCGGTAGCCGCATCGCAAATGTATGGGCGTAGGTACATATCACTTACTGTCATACAGCCGAGACTAGATGTAGGTTTCCGGAATCTGTCGAGTTTTGCCGTGTGATCGTAATATAAACACTGCAACATCAATGATGTACATGGTTACGTTCGGCGAAATCTTGTCAGTCGTGTTCTATTATTTTGTAACTAGGTCTTACGAGACAGCTGTAAGTAAATGTGGGCGATAATGTTTGATCAAACTCTCTTTTCTATTTCCATCACTTTTACATTCCACCACTATTACATTTTGGGATTTGGATTAGGGTCAGGTATTTAAGTTTAAAACCTATACATTCATCGTAAGGGAATTAAGATTTAAACCAATGAGTAAAACAAAATCTTCAACAGCAATGAAATATTGAGACACAAAAATGGGAGTCATATCACACACGAATGTCTAAATGTGATACAGATATGTGTACACGCTGTTTTCTGTAGAATTCTGATACTCAGATCAGTTCGCAGTCACAGACTATAGTTAACTGTCTGACGCGTTCACTTTCCTGCATTGTGAATTGCAGTGAAGGGGGGATAACTTCTTTTTAACGCTCACAAATCCGTTCTGGATTCAGACCACACTATTAATGACCATCACCACGAAAGATTAAACATACATTATGGGAGAGCAAAAACAGACTTTTTTCGGTCTTCCTTTGGGCCTCAGAAGTCATAGAAATTATAAATTAGATCTTTATTTAAACAACAAGCCTAAAATGAACTCTGTAGACCCACGGATGGCTTGGATTGGGCTCGGATTAAAACAGGATTTCGTTGACTGATTTAATCACTATGGCGTCGTGGGTGGGGCTTCTCCGTGACGTTGACGTCATCATACTTCCGGACTGTTTTCTATTCGTCTGCTTAGGGTGTCGCTTAGGCCTACCTGAAGTACAAAAGAGTACACGCAGGCAACGCCTCGTTGATTTGGCCCATTCCTTTCAAACTTTAATATCCTATCGCAGACTTTCTTTTCTTATCTATATGTTAAAAGTCTTAATTCTAATTTATAGTAAAAAATAAATGTATACGAATTGAATTGCAGTCCTGTCTCAAACCGAATACGCTATCGGTACTAGTCATTGTAAACATTACTTGATAATCGAGACTATATAGGTGGAGTTAACGCCTGTCAATCAACAATCGGCCATAATGGGAAAACGGTGTCGATGAATTTTAACTACCATTTCTAGTAAAAAATTATAGTGGTAACAACTTTGTTCAGGATAAAGTAATTTGACTGAAATTTTCAATATATTCTTGTTACAGCATCTATTTTTGAACTGTTATAGCAAGAATGGCTAACTCCTTGTAAAAATCTCCCATAATGTATCTTTAATTGATCGGAAAACCCTGTTTAAGGGGGGTGGTGGGGGGGGGGCTGATAATACTTACTGGGTAATCACCGAAAAGATGACAAACGACTGACTCACTTAAAATATAGCAAATATTACACAAACATGATTATAAGTACTATAATGATCACCATCATTAACAATTTAACTCTTTTACAGGGTAGAAAAAAACATTGAAAGATGTCTTAATTATATTGCTAGCTACTTCACAACACATGAGTCAAAGTGGGAAGCCGATATACATATATTTGTCCATGGGTCAAAGAGTGGAGCTGTACCCGATAGATATATGCACGCCTGGTCTGTGGATCCAAGGTTGAAGCTGTCAAATTTAGGTGTACTTAAACATAGTTATACATAGTTTTACACCGTTATAAATGGTTAAAAATAGTTACGCATAGTTATAAATACTTATATAAATGGTTATACATAGTTGTAAATACTTATAAATGGTTATACATAGTTATGAATACCTATAAATAGTTATAGACGTTTATAATTAGATATAAATACCTATAAATAGTTATACATAGCTATACATAGTCATAAATAGTTATAAATAGTAACACATGGTTATACATAGTCATAAATAGATATAGATAGTTATAAATAATAATAGATACTTATAAGTCACGTTGTGCGAATTCAGTCATTTGTTTTATCTCTTGTTCGTCTATGGTTGGTTTACATTTTTCTAACGCCGTGACAAAATCAGCCTAAAGAAAGATAACATAGAAAAAATAACTCATTAGAATGACCCACTAATAATAATAAAATAAACCTGTTTGAGGGTTTAAAATTCGACGCTTGAGTGTGGCAGGGAGTATTTGAGGATCGTAGTGTTACCTTAGCCCGTGGCCCACATGTGTCGGAATGAAAACGCGACATTTGAGATTAACATAGCATAGAATAATATTTACCATAGTAACGTACGGCGTCAATAGCCCGGTCTCTGGTATATCCTTGAAGGTCATTTCCACAGCATCGGGGTCATCACCATGACACGGCGTGTATTTACCATCCTCTCCTGTCTATTAAAAATTATAAATAATGACATAACAGTTAACTATGGTTGAAATTGGGTGTAACGTCCTACTTTTCTGCACCGATCAAACGCCATGCAATGTGCTCTGAGGGACATTCTGCCTATTTGTACATCGCATTCCAACTGACAAGCGTTTTTTTCGTGCACACAGCGTAATTTATGTAATATTATTGAACCAAACTGAATTTAGGTCCAGAATATGAAAGTAGACTTGATAATAAATAAAGCTTACCTTTTTAAAGTGTGTCGATGCCATGATTTGTCTTAACGGTTCGAAAGTTGCATCTCGAACAAGAACAACAAGATCAGAGGGTGTGAACCTTTAAAACATAAAATATATTAGTCAAGAGGTAGATCAAACAGAGAGAGAGAGAGAGAGAGAGAGAGAGAGAGAGAGAGAGAGAGAGAGAGAGAGAGAGAGAGAGAGGGGGGGGGGCTTAACGTGCACTTGTGCTGGGACAAGGGGCTGGGGGTGGGAGGTATACCTGTTTCGGTGATACTCACCGCAGAATATCGAATCGTTGATTTTAATGAGAAGTTCTCCCCTAGACAACTTTGGAAGTTTGAAATCAATTTTCTGGCATCTGAGACCATTTCTGAATGAAATTTACTTTTAAATGTATCGACCCTCCTCCAGGTTTACTCCTGGATTTCTCTTGCATAGGCTCCCCATCCGGCCACTTAGCCCGTAACCCGTGTTTAATGCGAGTCAATTAATACTACTTTACCTTTCTGTTTTGCTGCCCAGTGCTTTAATATCATCAACTGATAGTGTATTCTGTACAGACGTTAACTGGTTTTGGAGAATCTGTACTCGCCCAGCTTCTGTAGGCAAGGTTATGTGAGTTCTATAACCTATGCTTTAAAAACAATTAAACAATTAATATTATGATTTATTTTGTGTTAGAGGAACTGATCTTTGGTCATGTTGTCTTCTTTTGAGCAAATTAAACAAATGTTTGGTATTTGAACAAAAGAACAAGAATTAATCAATAAACATTATGGATTTTTTTTTTGGGGGGGGGGGTAGATGGCCAAAAAGTTAGCACGTGCGCGCTGTATCACAAAGCTTGTCATTGAGTCATCTGGCGTGGTTTCGAATCCCCGGTTGTACGTGAAAAGGAATAGGGTTGCCTGCCCAGTCTCGTGGGTTTTCTCCAGATTCTCCCCCCACACCTAAAGATCCCTACGCGCAAGCGAAATATTGACATAAAATTAAATCATATGTTAGTCCCGAATTGACCTTGTTTGTGTCGAGTGGACGTTAAACCCCATTTCTCTCTCTCTCTCTCCCTATACGATGGAAAATCTTCAGGAAATTTCTCGATCAACAGCAGATCTGCCAATTAGTGAGTCTAGCACGTTTATGAGGCAAATTCGATAACTACCAAAGTTATCGCTCTTGCCAGTTTGTATAGTTTTGTGAACCCTGCAATGACGATAGTAACCGTCCCTAGCAAGTAGAATCTTATCGAATTTTAACAATTTTCGTTATGACACTGCCTCGACTTTATCTTTATATGTTTTTTCGTTTATTGCAAGGGATATAAAATATTACACACTGGACCCTTTGTTCCCACTCGGGTGTTCAAGTTACTGATCAACCTGTATTGTGTTGTTTTAGCACGTACACAGGTGATCATTTGAGGAAAAGTGGGTGTTCATATAAATGAACACCCCAACATACTAACCCGGTGATTGTCAAAACAGACAACCGCGCATTTTCGTGCGTGCACTGTGTATTAGCAATAACAAGAAACACCATGTTAATTTTAAAAAAGATAAATACATGTACATGTAGTTAAAACGACAAATAAATATTTTTTCACAGTAGATTGTGAAATAATATCATTAGCTAGAAAACGCAACCAACAGTATAAGAAACAAATGCGCGAAACCTAGCGAATTGGGCTAAATTTCTGTTTGAACATTTTTTTTAGATAATTGTCAGCTTGTAAAATACCAATCCTACATCATCACACATGATATTTTTTTTTCGCACATAGATAGTTTGTGGCTGACAATTCGCGAATGTAAAACGTATCCCAGCCAATGCAGCATACCCCATTCGCACGAAATAAATATTACAGTGAATAAGGGGTGTTGCATATTTTTTTTGCTTTTGTCGATAAGGAGAGAGAGAAATGGGATTTAACGTTCACTCGACGTAGGGGTCTTTAGCAGCCGGAGGAAACCGGGGGCCCTACACCTTGTCACGTACCACCGAGGAATCAAAACCACACCAGTTGATTGAATGGCAGACCTTATGACACAACGCGCAAGCGCAAACCATTCGGACATTTATCCATATACCAATCCAACTTTCTTAAAATTGTTTTTCAAAAACCTGACATTTGAATAATCTGATTTCTATGCATCGTAAATAAACCGGTATACACATATTCAGTTATTTACCCACTCCCCAATTTGCTGAGTAAACCACAATATATGACGTGCAAAATAAAGCATATTGGTACCTGTTATAGACGAATTGGTAAAACAATTGTGTGTGATAAAAGGTCTGTGATAATAATGCGTCTCTCTCGTATTCGTCCATTTTCATTCACTCGTTCAGCTTCTCACACAAAGAATCCATTGTGTAAGTCAGTTATCAACCTTGACCTCGGGGTCAAGTTAGATAAACACCCGCGCCCGTGCATTGAACACTTCGAACGCTGCGCGTTCTCAGTGTACAACTTTGCACGAGCTCGGGTGTTCATCTAACTTGAACCCCTCTGTCTCAGTTGATAACCCTTACCTACACATAATTAATACTCTTTGTTACGTCACAGTATCTTGTAATCGCAAAAATGAATTTTTCATTATACATCATTCCTATTTATTGAAACGATCCAAAATGCGGTGGACATAACTAAATGGGCCAAGCTTCTGTGTTCTTATGTTTTGTTACCAAGCAACCCACTTTTTTTTATGAAGCCTCGTCGGTTTTCTCTGGGTCATCCGGTTTCCTCCCACTGTTAAGGAGCCCTACGCACAAGCGAATTGTTGAAATAAAATTAAACCACATGTTAGTCCCAAAATGACCTAGTTTGTGTCGATTGGACGTTAAACCCTATCAATATCCCCCTTTCTCGTTTTTATTTCGATTTAAATATACAACTATGCCTACTTACTGGCGTAGCAAACTGCTATCTAATAACCACGGTCTCGAGGTGTTTATTATAACTTGAACACCGTCAACTCTACCCATTAAAATCTGGATCAATTCTTCTCTGGATTTTTCTCTTTTGGTCCCTTCCACATCAGCCGTTAGACATAAGACTTCTACATCATCAATAGAAATTACACTTGGCTTTTTCTCCAACGCCATTTTAAATGTATGTCCCAACAATCTGGAAATGGAAATGAAAAGGGTTTTAAATCTACAATCTAATCAAAATTCAGATCTATATTTCGTTTCCATGCGTGCTATTGACGACTAATTGAGATATGGTGTGTGAGTTAATTTATTAAAATTGAAAAGATTTAAGAAGTCTTGTTTTTGTATAATGGAAGTAGGGCCACATTACACAAGAGTACACTAATTGTTAGATATTGCGAACATTTAGGGCTGAGATCTTTTCTCGTTACCGGACTATTTGCCTTCCAATCATAACTAGGCGAATTAAAAATGTCAAATAAACCAGACACAATTACAGGCAACACAATGATCGCGTATTTTAACAGATCACAATCATCACATTACGTTATTACGATTGTTCGGAACGCCAACAGTCGTCTGTATACACGTCACCTACCTGTCTCCATTTTTCGTCCATCTGCTGATTAAATCATAAACTGAAAATTTGAAATACGTCACTTCCGGAATATCGGAAAACACAGCTGATGTTATATACGTCTTCCCACTCCCAGGATGCTGTGTAATACAAAATAGAGGATAAAGGCTCAACAAAAGAGAGAGAGAGAGAGAGAGAGAGAGAGAGAGAGAGAAATGGGGTTTAACGTCCACACGATACACACTAGGTCAAATCGGGACTAAGATGTGGTTTAATTTTATTTCAATAATTTGCTTGCGCGTAAGGGTCTTTAGAAGCAGGGGGGGGGGGGGCTCAGAACCCGTATAAAACCCACGAGCTAGGACAGGCGACCCTACTCCAGTTGACTCGATGACAGCCCTTATGATACAGCGCGGACGTGCTAACCAGTCGGCCATTCAACCGCCGGTTCAACAAAATGTAGGTTTAATAAACAAAACAGAAATTCAATCTGCAGATATTAATAACATTAGAATTAAATTTGAGTAATTCAGAAATTTTAAAATATAATCGTTTTAGGAAATTTTGAAATATAAATTGTTTAAAATTTTAGAAATATTGTTTTTGTTATTTAGTATTTTTGAATATTATGAACATTTTGAATTTTGATAAAAATGTATCTTGCATATAGGGAATTAATTAAACATATTTAAGATCAGAACTTATATAAAAAAAATTTTCAGCATTTTTGAATATTATGAACAATTTGAATTTTGATCGAAATTTATCTTGCATATAGGGATTTAATTTAAAATATTTAAGTACACATGAACTTACCCCATACATCAGAATACCCGTTTGGCACGCCCTTCCGCCTGGAATGATTTGTATGTATATTGATTAGCATATTATGAGATTATATCAACCAAACTTAAAGATAAGTGTACTACTTTTCTGATCCGATTAGGCTAATTGTGGGGTGCTATGAAAGAGAGAGAGAGAAATGGGATTTAACGTCCACTCGACACAAACTAGGTCATTTTGGGACTAACATGTGGTTTCAATTTTATTTCAATAATTCGCTTGTGCGTAGGGGTCTTTAGCAGTGGGAGGAAACCGGAGTGCCCGGAGGAAACCCACGAGGTTGAGAAGGCGCCCCTATCTCCATGCCACATACGCTCACACCAGGGTTTGAAACCACAGCCGCACGCCAGAGGTGACCGGCCAGCTAGAGGTCGAAGCGCGGCACTCTAGACCACTAGGCCATCCCAACCCCCCGGGGTGCTATGAAGGATATTGTACCCGGAAAGCGGCACTACGACCTACTCTTATAAGAAATTGCAAGTGTCAATGGTTTTTTTACATGCACGCCAATGTGTACACGGGACCTCGGTTTCCGTCCCATCCACACAACTATGTGTTGTCCCTGGCCAGGGTCTCCGCCTTCACTACAGACAGTTTAAATGTTTCAATTTTCTTTGTTTGTTTTTAGCAGGTTACAAGAATCAGTGGATGGTGTGATTTTAAACCAGATGTAGTCTAACAAACCCATTAACGTAGTTAGAGAGAGAGAGAGAGAGAGAGAGAGAGAGAGAGAGAGAGAGAGAGAGAGAGAGAGAGAGAGAGAGAGAGAGAGAGAGAGAGAGAGAGAGAGAGAGAGAGAGAGAGAGAGAAATGGGGTTTAACGTCCACTCGACACAATCCAGGTCATTTCGGGACTAACATATGGTTTAATTTTATTTCAACAATTCGCTTGCGCGTAGGGGTCTTTAGCAGTGGGAGGAAACCGGAGTGCCCGGAGGAAACCCAGGAGGTTGAGAAGGCGAGTTATAAAGAATATAAAACACATTTTGACCTTTAAACAAAGGGTGGGGGCGAATGGTTAATGTGTACATGCTGTATCATAAGGTCTGTCATTGAGTCAACAGACATGTTTTTTTATTCCCCAGTTGTATGTGACAAGCAGTAGGGTCGCCTGTCCATCCTCGTGGGTTTTCTCCGATGTACGCCGGATTCCTGCCACTGTCAAATATCTCTACGCGAGAGAGAAATATTGAAATATAATTGAACCATATGTTTGTTAGTCCCAAAATGACCTAATTTTTATCGAGTGGACATTAAATCTCTCTCTCCATCTGTCGCGCTCTCTCTTATTAAACGATTTCAGCATGAAATATATGTATACAACACATATTTACCTTCAAAAAGCTGTGGAAACTTTAATGGTAGCACGACACGTTCTTTTAAAACTTCTTTAGGTTCCTCCAACTCGACTACATCGTCCCACTTCACATCCCCTTTATTACGTATGATAAATCCATCTAAAACAGATGAAAATCAGTAAATTAAATATCACAAGAAGACAAATGGTTAATTCATATTTTAAACAGTATTCTGCATTCCATATCAACAAGGCAAAAGATGGTGGTCAAACAGTGAGTTTGGGAAGCAGCGTTCCCGCGAATTCAAACAAGGGTTGTTTTATTTGTACTTCAATGTGTACACGGTAAATCGCTTTATTTGTCGCGCCACTTACAAGGGATACGGGAACTTTCTGATTTAACCTACTGATTTAACATTATTGTGAAGTACTGGTGGTCTGCACCCATTTAAATCTGTAGTTATCTCCCTTTGGATTTTTATTTTTTTCTGATAGTGGTACCCGACTCGTTGGATTTTTAACTGATCTCCGTTAACTGAATGGTGTTGATTTGACAGTTTTCTAATTAGACGATAGGGAGCATCCACACACTGGTAGAAGATTAAATGATGATCAATTACACAATTAATGGTTGAAATCTGTAGTTATCTCCCTTTGAGCCATTTACCTAATTGAGGTGTCCACTGTAGCCACCATCGGTGATCGGTGAACACAAGTTGAACATTACAGAATTATCAATGATAGATATTGAAATAATAAAATGATTAAGATAATACCCGTTAGTCTTTGACAGTCATCTTTAGAATCATCGGATATCATACTTCTAGCGTTCAGTTCGCTCATTGTAATGTCTATATTACCGTACCTGATGTCACAAGGTGTGGGCGTGACGCTGTTACTATTAATATACGCCATACATAATCGTCATTGATCCATAACACACAATTAATTTTCACATTGACTGTTATGCTAATTCTCGTATCTTTTTTTTTTTGACTGGCTCTATGAAATGAAAAAAATGAATTGGGTTTAACGTCCTACTCTTCTGCACCTGGGCTAATGGAAGACGGCCATACACCACAGTGTGCTGAGGGAAATTTTGACCGGGCATCGACGCTACGGCCTATTCTTTTGTATCGAATTCCAACTGCCAATGGATCTTTTACGTGCAGCTTAATGTGTACACGGGACCTCGGTTTTTCGTCCCATCCGAACGACTAGACAGCTGTCCTTGTCAGGCCCTCCGTTCTGCATCACTGACAAGGAGAAACCACACGGAAAATCTAGATGAACTTTCTCGGCCAATGCAGGATCGAACACCGACCTCCAGGCTAGCGAGCCATCATCTTACCAACTTAGCCACATGATCCCCCTGACTGACTCTAACCTTTTCTAAAATGCTCGATGGGTTGAATTATGTCTACCTCATATAAAGCAACATCTAACAATGTCGTGCTCAAAAGTTAAATATAAAATATATCCTACACGGATTATATCAGAGAGAGAGCGAGAGAGGGGGGGGGGGAGATGGGTTTAACGCCTACTCGAAACAAACTAGGTCATTTCGGGATTAACATATGGTTTAATTTTATTTCAATAATTCGCTTGCGCGCAGGGGTTTATAGTTTCATTACATCAATACCTTGACGAAGTTCGATATGAGCATTTTCTGTTCAGGGTAAGCAGAGTGATACACAATTTGATTGGTCGAAACTTTGGAGCAGAACTCCTTGTAATTAAGGTAGAATGATCAAACTTGGTCTAGGCACTCATTAGGTCAATGTCGCGAGCATTTCCTGCTTAGGTAATCAATTATAAACAATCTGATTGGTTGATTCTTTGGGGCATGATAACTTCGGTTATAATGAAGTGAGAGCGATGAAACTTTTGATACAGGTTCATTATATCATTGCCTTGACTAAGTTCGGGGGTGTATAGTTTGATTTCTCGATACTTTTGAAAAACATAAGTGTGCGATTAAGCAATATGTGTCATCTATTTATTATGCAGTCTTCCAGCGCACTTTCGCGGAGGACTGAAATCAAATCAAAAAGGTAAATTTACAACAGATTAATTTTACAAAAGAATAACATTCCATACCGGGAGAAGAAATTCCAGCATGTAAATTATCGTGAAAGCTATTCTTGCAGTAGCGGCCACACTCAGTTGGCTCTTTGAAGCTCTGTATTTATTATTTATGCAATATGCAATTAGAGCCAATGAAACAAATAGCAACTTAATACATTGTTCGTATAGAAGAGTTTGAAGATCAAAGAAATCTTCGTGGCGTTCAATGGTATGTTGGAAGTCATCAAGCTACGCATGTTTGACAGTTCCCTACAGGATTTACAGAAAATTGTAAGTTAGGTTTTCTCATGAGCCAAGTCCAAAACACTTTTTTGACCTGCTTTCGTCCCATTTTTCTGCATTAGACAAATACTCGTGGCCATTACTATATGAATAAGATTGAAACACATTCACACTTCTAGGTGGTGCAGCGTAAAAGTGAGATATACTACTTATTAGTAAGTGCAGGGGGACCGCACAACACACAAACAAAGCTCATAAAATAGACCTTTAGAAAACGGGTCACACAAAGGATATGATAATAAAGCTGGCTGTGGTTTCATCTCGTTTATTTTAAAAGTGCATGGTCAACATTATAAGGATATATTAACTATTAAATGAAATGAAATGGGGTTTAACGTCCTACTCTTTTGCACTGGGCTAATGGAAGGCGGGCATACGCCATACAGTCGCGCTACGGCCTACTCTTATATCGAATTCCAACTGCCAAGGGATCTCTTACGTAAACTCTAATGTGTACACGGTACCTCGGTTTTTCGTACCATTCGAACGACTAGACAGCTGTCCTTGTCAGGCCCTCCTTCTGCATCACTGACAAGGGGAAATCACGCCGGAAAATCGAGATGAACATTCGCGGCCAATGCAGGGATCGAACACCCGACCTCCAGGCTAGCGAACCAGCGCCTTACCCACCGTGACCCCCTATTAACTATTAAACATATAGTCAAATTTCATCTTCTTTCAGACTGTTGTGATTATGTAAATCTGATCAAATCGTTGTAAATACTCCAAAACAAGTTATCCATAAATCAATTTGAGTTAATTTCAGATACAGTGATCTATATGACAGCCGTACTGAACGTTGTTAATTAGCATTAAACTTTCATAATGACATTACCTTAATTGAGTTATGTTCCTTTTAATGTATTTTTTATTACTTGGTTCTAGACTAAATGTAATTACTTGTCTTAACGTAGTTTTATACGTATTTAAAGATGATTTCCCAGGAAAGTATTTATCGGGTGATTATTTCCAATAAAGATGTGCCAATTTTGGTATGTATTGAAAGTAAAAACATCCAATCTTACTGGAAAAATAATGGATTCCAGAAAAACACCCGTGTGGCAAGCAGTGGGCATAAATGCTTTCAGAGGGATTTGAAGCAAATTTTTGATTGATTAATTAGTTTGAATATGTTTTTAGTCCAAATCTATCACCAAATCACCCAGTTTGTTCACGGAAAGGCATCTTTAAAATAACTAAGTTTTAAACATATTTAAAATAACAAAGTTTTAGACATTTACATATTTAAAATAACAAGCCACTAAAATAAAATTAATAATGCGATACACATTCCGTATTGAGAGATAGAGAAGTGGGGTCATTTCGGGACTAACATATGGTTTAATTTTATTTCAATAATTCGCTTGCGCGTAGGGGTTTATAGTTTCATTACATCAATACCTTGACTAAGTTCGAAATGATCATTTTCTGCTCAGGGTAAGCAGAGTGATACACAATTTGATTGGTCGAGACTTTGGAACACAATAACTCCTTGGTTGGACAGGCGACCCTACTCCTTGTCACGTACAACCGGTGAAACGAAACCACGCCAGTTAACTCAATGACAGACACATTCCAAACTTAAGCTGCCTAATGAACCGATATTTTAATTCCTACATCGACGATTTTAGTCGAAAACACTAAGTATGCGTTTATAAATTTTTAGAAGTATTTATTTCTCTTCTATTTTCATATTGAGTGAAATTAAATATGTTTATGTAGCCGTTGTGTGTATGAAAGTTGTCAAACTGATCATAGCGGAATCACGAAATAGTCCACTAATTATTCAATATGGCGACGCCCATGTTCGATACGTTCACAGAAGCAGTTTTGTTTGCGAAGAGAAATCTAGTAGTATCTAACCTTGTTTTGAAAGATAAACAGATTGGAAATGTAAAGACAGTTTACAATGGTAAAGACTGTAGTGCAATATTACCTACTCGCACATATTATATATCGCTTTTACCGGAGTGGCGGAAGTCGACATTTTGCTAGCTTGACATTTGTTGACATAAATCACTTGATTCGGGTATACAAAACAGTAGGCCTGTCTATATGTCGCACCTCAAAATGACCACGTGAGCGTTTTAAATGGACGGCATTTAGGTCTGATATATTCTCGAAGTATGACGTAGATGGATCGCTGCGTGCAGTATGTGACAGGCCTTAAGGTACAGCGCGGCACTCTAGACCACTAGGCCATCCCAACCCCCCGTTGTGTACATGTATATATTGTCTTTTTATATTTTATCATTGCTTGATAATGTCTAGAAAAGCCCAGTCGAGACGCCGCTCAGTAATAGACAGTAATTGTATTCCATTGGATTGTGACCTGTATATTACTAAATGCTATTGAAACAACTTACATAACATTTATATGATGATTGATGAATGTCATCGTATTAGATCTGAGGTAGACTCGAGTATTCTTCATACCCTAATCTCTAATGGGATTCCCACCTATTCGGACTCTTAATAATAATTTAACTACAAATATTTCAACATATACATGCTAAGAATTAAACATTATAATATAAACTGTGATATAAGTACTGAATCAATGACTAAAACGCATACTGAACTATTTTAAGATAAGTGTTTAGTTTAAGGCAGAGCCTTACAAGTCTCTGGTTTAATGTAAATATATAAGACAGATCGTTAGGATTAAAACTCTCAAGGTTCGGAGTAAAGATTAACGCATCCACTTAAAGCAAATAGTCAATTTAGATTATAAGTAATTACACTAAAATATGTACAAAGCACCTTTAAGAGAAGACAGCGTATACATTATTAAATTATAAATTGTGTACAAAAAACATTGGAAGTAATAAAAAAAGCAACTATCTAAATTTACGCTCAATTGTATGTACTTTCTTGAAGTACATTTTTTTAAAACAATATTTATTCACCGAAACTGGGTTGGAGAACAGGCAGAAAGAAGCCTATAGACCCCCTCTCCATAAAAGTACAAACATAAAATATATATTGAAAAGGAAAGTAAGGTAAAGTAGAGGAAGCGTAATAGGGCCACACATTTTTTTTTTATTATTCTATTTTCAATTTTTCAAGTTAGTAACTTGAATTTTCAAGTTAGTAACTTGAATTTTCAAGTTAGTAACTTGAATTTTCAAGATACTAACTTGAATTTTCAAGTTAGTAACTTGAATTTTTAAGTTACTAACTTGAATTTTCAAGTTAACGCAGGTTTCCTCCGGGTACTCCGATTTCCCCCTGCAGCGACATTACTCCCCGCGCATTAGGCAAATCATCTCCGATAGCACATAGATTGGTGCAAATTGACCAGATTATTATTCTGTCGAGGTGCCATAAAACACCATTCATTCATTCCTTCATTCATTCATTTTAACAGTTTTGAGCCATATAGAAAACCTTTTTGAAGTACAAGAAAAAAATAATTGTGGTGCTTAATGACGAATCATACGTCCCAGTTCCTAGCCCCCATCCCTGCCACCCACCCTTTAGAACCCTGGACGTTACGAGGTACTCAAGGAACAATCTAAAATAAATATAAATTTTTTACAGTGCATTATTTTACAGGTCAATTAACAGGAAAATTCAAGTTAGTAACTTGAAAATTCAAGTTACTAACTTGAAAAATTGAAAATAGAATAATAAAAAAAAAGTATGTGGCCCTATTACGCTTCCGTATAAAGTAAAGTAGAGGAATAATTAAATTATAAGATGGCTATATACACTATATACACGTTATGTATATTGAAGTACATCAATATTTGTTAGATTTCAACGTAATTTCATCATATTTTTCTATTCCATTATTTGTTAACTATTATTATGCTCAATATTCTGCAAATTTCTTCATCATTGAAGTATCAATGATGTTATATATAGCTATAGTCCTAAGTCAAGTATGTTACTGTTCGGTTTTTAGGTGTAAGAGGACCTTGATAATTTTCTCGTTTTCGTATAGGTATTCGTGACCTGGAAACTGCTTTATTGCCATTGGACCACAATTCTGTGTAGGGCAGGTGAGAAATGATGTAAATGAATCTTTGGAGCAACCGTTGAGACCATTAAACCACCACCCTCCAGCATATTCGAGAGCACAGTTTATGCTGTCATCACCGTCGTTATCCCGGTCATAAGTGCTGAACGATGATCCATTTAACCCATTTAATGTGTCGCCAAGACTATTGACAGTACGGGGGATATACGAGGAATATGTAATTGTGTAATGTGTTGATTGGTTACCAACTTTGAAATCTGTGTATTCCGCTTCGAAAATCCACATAGTATCAGCATTGTACTGCATATTAACCACGAATACCAAGACCTGATGAGGGGTATGTTTGGTGATTTGGTGCAAGGTCTCAAGTCCTATCCAAACACGATATTCATCCTCCATGAATCCGTTAACGTATTCATCCCATGTTTTGTTGAAACTGAATGGATGGTCTTTGTAGTGACGCATGGCTTTGAGAACAATAAACTGGTATAGGTGGCCCATCAGGTGTGGGTTGAATTAGGACTTTGTTTACACCCCGTACCCCACTATCATATAACTCATGGCAACCTAAATAGAAAGAGAAAGAGATTGATACGATAATAAAACAGGTCAATCTAATAACACCCACCCCCCTCTTAATTAGAGAAAAATATAATAGTACACTTCACCTACGCTGTAGAAAGTCATTCAAATATTTCAGTGATTAAATTGGGTTTACTATATCTCGGATTTTGATTGAGAGGTTGAACTTGGATTGTCCAATCACAGCCTGTGTTCATATATTGAACGTAAATATCAAAATATAATATGTCAGTTTCGTTGTGGCTTGCTTAAATTGAATGTTGAAACTGGGCGATATACAAAAACAGACCGTGGAAATAGAATTTGCACATGTTGCAAATTGAACGCCGTAGAAGACGAATACCACTTTCTCCTATGTTGCACAGCATATATGAATTTACGTCGCAAGTTCTTTCCGCGCAGTTTTTGGTCTTTTCCTTCCTTATATAAATTTAAATATATTTTAACTAACACCAAACGTGAACATATAATCTATTTAGGTAAATATCTCTATCAACGTATGAAACTACGAAATCAAATATTAAACAGCCAAAAATGAAACTAATACCTATTGGGATATTTCTCTCTCTCTCGTCTCTCTCTCTCTCTCACACTTTTTTTTCTCTCACACATATGTACTATTTTCGTGCCATGTATATATATATATTGAAACTACTTTATTTACATATTATATATTATATTTAATATCTTTGTTTAATATACTTTTGTACTATTTTCAAGACATGTATATTATTTATTTTCTATAATAATTATGTTCTTTATATTCCTCATTTGTTGTGCAATATTCACTCAATATATTCCATGTATTTATGTTGGCTATAGCAAGTGATTTGCTTTGCCTTGTAATAAAGTAAAGTAAAGTAAAATGTACTTGTATTTAGTGAGCCGCACTATTTCCAAATGGATTAAACCAACAAAATGTTGGTATACTCAGTGATTTAAACCCCTAGTACTAGCATGACGACGTGTCCATAAAACCCATATATGTCTGGCCTCACAGCTGTTCTAGCTAGGATGAAAACGTACACATAAGGCCTCAGAGCTCTGACCTTCTGGTTCTGGCATAAAGACGTAAACAAATAGCCTCACAGCTCTTATATTCTAGCTCGGTTTGGGGCCACGGTGGATCAGTGATCTTTATGCTCGCGTCACCTTTTAGTTAGTTCTGGCATGAAGCCCCACATTGTGGGAGAGATAGAGAAATGGGGTTTAACGTCCACTCGAAACAAACAAGGTCATTTCGCGACTAACATGGTTTTAATTTTATTTCAATAATTCGCTTGCGCGTAAGGGTCTTTAGCAGTGTGAGGAAACCGGAGTGCCCGGAGGAAACCCACGAGGTTGAGAAGGCACCCCTATCTGCATGCCACATACGCACACACCGGGGATCGAAAGCACAGCCGCAAGCCAGAGGTGACCGGCCAGCTTGAGGTCGAAGCGCGGCACTCTAGACGCCCCCCCCCCTTAAGACAATTACGTAGTTTTAAATAAAAGTCAAAGAAAATGTTGTACAAAAGACTATAGAACGGACCTGATACAAATCTGTTACAATTCCGAACTATAAAACCGTCAGAGCAGATACACTGGGTTGGTGACGTCTTGTTTCCACCATTTAAACATTCTATGTCCTGTAATTTAAATAAGAGAGAGAGAAAAGATTTGGGGTTTAACGTCCATTCGACACAAACTAGGTCATTTCGGAACCAACACATGGTTTTAATTTTATTTCAATAGTAATTTAAATAAACATTGTGAATAAAGGTCATTACGTAAATGTCACATTACTATTTAAATAGTTTGCGTGTGAGCAGTGGTGTTTACAAGTGGGAGAAAATTCAGAATTATACCAATTCCTCCTCTGTTTGCGGTTAGCATTTTAACAAGAAGGTAACATGTCTGCAATAAAAACATAACTATACTAGAGCAAAAATTAATTTAATTTCGCCAAAAAAGAAATAAAAACATAACTATACTATAACAAATTTCGCCAAATAAGAAAATAAAGCATAACTATACTATAACAAAAATCAATAGAAATAAAAACATAAGGCGGAATATTCGTCTGTATGTGAATACATTGGCGTTTATCTGCCATGGAAAAAGTTTGACATTAGTGCTGCAGTGTATTGTATAGACATGGTAAAATATCCCGGGAGGTATGTTGAAGGTATCGTCTCCAAACATTGTATCTGACTGACAAAGATATCTGAAATTGGTGGGGTAACAAAACCAAGAATCATATCATCGGCATCATCATCGATTAGATAAGATGGCTCACCGTCAATGGTATGCCTTAAGTTATCGGGTACCTCAAGTTCACGTTTTGTTGTTGGTATGTTTGGATATATTGATCGCCTGGTGCCATAAGGCTATTTTTCGTAGATGCAAAGGTTGGAAAGTACTATGTTTGAGTCATCTGTCCATTCTGCGCCACGACGCTTACTCAGAGGGAATTGTTTTTTATACGCCCATATTTTCATGTGGACGTATTATGCCGTCGCCCTGTCCGTCCGTCCACAATTGGTTGTGGACTCTCTACAGGTCACAATTCTTATCCGATTTTGACGAAACTTGAAATATAGGTTTATCCCCATAAGATCTCGGCTGCTTTCGATATTGGCATGTATCGGATCGAAACTTAATGGATTGTCCGAAAAATCATGTTTGTAGCTTGTGGACTCTATAGAGGTCACAATTTCGAACCGATTTAGATGAAACCTGACATGTCTGTTTATAACCCAAAGATCTGATTTCCTTGCGATATTTACACCCATATATGGGATCGTCACTTCGTGAATTATGGCCCCTAATTGTCTGAAAAATCGCCCATTTTTTAGCTTGTGCTCCCTCTGGAGGTCACAATTATTGTCCGATTTAAAAAAAAAACGTTCGATTAAATCACCATTACACCATAATGAAGGTGGAGTTCGAATGACGTGAAAGTCGGACCAAAATTGTACGCGAATAGTGTAATGAAGATTCAGTTCAAATATCATAAACATTGGACCAAAATGGTCGCCGCTTCTCCGCGAATAGTGTAAAAATATGGTATGTCAAGGTTGTGGACACTGCAGAGGTCACAATGTTAATTCGATTTTGATGAAACTTGAAATATAGATTTATCTCCCTATGATCCTGTCGATATTGGCATGTATCAGGTTGAAACTTCATGGATTATGGCCCCTGATTGTACGAAAAATCACGTTTTCAGCTTGTGGACCCTATAGAGGTCACAATTTTGAACCAATTTTCACGAAACTTGACATGCATGTTTATAACTCACAGATCTTGTTTCCTTTCGATATTTGCGCACATTGGACTGTCACTTCCGGAATTATGACCCCTGATTGTACGAAAAATCACGTTTTTTAGCCTTTGGACACTATCGAGCTCACAATTATATTCCGATTTAAAAAAAAACGTTTGAATATATCCACGTTACACATTAATGCCAGTTGGGTTATTGATTTTCAGCGATTTCCGATTATTACTTCCTGAGTAATGGCCCTTGATCAATTCAAAAATTTTAGGGACGTTCTGTAGGCCAAAGTTAATATCAAATTGACTTTAAATTTATACACATTGTTAATGGTCAGTGTTTTCCAATAATTACTGCCAGATTTATGGCCCTTGATGACTTTGAAAAATCTTGTGGACAGAATTTAAGGTCTTGAGACAAACAAGTATATTGATTTTCAATGAAATTTGATAATTGAACAGCTAAATCCATAATATTAAATGTTTCGTATACTAAACGTTAGCATGGGGCAGAACTTTATAAAAAACAAACAAATTATAATGATTTACTGATAATTATGCGACAACTCTTGCAGTATTTACTGCAGTATTCTCCTATGCACGGGTTAATTAGGCATAATAAAAGCGTGAGCCATGACGTAACGTTATATAAACATATTTGGTCCAATACTGGCACTCGTTTTAAATGTAAAGCGTTTGTATGGTAGGTAGTGATTGGTTGGTAGTCGGACTACTGACCATTGAAAATTTAACACAACAATATCCACTCATAATAGCAGTGTGTAGTGAGATTACCTATAATCAAACGAAACGCTGCGCGGAGTATGACATTGCCTTAGCGAACGTGTTTTATCTCGACTGCATTATCTTTTTATGACATGTGGGCGGAGCCTAAAAGAGGTGTGAAATCATCAACAATAACTTCTCCCAAGGAAAGACAACTCTGATAACCTTGTTATGTGCCTTTTTTAGTCAAAAATGGACTTTAAGGATGTCAATTCAAAATATAATATTAGAACTTAGTCGAAGATTCAGATGATACGCAGAACAAAGTAATAGAGGTATTTTGTATTGCAAAAGCAGTATTAGACATAAGTACATAACATTTAATTCTGAATACGATTGACCTCCATAGATTTACACATACATTTAGAACAAGGAGACGCGTTCTCTTATCGTCATCAGGCACGCTTGATTTCTTCATATCTTCTAGTATATTTCGTTTCAGTGTTTATAATACAACATTTCGTCTTACTTGTGTTATTACACAAGGATCTGGAAGAGTTATCGTATCACCCGCGTTCTGGTTGTTGTGGGATTTGAAACGAACGGTTGCAGCGAGGTCTTGGTGTACGTTGCACGGATGTGGGTATCTCATATGTCATAGTTTAAAGGTTGCTTGTATGACCTCTAAAACCAGCCAGATCTTAAGGTAGTGGCGGCCATTGAAAGTATAGGGATTAAAATATGTAAAAAAAAAATTTCATTGTTTGGAATAATGCTGAATAAAACATTATCTGGTTTCTCGTGATTTGTACTGAATTGAAACCAATATGTCAGACAGGTGTATTCTTCACGGCACGTGCATTTAAAGGATTCAGTTAAGCGTAACACACCTGGGGTTGAGGGCACCTGGTTAAGGGACAATCCTCCGATATAAGAAATCTGGTTCAGGTCTGTGTTCATGAATATGAAATGAAATGGGGTTTAACGTCCCAATTTTCTGCACTTAAGCTGGGCTAATGGAAGACGGGCTTACGCCATACAGTGAGCTATGAAGGAAATTTTCTGCACTTAAACTGGGCTAATGGAAGACGGGTTTACGCCATACAGTGTGCTATGAGGGAAATTTTGCCCGGGCAGCGGCGCTACGGTCTACTTTTATATCGAATCCCAACTGCCAAGGGATCTTTTACGTGCACGCCAATGTGTACACGGGACCTCGGTTTTCCGTCCTATACGAATAACTATACAGCTGTCCTATACAGGCCCTCCGCTCTGCGTCACTGACAAGGAGAAACCACGCCGGTAAATCGAGATGAACTTTCTTCGCCAATGAAGTGATCGAACACTGACTATGATATAAGGCATACAGTGTGTTACGAGGGAAATTTGCTCGGGACAGGGGCGCTACGGACAACTCTTATACAGAACTCCAACAGTCAAGGGATCTTTTACGTCAATGCGTACATGGCTTTTCGAAATATCCGAACGACTAGACAGCTATTGTTGTCATGCCCTCTCTCCTGCACCGCGACAAGGGGAAACATCGCCGGCACCGGATGAACTTTATAGGCCAACACCGGGGGTGAACCCTATTTGCAGTGGGTTGGATCATAACATGTCATGGAGTTAACTGACGTGGTTTCGTTTCCCCAGTTGTACGTGACAAGGAATAGGTTCGCCAGTACAATCTCATTGGTTTTCTCAGGGTCCCCCGGTTTCTTCCCTCTGCTAAAGACTCCTACGTGCAAGCGAATTATTGAAATAAAATTAAAACCATATGTTATTTCCGAAAATCTATCCTAGACCGATGAAGTATTCAGTCGTATACACAAATTGTTGAGACGCCTCTATTAGTAATAACAATAATTAGTGATTCCTTTATTCAAGTTCAATGATTGTTCTCGTCTGTCTGTTCTGTTCTAACATTACATTATCTAAGCTAGTGTTATCGTGCGTTCACTGCTTATGATTAACGAGCGTTGCGGAAACGCCGAGCGGATTTTTTAAAGAAAGGGTCCCGCCTTTAAGAATTGGTACTGATCATGATAGGCGGCCATCTTGTTTTTTGTGGGGTTTTCGTTTTGTTTTTCCAGACAATATTTTATTTCATTTGACCCTTCTCCTATATTGAAAAAACTTAAGGTAGCTAAGTCTCTAACTCATTATCATCCAAAATCTTCGACAATGAAAACACAAATTATTTGTCAATTTAATTCAACATTGATGTGATCTTACCGGTAAAATATGCGCTTCTGATATCTAACATTTAAGACAAAATAAACATTTTACCATTGGTACACGAATCGTGTACCACAATGCGTTTACCATTGGTACACGAATCGTGTACCATAATCCGTTTCAGGCGCATTTTTAACAAGGGAATGAGGCTAGACTGTGACGCATGGAGAGCATACGTAATAATGTAGACTGGGATAACCAGACGCTAGAGATTTGCATGCTATTGAGACATCTAGCGTATTTCACCGAAGATAACTGATTTGAAATTAGAGTAAAGTGAGATATAGTAAGTGCAGGGGGCCGTACTACAAACAAAGCTCATAAAATAGACCTTTAGAAAACGGGTCACACAAATGTGATGTTGTTCCAAAGGATATGATAATAAAGCTGGCTGTGGTTTCATCTCGTTTATTATAAAAGTGCATGGTCAACAATATAAGGACATATTAACTATTAAACATGTTGCCAAATTTCATCTTCTTTCAGGCTGTTGTGATTATTTAAATCTGATCAAATGGTTGTAAATACTCCAAAACAAGTTATCCATAAATCAATTTGAGTTCATTTCAGATACAGTGATTTATATGCCGTACTGAACGTTGTTATTAGCATTAAACTTTTATAATGACATTACCTTAATTAAGTTATGTTCCTTTTAATGTATTTTTTATTACTTGGTTCTAGACTAAATGTAATTACTTGCCGTAACGTAGTTTTACACATATTTAAAGATGCTTTCCCAGGAAAGTATTTATCGGGTGGTTATTTCCAATAAAGATGTGCCAATTTTGGTATGTATGAAAAATAGAAACATCCAATCGTAATGGGAAAATAATGGATTCCCTGAAAAACACCCGTGTGGCAAGCACTGGGCACAAAATTTTGATTGATTAATTAGTTTGAATATGTTTTTAGTCCAAATCTATCACCAAATCACCCAGTTTGTTCACGGAAAGGCATCTTTAAAATAACTAAGTTTTAAACATATTTAAAATAACAAAGTTTTAGACATTTACATATTTAAAATAACTAGCCACTAAAATAAAATTAATAATGCGATACACATTCCGTATTGAGAGATAGAGAAGTGGGGTCATTTCGGGACTAACATATGGGTTAATTTTATTTCAATAATTCGCTTGCGCGTAGGGGTTTATAGTTTCATTACATCAATACCTTGACTAAGTTCGAAATGATCATTTTCCGCTCAGGGTAAGCAATTTGATTGGTCGAGACTTTGGAACACAATAACTCCTTGTAATTTAGCAGTGGGAGGCAACCGGAGCCCCCCCCCCTCCCGAAGTTGGACAGGCGACCCTACTCCTTGTCACGTACAACCGGTGAAACGAAACCACGCCAGTTAACTCAATGACAGACACATTCCAAACTTAAGCTGCCTAATGAACCGATATTTTAATTCCTACATCGACGATTTTAGTCGAAAACACTGAGTATGCGTTTATAAACTTTCAGAAGTATTTATTTCTCTTCTATTTTCATATTGAGTGAAATTAAATATGTTTATGTAGCCGTTGGGTGTATGTAAGTTGTCAAACTGATCATAGCGGAATCACGAAATAGTCCACTAATTATTCAATATGGCGACGCCCATGAACGATGTGTTCACAGAAGCAGTTTTGTTTGCGAAGAGAAATGTAATAGTATCTAACCTTGTTTTGAAAGATAAACAGAGTGAAACTGTAAAGACAGTTTACACTGGTAAAGACTGTATTGCAATTTTACCTACTCGCACATATTATATATCGATTTTACCGGAGTGGCGGAAGTCGACATTTTGCTAGCTTGACATTTGTTGACATAAATCACTTGATTCGGGTATACAAAACAGTAGGCCTGTCGATATGTCGCACCTCAAAATGACCACGTGAGCGTTTTAAATGGACGGCATTTAGGTCTGATATATTCTCGAAGTATGACGTAGATGGATCGCTGCGTGCAGTATGTGACAGGCCTTAAGGTACAGCGCGGCACTCTAGACCACTAGGCCATCCCAACCCTCCGTTGTGTACATGTATATATTGTCTTTTTATATTTTATCATTGCTTGATAATGTCTAGAAAAGCCCAGTCGAGACGCCGCTCAGTAATAGACAGTAATTGTATTCCATTGGATTGTGACCTGTATATTACTAAATGCTATTGAAACAACTTAAATAACATTTATATGATGATTGATGAATGTCATCGTATTAGATCTGGGGTAGACTCGAGTATTCTTCATACCCTAATCTCTAATGGGATTCCCACCTATTCGGACTCTTAATAATAATTTAACTAGAAATATTTCAACATATACATGATAAGAATTAAAAATTATAATATAAACTGTGATATAAGTACTGAATCAATGACTAAAACGCATATTGAACTATTTTAAGATAAGTGTTTAGTTTAAGGCAGAGCCTTATAAGTCTCTGGTTTAATGTAAATATATAAGACAGCTCGTTGGGATTAAAACTCTCAAGGTTCGGAGTAAAGATTAACGCATCCACTTAAAGCAAATAGTCAATTTAGATTATAAGTAATTACACTAAAATATGTACAAAGCACCTTTAAGAGAAGACAGCGTATACATTATTAAATTATAAATTGTGTACAAAAAACATTGGAAGTAATAAAAAAAGCAACTATCTAAATTTACGCTCAATTGTATATACTTTCTTGAAGTACATTTTTTTAAAACAATATTTATTCACCGAAACTGGGTTGGAGAACAGGCAGAAAGAAGCCTATAGACCCCCTCTCCATAAAAGTACAAACATAAAATATATATTGAAAAGGAAAGTAAGGTAAAGTAGAGGAAGCGTAATAGGGCCACACATTTTTTTTTTATTATTCTATTTTCAATTTTTCAAGTTAGTAACTTGAATTTTCAAGTTAGTAACTTGAATTTTCAAGTTAGTAACTTGAATTTTCAAGATACTAACTTGAATTTTCAAGTTACTAACTTGAATTTTTAAGTTACTAACTTGAATTTTCAAGTTAACGCAGGTTTCCTCCGGGTACTCCGATTTCCCCCTGCAGCGACATTACTCCCCGCGCATTAGGCAAATCATCTCCGATAGCACATAGATTGGTGCAAATTGACCAGATTATTATTGTGTCGAGGTGCCATAAAACACCATTCATTCATTCCTTCATTCCTTCATTTTAACAGTTTTGAGCCATATAGAAAACCTTTTTGAAGTACAAGAAAAAAATAATTGTGGTGCTTAATGACGAATCATACGTCCCAGTTCCTAGCCCCCATCCCTGCCACCCACCCTTTAGAACCCTGGACGTTACGAGGTACTCAAGGAACAATGTAAAATAAATATAAATTTTTTACAGTGCATTATTTTACAGGTCAATTAACAGGAAAATTCAAGTTAGTAACTTGAAAATTCAAGTTACTAATTTGAAAAATTGAAAATAGAATAATAAAAAAAAAGTATGTGGCCCTATTACGCTTCCGTATAAAGTAAAGTAGAGGAATAATTAAATTATAAGATGGCTATATACACTATATACACGTTATGTATATTGAAGTACATCAATATTTGTTAGATTTCAACGTAATTTCATCATATTTTTCTATTCCATTATTTGTTAACTATTATTATGCTCAATATTCTGCAAATTTCTTCATCATTGAAGTATCAATGATGTTATATATAGCTATAGCCCTAAGTCAAGTATGTTACTGTTCGGTTTTTAGGAGTAATAAGACCTTGATAATTTTCTCGTTTTCGTATAGGTATTCGTGACCTGGAAACTGCTTTATTGCCATTGGACCACAATTCTGTGTAGGGCAGGTGAGAAATGATGTAAATGAATCTTTGGAGCAACCGTTGAGACCATTAAACCACCACCCTCCAGCATATTCGAGAGCACAGTTTATGCTCTCATCACCGTCGTTATCCCGGTCATAAGTGCTGAAAGATGATCCATTTAACCCATTTAATGTGTCGCCAAGACTATTGACAGTACGGGGGATATCTGAGGAATATGTAATTGTGTAATGTGTTGATCGGTTACCAACTTTGAAATCTGTGTATTCCGCTTCGAAATACCACACGGTATCAGCATTGTACTGCATATTAACCCCGAATACCAAGACCTGATGAGGGGTATGTTTGGTGATTTGGTGCAAGGTCTCAAGTCCTATCCAAACACGATATTCATCCTCCATGAATCCGTTAACGTATTCATCCCATGTTCTGTTGAAACTGAATGGATGGTCTTTGTAGTGACGCATGGTGGCGACATAACTTTGAGAACAATAAACTGGTATAGGTGGCCCATCAGGTGTGGGTTGAATTAGGACTTTGTTTACACCCCGTACCCCACTATCATATAACTCCTGGCAACGTAAATAGAAAGGGAAAGAGATTGATACGATAATAAAACAGGTCAATCTAATAACACCCACCCCCCTCTTAATTAGAGAAAAATATAATAGTACACTTCACCTACGCTGTAGAAAGTCATTCAAACATTTCAATGATTAAATTGGGTTTACTATATCTCGGATTTTGATTGAGAGGTTGAACTTGGATTGTCCAATCACAGCCTGTGTTCATATATTGAACGTAAATATCAAAATATAATATGTCAGTTTCGTTATGGCATGCTTAAATTGAATGTTGAAACTGGGCGATATACAAAAACAGACCGTGAAAATAGAATTTGCACATGTCGCAAATTGAACGACGTAGAAGATGAATACCACTTTCTCCTATGTTGCACAGCATATATGAATTTACGTCGCAAGTTCTTTCCGCGCAGTTTTTGGTCTTTTCCTTCCTTATATAAATTTAAAAATATTTTAACTAACACCAAACGTGAACATATAATCTATTTAGGTAAATATCTCTATCAAAGTATGAAACTACGAAATCAAATATTAAACAGCCAAAAATGAAACTAATACCTATTGGGATATTTCTCTCTCTCTCTATCTCTATTTATTTACATATTATATATTATATTTAATATCTTTGTTTAATATACTTTTGTACTATTTTCAAGACATGTATATTATTTATTTTCTATAATAATTATGTTCTTTATATTCCTCATTTGTTGTGCAATATTCACTCAATATATTCCATGTATTTATGTTGGCTATAGCATGTGATTTGCTTTGCCTTGTAATAAAGTAAAGTAAAGTAAAGTGTACTTGTATTTAGTGAACCGCACTATTTCCAAATGGATTAAACCAACAAAATGTTGGTATACTCAGTGATTTAAACCCCTAGTACTAGCATGACGACGTGTCCATAAAACCCACATATGTCTGGCCTCACAGCTGTTCTAGCTAGGATGAAAACGTACACATAAGGCCTCAGAGCTCTGACCTTCTGGTTCTGACATAAAGACGTAAACAAATAGCCTCACAGCTCTTATATTCTAGCTCGGTGTGGGGCCACGGTGGATCAGTGATCTTTATGCGCGCGTCACCTTTTAGTTAGTTCTGGCATGAAGCCCCACATTGTGGGAAAGAGAGAGAAATGGGGTTTAACGTCCACTCGACACAAACAAGGTCATTTCGCGACTAATATGGTTTTAATTTTATTTCAATAATTCGCTTGCGCGTAAGGGTCTTTAGCAGTGTGAGGAAATCGGAGTGCCCGGAGGAAACCCACGAGGTTGAGAAGGCGCCCCTATCTGCATGCCACATACGCACACACCGGGGATCGAAAGCACAGCCGCAAGCCAGAGGTGACCGGCCAGCTAGAGGTCGAAGCGCGGCACTCTAGACGCCCCCCCCCCCCCTTGAGACAATCACGTAGTTTTAAATAAAAGTCAAAGAAAATGTTGTACAAAAGACTATAGAACGGACCTGATACAAATCTGTTACAATTCCGAACTATAAAACCGTCAGAGCAGATACACTGGGTTGGTGACGTCTTGTTTCCACCATTTAAACATTCTATGTCCTGTAATTTAAATAAGAGAGAGAGAAAAGATTTGGGGTTTAACGTCCATTCGACACAAACTAGGTCATTTCGGAACTAACACATGGTTTTAATTTTATTTCAATAGTTCGCTTGCGCGTAGGGGTCTTTAGCAGTGGGAGGAAATCGGAGTGCCCGGAGGAAACCCACGAGGTTGAGAAGGCGCCCCTATCTCCATGCCACATACGTTCACACTAGGGATCGAAACCACAGCCGCAAGCCAGAAGTGACCGGCCAGCTAGAGGTCGAAGCGCGGCACTCTAGACCATTGGGCATCCCAACACCCCGTAATTTACCTGGTTTTACATAAACTTTGTATTTATGGAGAGAGAGAGAAAAATGGAGTTTAACTTCCACTCAACACAAACGCTTGCGCGTAGGGGTTTTTAGCAGTAGGAGGAAATCGGAGTGCCCGGAGGAAACCCACGAGGTTGAGAAGGCGCCCCTATCTCCATGCCACATACGTTCACACTAGGGATCGAAACCACAGCCGCAAGCCAGAAGTGACCGGCCAGCTAGAGGTCGAAGCGCGGCACTCTAGACCATTGGGCATCCCAACACCCCGTAATTTAAATAAACATTGTGAATAAAGGTCATTACGTAAATGTCACATTACTATTTAAATAGTTTGCGTGTGAGCAGTGGTGTTTACAAGTGGGAGAAAATTCAGAATTATACCAATTCCTCCTCTGTTTGCGGTTAGCATTTTAACAAGAAGGTAACATGTCTGCAATAAAAACATAACTATACTAGAGCAAAAATTAATTTAATTTCGCAAAAAAAGAAATAAAAACATAACTATACTATAACAAATTTCGCCAAATAAGAAAATAAAGCATAACTATACTATAACAAAAATCAATAGAAATAAAAACATAAGGCGGAATATTCGTCTGTATGTGAATACATTGGCGTTTATCTGCCATGGAAAAAGTTTGACATTAGTGCTGCAGTGTATTGTATAGACATGGTAAAATATCCCGGGAGGTACGTTGAAGGTATCGTCTCCAAACATTGTATCTGACTGACAAAGATATCTGAAATTGGTGGGGTAACAAAACCAAGAATCATATCATCGGCATCACCATCGATTAGATAAGATGGCTCACCGTCAATGGTATGCCTTAAGTTATCGGGTACCTCAAGTTCACGTTTTGTTGTTGGTATGTTTGGATATATTGATCGCCTGGTGCCATAAGGCTATTTTTCGTAGTACTATGTTTGAGTCATCTGTCCATTCTGCGCCACGACGCTTACTCAGAGGGAATTGTTTTTTATACGCCCATATTTTCATGTGGACGCATTATGCCGTCGCCCTGTCCGTCCGTCCACAATTGGTTGTGGACTCTCTACAGGTCACAATTCTTATCCGATTTTGACGAAACTTGAAATATAGGTTTATCCCCATAAGATCTCGGCTGCTTTCGATATTGGCATGTATCGGATCGAAACTTAATGGATTGTCCGAAAAATCATGTTTGTAGCTTGTGGACTCTATAGAGGTCACAATTTCGAACCGATTTAGATGAAACCTGACATGTCTGTTTATAACCCAAAGATCTGATTTCCTTGCGATATTTACACCCATAATATGGGATCGTCACTTCCTGAATTATGACCCCTAATTGTCTGAAAAATCGCCTATTTTTTAGCTTGTGCTCCCTCTGGAGGTCACAATTATTGTCCGATTTAAAAAAAAACGTTCGATTAAATCACCATTACACCATAATGAAGGTGGAGTTCGAATGACGTGAAAGTCGGACCAAAATTGTACGCGAATAGTGTAATGAAGATTCAGTTCAAATATCATAAACATTGGACCAAAATGGTCGCCGCTTCTCCGCGAATAGTGTAAAAATATGGTATGTCAAGGTTGTGGACACTGCAGAGGTCACAATTTTAATTCGATTTTGATGAAACTTGAAATATAGATTTATCTCCCTATGATCCTGTCGATATTGGCATGTATCAGGTTGAAACTTCATGGATTATGGCCCCTGATTGTACGAAAAATCACGTTTTTAGCTTGTGGACCCTATAGAGGTCCACGAAACTTGACATGCATGTTTATAACTCACAGATCTTGTTTCCTTTCGATATTTGCGCACATTGGACTGTCACTTCCGGAATTATGACCCCTGATTGTACGAAAAATCACGTTTTTTAGCCTTTGGACACTATCGAGCTCACAATTATATTCCGATTTAAAAAAAACCGTTTGAATATATCCACGTTACACATTAATGACAGTTGGGTTATTGAATTTCAGCGATTTCCGATTATTACTTCCTGAGTAATAGCCCTTGATCACTTCAAAAATTTTAGGGACGTTCTGTAGGCCAAAGTTAATATCAAATTGACTTTAAATTTATACACATTGTTAATGGTCAGTGTTTTCCAATAATTACTGCCAGATTTATGGCCCTTGATGACTTTGAAAAATCTTGTGGACAGAATTTAAGGTCTTGAGACAAACAAGTATATTGATTTTCAATGAAATTTGATAATTGAACAGCTAAATCCATAATATTAAATGTTTCGTATACTAAACGTTAGCATGGGGCAGAACTTTATAAAAAACAAACAAATTATAATGATTTACTGATAATTATGCGACAACTCTTGCTGACTGCCGGACGAATTAGCTGCTGTGGGCGTATGTTTCGTTGCCTGGCAACCTACTTTTAGAATATTATCTGAAAGGATTAATTTTGGTCACGCTCTGTAATTGCGCCTTCGTGGGAATACAGCCATGCTACGTCCCCTTTTCGTAGTGGTTTACATTAGTATTTAGTCCGTAGTTGGATCTGCTATGGGACTATCAAGTTAAAACAGATAATTTTGTAAGAGAGGGGAGGGGCCGCCATCTCCCTACTTTATATCAAATGTTTACTCTTCTCACCAAAGACGGAGAATGACCTGATATTTTATGCACTAAATCTGTTACTGCAGCCTTAAAGCCCTCTGTTCGGTGCCCAGGAGGAGACGCTCTAAAATTCTGACGATAAAAATATGACGCTATACAAATAATACGCCATATTAAGGGGACATATTATGGTTAAAATTGCAATTTTTGTCATAGTCAAAATGGCCAATTTCGATATTTGCACTTGTAAATATCACCCAACATAAACACAAAATCACTGTATTAGTATCAAAACAAAAGTTACTCAACAAAATTTAACAATGTAAAAATCTAGTTGTGTATTTTCACTCTCTATTTTTCACTGTAACTTTTTCATTTTTGCATCTTCAGCTGTCAGAATTTCACCATTGTATTTTCAACCAATCAAATTTATCCAATCGTGTGGACAAACTCGGCTAAAGGAGGAATATGACGTCAATAGTAAAACAGATGTCTTCTGACGTCAACTTTTGCCGAACTCGGAAACACGCTCCTTTTCCTTATATGGCCAGTTAGATTGGAGAAATTTGTTTGGTTGCAAATACAGCGGAGATATTTACATTGCTGATGTTTGTAATGCATTTGTGTTTTGATGCTAATAGAGCGATTTTGTGCCATGTGGTATGTATAAGTGAAAAATGTCGAAATTTGTCATTTTGACAATGATGATTTTGCAATCTTAACTATGATATTTGGCAACGATTCGACTCCATATTATAATGTTTGTTTGTATATTGAATTCTTACCTTGTAATAATATTGTGTGTCGGGTTCCTCTACCATATCAGGGCAACTATCGCCGATGTCATCAAACTGATAGCATAGTTTGTTTCTTCTATCATAAGACACGGACAAACAATTACCCGAAGTTGTGGTTTTACAAGCCTTCATACATTTTAATGTCTGATCTGTACTAAATACATTAAAAGCATTGCCTTTTGGTAAAGTTTTTTCCGTACATGTTTTTGGTTTAAACCACTCCGTGGCCTTGCATTGACCTTGAGATTGAGCGGTACAGAATCCAATCATATAAATATAAACGATTACTGAAGAAAGGAACATTGTCAACCATTCATCTATCAACTGAAATTGAATAATTACAAATATTATTATTCTTTTATTATGATTGGTGATGTACGGTAACACGGTAGAGTAATATTCCTGTTTACCCGTAATCAATAAAGCATCCCGTTATTATCCTACCAATATTCCAGTCAATATACTTTATTTTTTATAAGAACAATTTACATGGCATAGTGAACAATAATATTTAAAATGGTTTATGTACGACAGTTTCCATAGATTTTGGTGAATTATTTTTTTTAGCATTGGTTTATGTTGTAGGACAGTTGACCAAGTTTTATCACATGTACTGGTGTAATTGTTAGCACGGTGGGGGGGGGGTTGGGATGGCCTAGTGGTCTAGAGTGCTGCGCTTCGACCTCTAGCTTGCGGCTGTGGTTTCGAGCCCTGGTGTGAGCGTATGTGGCATGGAGATAGGGACGCCTTCTCAACCTTGTGGGTTTCCTCCGGGCACTGCGGTTTCCCACCACTGCTAAAGACCCCTACGCGCAAGGGAATTATTGAAATAATATGAAGCCATATGTTAGTCCCAAAATGACCTAGTGTCGAGTGGACGTTAAACCCCATTTCTATCTCTCCTTCTGTTAGCATGGTCCTCGCCAAATCTTAAGCCCAAAACACACAATATGGACTGGTCAGCCCATTGTATCTTTGCGAGGTTTAGACAGATGTCATAATTAGCTACTTTCTATTTTTGAAACAATGGAAACTAAATCGCATTTGAGGGGTCGAGATATGCGTGTAATGTTTGCTGTATTGGGGAGCCACAGTGGATAACAATGTATGGAGTGAATAAATGATAGAATAAATGAATGAGAGAGAGAAAGGGGGTTTAACGTCCACTCGACACAAACTAGGCCATTTCGGGACTAACATGGTTTAATTTTATTTCAATAATTCGCTTGCGCGTAGGGGTCTTTAGCAGTGGGAGGAAATCGGGGTGCCCGGAGGTAGCCCATGAGGTTGATAAGGCGCCCCTATATCAATGCCATATACGCTCACACCAGGGATCGATACCACAGCCGTAAGCCAGAGATGACCGGCCAGCTAGAGGTCGAAGCGCGGCACTCCAGACCACTAGCCTGACTAGGCCATCCCAAGCCTCCTAGAATGAATGAAATGCAGTTTTATGGGAGTAGATGTCGGGAACGAGCCCTGTGTTTCCCAATCTGGTTACCTCTCGTCAGTTGTTCATTAGGAGGTACAATGGTGGGATTGGACGAAACACCAAGTTTCTGGTAATCGGGTAAACATTGGTCGGCTCTCCCTCGTGGAATATTAGCGGTCACCACCTGAGAATTAAATGTCCGTATAAATGAAATAGGTTTAACTGTTGCTGTTCTGCTCCTAATGAATACGGGCATACGTCATAGTGTGTTATGAAGGACATCTGGACCGGGCAGCAGCACTGCGGCCTGCTCTTCCAATGCATATTTCACGTGCACACCAATGTGTAAACGGCACCTCGGGATGAACTTTCTCGGCCAATGCAGGGATTGAACACCCGATATTATGAAACAGTATTGGTTCTTTAAAATAAATTCTTGATGACAACACTAGTATAACTTCTAATAATACTTTTATTCTGCTTCTTACAATATTAGGTACAACCATCATAATGTAAACGACCGTAGAACTAACTTAAATGGGGGTAGTCGAATGTCTTAGCTTAGCACGAAGCTGTCGTCTCGCCCGTCTCGTGCTAAGGCGCCCATGGCCTTCGCTCAGTCCTGGCCGGACCTAACTCCTAGCCCTGACTGGGCCTCACTGAAGATTCGTTTCTGTTCTGAGTTTATAAACGTATTCAAGCCAAAGGAGCTCATTAGACACCTGTCTAATGTATCATGCATCATATCAGGTGTAACATTCAATATAGTTTATCAGACAAAGAAAGTTAGATAAGACATGCCAACAACAAGTTACACAATGACATAAGGAATGCTACCAAGATCTCCAGCCGAGTGTTGATAGCAACAGGTTTATGTTACAATCACTTACACGTATTTTAATATGACAGGACGCTTCTATGACATATGCCATTGTGTAATACAGACCAACGGACTAGCGAGCTAGCGTCTTACCCATGTGATCCCCAAATTCTCTTCTAAGAATTGAAACCTAACCTTAAAAAAGATTTAAGTCGTATTAACATTTGTGGATTCTGTTTTCGTGGACCTTTCCAAGGTACCATCACGGTTTTAACAGTCCCAGAAAAAACGTCTAAACTTTAAGCGTCAAAAAATATGTGTATTTAGGCTTTCTAAAAATTTCAACTCAAAGTATTGAGTCGTTTGGACGTAAAGCGCTTATACGGACACGTTACCTTTGGGGCAATTTTTTCGTTTACAACTTGGAATACGAATCTCCATTTCCAGATGAAAAGTGATTGGTTTAAGTTGTTTTTAAACGTATCACGTATATTGAGTTAGTTGTTCGGACTTAAGGTGGGGGATTTTAACACAAAATTAAGAAGTTTTATTGTCCAAAATATAATCGAAACTGGATCTTTAAAGTTGCTTTCCCGGGTACAAACTGGGTGATTTGATGATATATTAGGACTAAAAACATATTCAAACTAATTAATTTATCATAATTTTGCTTCAAACCCTTCTCAAAACACTGTAATTGCCAAGTATATCCCGCTAGGAAAATCGATCAAAAGAGGTCATGTTTGCGTCAGGGGATTACTCTTCTCCGTCCCTATGGCAACAGCGGGCGGAGACGGGTGACAATCCATTGCACACAACGATGGTGTCTGTAATCGCTGACTATTTATTACAAATATCGAATCCTAATTAAATTCTCGGATTATCCACTGCCTGTGTCTTTTTCCGTGATTTTTATATCAGAAAGTGTTGTAGGTCTAACTCTTTATAGAGTTTATCAACATGTACACAAAGCGCTCAATGTGCTAGTGCAGCCTTCGACGTCACGCATGGGGATAGCCATAATCGTCGGGCTGTCGATTAGGGGAACCCTTACATTTTTGTCCTGTATAAGCTCAATGAGTGTATTTCAGGGAATTCAGTTTTTCTAGTATGATTGGATATCTTTACTTTCCATATATACCAAAATTGTCATACTTTTATTGGCAATAACCACCCGATAAATATTTTGCTGGGAACCCATCTTTAACATAAACAAAACACTTGATATGGAAACCAATTTTTGGATTTATATGGAGGTTAATCGTATTCAGAATTAGATGTTATGTATTTATGTCTAATACTGCTTTTGGAATACAAAATACCTCTATTACTTATGTCATGATACCGCTAATTCAAAATACAAATGTTACTTTACATAAAACAATCGACACAATACCTAAATGATACGTGCAATGTCTTTTCACTTTCGACAATGAACATTGAACAAGGCATAATTGTCTTGGCATCTTCTACATTTCACTATCTACATTACATCTTCGTCTTGGTAACTTCTACATTGCCTTAGCGAACGTGTTTTATCTCGACTGCACTATCTTTTTATGACATGTGGGCGGAGCCTAAAAGAGGTGTGAAATCATCAACAATAAATTCTCCCAAGGAAAGACAACTCTGATAACCTTGTTATGTGCCTTTTTTTAGTCAAAAATGAACCTTAAGGATGTCAATTCAAAATATACTATTAGAACTTAGTCGAAGATTCAGATGATACGCAGAACATAAGTAATAGAGGTATTTTGTATTGCAAAAGCAGTATTAGACATAAGTACATAACATTTAATTCTGAATACGATTGACCTCCATAGATTTACACATACATTTAGAACAAGGAGACGCGTTCTCTTATCGTCATCAGGTACGCTTGATTTCTTCATATCTTCTAGTATATTTCGTTTCAGTGTTTATAATACAACATTTCGTCTTACTTGTGTTATTACACAAGGATCTGGAAGAGTTATCGTATCACCCGCGTTCTGGTTGTTGTGGGATTTGAAACGAACGGTTGCAGCGAGATCTTGGTGTACGTTGCACGGATGTGGGTATCTCATATGTCATAGTTTAAAGGTTGCTTGTATGATCTCTAAAACCGGCCAGATCTTAATGTAGTGGCGGCCATTGAAAGTATAGGGATTAAAAATATGTAAAAAAAAATTGTCATTGTTTGGAATAATGCTGAATAAAACATTATCTGGTTTCTCGTGATTTGTACTGAATTGAAACCAATATGTCAGACAGGTGTATTCTTCACGGCACGTGTAATAAAACAATCTGGAGATGTCTAACTAAGAAGACCCAACTCTTTGGGGGTCCGAGGGCAGACCCCCATAGTCCAGGACGGACCGACTTCTCCCTGGGTCTCCCTAAGACCTGCCTCTGGTCTCTGATCTCCTCTTGATCGTCCGGTACTCTCGAAACCAATCTTAAATAACGTAGTGTCATCTCTGCCGCCTGACACCTGATTGGTTTACAGGTTACATAAACAATTAAACTGATTGGCTAACTCCTAGTCACATTTTGATTGACAGCAAGATAATTCCACATAAGCTAATTACTAGTGTTCGCACCTCTAAACTCTAAAACAACAATGTTAGCACCTGCCATGGATTCTGCCTGATACATGTTTGCACAATTTATCATATCTTACATAATACTATGTCTAAAGTACACGACTGATACAGATGAAAGGCGTGTGGAATTTAGAAGTTTATACAACGCGGGTAATTAACAATGAAACTAATTATTAATGGTCACCCATTCTAACTTTAAACAACAGGTGTCAATATCTGTTGTGCTTAAATCTCATCTCATATAGGTACTCCGAGCATAAGAGTGAGTACAACATATCAGCTGTTACATAATACTATGTAAGATTAATCTGACTTGTAATTAATCTGTCTATTAGAATGTCAAAAATAAGGAAAGAATGAAAAATATAAAGTACTGACATAGATTCAAATACAATATTAAATTTTAGGTCTCAAATGATATTGTATTACATTCCTCCCTTTCCACAATTTTAAAATAGTGGAATATATAAAATAATATGAAACGATTTTAAAAAGATTAAAACAAAATATAATAATGGAAGCATTAAAAGATACATAAAAGAAAAGCACAACATCAAAACTAAAAAATATTTACAAAGTATAAAAGTCACTGTCTTCCACAAAATGCGGGAAAATGTTGAATGAAATGTTATAAATGTTAAATGAAACACACGAACATAGATGGATATCTTCCACATTATGCCGGACAAATCGTCACAAATTAATGCTGTATCAATGTTAAATGAAACACAAACGTAGGTGGATCTCTTCCACAATATGCGGGAAAAATGTTGAATGAAATGTTATAAATGTTAAATGAAACACATAATCACAATCACACGCATTATCTGGAACATCTTCACGAATTATCAATAGGTGGAAATCTTCAACCAATTTTGCACATAGTATCCACCATGTATATATCATCATGTCAGCATATATTTTCCACCATGTATGCATCATGTCGGCATACATTTTCCACCATTGATGCATATCATATTCTTCGCCGTGTCAGCAGATATTGCCACCATGCATGCATCAACACGTATGCACATATTCTTCGTCGAGGTGAATGGATATTTTCTCCAATTTCAAGCTAACTGCTGCTTGTGGCTTTAGCCGCCACCATCTTTATACTGGCCGTTATTTTTCTTGTCGGTTGGTCTATTCCTTTCCATACATGGTCAACGGTTTTTTTAATGATATGATTGTGTCATAACGTATATTTTAACTGCCATTCGTGCCCAAGTTTGTCATATGCTTATTATTTCATGGAGTGAACTCAATTAACTTTTAGTCAAAATAGCTAGTGGAACAGACTTTAGATAACGATCGATTTTTAAAAAAAATATTTACATTAGAATTGACATAATCCAATATGAAAGTAGGGGTTCATATTGCTTTGATCTGAACACATATCACTAATCATAAATAAGATATTTTGGAAAGAATCTATCGAAACTAACAGTGGTTTTATCTCTATAATTTTTAAACAAAACACAAAACAACACAACACATTTGCTCTTAATTCCGAGCATAAAACTTTTCCCGTAAAATATCGGGAAATTAATTCCACCTTATAGGAATTTCACATAAACCCATATATCGGGCATCCCAACCTCATATTATTGGGGTTAACACAAATAAAATTTCCCCTACCATATATCGGGTTTCCCGTAAATCCCGGGGCAATATATATATATATATATATAGACAAAACATAAATTATAAGAGATAAAACCGTCAATACCAATTTTAAGCCAAAATATGTGTTCAAAAAAAAACCCTTTATAATTTTCATATTTTAAATTTAAATTCTGTTCCACTACTAGCAATATATTTAATTGTTGAATATTTGGTAAAATATTCAAGGGATTTCTAGAAAATGGTTGAGCTAATTGAGTTACTACATAATTCTTAAGCGTGAAAGACAAACCGCTTATTTCGCCAGTTAATTTATTAACCATAACATTAATCATTAACCGTGGCCATGATTTGGATCAGAAAAAGACCCACCTTTAATAAAATTCTTGCATCTTCTAGTGGTCAGGACTTCGAAAACGTTGGTCTGGTCTTCTTCAGAGTATGTCGCCAAATCCATCTGGATATTTGATAACCACAGGTTCGTCGATCAACGGCACCACTTAAGAGTATGTAATAAAACAATCTGGAGATGTCTAACTAAGAAGACCCAACTCTTTGGGGGTCCGAGGGCAGACCCCCATAGTCCAGGACGGACCGACTTCTCCCTGGGTCTCCCTAAGACCTGCCTCTGGTCTCTGATCTCCTCTTGATCGTCCGGTACTCTCGAAACCAATCTTAAATAACGTAGTGTCATCTCTGCCGCCTGACACCTGATTGGTTTACAGGTTACATAAACAATTAAACTGATTGGCTAACTCCTAGTCACATTTTGATTGACAGCAAGATAATTCCACATAAGCTAATTACTAGTGTTCGCACCTCTAAACTCTAAAACAACAATGTTAGCACCTGCCATGGATTCTGCCTGATACATGTTTGCACAATTTATCATATCTTACATAATACTATGTCTAAAGTACACGACTGATACAGATGAAAGGCGTGTGGAATTTAGAAGTTTATACAACGCGGGTAATTAACAATGAAACTAATTATTAATGGTCACCCATTCTAACTTTAAACAACAGGTGTCAATATCTGTTGTGCTTAAATCTCATCTCATATAGGTACTCCGAGCATAAGAGTGAGTACAACATATCAGCTGTTACATAATACTATGTAAGATTAATCTGACTTGTAATTAATCTGTCTATTAGAATGTCAAAAATAAGGAAAGAATGAAAAATATAAAGTACTGACATAGATTCAAATACAATATTAAATTTTAGGTCTCAAATGATATTGTATTACACACGTGCATTTAAAGGATTCAGTTAAGCGTAACACACCTGGGGTTGAGGGCACCTGGTTAAGGGACAATCCTCCGATATAAGAAATCTGGTTCAGGTCTGTGTTCATGAATATGAAATGAAATGGGGTTTAACGTCCTAATTTTCTGCACTTAAGCTGGGCTAATGGAAGACGGGTTTACGCCATACAGTGAGCTATGAGGGAAATTTTCTGCACTTAAGCTGGGCTAATGGAAGACGGGCTTACGCCATACAGTGTGCTATGAGGGAAATTTTGCCCGGGCAGCGGCGCTACGGTCTACTCTTATATCGAATTCCGGTTTCTTCCCTCTGCTAAAGACTCCTACATGCAAGCGAATTATTGAAATAAAATTAAAACCATATGTTATTTCCGAAAATCTATCCTAGACCCATGAAGTATTCAGTCGTATACACAAATTGTTGAGACGCCTCTGTTAGTAATAACAATAATTAGTGATTCCTTTATTCAAGTTCAATGATTGTTCTCGTCTGTCTGTTCTGTTGTAACATTACATTATCTAAGCTAGTGTTATCGTGCGTTCACTGCTTATGATTAACGAGCGTTGAGGAAACGTCGAGCGGATTTTTTAAAGAAAGGGTCCCGCCTTTAAGAATTGGTACTGATCATGATAGGCGGCCATCTTGTTTTTTGTGGGGTTTTCGTTTTGTTTTTCCAGACAATATTTTATTTCATTTGACCCTTCTCCTATATTGAAAAAACTTAAAGTAGCTAAGTCTCTAACTCATTATCATCCAAAATCTTCGACAATGAAAACACAAATTATTTGTCAATTTAATTCAACATTGATGTGATCTTACCGGTAAAATATGCGCTTCTGATATCTAACATTTAAGACAAAATAAACATTTTACCATTGGTACACGAATCGTGTACCACAATGCGTTTACCATTGGTACACGAATCGTGTACCATAATCCGTTTCAGGCCCATTTTTAACAAGGGAATGAGGCTAGACTGTGACGCATGGAGAGCATACGTAATAATGTAGACTGGGATAACCAGACGCTAGAGATTTGAATGCTATTGAGACATCTAGCGTATTTCACCGAAGATAACTGATTTGAAATTAGAGTAAAGTGAGATATAGTAAGTGCAGGGGGCCGTACTACAAACAAAGCTCATAAAATAGACCTTTAGAAAACGGGTCACACAAATGTGATGTTGTTCCAAAGGATATGATAATAAAGCTGGCTGTGGTTTCATCTCGTTTATTATAAAAGTGCATGGTCAACAATATAAGGACATATTAACTATTAAACATGTTGCCAAATTTCATCTTCTTTCAGGCTGTTGTGATTATTTAAATCTGATCAAATCGTTGTAAATACTCCAAAACAAGTTATCCATAAATCAATTTGAGTTAATTTCAGATACAGTGATCTATATGCCGTACTGAATGTTGTTATTAGCATTAAACGTTTATAATGACATTACCTTAATTGAGTTATGTTCCTTTTAATGTATTTGTTATTACTTGGTTCTAGACTAAATGTAATTACTTGCCTTAACGTAGTTTTATACTTATTTAAAGATGATTTCCCAGGAAAGTATTTATCGGGTGATTATTTCCAATAAAGATGTGCCAATTTTGGTATGTATGGAAAGTATCCAAACATCCAATCTTACTGGAAAAATAATGGATTCCAGAAAAACACCCGTGTGGCAAGCACTGGGCATAAATGCTTTTCAGAGGGATTTGTAGCAAATTTTTGATTGATTAATTAGTTTGAATATGTTTTTAGTCCAAATCTATCACCAAATCACCCAGTTTGTTCAAAGAAAGGCATCTTTAAAATAACTAAGTTTTAAACATATTTAAAATAACAAAGTTTTAGACATTTACATATTTAAAATAACTAGCCACTAAAATAAAATTAATAATGCGATGCACATTCCGTATTGAGAGATAGAGAGAAGTGGGGTTTAACATCCACTCGACACAAAGAAGGTCATTTCGGGACTAACATATGGTTTAATTTTATTTCAATAATTCGCTTGCGCGTAGGGGTTTATAGTTTCATTACATCAATACCTTGACTAAGTTCGAAATGATCATTTTCTGCTCAGGGTAAGCAGAGTGATACACAATTTGATTGGTCGAGACTTTGGAACACAATAACTCCTTGTAATTTAGCAGTGGTAAAGACTGTATTGCAATATTACCTACTCGCTTATTCCCGCAGATTTACCAATTGCACCAGAATCTACAGGATAAACTCGCAGGAAAAGATTACCAATCTCTGCATAATGTTATCAGCTCTACAAACTTTGCAAACGATGAGAAGATAAAAAACCGCCAACAACAGAAATTTGAACATCTAAAAGGAAGCCAAACGACAACCAATAACCCAAGGAAGAACATACACTCCAAGAATGACTTCCTAACCACGACCGTAGTGAACCTCAGCAGCAAACAACTCAGTGGTGACCAGATAAATATACTCTCCAAGGGCCTCAAGTTTGTACCATCAATGCAACCCAGAAACCACGATGACTTCATTGCCAATGTTGAGTCGGGCCTACGCCAACTAGCACCTGGGGGTAAAGTTGAATTTATCCGCCACCAAATCGCCAACTTAATTACCAAATCCAAAACCAGCAAAAAACAGAACAACATTAATAAAGAAGAAAGAAGAGCGATTCAAGACCTCAAGAAAGACCGCTCAATAACCATAATACCTGCGGACAAAGGGAAATCAACAGTGATCATGGACACCAAAGATTACCAATCCACAGTTAATAATCTACTCCAAGATACTTCAACCTACCGGCGAATAAGAAAGGATCCTACCACCAAACTAGAGAAACAACTAAATAACAAGCTAGAAGAAATAAGAGAAGGGGAGCAGATCACCAAAAACCAATTTTACCAACTCCGATGCAGTCATCCACGACCACCGTATGCCCGAGCCACTATCAAGACACATAAGAACCCAATAAAATCAAGATTACTAATATGCTCAAGGGACTCTGTTTTCTACAATGTTGCCCAGCATCTCAGCAAGCTTCTCTCACCGTTAGGCAAGGCCGCGTCCTCATTCATTACAGATTCCACCATGTTTTGCGAAAAGATAAGAAATATAAGTGATCCAAGAAAAATTGTATCCTATGACGTAGTTGACTTATTTACCAATGTGCCCCGGGATGAAGCCATGGAAGCCCTACGATCACGTATCAACAAACTTGAAGAACCGTTGGATACCCACTTGTCAACAGAAAATATAGTCAGTTTAGTCACTATGTGCATAAACTCCACCTACTTCGCCTGGGGAGATGAAACGTATGAACAGATCCATGGCCTACCGATGGGAAGCCCTTTATCTCCATTAATATCAGAAATCTACCTAACACAGTTCGAAGAACGCGCTTTGGAATCATCCCCCATAACACCCATTTGTTATTTTCGTAAGGTCGATGACACCTTCGTCATCCTTGAGGAAGAAGATGACCCGGCAGTTCTCCTCGACCATTTCAACAACCAGCATCCTAGGATTAAGTTCACTATGGAGAGAGAGGTCGACCAATCACTTCCCTTTTTAGATGTTCATGTTCATAAAAGTAACAATGCTATAAAAACCAGTGTGTACCGTAAACCTACCCACACAGACCAATATATCAACTTTAACTCTACACACCCCACCAATGTCAAAGCCTCTGTTGTTTCCTGTTTAGTCAGACGAGCCCATAATATATGTGAACCTGAATATCTCAATGCAGAACTTGACCACCTCCGATATGCCTTTTGTACCCTCAACAACTACCCTGTTAAGTTTGTCAACGATATTATTAAGTCAACTCTGAACCACACCAACAAAAAAGATAAACCAAAACCTGAAAAACCAGACATCCGAGTGTCATTGCCCTTCTACGGGAAACTATCTTACCAAGTTAGCAGAATCCTGAAAACAGTTAATATTGGAACAACCTTTTCCACTTCCACAACCTTAAAGCAGATACTCAAGGCAAATGGGAAACTACCACCGACCAACCCAAAGGAGTGGTCTATAAAGTGGATTGTTCCTGCAAGAGATTTTACATTGGAGAAACGAAGAGACCTTTAGACAAAAGAATTGCAGAACACAAGTCTAGAGCCAAAACTAATGTATCCGCAATAGCAGAACACATCACCAAGAACCAGGGCCACAAACCAGACTGGAACAACGTCCAAACCCTAGCCGTCCACAAACACCAAAAGAAAAAGAGGAAAATCATAGAAGCCATACAAATCAAACGCCACAACCCAGAACTGAACAGAGATACAGGTTTATACATCCCAAGGGCCTACGATGAACTTATAAAGATGGAGAAATGATCTAACTTCTTATTTCAATTTAAATCGTTATATTTTGATGTGTCTTAATTTATATTTTTAATTTGTATTAATTTATATTTTAATTTGTCTTAATTTATATTTTAATTTTAATTTGTCTTAACTTATATTTTAATCTGTCTTAATATTCCAATTAGTTTGACTTTTTATCTTTTTATTTCTCTTACACCTTAATTACTTTTCTTATTTTCAACTTGATAAATAAAATTTTTACTCATGATTATCCGGTCATCTACATCCAGAACCAATAATTACATTAACCTCACATATTCTTCTCTATTGGTCGGCTTGTGGAGTAGTTATCATGCTAAACAAACAAGGGGTAAAACATGTACTGTCTTAGGTCAAGGGTTTCACCAATTTGTATAAAAAAATTGCCTAATTAGCCTCATGTTTTTTCCGCACACTTTGTTATTTGTTAATCCTTGTCAATTACACTATGTCTTGTAACAACATAGGTCGTATGGCTTCTTCTTATATTACTATAAATATTACCTTTTAGTTTACTAATTTATTATTTGTACTTGATAACGATAAGAGAATACTTGTCGAAACGTCGTGCTATATGTGTATAAACCAGTGATTGTTTTCCATATAAATTGTGTTGTGTTTTTTAATGTGCTCAATCACTAAATGCCACTCAAGGATCACATATTATATATCGATTTTACCGGAGTGGCGGAAGTCGACATTTTGCTAACTTGACATTTGTTGACATAAATCACTTGATTCGGGTATACAAAACAGTAGGCCTGTCGATATGTCGCACCTCAAAATGACCACGTGAGCGTTTTAAATGGACGGCATTTAGGTCTGATATATTCTCGAAGTATGACGTAGATGGATCGCTGCGTGCAGTATGTGACAGGCCGGTACAGCGCGACACTCTAGACCACTAGGCCATCCCAAACCCCCGTTGTGTACATGTATATATTGTCTTTTTATATTTTATCATTGCTTGATAATGTCTAGAAAAGCCCAGTCGAGACGCCGCTCAGTAATAGACAGTAATTGTATTCCATTGGATTGTGACCTGTATATTACTAAATGCTATTGAAACAACTTACATAACATTTATATTATGATTGATGAATGTCATCGTATTAGATCTGAGGTAGACTCCAGTATTCTTCATACCCTAATCTCTAATGGGATTCCCACCTATTCGGACTCTTAATAATAATTTAACTAGAAATATTTCAACATATACATGCTAAGAATTAAACATTATAATATAAACTGTGATATAAGTACTGAATCAATGACTAAAACGCATATTGAACTATTTTAAGATAAGTGTTTAGTTTAAGGCAGAGCCTTATAAGTCTCTGGTTTAATGTAAATATATAAGACAGCTCGTTGGGATTAAAACTCTCAAGGTTCGGAGTAAAGATTAACGCATCCACTTAAAGCAAATAGTCAATTTAGATTATAAGTAATTACACTAAAATATGTACAAAGCACCTTTAACAGAAAACAGCGTATACATTATTAAATTAGAAATTGTGTACAAAAAACATTGGAAGTAATAAAAAAAGCAACTATCTAAATTTACGCTCAATTGTATATACTTTCTTGAAGTACATTTTTTTAAAACAATATTTATTCACCGAAACTGGATTGGAGAACAGGCAGAAGCCTATAGACCCCCTCTCCATAAAAGTACAAACATAAATATATTATTATATTGAAAAGGAAAGTAAGGTAAAGTAGAGGAAGCGTAATAGGGCCACACATTTTTTTTTATTATTCTATTTTCAATTTTTCAAGTTAGTAACTTGAATTTTCAAGTTAGTAACTTGAATTTTCAAGTTAGTAATTTGAATTTTCAAGCTACTAACTTGAATTTTCAAGTTACTAACTTGAATTTTTAAGTTACTAACTTGAATTTTCAAGTTAACGCAGGTTTCCTCCGGGTACTCCGATTTCCCCCTGCAGCGACATTACTCCCCGCGCATTAGGCAAATCATCTCCGATAGCACATAGATTGGTGCAAATTGACCAGATTATTATTGTGTCGAGGTGCCATAAAACACCATTCATTCATTCATTCATTTTAACAGTTTTGAGCCATATAGAAAACCTTTTTGAAGTACAAGAAAAAAATAATTGTGGTGCTTAATGACGAATCATACGTCCCAGTTCCTAGCCCCCATCCCTGCCACCCACCTTTAGAACCCTGGACGTTACGAGGTACTCAAGGAACAATGTAAAATAAATATAAATGTTTTACAGTGCATTATTTTACAGGTCAATTAACAGGAAAATTCAAGTTAGTAACTTGAAAATTCAAGTTACTAACTTGAAAAATTGCAAATAGAATAATAAAAAAAAGTATGTGGCCCTATTACGCTTCCGTATAAAGTAAAGTAGAGGAATAATTAAATTATAAGATGGCTATATACACGTTATGTATATTGAAGTACATCAATATTTGTTAGATTTCAACGTAATTTCATCATATTTTTCTATTCCATTATTTGTTAACTATTATTATGCTCAATATTCTGCAAATTTCTTCATCATTGAAGTATCAATGATGTTATATATAGCTATAGTCCTAAGTCAAGTATGTTACTGTTCGGTTTTTAGGTGTAAGAGGACTTTGATAATTTTCTCGTTTTCGTATAGGTATTCGTGACCTGGAAACTGCTTTATTGCCATTGGACCACAATTCTGTGTAGGGCAGGTGAGAAATGATGTAAATGAATCTTTGGAGCAACCGTTGAGACCATTAAACCACCACCCTCCAGCATATTCGAGAGCACAGTTTATGCTGTCATCACCGTCGTTATCCCGGTCATAAGTGCTGAAAGATGATCCATTTAACCCATTTAATGTGTCGCCAAGACTATTGACAGTACGGGGGATATACGAGGAATATGTAATTGTGTAATGTGTTGATTGGTTACCAACTTTGAAATCTGTGTATTCCGCTTCGAAAATCCACATAGTATCAGCATTGTACTGCATATTAACCACGAATACCAAGACCTGATGAGGGGTATGTTTGGTGATTTGGTGCAAGGTCTCAAGTCCTATCCAAACACGATATTCATCCTCCATGAATCCGTTAACGTATTCATCCCATGTTTTGTTGAAACTGAATGGATGGTCTTTGTAGTGACGCATGGCGGCGACATAACTTTGAGAACAATAAACTGGTATAGGTGGCCCATCAGGTGTGGGTTGAATTAGGACTTTGTTTACACCCCGTACCCCACTATCATATAACTCATGGCAACCTAAATAGAAAGAGAAAGAGATTGATACGATAATAAAACAGGTCAATCTAATAACACCCACCCCCCTCTTAATTAGAGAAAAATATAATAGTACACTTCACCTACGCTGTAGAAAGTCATTCAAATATTTCAGTGATTAAATTGGGTTTACTATATCTCGGATTTTGATTGAGAGGTTGAACTTGGATTGTCCAATCACAGCCTGTGTTCATATATTGAACGTAAATATCAAAATATAATATGTCAGTTTCGTTGTGGCTTGCTTAAATTGAATGTTGAAACTGGGCGATATACAAAAACAGACCGTGGAAATAGAATTTGCACATGTTGCAAATTGAACGCCGTAGAAGACGAATACCACTTTCTCCTATGTTGCACAGCATATATGAATTTACGTCGCAAGTTCTTTCCGCGCAGTTTTTGGTCTTTTCCTTCCTTATATAAATTTAAATATATTTTAACTAACACCAAACGTGAACATATAATCTATTTAGGTAAATATCTCTATCAACGTATGAAACTACGAAATCAAATATTAAACAGCCAAAAATGAAACTAATACCTATTGGGATATTTCTCTCTCTCTCGTCTCTCTCTCTCTCTCACACTTTTTTTTCTATCACACATATGTACTATTTTCGTGTCATGTATATATATATATTGAAACTACTTTATTTACATATTATATATTATATTTAATATCTTTGTTTAATATACTTTTGTACTATTTTCAAGACATGTATATTATTTATTTTCTATAATAATTATGTTCTTTATATTCCTCATTTGTTGTGCAATATTCACTCAATATATTCCATGTATTTATGTTGGCTATAGCAAGTGATTTGCTTTGCCTTGTAATAAAGTAAAGTAAAGTAAAGTGTACTTGTATTTAGTGAGCCGCACTATTTCCAAATGGATTAAACCAACAAAATGTTGGTATACTCAGTGATTTAAACCCCTAGTACTAGCATGACGACGTGTCCATAAAACCCATATATGTCTGGCCTCACAGCTGTTCTAGCTAGGATGAAAACGTACACATAAGGCCTCAGAGCTCTGACCTTCTGGTTCTGGCATAAAGACGTAAACAAATAGCCTCACAGCTCTTATATTCTAGCTCGGTTTGGGGCCACGGTGGATCAGTGATCTTTATGCGCGCGTCAGCTTTTAGTTAGTTCTGGCATGAAGCCCCACATTGTGGGAGAGATAGAGAAATGGGGTTTAACGTCCACTCGAAACAAACAAGGTCATTTCGCGACTAACATGGTTTTAATTTTATTTCAATAATTCGCTTGCGCGTAAGGGTCTTTAGCAGTGTGAGGAAACCGGAGTGCCCGGAGGAAACCCACGAGGTTGAGAAGGCACCCCTATCTGCATGCCACATACGCACACACCGGGGATCGAAAGCACAGCCGCAAGCCAGAGGTGACCGGCCAGCTAGAGGTCGAAGCGCGGCACTCTAGACCACTAGGCCATCCCAACCCCCCTTAAGACAATTACGTAGTTTTAAATAAAAGTCAAAGAAAATGTTGTACAAAAGACTATAGAACGGACCTGATACAAATCTGTTACAATTCCGAACTATAAAACCGTCAGAGCAGATACACTGGGTTGGTGACGTCTTGTTTCCACCATTTAAACATTCTATGTCCTGTAATTTAAATAAGAGAGAGAGAAAAGATTTGGGGTTTAACGTCCATTCGACACAAACTAGGTCATTTCGGAACCAACACATGGTTTTAATTTTATTTCAATAGTAATTTAAATAAACATTGTGAATAAAGGTCATTACGTAAATGTCACATTACTATTTAAATAGTTTGCGTGTGAGCAGTGGTGTTTACAAGTGGGAGAAAATTCAGAATTATACCAATTCCTCCTCTGTTTGCGGTTAGCATTTTAACAAGAAGGTAACATGTCTGCAATAAAAACATAACTATACTAGAGCAAAAATTAATTTAATTTCGCCAAAAAAGAAATAAAAACATAACTATACTATAACAAATTTCGCCAAATAAGAAAATAAAGCATAACTATACTATAACAAAAATCAATAGAAATAAAAACATAAGGCGGAATATTCGTCTGTATGTGAATACATTGGCGTTTATCTGCCATGAAAAAGTTTGACATTAGTGCTGCAGTGTATTGTATAGACATGGTAAAATATCCCGGGAGGTACGTTGAAGGTATCGTCTCCAAACATTGTATCTGACTGACAAAGATATCTGAAATTGGTGGGGTAACAAAACCAAGAATCATATCATCGGCATCATCATCGATTAGATAAGATGGCTCACCGTCAATGGTATGCCTTAAGTTATCGGGTACCTCAAGTTCACGTTTTGTTGTTGGTATGTTTGGATATATTGATCGCCTGGTGCCATAAGGCTATTTTTCGTAGATGCAAAGGTTGGAAAGTACTATGTTTGAGTCATCTGTCCATTCTGCGCCACGACGCTTACTCAGAGGGAATTGTTTTTTATACGCCCATATTTTCATGTGGACGTATTATGCCGTCGCCCTGTCCGTCCGTCCACAATTGGTTGTGGACTCTCTACAGGTCACAATTCTTATCCGATTTTGACGAAACTTGAAATATAGGTTTATCCCCATAAGATCTCGGCTGCTTTCGATATTGGCATGTATCGGATCGAAACTTAATGGATTGTCCGAAAAATCATGTTTGTAGCTTGTGGACTCTATAGAGGTCACAATTTCGAACCGATTTAGATGAAACCTGACATGTCTGTTTATAACCCAAAGATCTGATTTCCTTGCGATATTTACACCCATATATGGGATCGTCACTTCCTGAATTATGGCCCCTAATTGTCTGAAAAATCGCCCATTTTTTAGCTTGTGCTCCCTCTGGAGGTCACAATTATTGTCCGATTTAAAAAAAAACGTTCGATTAAATCACCATTACACCATAATGAAGGTGGAGTTCGAATGACGTGAAAGTCGGACCAAAATTGTACGCGAATAGTGTAATGAAGATTCAGTTCAAATATCATAAACATTGGACCAAAATGGTCGCCGCTTCTCCGCGAATAGTGTAAAAATATGGTATGTCAAGGTTGTGGACACTGCAGAGGTCACAATTTTAATTCGATTTTGATGAAACTTGAAATATAGATTTATCTCCCTATGATCCTGTCGATATTGGCATGTATCAGGTTGAAACTTCATGGATTATGGCCCCTGATTGTACGAAAAATCACGTTTTTAGCTTGTGGACCCTATAGAGGTCACAATTTTGAACCAATTTTCACGAAACTTGACATGCATGTTTATAACTCACAGATCTTGTTTCCTTTCGATATTTGCGCACATTGGACTGTCACTTCCGGAATTATGACCCCTGATTGTACGAAAAATCACGTTTTTTAGCCTTTGGACACTATCGAGCTCACAATTATATTCCGATTTAAAAAAAAACGTTTGAATATATCCACGTTACACATTAATGCCAGTTGGGTTATTGATTTTCAGCGATTTCCGATTATTACTTCCTGAGTAATGGCCCTTGATCAATTCAAAAATTTTAGGGACGTTCTGTAGGCCAAAGTTAATATCAAATTGACTTTAAATTTATACACATTGTTAATGGTCAGTGTTTTCCAATAATTACTGCCAGATTTATGGCCCTTGATGACTTTGAAAAATCTTGTGGACAGAATTTAAGGTCTTGAGACAAACAAGTATATTGATTTTCAATGAAATTTGATAATTGAACAGCTAAATCCATAATATTAAATGTTTCGTATACTAAACGTTAGCATGGGGCAGAACTTTATAAAAAACAAACAAATTATAATGATTTACTGATAATTATGCGACAACTCTTGCAGTATTTACTGCAGTATTCTCCTATGCACGGGTTAATTAGGCATAATAAAAGCGTGAGCCATGACGTAACGTTATATAAACATATTTGGTCCAATACTGGCACTCGTTTTAAATGTAAAGCGTTTGTATGGTAGGTAGTGATTGGTTGGTAGTCGGACTACTGACCATTGAAAATTTAACACAACAATATCCACTCATAATAGCAGTGTGTAGTGAGATTACCTATAATCAAACGAAACGCTGCGCGGAGTATGACATTGCCTTAGCGAACGTGTTTTATCTCGACTGCATTATCTTTTTATGACATGTGGGCGGAGCCTAAAAGAGGTGTGAAATCATCAACAATAACTTCTCCCAAGGAAAGACAACTCTGATAACCTTGTTATGTGCCTTTTTTTAGTCAAAAATGGACTTTAAGGATGTCAATTCAAAATATAATATTAGAACTTAGTCGAAGATTCAGATGATACGCAGAACAAAGTAATAGAGGTATTTTGTATTGCAAAAGCAGTATTAGACATAAGTACATAACATTTAATTCTGAATACGATTGACCTCCATAGATTTACACATACATTTAGAACAAGGAGACGCGTTCTCTTATCGTCATCAGGCACGCTTGATTTCTTCATATCTTCTAGTATATTTCGTTTCAGTGTTTATAATACAACATTTCGTCTTACTTGTGTTATTACACAAGGATCTGGAAGAGTTATCGTATCACCCGCGTTCTGGTTGTTGTGGGATTTGAAACGAACGGTTGCAGCGAGGTCTTGGTGTACGTTGCACGGATGTGGGTATCTCATATGTCATAGTTTAAAGGTTGCTTGTATGACCTCTAAAACCAGCCAGATCTTAAGGTAGTGGCGGCCATTGAAAGTATAGGGATTAAAATATGTAAAAAAAAAATTTCATTGTTTGGAATAATGCTGAATAAAACATTATCTGGTTTCTCGTGATTTGTACTGAATTGAAACCAATATGTCAGACAGGTGTATTCTTCACGGCACGTGCATTTAAAGGATTCAGTTAAGCGTAACACACCTGGGGTTGAGGGCACCTGGTTAAGGGACAATCCTCCGATATAAGAAATCTGGTTCAGGTCTGTGTTCATGAATATGAAATGAAATGGGGTTTAACGTCCCAATTTTCTGCACTTAAGCTGGGCTAATGGAAGACGGGCTTACGCCATACAGTGAGCTATGAAGGAAATTTTCTGCACTTAAGCTGGGCTAATGGAAGACGGGTTTACGCCATACAGTGTGCTATGAGGGAAATTTTGCCCGGGCAGCGGCGCTACGGTCTACTTTTATATCGAATCCCAACTGCCAAGGGATCTTTTACGTGCACGCCAATGTGTACACGGGACCTCGGTTTTTCGTCCTATACGAATAACTATACAGCTGTCCTATACAGGCCCTCCGCTCTGCGTCACTGACAAGGAGAAACCACGCCGGTAAATCGAGATGAACTTTCTTCGCCAATGAAGTGATCGAACACTGACTATGATATAAGGCATACAGTGTGTTACGAGGGAAATTTGCTCGGGACAGGGGCGCTACGGACAACTCTTATACAGAACTCCAACAGTCAAGGGATCTTTTACGTCAATGCGTACATGGCTTTTCGAAATATCCGAACGACTAGACAGCTATTGTTGTCATGCCCTCTCTCCTGCACCGCGACAAGGGGAAACATCGCCGGCACCGGATGAACTTTATAGGCCAACACCGGGGGTGAACCCTATTTGCAGTGGGTTGGATCATAACATGTCATGGAGTTAACTGACGTGGTTTCGTTTCCCCAGTTGTACGTGACAAGGAATAGGTTCGCCAGTACAATCTCATTGGTTTTCTCAGGGTCCCCCGGTTTCTTCCCTCTGCTAAAGACTCCTACGTGCAAGCGAATTATTGAAATAAAATTAAAACCATATGTTATTTCCGAAAATCTATCCTAGACCGATGAAGTATTCAGTCGTATACACAAATTGTTGAGACGCCTCTATTAGTAATAACAATAATTAGTGATTCCTTTATTCAAGTTCAATGATTGTTCTCGTCTGTCTGTTCTGTTCTAACATTACATTATCTAAGCTAGTGTTATCGTGCGTTCACTGCTTATGATTAACGAGCGTTGCGGAAACGCCGAGCGGATTTTTTAAAGAAAGGGTCCCGCCTTTAAGAATTGGTACTGATCATGATAGGCGGCCATCTTGTTTTTTGTGGGGTTTTCGTTTTGTTTTTCCAGACAATATTTTATTTCATTTGACCCTTCTCCTATATTGAAAAAACTTAAGGTAGCTAAGTCTCTAACTCATTATCATCCAAAATCTTCGACAATGAAAACACAAATTATTTGTCAATTTAATTCAACATTGATGTGATCTTACCGGTAAAATATGCGCTTCTGATATCTAACATTTAAGACAAAATAAACATTTTACCATTGGTACACGAATCGTGTACCACAATGCGTTTACCATTGGTACAATCCGTTTCAGGCCCATTTTTAACAAGGGAATGAGGCTAGACTGTGACGCATGGAGAGCATACGTAATAATGTAGACTGGGATAACCAGACGCTAGAGATTTGCATGCTATTGAGACATCTAGCGTATTTCACCGAAGATAACTGATTTGAAATTAGAGTAAAGTGAGATATAGTAAGTGCAGGGGGCCGTACTACAAACAAAGCTCATAAAATAGACCTTTAGAAAACGGGTCACACAAATGTGATGTTGTTCCAAAGGATATGATAATAAAGCTGGCTGTGGTTTCATCTCGTTTATTATAAAAGTGCATGGTCAACAATATAAGGACATATTAACTATTAAACATGTTGCCAAATTTCATCTTCTTTCAGGCTGTTGTGATTATTTAAATCTGATCAAATGGTTGTAAATACTCCAAAACAAGTTATCCATAAATCAATTTGAGTTCATTTCAGATACAGTGATTTATATGCCGTACTGAACGTTGTTATTAGCATTAAACTTTTATAATGACATTACCTTAATTAAGTTATGTTCCTTTTAATGTATTTTTTATTACTTGGTTCTAGACTAAATGTAATTACTTGCCGTAACGTAGTTTTACACATATTTAAAGATGCTTTCCCAGGAAAGTATTTATCGGGTGGTTATTTCCAATAAAGATGTGCCAATTTTGGTATGTATGAAAAATAGAAACATCCAATCGTAATGGGAAAATAATGGATTCCCTGAAAAACACCCGTGTGGCAAGCACTGGGCACAAAATTTTGATTGATTAATTAGTTTGAATATGTTTTTAGTCCAAATCTATCACCAAATCACCCAGTTTGTTCACGGAAAGGCATCTTTAAAATAACTAAGTTTTAAACATATTTAAAATAACAAAGTTTTAGACATTTACATATTTAAAATAACTAGCCACTAAAATAAAATTAATAATGCGATACACATTCCGTATTGAGAGATAGAGAAGTGGGGTCATTTCGGGACTAACATATGGGTTAATTTTATTTCAATAATTCGCTTGCGCGTAGGGGTTTATAGTTTCATTACATCAATACCTTGACTAAGTTCGAAATGATCATTTTCTGCTCAGGGTAAGCAATTTGATTGGTCGAGACTTTGGAACACAATAACTCCTTGTAATTTAGCAGTGGGAGGCAACCGGAGCCCTCCCCCCCCTCCCGAAGTTGGACAGGCGACCCTACTCCTTGTCACGTACAACCGGTGAAACGAAACCACGCCAGTTAACTCAATGACAGACACATTCCAAACTTAAGCTGCCTAATGAACCGATATTTTAATTCCTACATCGACGATTTTAGTCGAAAACACTGAGTATGCGTTTATAAACTTTTAGAAGTATTTATTTCTCTTCTATTGTCATATTGAGTGAAATTAAATATGTTTATGTAGCCGTTGTGTGTACGAAAGTTGTCAAACTGAATCACGAAATAGTCCACTAATTATTCAATATGGCGACGCCCATGAACGATGTGTTCACAGAAGCAGTTTTGTTTGTGAAGAGAAATGTAGTAGTATCTAATCTTGTTTTGAAAGATAAACAGATTGGAACTGTAAAGACAGTTTACAATGGCAAAGACTGTATTGCAATATTACCTACTCGCACATATTATATATCGATTTTACCGGAGTGGCTGAAGTCGACATTTTGCTAACTTCACATTTGTTTACATAAACCACTTGATTCGGGTATACAAAGCAGTAGGCCTGTCGATATGTCTCACCCCAAAATGATCATGTGAGCGTTTTAAATGGACGGCATTTAGGGCTGGGATATATTCTCGAAGTATGACGTAGATGGATCGCTGCGTGCAGTATGTGACCGACCTTATGGTACAGCGCGCACGTAATAACCATTTAGAACTCCAATATCTCAAGGTAATTTGAAGGGTTTCTCTAGTTGGTCAGCATTAACCAAGTATTGTTGTGTACATGTATATATTGTCTTTTCATATTTTATCATTGCTTGATAATGTCTAGAGAAGCTCAGTCGAGACGTCGTTGAGTAAGACAGTAATTGTATTCCGTTGGATTGTGACCTGTATATTACAAATTCTATTGAAACAACTAAATTATGGGAGATAAGATAAAGAGATGGCAGTTCTCACTATAATAGTTAAAAACTAGATAGTGTAAAGGTAATTTGCTGAAAAAAGTGTTTGAAATATTCACATAGCCTCGGTCATCATTACTCAAATCATTAATATAAACAGCATAGTCTCGATTATCCGCTTGATTGATTTAATTATCAACGGCTATTAAGCGGCATATAGGGTTTTAATCCGCCAACATAGAAGGCTAGCCTTGACATCAAGAGTTTATTATGGTCTGGATATGTTAATTAATGTCTAATTGATTATTTGGATAACATTTCAGGCCTAAAGAAAGACCTGTAATAAGCAGATTTTGCTCTTGCATAATGCTATTTTAAATAAAGTTTATTTGATCATTGATGAATGCCATCGTATTAGATCTGAGGTAGACTCTCGAGTATTCTTCATACCCTAATCTCTCATGGATTCCCACCTATTCGGACCCAGGGGAACCAATTAATTACCAAACTCAGAAAATGTGTCAACAATTTAATCAGCTACCTCCAAAACGTAAATTGTGGCACCACATGTGGCCATTTTGTAAAGTTTGCATTATCCCGTCAAAACTGACCACCATCTCGGATTTTTCCCAAATAGTGACTCCTAGGTATAACTGATCACCAAAATATGTATAGAAATGGATTCAGCTACCGCGAAATGGTATATTTATATTCCGATAATTGAATAATAATTGCATTTTACATACTAAACTGGTGTCCATTGTGCCATTTCACACATTTGGACACTGATATCGGACTGCGACTATTTTTGTTGATAATATACATCTAAACCGACCATAATCCGTGGTCGGCATTTCTATGACAGCATCTGCCCTGAATGATGCGAAATTGCGTTACAATGCCTGCCTGGACTATAATGTATTATCATACAATATGAATAAGTGTAGTAAACTATTTAACATCATAATATTATGCATAAAATAAACATATATCTTCTATGAGATATTAGGCGACACGACACTAATATTAACTAACTCATTGACATAGCTGTAAGTATTTCGTGTCTTTTATTTATACCCAGTCGCTACCGCCAACTTATTACCTTAATAATAATTTAACTAGAAATATTTCAACATCTACATGATAAGAATTAAACATTATAATAAAAACTGTGATATAAGTACTGAATCAATAGGTTTCCAATGAATCAATGACTAAAACGCATATTGAACTATTTTAAAGTAGCTGTGTCTCTAACTCAATCTCATCCAAAATCTTTGACAACGAAAACGTGAATTATTTGTCAATTTAAATCAACATTAATGTTGTGATCTTAGCGGGAAAAGATGGGCTTCTGATATCCAATATTTAAGGCAACATAAAAAATATACCACTGGTACACGAATCGTGTACCATAATGCGTTTAAGACTCAGTTTTAATAACGGACTTAAAGAACGCGGCTAGACGGTGACAGCTGAAGTGCATACGCAATAAATACTATGTAGACTGGAATAACTAGACGCTAGACATTCGATTGAGACTTCAGGCTTAGGCCATATGTCGAACAAAGCTGATTTGTAATTCGAGTAAAGACGGAAATCATTGAATGTAATTAGTTTATATAAATTCATATTACATTATTGTATGCTTTGTGACCATTTGTGTCAAATTCTAGATCCCAAGTATTAGCGATTTAGCTCCTTTAAGATAAATGTTTAGAAAAGGTAAATATATAAGACAACTCGTTGGTATTAAAACTCTCTATGTAAAATATGTACTATATCTTACATATCGCACCTTTAAGACAGCGTATATACTCTTCCAAACAAAGAAACGCACAGCCTATTTTTCACCATTTTTGTATTTGAACAAGATAGTTGTTTCGATAAAGCTTACATGTTTTTAATGCCATTATGTAAGGATAAAAGATATTCTTTATTGTTTGTGAATCCCAGACAGATGTAGCCAGGTTGCTGAATGTTTCCCGGTTACCATTTCTCGCTTTTCGGATAGGTACCGGACCGACAGCGAAGTTCTACACGTGACCGCCCAACTTCAGGCAAAACAAGAGTGACCCCATCTGTCCTTGATCGTAACTTCCGGTTACGTCATTTGCAGCAATCGATCGACGGCGTAGAATTGCAGACCAGACAGTCTGTAAACGCCTACGTGAAACCAGAATACGAGCCAGACGTTCCGTTAGAGCTGCGCTGCTGTTTGAAATACGCCGATACCATCAAATCCGAATTCTTTGGGTTCAGACCTGAGGGTATGGCCATAGCGATACCGGAGAACAATTTGACTCAGCTGCGTGTCGCGGTTTCTGTGGCTACGAGGGGTGGTAGAGCGAGGGTATACCGACGACGAAATGTCACATTTCGTTTCTTTTTTGGAAGAGTGTATTATGAAATTAAAAATTGTGTACAAAAAACATTGGAAGTAATAAAAAAGCAACAAACTAAATTTACGCTCAATTGTATGTACTTTCTTGAAGTATATCAAGATTTGTTTTTTTACATTATTTGTTTACTAATACTATGTCCAATACCTTGTAAACCCCTTCAATTAACCCTATACAAGTCAATTTTACTGTTGGGTTTTTTATATATAATGAGACATCAACGATTTTGTCGTTTATTATATACCCGTGATCTGGGACGTGCTTTACTTCTATTGGGCCACAAAAAACACTGGAAACAATATATTATAAAATAAGAAATTGTGCACAAAAAGCATTGGACGCAATAAAAATGCAACAAAATTTACAAAATGTGCCTAATTATAAAACGGTCATTGTTAGATTTTTTAAAACGTAATTTTATCAATTTGTTTATTGCATTATTTGTTACTAATATTATGTCCAATACTCTGTAAATCTCTTCATTATTGAAGGGTCAGTGACGTTATATACAGAGAGCCCAAAGTCAATTATTTTACTCTTCGGTTTTTAGGAATAACAAGACTTCAACAATTTTATCGTATTCGTATAGGTATCCATGACCTGGAAACTTCTTTATTGCCATTTGACCACAATTCTGTGTAGGGCAGCGGAAAAATGACGTAATTGAATTTGCTGAGCAACCGTTGGGGCCATTAAACCACCACCCGCCAGCATATTGGAGAGCACAGTTTGTGTTGGCATCACCGTCGTTATCTCTGTCATAAGTACTGAACGATGACCCATTTAACCCATCTAAAACATCACCAAGATTTCCACTTAGAGTAGTAGGGGTATACGAGGAATATGTTATTCTGTAATGTGTTGACCGGTCACCAACTTTGAAATCTGTGTATTCCGCTTCAAATCCCCATCGTGTTTCATCAATGCCCTGCATCTGAACTAAGAAAATCAAGACCTGGTGAGGAATATATTTAGTGATTTGGTGCAAGGCTTCCAGTCCAATCCAAACACGATATTCATCTTCCATGAATCCGTTAACGTATTCATCCCATGTTCTGTTCAAACTGAATGGATGGTCTTTGAAGTGACGCATGGGGGCGACAGAACTGTAAGAACAATAAACTGGTATAACTGGACCGTCAGTTGCCGGTTGAATCAGGGCTTCGTTTACACCCTCTACCCCACTTTCATGTACCTCCTGGCAACCTAAATTGAAAAGGAAAGAGCTTGACACGATAAAGAAACAGTTCTGTCTAATTACATACACACCCGATTAAGTAGAGGAAACAGCATTAGTACACTTTACCAACGTTGTAGAAAGTCAATCAAATATTTCAATGATTAACTTTAGAGTTTTCTGTATCTCGGATTTTGATTGCGAAGTTGATCTTGGATTGACCAATCACAATATGTGCATTGGTATTAAGTGAACAGCACTATTTCTAAATGGGGTTAACAACCAAAACACAGCAATATTAATTGGAATACAAAGCTTAGAAACCCCGAGTTATGACATGGCGTGCTCATAAAAACCTCATACCCCCTAGATCCAGCATGAAAACATACACATAACGTCTCGTAACTCTGACGTTCTAGAATGAAAACCTTGCCCATAAAACCTCACATCTCTTACTATCTAGTTCTAGCATGAGGACGTACACATAAAGCTTAAAAGCCCTGGCTTTCTAGTTCTGGCATGAAGACGCACGTTGGGAAATGAAATCGGGGATTTACGCCCTACTGTTCTGCACTCACAAAGTGTGCTATGAAGGAAATTTTTCCCGGACAGTTGCACTATGGCCTATTCTGACATCGAATTCCAAGTGTCAGGGGATCTTTTACGTACACACAGTGTTAGGACTAGACAGCTATCCTTGGCAGGCACTCGGCCCTGTGCGGCTGAAAAGAGGGAAACCAAGTCGTTGAACTTTCCCAGCTAATCCAGGGATCGAAAACTCGACCTCCGGGCTAGCAAGTCAGCGTACTACCCACATAGCCACCGTGACTCCTATGCACATTTTAAAATACAAGTAAAATAAAAAAAAAGGTTAAAAAGGCCATAAAAACGAACCTGATGCCAATCTGTTACAATTCCGATCTATAAAACCGACAGGGCAGTTACATTGGGTTGACGACATCTTGTTTCCACCATTTAAACATTCTATGTCCTGTAATTAAAATTAAATATACATTCGCTAAGAACTAAATATGCCTATTGCAAGTATATAGGCTTCAAATGTTATTAACCAGACCTATATTTACATACCAAGCCCAAAATCAACTTTGTAGATCCTTTGGTGGCTTGGATTTTTAAGGCACGTCAGCTCCGACCGGGCTAATATATGGTGCCTAACTTATGGTGATTTCGACGAGACAAATTAAAGGGACAATAACACTTTTGCTGGCTTGGCAGCTCTAGAAAATAAATAATAGTCTTATTCTAAGTACCAGATGTTTATGTGTCCTACCTGTTGTGTAAATTATCCATTACATCATATTTTACTTGTCCAGAGGGTTCGAAAATATTTTAAAATCCAAGTCACTTTTGAAAAGATTTACGTTAACCTTTTCAAATCATGTAGTTGAATTTTTATACGCCCACATTTTCATGTGGACGTATATTGTCGTCGCCCCTGTTCGTCCGTCCGTCCACAATTGTTTGTGAACAGTTTACAGGTCACAATTTTTATCCGATGTCAATGAAAATTAAAATATAGGTTTATCACCCTAAGATCTCGGTTCCTGTCGATATTAGCATGTATCGGACCGTTACTTCATGGAAGGCCCCTGATTGTACGAAAAATCACGTTTTTCAGCTTGTGAACAGTGTAGAGGTCTCGATTTTGAACCGATTTGGATGAAACTGGAAATGCATGGTTATAACCCAAAGATCTTGGTTCCTTGTGATATTTGCGCCAATCGGATCGTAACTTCATGAATTATGGTCCCTTGATTATCCGAAAAATCGCCCTTTTTAGCTTGTGGTCCCTCTGGAGGTCAAAATTGTTATCCCATTTAAAAAACCGTTTGATTGTATCCCCGTCCCATGGTTGAGTTCGAATTTCGTGAAAATCGGAGCAAAATTGACTAACAAAATGGCCGCCGTTTGTACGCGAGTAGTGTGAAAATATGTTATATCAAGATTGTGGACCTTATAGAGGTCACAATTTTGATGACACTTGACATGTATGTTTATAACCCAAAGATGTTGGTTCCTTTCGATATTTACGCCCATCGGATCGTAACTTCCTGAATTATGGCCCCTGATTGTCCGAAAAATGCCCTTTTTAGCTTGTGGTCCCTCTGGAGGTCAACATTGTTATCCGATTTAAAAAAAAACCGTTTGATTATATCACCGTTTTATGGTTATGAAGGTTGAGTTCGAATTTCGTGAAAATCGGAGCAAAATTGACGGACAAAATGGCCGCCGTTTGTACGCGAATAGTGTGAAATATGTTATATCAAGGTTGTGGACCTTATAGAGGTCACAATTTTGAACCGATTTTGATGAAACTTGACATGTATGTTTATAACCGAAAGATCTTGGTTCCTTTCGATATTTGCGCCCATCGAATCATAACTTCCTGAATTATTTCCCCGGATTGTCCGAAAAATCGCTTTTATTAGCTTTTAGACCCTCTGGAGGTCAAAATTAAAAAAAACCGTTCGATTATATCACCGTTACATGGTAATGAACGGAGAGTTTAAATTTCGGGAAAATCGGACTAGAATTGACGGACAAAATGGCCGCCGTTTGTACACGAATAGTGTGAAAATATGTTATATCAAGGTTGTGCACCCTATAGAGGTCACAATTTTGATCCGATTTTGATGAAACTTGACATGTATGTTTATAACCCAAAGATCTTGGTTCCTTTCGATATTATGTCCCCTGATTGTCGGAAAGATCGCTTTTGTTAGCTTGGGGTCCCTCTGGAGGGCAAAATTATTATCTGATTTAAAAAACCGTTGATTATATCACGGTTTCATGGTAATGAAGAGAGAATTTGAATTTCGTGAAAATTGGACCAGAGTTGACGGATAAAATGGCCGCCGTCTGTATGCGAATTGTGTAAAAATATGTTATATCAAGGTTGTGGACCCTATAGAGGTCACAATTTTGAACTGATTTTGATGAAACTTGAAATACATGTTTATAACCTAATGATCTTGGTTCCATTGCATATTTGCCCATATCGGATCGTAACTTCCTGAATTATGGCCCCTGATTGTACGAAAAATCACCCTTTTTAGCTTGTGGTCCCTCTGGAGGTCACAATTATTATCTGATTTAAAAAAACGTTTGATTATATCACAGTTACATCGTAGTTATGGGTGAGTTTGAATTATGATTTTCTGATGATTACTTAAAATGCAACAACTCTTGTTGCCTGCCGGAAGATTTGGCTGCTGTGTGGGCGTATGTTTCGTTGCCTGGCAACCTATTTTTCCAAATTTTTAAATTAGGTGTGTTACGATGAAATTTGTATCATCAATTTATTTGAATATTGTAAAATAATACAATTTGTTGACCAGAATAAAGATTGGGGCATATTATTCAATTACAACAAGAGTGTTATTGGGGCTTTAAATAAATATCACATAAATATATTTACATACATAACTAAAAACAAGTATCACAGATATTAATATTATTAAAAATAAATACAACTTTATATATGGGGGTTGGGATGGCCTAGTGGTCTAGAGTGCCGCGCTTCGACCTCTAGGTGGCCCGTCACCTCTGGCTTGCGGCTGTGGTTTCGAGCCCAGGTGTGAGCGTATGTGGCATGGAGATAGGGGCGCCTTCTCAACCTCGTCGGTTTCCTCCGGGCACTCCGGTTTCCTCCCACTACTAAAGACCCATACGCGCAAGCGGATTTTTGAAATAAAAATTAAAAAAACCCATGTTAGTCCCGAAATGACCTAGTTGTGTCGAGTGGACGTTAAACCCCATTTCTAAATAGTTAAAAACAAAAATATGGGATATAACTATATACAATTAAAATGTGTAATAAAAGTTTGTCTCTTTTAAAAAGTTTAACAATTTTACATATATTTCCGGTAGTGCAACAAATTGATGTAGTGACTGGCAACGGTAATCTAACATTCTTGAGATGATTGCACTCAATCAAAATATGCTTAACTGTCAACGGAACATGACAGTGAACACATTCTGGTTGAGGCTTTCGCATCAAAATGAAAATACGAGTTAAAAAGGTATGGCCAATACGAAAGCGACACATAACAACTTCATCCCTCCTGTTAGTTCTTATATAGGAGCTTGGCCAGTTTCCTAAGAAAGGCTTAATGTAATGAAGTTTGTTTGTGCCTGCAAGATCCCAAGACCGTTGTCAGCGGTCATTAAGATTCAAAAAGAGTCCAATCTGCCTTATGCAACTTCCACCTCTGAGGTCTGTCGACTGGAGAGGGACCATTGTGATCAATTAGGATAGGAAAGTGGTCACTACCACACAGATCTTTACCCTCCATGAAAATCCTGAAAAAGAACAGGGGAGCAAATGGTGAGATCGAGGGAAGAAAAAGAAGCTGTGGCAGGATGTCGATAAGTAGGCGAGTCATCATTTAATAAACACAAATTATTAATGTTAAAGAAGTCCGCTATTTGTTTACCTCTGTTGTTATCATCTGGACTATTCTGGAGTGAATGATGACCATTGAAACGTCCCGTAATTATAAATGGAAGAGGAAGTTGTGCAGCAAGGTCATCAAGATCTCCGGGATTAAGATGTAAACTTGGTGGAAGATGAGCAGAGTGTTATAGGAATATGAAAAGTCACCGTGACTGCAACTGCCTGTAAAGGCGAGTTGAGAGTGACTTTACTCGGAGGAATGTCTCCGTTAAGAATAATGGAAACACCCCCATGAGCTCTACCATCACCAACTGCGTGATGATGGTAACCGACAAATTGTCTAAAAGACAAAGTGTCAGAATTTCTCACAAAAGTTTCCTGTAAACAAATAGCTAGAGGATTGTATTTTTGGATTAGTAATTGAACGTCATTAAAATTTGGTTTTAAACTACGACAATTCTATTGAATAATGAAATTTACCATTTTCAGGGATAATTTATTTTTGGCGGTTTACCGCCGACGGCGTCATTATTGGTCCCCTCTACGGTAATACCGCCCATCAGATCAATTCCATATTTCGTGAAATGGACAATAGGGTATTGCGAACCCTTTTTATACGCCCACATTTTCATGTGGACGTATTATGTCGACGCCCCTGTCCGTCCGTCCACAATTGTTTGTGGACTCTCTACAGGTCACAATTCTTACCCGATTTTAACGAAACTTGAAATATATGTTTATCCCCAAAAGATCTCGGCTGCTTTTGATATTGGCATGTATCGAATCAAAACTTCATGGATTATGGCCCCTGATTGTACGAAAAATCACGTTTCTAGCTTGTGGACCCTATACAGGTCACAATTTTGAACCGATTTTGATGAAACTTGACATGCATGTTTATAACCCAAAGATCTTGGTTCCGTTCGATATTTGCGCCTATCGGAACATAATTTCCTGAATTATGGCCCCTGATTGTCCGAGAAATCACCTTTTTTAGTTTGTGGTACCTCTGGAGGTCACAATTATTATCTGATTTACAAAACCGTTCGATTATATCACCGTTACACCCTAAGGAAGGTTGAGTTCGAATTTCGTGAAAATCGGACCAAAATTGCCATACAAAATGGCCGCCGTTTGTACGCGAATACTGTTATAACCCAAAGATCTTGGTTCCTTTCGATATTTGCGCATATCGGATCGTAACTTCTTGAATTATGGCCCCTGATTATACGCAAAATCGCCTTTTTTTTAGCTTGTGATCCCTCTGGAGGTCACAATTATTATCCGATTTAAAAAAAAACGTTTGATTATATTACCGTTACACCGTAAGGAAGGTTGAGTTCGAATTCCGGGAAAATCGGACCAAAATTGCCATACAAAATGGCCGCCGTTTGTACACGAATACTGTATAGGTCACAATTTTAATTCGATTTTGATGAAACTTGAAATGCATGGTTATAACCCAAAGATCTTGGTTCCTTTCGTTATTTGCGCATATCGGATCGTAACTTCCTGAATTATGGCCCCTGATTGTCCGAAAAATCGCCTATGGTCCCTCTTGAGGTCACAGTTATTATCCGATTTAAAAACAAACGTTTGACTCTATCACCGTTACACCCTACGGAAGGTTGAATTCGAATATCGAGAAAATCGGACCATAATTGCCAGACAAAATGGCCGCCGTTAGTACACATTTCTAGGTTGTGTACCGTCACACCATAATCATTGTCAGCTTCGGACTGGAACTGACCAACAAAATGGCTGCTCCCAATACAGTATGAAATACAGGACTTAATGATGTAGGAAAAATCACTTTCGGTATTGCTTGTTCTCTATCCATCTCTCGAAAATGTGGGCGTATCCTGCCTGGCAGTGCCAGCCTATCTTTACACCTTTCAAGCAAATTTGCTAATTTCCTTAGTCTTGAAGAAATATAAACGTTTTCCTGTGAGGGTGGGATAACCGTTGACTGCGATCCTGACCCAGTGGACCTATGATCAGGAGTTGCAGCTTTAGACTTATCCAGTAGGGGCGATTCCTTGCCTTTCTGAGAGGAAGTATTGAGAATAGTCCCAATAACTTCAGTTTAGGGCAAGGAAGATTTACCCTTCATCAGGTAAGGGCAAAGTTGTTTGGATCGAACTCTCACATAAGCACATAAGTGTGCAGTGTTCGAGACCCCTTTATTCTGATCTGATGTTGTCAAAGTCTTCATTTTATGTTTATCAGGCCAGGTTATGTCTGTCTGAACGGAGATAGATCTACCTGTTTTCGAGCATCGAATATGGTATTAATTCGTTCAGACATAACCTGTTGGATTTTTTTCTCTCTTTGCCATATTGGACATTCACGGGAATAACCAAAGTGCTTTCCCTTACAATTTACACAGCAAAACGCAGCCTGGCAGGTAGTGCTTTCGTGGCCATCATGGCCACAACGAGCGCAGGTGTTTTTACCCCTGCACACCGTTTTGCAACGAAGAGGCTTGGATATGTTAGAATCCACAGGTATGTTTAAATAACCTGAATTAAGAGTCTTTGGTATGTCGGGACGATTGAAAGTGAGGATGTAGGTGCTTGTAGGAATCACCTTGTCTCCTTGACGAACACTAATTCTTTTGACGTGACCTTGAGAAGAAAGGTATTCTACCATTTCATTCTCACTGCTGCCTTCAAGGTCCCGGCAACGTATTACACCTCTACTAGAATTTAAAGACCTATGGGGAGACACCTTAATATGAATGTCTGCCAAAGGTGACGATTTTAGGAGCATGTTAGCATGCTGTTCTTTGGCACATTCTATTAAGAGTGTTCCGTTCTTAAGTTTTTTTGATAGCCTTGGGCTCGCCGGCCAAGTCAGCTATGCCCCTGGTTATCAAAAATGGTGACACTTTTGAAAGGTCTTTCCAGGGACTCGCAATTAAGAGGAACCTCGGCCATGACTTTGACATTTGATTATTATTATTAAATATATTAGAAACGTCTTCGGAACTCGGACGTTTCTGTTTTTTTTTGTCTTTCATTATTGGGGTAGGGGTGGGGGTGAATCAATGAATATTATCTTTTTTTAATTCACCTCTCGTCGTCCCCCAGGTTACTGCCCTGCCTACCAGGGAGGACTGGTACGGATATCCAGGGCGCGGCCTCAGGGCTCGACGAAAGGTATACTCAAGCCAGAAAGTAAAAATACTACTCCAACCCGATTGACCCAAGCCGTCGTTCTGCAGAATGTACTTAGGACACAAAGGTATATTTGCTGAGTGAAAAATACAACAAAGCATTGGAATTAGGATTGTACATTCTGCAGAGCTAAAAAAAACGACCAAAGTTGGCCACTCTGACCTCCCGTCTAGGTGAACCATGGGCCGAAGTAATGTTTTGCAGAAAAAGGGCTCGCAAGCCAAATCCCCACTCAATTACCAGGATTCCACTCTCGACCGACACGGGTCGCAACGCTCGGCAAACACGCTGCCCCCATCACAAGGATCCTTTTAGTCGCCTTTTACGACAGGCAGGACATATTCTAATCCCCCCCCCTACACCTTAGCGGGGTTAAAATAATATAATTTATTCATTAAATAACTGACCAAGCTAACGTTTACCGTTAAACATTGGCGTCACTACCGAATGTTCCTTGATAATCGAGAATATTTAGGCCGAGTTAACGTCTGTCAATCAAACATCGGGACTTATTGGAGACAGTTAATGCCTATTTCTAGTCAAATAGTGATAATGGCGTTCAGAAAAAAGTGAGTTGACTGATAACTTCAATATGTTTTTTGCGTCGTCTTTTTTGAACTGTTATACCAGAACTAAATTCTAATACATCTTTAACATTTACAGTTTTAAATTGTCAAGAAAAACCTGAAGACGTACATGTGACCTCTAGCTCTATCTTGAAGATGTACATTATCCTCTTAGCTCTGAACTAAATATATAATATAACCTCCCGGATGTAATAAATTCGTTGAGCATATAACCTCCTAAGGTACATAACGACGTAACCTGAGGAATTACATGTAACTTTCTTGCTCTAACCTGAAGATTTACATTATCCTCTTAGCTCTAAACTGTATATGTATGGTTAAATGGTCGAGAGCGCGACATAAAGTATATATTGATACTACACGTGGCGTTACTGCCAATGTAGAGTTATGTTGTTTCAGTATTAAGTGGAAGTGCCTCAAAACCATATGTGGCTCCTCCCACTCAAAGGACTTGGCGGCCTGTCTCTCTCGATACTCTTTATCGTACAGTATAACAATTTGCCACAATTTGCTGCAAAACGGAATACAATTACATACAGCGTAAATAACAGCTTGGATCAGGCAGTTGCAGGGAAAATAACATCTGGAAACGGGCGTCGGCCCGTTGTGCCAATGAGATCTTTCCAAGTGAATGCCGTCCACAAGAATTCGATAACCTGTTTAGCCTTGGCCTAACCTCTTGTTGAGTCTGTATCAGGTCGAATAGAATTCACATCTGCTGAGAAATGTGTCCGAAAGTGGTAAGTGTTGGACTATTAGACATTTAAGGCACAAATATATTTTCTTATCGTAAGTTTGTTAGAAAATTGTCAGAATCGAAGTGGATGCGTTAACGTAAGAGCTAAAGGCGTATGTGAAAGTGATGTTTTTGATCACGTGGGTTGACCTGTTCGGGCAATATGTTGTGTCTCAATCAGTTTTGCGTCAATCATCGTCGGTACCTCTGATAGGTGAAGAAGCACATCAGAATGAAACGAACTGTTCAGAGATTGCCAATGTTGGTTATACTATGATGTCTTGGAAAGTCCTTGAACATTTTAGATGCTGGTGTTTCTTTATCACGTTATGTTCAAAATTACTCTTTTGTAGAATTATTTGCTATTTGAAGTTAAGAGATTAAGGGATGAATTACAAGCCCAACAGATACAACAAGAATAGGAATTTTGGGGAAACCATGGTAAGGGAAGCTAAAGAGTACGCGTCTAGAACCTCTGATGTCAATGTTGATGTTTTGCGTCATTAACTGATTATGCTGGACGAGAAGGCGTGGAAAGCAAGCCATACCAAGTCCGAAGAATATTCCTTTGTTATACGCCCACATTTTCATGTGGACGTATTATGTCGTCGCCCCTGTCCGTCCGGACGTCCGTCCACAATTGTTTGTGGACTCTCTACAGGTCACAATTCTTACCCGATTTTGACGAAACTTGAAATATAGGTTTATCCCCACAAGATCGCGGCTGCTTTCGATATTGGCATGTATCGGATCAAAACTTCATGGATTATGGCCCCTGATTGTACGAAAAATCACGTTTTTAGCTTGTGGACCCTATAGAGGTCACAATTTTGAACCGATTTTGATGAAACTTGACATGCATGTTTATAACCCAAAGATCTTGGTTCCTTTCGATATTTGCGCCAATCGGAACGTAATTTCCTGAATTATGGCCCCTGATTGTCCGAAAAATCAGCCTTTTTAGCTTGTGGTCCCTCTGGAGGTCACAATTATTATCTGATTTAAAAAACCGTTCGATTATATCACCGTTACACCCTAAGGAAGGTCGAGTTCGAATTTCGGGAAAATCGGACCAAAATTGCCATACAAAATGGCCGCGGTTTGTACGCGAATACTGTTAAAAAATGGTATATCAAGGTTGTGGACCCTGTAGAGTTCACAATTTTAATTCGATTTTGATGAAACTTGACATGTATGTTTATAACCCAAAGATCTTGGTTCCTTTCGATATTTGCGCCTATCGGAACGTAATTTCCTGAATTATGGCCCCTGATTGTCCGAAAAATCACCTTTTTTAGCTTGTGGTCCCTCTGGAGGTCACAATTATTATCCGATTTAAAAAAACGTTATATTATATCACCGTTACACCCGAAGGAAGGTTGAGTTCGAATTTCGGGATAATTGGACCAAAATTGCCATACAAAATGGACGCCGTTTGTACGCGAATACTGTTAAAAAATGGTATATCAAGGTTGTGGACCCTGTAGAGTTCACAATTTTAATTCGATTTTGATGAAACTTAAAATTCATGGTTATAACCTAAAGATCTTGGTTCCTTTCGATATTTGCGCATATCGGATCGTAACTTCCTGAATTATGGCCCCTGATTATACGCAAAATCGCCTTTTTTTAGCTTGTGGTCCCTCTGGAGGTCACAATTATTATCCGATTTAAAAAAAAAACGTTTGATTATATTACCGTTACACCGTAAGGAAGGTTGAGTTCGAATTTCGGGAAAATCAGACCAAAATTGCCATACAAAATGGCCGCCGTTTGTACGCGAATACTGTTAAAAAATTGTATAATCTCATGGTTGTGTGGACCCTGTTAATTCGATTTTGATGAAACTTGAAATGCATGGTTATAGCCCAAAGGTCTTGGTTCCTTTCGATATTTGCACATATCGGATCGTAACTTCCTGAATTATGGCCCCTGATTGTACGCAAAATTGCCTTTTTTTTAGCTTGTGGTCCCTCTGGAGGTCACAATTATTTTCCGATTTAAAAAAAACCGTTGATTATATCTCCGTTACACCTTAAGGAAGGTTTGACTTCGAATTTCTGGTAAATCAGACCAAAATTGAAAGACAAAATGGCCACCGTTTGTACGCGAATACTGTTAAAAAATGGTATATCATGGTTGTGGACCCTGTATAGGTCACAATTTTAATTCAATTTTGATGAAACTTGAAATGCATGGTTATAACCCAAAGATCTTGGTTCCTTTCGTTATTTGCGCATATCGGATCGTAACATCCTGAATTATGGCCCCTGATTTTCCGAAAAATCGCCTATGGTGCCTCTGGAGGTCACAATTATTATCTGATTTAAAAAAACGTTTGACTCTATCACCGTTACACCCTACTTGAGGTTGAATTTGAATTTCGAGAAAATTGGACCATAGTGTAAAAATATGGTATATCATGGTTGTGGTCACAATTCTTATCCGATTTTGCCGAAAAGTCACATTTCTAGGTTGTGTACCGTCACACCATAATCATTGTCGGCTTCGAATTTCATGAATATCAGACTGGAACTGACCAACAAAATGGCTGCTCCCAGTACAGTATTAAAAAAAGGACTTAATGATGTAGGAAAAATCACTTTCGGTATTGCTTGTTCTCTATCCATCTCTCGAAAATGTGGGCGTATCCTGCCTGGCAGTGCCAGCCTATCTTTTTATAGAGATTTATGGCTAATAAGACACTCCATAATGTAGGATCGATCCATCGTTGTTTTGATGTTATCATCTTCCAGTGAATATAAATGAAATGGGGTTTAACGTCCTACTATTTTGCTCCGAAACTGAATTACTAGAGAAGGAGCATAAGTTTTAACAATTTTGGGGAGAAAGAAGCAATACTAATAGGTCAAATTATCAAAACCAATCACACGCACACAGTATCCACGACCGAGACAGTTTATTTTAGATGTGAGGGAAGTGGGTCATGTGGCTTCAAAATTTACCAAATTTTCTTCAACTTTTGTTCTGTAGATACAGTTGGGAATGTCACAATTTGGCTAATTTTGAAGGTGTGTCCTGTGAATGGCAGTTCCTTTAAAAGGAACAATACAGAACATTGTTTATGATTGTAATTATCCAACAACTTTAAATATTAAAGAATTCTTCTAACTATGACTCTTTTACTTAAGTAATAGACATGGAAGTGTAAACAGGTTAATAACCGTTGCAATCTCGATTTGGGGATCTGTTGGCGAATGTAATCCTCCTTACATTGTGTCACCACTGTGAAGCCAACCAAACCATGACTATGTTTTTAAATTTGTAGAGAGAGCAATGGGGTTTAACGTCCACTCTACACAAACTAGATCATTTCGGGACTAACATATGGTTTAATTTTATTTCAATAATTCGTTTGTGCGTAGGGGTCTTTAGCAGTGGGAGGAAACCAGAGTGCCCGGAGGAAACCCACGAGGTTGAGAAGGCGCCCCTATCTCCATGCCACATACGCTCGCACTAGGGATCGAAACCACAGCCGCAAGCCAGAGGTCGAAGCGCGGCACTCTAGACCATCCCAACCCCCCTTAAATTTGTAGATGAAGGATACCCCTTTCGCTTTAAACTGCTTGAACGATGTTCCTAGAATTATTGACCAGGGTTCTTTTATGACTTAACTTGATGATAAATCGGGATACGACCATGTTTGTAATTCAGTACTATTCGGCTGGAATAATTCGGCTTGTGTCTATCACACTATGAATAAATAAGTAGCGTCTTGGCTAAGGTTTCGTGGTGGTAACAATTTGGAATATACCGGAAATCCTCATATTGTAGCCCATGGGCTTAATAACGAGTTCAATTTTTTTTCAATTTAAGCCCATGGGGTTCGAGTGGTCTCCATATTAAATTTTCAATGACATCTTAGAACCTAAATGTGACAATTATAAAAAAAAGAACCCAAATGTTTGATTTTTCCTCTTTTCGAATTTTAGTCCTAAGCTTATTTTCAGAAGAAATGTTTTAATCACTGAGTATTGATGATAAGATGATTAGATTTATAAATATGGAAAACGAAACTAATTAGGAAAGCAGAAATCGCGGTGTAAATGTGATGTGGGTTAGTAATCGACTGTTATTTTGTTGGTGTATCCAAATGTGTTCTTATTCCATGACATAGGATAGCTAGATAGTTTATCTAGGGATAATAAATTGATTCAATTCGCCAGGTAACTGAAACTAAAATAGAAAAATTCGATGGACGAAATTTTAGCTCTGATTTGGGTAAATCTATTACCCCTGCAACGTTTTGCAGGAAAGTGTCTGTCTTCCTCATTAGCAAGTGTGGGTACCTCCTTTCGCACTATAGCCACTAGTTTCACTGTAAATTCTAAAAATTATATCCCAATATCAAACGAATTAAGAGACAGATTATATTTTGACGTGTTTTGGAAAATTTTTGTCGGATATTCCGTTGGAAGGCCGCATTCCACAATACTTTGGCGCTTGCAACTGATGCCTCGGATTTTAAGATGGCGGGTATTATGATCAATGGAATTCATAATTTAGAGATCAGTGACTATTGAACTCAAACTAAGATGAGTTTACCAATGTTATTGAAAGAATCGAAAGCCCTATTCAACTCTTTATTGGCATTGAGATAGTAGATGCGGGATTCTCGACTTGATGTTCTGGGCCCTGTTTCACAAAAACTTAAATCTCCTTAAAATCGTCTTAAACTAGAATTTCATCCTAACTTAAGATAGATGAGTTTCACAAAACGATTTTAAGGATTTTAGTTAAAATCCACTAAAATAGTATTGTAAGTTAAAATCTAATCTTAACTTAAAATAGTAGCGTTTCACAAACGTATTTTAAGGACAATTTTAACTAAAATCAATTTTAACTTAGGATAGCCATCACCCTGTCCTAACTTAAAATCAAGACATTAACAAACATTGATTAGAGCTACACTGTTACATATTTTGCGATATATAGATATAATTGGAATAATGATAATATTGTGAACGGCCCCGGGTCACATAATTCTAATATTCCAACCATCATTCGCAAAAAAAATTCAGAATTCAAATTCTTTTCACCCGTTTATTTTATTGTAAGTCAATTTAAGCATTTGGATGGCGCTCCATATTAGAACTCCAAGAAAAAAACCCACTCAAAACCCCAGTAAACTAAACACTAAAAGAAAATCATTTATTCATATCCAATTTCTTGGAAAGAAGCGCCTTCTTGTCTATAAAGAAAATATGTTCGGGTACAATTATTTAATATGCCCTATTTCTAGGTTTTAGAAGGCCTATAATACTAGGTAAACCATATGTAGTATTTACGCATACTTTTGAGGGTTATGATGATATGTAAATACTAAAGAGATAAATCAATAGTCTCAAATGTGTTTATTGAAAAATGTAATAGGCCTAGGCTTATTTCAAATTAAATTTTAATATAAATTTATTATTATTTCTCAATAAAGTCTTGCGTTAATAAAACAAAAAAAATTAATTGGCATTTTAGGAGCCAAAGCTATTTTATCTTGGGGAAAAAATCATTTAAGTGAGTAAGTATAATTTTCAAACTTTCATTGAAAGGGTGGGTCTATGAGAATGACATGTCAAATGTAGGCATCCGAACATTGGCTATTTGGTGTATTAATTTCAAAGTTGATAAATACTTAAAGTCTTGCGTTAATAAAACAAAAAAAAAATAACTGGCATTTTAGGAGCCAAAGCTATTTTATCTTGGGGAAAAAAATCATTTAAGTGAGTAAGTATCATTTTCAAACTTTCATTGAAAGGGTGGGTCTATGAGAATGACATGTCAAATGTAGGCATCTGAACATTGGCTATTTGGTGTATTAATTTCAAAGTTGATAAATACTTTTAAAATGCGACGAAAATTACAACCTAGATTAGCCGTTTGAGTCAGAAATATATCATAATATGTTTGTGACAATTCCCAATAAAACTACAAATCCATGCGATTTAGTTTGTCGATACACAGTATTTCCATTGAAGCATGCGATTAAATCAAATTCCCATGTCACGAATCAAATGCCAAGTTCAAGGCCACCCACCGATACTTTTCGAATCACATATTATGCAGTACACTCATTTATTTCACCTCTCTACGAATGTCTGACCGTGTGCAAACATTGCTTCAACGTATGAAACTCTCCCCATTGATATTGCAACCTTTAATTCAACCTGCCAACAGTTTTCAGTTTCGAAGCGTATTTGTTTTCACCGTAAGTACCCGCAGCGGAAATGTGCACTGCGCGGGCGCAAGCGATTTTAACTAAAATCTATTAAAATCGCATTTTAGGTTACAATCAATCTTCGTGAAACGCTTAAAATTTAAAATTTCATTTTGATTTTAGTTAAAATCTATTTTAGTGATTTTAGTTTAAGTTTTTGTGAAACTGGGCCCTGATTGCTAACAACATCTTCTCAATTAAGATGATGATGAAAGAAAACAAATATATATGACACTTGAACATGTCCTATCGTCGACGGAAGCTCATAATCACAGTAAGTTCCTAACATCCATTTATACTTAGAACGAATTAGTTAACAGTTCCTAAGATCAACGAGTCCCAATTTACACGGTGCCGTCTTTTATTACTTAATGTTCTACTACTGTCGATTGCTTGTATGCGCCAAATGATTAGTGTTATTTGATACTCCTACCCAATGGACGTTTGGTTTCCCCTACATACTTTTTGTTGTAGGCACAGGTTATTTTGTAAATACAACCCTTAGGTGGTGGCGGCTTATTCTCCTTTGTTACTATTTGCTGCCAGGATGTTTTGAATTCTTTTTCAATAGTAGAAACAGACCTCGATTCCTGATTGTTAAAGTAGTCTTCATATTTGGTGCGATCTTGAACCAATAAAGGGTATGGATATTCTTATACCACCCGTAGGGACTTTAGCAGGTTTTGGATTGTTATCCTTACTTCTCCGGTGGCTTGTTTAACAAGATGAGTTGGGTAATTATTAATTTTGGTTAAGAGTTTATGTAAAAGTTTGAAACAATCGTCTTTTTAATGTTCAGTGGGTGATTTGACTTGAAATGAATATATTGGTCTGTATGAGTTGGTTGACGATACACTCACGTTTTAAGGTTGTCTACACTGAATAGTGTCATATTCTTCAACTTTCATGGTGAGGTTAATTCTGTGTCTGGCTGTTGAGATGTGGGAGGAGGCTGAGTTGGGGTCATCATCGTTGTTGAGCACAACAAAGGTGTCGTCCACCCTCCTTTACCAGACGACAGGTTTGATAACTGATGTCTAGAACGATTCTTGTTACGAGGGACGTCATCAATACTTCAGATACCAAAGGTGAGAGGGGGCTACCCATGGGTCTGCTCATCAGAAGTCCTCGCTCCATCTAAACTAGATAAAGGAATTACATAGTTTTATGAGTTTCTATAATACAGTCGGTACTGGGAGTAGTGTTTAGTGGGGTATCAATGTTGTTTATCCCGTTTCTAAAAAAAGGTTGTAAGGTATGATCTCGTGGCACATTCATGGGGAATACTCTTACAGTCGGGGCTTACCTTACAGTCAATTTTATACGCCCACATTTTCATGTGGACGTATATTGTCGTCGCCACTGTCCGTCCGTCCTCCCGTCAACAATTGTTTGTGAACAGTCTGCAGGTCATAATTTGTATCCGATTTCAATGAAACTTGGAATAAAGTTTATCACCCTAAGATCTCGGTTGCTTTCGATATTGGGATGTATCGGACTGTAACTTCATGGATTATGGCCCCTGATTGTACGCAAAAATCATGTTGTTAGCTTGTGAACACTAGGGGTTACAATTTAAACCGATTTTACATGTTTATTATCCAACGATCTTGGTCCCTTTCGATATTTGCGCATATCGGATTGTAACTTCCTGAATTATGGCCCGTGATTGTACGAAAAATCACCTATTTTAGCTTGTGGTCCCTCTGGAGGTCAAAATTATCCGATTTTTAAAAAAAACCGTCTGATTATATCACCATTATGAAGGTTGAGTTCGTGAAAATCGGACCAAAACTGTCGAACAAAATGGTTGCCGCTTGTACGCGAATAGTGTAACAATATGGTATATGTAGAGGTCACAATTTTGATGAAACTTGAAATGCATGTGTATGAGCATACTCCGCGCAGCGTTTCGTTTGATTACAGGTAATCTCACTACACACTGCTATTATGAGTGGATATTGTTGTGTTAAATTTTGATTTTAAAACGAGTGCCAGTATTGGACCAAATATGTTTACATAACGTTACGTCATGGCTCACGCTTTTATTATGCCCAATTAACCCGTGCATAGGAGAATACTGCAGTAAAACTAATTGTGTGACAAACGAGGCTATCAAGTCGAATGAAATGTAAACAATACCGTTTAGAAACGAACATACTTTCACCCTTTTTAAAACCTTAAATCGCTGTCCAAACTTTTAGGGAAGACTCGGATTAAACGAAGGACTGTCATGTTGTTGTACTTAAGTGATAGCTTTCATTGAACGGGGAGAATAGACACACTCCCGCAAAAGTTCAAGAAACAGACGCTATTCCAGCAATGGCTAGAGAGAGATTTCTCGGGCCATTGCTTCAGGAATATGGTGTATGAGAAGCTTGGAAAGACATTGGGAGGTATTGTAGTAAACTGATTTTGGTGTCGGTTAGGATCTTGGAGCTCAGGTTGACCACAGTTATGGTAAGGTGATCATTCTTGGCCTTTCCTGTTGGGTATTTTTTGCAAGATTTGTTTGGAATGTCTAGATTTCTTGTTTCACTTTCTTGTCTAGTTTAAGTTGTTCTTGGCCTACATGTCGTTGAAACGTTTAATTCTTTTCGTTTAAATGTAATTTTATCAATGATAAACAGCGCAGTTGTTATTTTATCAAGATAAAACGCATGTGTTGTAAAATATAATATGTTTTTGCAATTACTAATATTTTTGTTGTTAGAACTAAACTATAATTAGACCAAAAATGAGGTTTTTGCCGTTTTGGGATACGTCTGTATGACTACACAAAAAATAGGTCACTTGACCCTCTCACCACACGAACGAACAAATGGGTGGAAATTTCATAGTCACAATCCCATCGTCTCATAAACTTGTAGACACCTCAATTCAAGCTTTATGTGCAGTTATGTTTTCTAAAAAAAACCCCATAAACCATCTGTTGCGGTTTCCGTTAATTATATCAAAAATTACAAGACTTCGTAAATCTACACCTGACTTTGTTAATGCATTAAAAAAACACACCCGAATTTGTGTAAATAAATCCAGCTTGTGTATAATATATTTCACAGACGTACGTGCGTTAAGATCATCCCTATGCTTTTGGTGAATGACATGACAAGACCCCTCCCAACATGGCTTCATATTTGTGGTAGGTATCAAGTCGGTAGTTGGACCCGATTTGGGCAATTAAGTAAAAATTGGCAAATCTTTAAGAGGAGAATGACCTGAAATTTTATTTTATTACGTTATGGTACTACCTCCACTTAATAATTTAAAACAGATCACTAACTGCAACGTTAGCGTCCTCTGTCCGATTCGGTAGCTGATGCCTTTTTAAATCCAGATAATAAAACTTGAGGTAATAATAAAACTGTGTTTAACTTCACGCTTTAATATCATTCTGTGTACATTATTACTGTGTTTAACATCACGCTATAATATTATTCTGTGTACATTATTACTGTATATGTGTACATTATTACTATGTTTAACATCCCGCTATAATATTAGTCTGTGTACATTATTTCGGAGTTTAACATCACGCTATAATATTACTCTGTGTACATTATTACTGTGTTTAACAGCACGCTATAATATTACGCTGTGTACATTATTACTGCGTTTAATATCACGCTATAATATTACTCTGTGTACATTATTACTGTGTTTAACATCACGCTATAATATTACTCTGTGTACATTATTACTGTGTTTAACAGCACGCTATAATATTAGTCTGTGTACATTATTACTGTGTTTAACATCACGCTATAATATTACTCTGTGTACATTGTTTAACATCACGCTATAATATTACTCTGTGTACATTATTACTGAGTTTAACATCACGTTATAATATTACTCTGCGTACATTACTGAGTTTAACATCACGCTATAATATTACTCTGTGTACATTATTACCGTGTTTAACATCACGCTATAATATTACTCTGTGTACATTATTACTGTGTTTAACATCACGCTATAATATTACTCTGCGTACATTACTGAGTTTAACATCACGCTATAATATTACTCTGTGTACATTATTACCGTGTTTAACATCACGCTACAATATTACTCTGTGCACATTATTACTGAGTTTAACATCACGCTATTATTTTATTCTGTGTACATTATTACTGTGTTTAATCACACGCTATAATATTACGCTGTGTACATTATTACCGTGTTTAACATCACGCTACAATATTACTCTGTGCACATTATTACTGAGTTTAACATCACGCTATTATTTTATTCTGTGTACATTATTACTATGAGTTTAATTTGACGCTATAATATTACTCTGCGTACATTACTGAGTTTAATATCACGCTATAATATTACTCTGTGTACATTACTGTGTTTAACATCACGCTATAATATTACTCTGTGTACATTACTGTGTTTAACATCACGCTATAATATTACTCTGTGTACATTGTTACTGTGTTTAACATCACGTTATAATATTAATCCGTGTACATTGAACTTTTAATTTATTATAATTTATAATAATAATCGTTTGGGGCGTATGTGGCATGGAGATGGGGGCGCCTTCTCAACCTCGTGGGTTTCCTCCGGGCATTCCGGATTCCTCCCACTGCTATAGACCCTTACACGCAAGCGAATGTTTGAAATAAAATTGAAACCATATGTTAGTCCCAAAATTACCTAGTTTGTGTCGAGTGGACGTTAAACCCCACTTCTCTCTCCCCTTTTAAAAGTTGTTCCTGTATTTAATTCTTCTTACCTTGTAGTAATATTGTGTATCGGGTTCCTTCACCATATCAGTACAACTATCACCGATATCACTAAACTGGTAGCATAGTTTTTTTCTTCTATCATAAGACACGGACAAACAATTACCCGATGTTGTGCTTTTACAAGCCTTCATACATTTTAATTTCTGATTTGTGCTAAATACATTAAAAGCTTCACCTTTTGGTAAAGTTTTATCAGTACATGTGTCCGGTGTCAACCATTTTGTGACACTGCAATGAGCTTGAGATAGAATGGTACATGTACCAATCGCTATAATATAAAATATAATAAAAGAACGGACCAACATTATATCAACCATTCACCAATAAACAGAGGGTGGAAATATCCTATGAACAATTTAAAGCATATGTAATATGATTGTATGGAAGCAGAATGGGGGGAAAATTACGGTTGATCAATCATTATTCTACCTATCTATACTAGGTCTAGATTTATATATTAGGCCTCAAGATTTCGGATGTTTTGATTTTGTAAGAACACCTCGCGTAAAGTATCCCTTGGCAGTTGGAATTCGATATAAGAGTAGGCCGTAACACAGCTGTCCGGACAAAATTTCCCACGTAGCAGACCAGATGGGCGTTTCATTTAATTCCATTGACGTTCTCGTAAAGAACCCTCGGAAGATGGAATTAAAGAAAAACGGAAGACGGAAACACCGCTCTCCAGGCCAAGTTCCCTCTTGTCGTATGGTTGGCTAGTTGGCGCAGATTAGTATGACTTTGAATGTCATTTGGTTTATAATATAATGGTTATATGCTTATGACGACCACGTGTCTTCATAGAAAGTATAGTCATGCTCATTCATGTCGTATATTTTATTGGTAGCACGATTCGCGAGTATGGGAGTATCGATTATTGTTTAAACTCATATATATAATAATTTTCTGTTAAAATGAATCGATGGTGATTGTACCACGGAATCTTTATGAATAATTAACTTCCAATGTTCAGCCCAATTTTTATGAAGTCTACAGATATATATATGAGTGGTGATTGAGTTTCATGAATTATGATAATCATCTCCAGCTAATGCTCATTAGCTTTTGCACCGTAGAAACTTCAGTATAATGTTGGACTTCAGTTTCAGAGTCATACACATGCCCACACACACTCTCACATACTCCACCTCTTTGTCGAATCTTGTTAAAGCCAAACAGGCCACAGTTTTGAATATATTTCTTTCCAATTGGTGTGAAGCATTGGGGTCATAAGAGGATAAACTATATCGATATTCAGCATTCTTCGACCTTCCGTTTCTATAACAACAATACAGCGACAGGACTAACCTTGTGACGAATTGGGATCGGAGAGGGTGAACCCTCATGGGTGGGCGGTTTACACGTGTTACCCGTTGGTTGATTATGGTGTGTTAATGTCAAAGCGAACGTAATCCAAATTACAAGATACTTTCATCTAATTTGTTGAATATTTATTTTGTAATTGTATTAATTATTTTAAAAATAGTAAAAAAAAAAAAAATATTCAATATTAAAGTTCCGCAAAAATGATTACAATGAAAACTAGACAAGCACCACTTCCAAAGGCGAGACCGTGCTGGAACAGCTAGAGAGCTATCCCGGCCAATACCGGGATTGATCAATCTCAGGACCACCTGGTTGTTGAGCTACGCCTCATGTTGAAGTGCAAAAAAAAAATGTTAAAACACACCTCAGTTAAAATTCAGGTAAGTCGTCCTGTAATAGTCAGATTTAGCTCTTAGATGTCGTTAGTATTGCACATTTAAAAAAAACAATCTTTCATCCTCTCTACATTATAACGTCCCTATGAAAACTGAAGATACCCATAACATGTTATGTCAAAGGGTGCAATAAAGGGAAAAATGGATTTTAACAAAATGGCGACATACATTAAGAATGGGTTTTAACGAATCACAGCATAACATTTCGGTTATTTTCTGCATGACGTACGGTAAAGTCAGCGTGTACAATTCTACGTAGACGAATTGTTCGCCCCCAACCCCGCACCCTCTCTTCACCGGATTTTCACTGTTACTGTCGGAAAAACTGACGTTAAAATATATACTTATACAACTTGACGAGTGTTCTCTCACCCTTATAAAACACACGTGATTTTAATGAATTAGTTTTGCTTCATATCATCTGTTGTATATGTAACAATTAAATATGTTTTTGTCATAGTTCAGAATATTGCTTAATAATACATTATTTATGTCTGTTGTGATTTATACTGAATTGAAAACAATATGTCAGGCAGGTGTATTCTTCACAGCACAACTAAGTGTAACATGCCTGAGGTTGTAAGCACCAGGGTCAGGCGCGGATACGAACAATGTTTAGCTCCAAACATTCTCGCGAGAAAGGAGAACAAATACAGTTTAGGTTGGAAATCGTAATTTGCAGTACTAGTATGAAATTAGTCCTTGTGGGCATTTTAGTCGACTCAAAAATCACGGGTCGGGCTTCGCACTCCCAAGTTGGGGCAGCACCCCCCCCCCCTTTCTGAAAATCCTGGATCCGCCCCTGAGAGTAAGGGATCATTCTCATATATTAGACTACTGGTTCTTTGACCTGTGTGTATATTAATATGAGATGAACTGAAACAAAATGGGTTTGAAGGTACAGTTTTGCTACCGTACAGACTGGCCTAATAAGAACGGTGTACCATGAGGGATAGTTAATTGTTAAGAATTCGGTTACGTGGGGGCTGCTCGGCCATGACACGACGAAAGAAATCTCGTTAAACTGCCTAGTGAGTCAGTGTTATATACATCTATCTTAAATTGTCCATTTCAATAGAAAGGGTGGCCATTATTACAATGCAAAAAAATATCTAAATCATATTGGTGCTAAGAATAGGTTTGCTGTTTGTGTTGTGTAGGTAACGTCACCATGTCAACCCTGTCTATTTGTACGATCACACCGACTCACGAAGAAAATAAAATATGTGTTCAGCCGTGAGTAACCAAAGCCTCTCTCATTTATATCATATACCTAAGCCAATTTATACTAATGCATAAATGAATCAAATAACTTACGTAACGAAGGTGTGGTGAGGTCAGGTTATCCCGTGATAAGCATATAGCAGGCTACATAACAATTAATATGTGAGAACTTATTTGACTACTATACTATACATGATTATCTAATATGACCATTTACATACCTCAGCTGAACTGATTTTATCTTCAACTAACAGCTAGAAACCACAGCTTTTTAATATAATGTTAAACAATTCCCAGTATACGCTATTGACCAAGGTAGTACGTGTATGTAATTACACGATAGGGCGTTAGAAATGTTAGAAAGTCATAGGACTGGCCATGCAATCTTAGAACTGCGGCTATAAGACCAGAGAGTGTCCATACAATTTCACACCTAGGGGTATACAATTAAGGTTGTCCATGCAATGTCAGACCTAGGGGTAAAAGATCACAAGGTGTCCATGAATTGCCAGATCTAAGGGTATAAGACCATAAGGTGTACATACAATGTCACACCTAAGGGTGTACGATCATACGGTGCCCATTCAACGCCAGAACTACGGGTATGTTTAAGACCAGCCTCGCCACATGTTCTAGAGTCACAACGTGGAATTTTCATGTTATAATTCAGGAGATATTTTACGTCATTAATATGTTTGGTCAAGTGCGTTGGATAGATGTTATATACGTTTTTCGTTTATATTATATCAAATCTATTTTAATCTTGACCTAAAACCTGTTCGATCATCAAGTGTACCATATTGTTGTGTTTATATCTAGACAAACTGACACCCACGAGCAAATCATTCATTGATCAACCCTGATTACAACAACTGGCAATGATTAAAGGAGCTAAAACCGGAGACCTATAATACTCTAATATGAATGTATATAAACTGATTTACATTCAATGGTTTCCGTTTTTATCCCAATTTCAAATCAGTTATGTTCGGAGTAATAAGCCAACAGTCTCAGTCGAATGCTAATTTCTAGCGTCTGGTTATTCCACTCTGCAAACGCCGTTTGATTTGGTGCAATGTGTGTAGCCTCGTTCCTCGAGTCTCTTGTTAAAACTGGGGCTGAAACGCATTATGGTACACGAATTCGTGTTCCAAAGGTAAAATGTTTATTTTGTCTTATATATTGGCTACCAGAAACCCACTTGTTTCCAGTAAGATCACAGCATCATTGTTGACTTAAATAGACAAATAATTCGTGTTTTCAATGTTGAAGATTTTGGATGGTATTGAGTTAGAGACTTGGCTACTTTAAGTATTTAAACAACAAAATGATTCTGATTATACTCCGTTAGAATATGGCCTAACCATGGTTCAACACGATTGAGTTTAAACCAGTTATGGGAGACAACTCCATTAAACACAGTTTCATCGTTTCCCTGTTTTGATTAGTGAGCCAGTGTTACTGTACCGTCCTGGTTCCGTAAACCTACGGCCGTTTTATTTATCAAATTTGACACCCCTCCGCCCAAAAAAATAAATTTTTGCAGGCAATTTGGAAGCATAACTTTCAGGTGTGGCTATTTTCAGGTATTTATTAATTATTAATTGTGAAGTTAACCATATGTTGGTCTTTCATATGAATGAATATAGGCCCAGTTAAAGTTATTCATATCCTGCATTGTATTCATATTCTGCATTATAATGTAATAGCGCCATAGAGCAATCAACATATTGGATTATAGGCGCTCTATAAATAAATTATTATTATTATTATTATTATATTCATATTTTGCTTTAAACTCATATCCTGTTTTCTATGTTTTAATAGGGAACGTGTTTTGTTACACCATCTTTAATATGGGAGGTATTTTTATGTTCAAACTCATTCATAAAACATGACATCTGATCTACAATTATATATCACAGTTTAAACATTGAAATCACTGAAAAAGATCAGTGATTAAACCAAACTAAACAAAAAACATACGCGTGGTATTTACCCCATCTGGTGACTGTGTTTTCATTATAGTCTTAAGTAGAGAAAACCTACCCACACTACCTGACGCGTTTCTCCGACTGCATTTACATTAGCTTTCAACACACTTTTTCGCAGGCGGAAACACCACGAAACTATTAGAAACCGCCTTTAACTATTTCAAATTCCATTTTTATACGCCCACATTTTCATGTGGACGTATATTGTCGTCGCCCCTGTCCGTCCGTCCGTCCACAATTGTTTGTGAACAGTCTACAGGTCACAATTCTTATCCGATTTTAATGAAACTTAAAATATAGGTTTATCACCCTAAGATCTCGGTTCCTTTCGATATTGGCATGTATCGGACTGTAACTTCATGGGTTATGGCCCCTGATTGTACGATTTTTAGCTTGTGAACAGTGTAGAGGTCACAATTTTGAACCGATTTGGATGAAACTTGAAATGCATGTTTATAACCCATAGATCTTGGTTCCTTTCGATATTTGCGCCAATCGGATCGTAACTTCCTGAATTATGGCCCCTGATTGTCCGAAAAATCACCCTTTTTAGCTTGTGGTCCCTCTGGAGGTCCAAATTGTTATCCGATTTAAAAAACCGTTTGATTATATCACCGTCCCATGGTTATGAAGGTTGAGGTCGAATTTCGTGAAAATCGGACCAAAATTGACGGACAAAATGGCCGCCGTTTGTACGCGAATAGTGTGAAAATATGTTATATCAAGGTTGTGGACCTTATAGAGGTCACAATTTTGAACCGATTTTGATGAAACTTGACATGTATGTTTATAACCCAAAGATCTTGGTTCCTTTTGATATTTGCGCCCATCGGATCGTAACTTCCTGAATTATGACCCCTGATTGTCCGCAAAATCGCTCTTTTTAGCTTGTGGTCCCTCTGGAGGTCAAAATTGTTATCCGATTTAAAAAACCGTTTGATTATATCACCATTCCATGGTTATGAAGGTTGAGTTTTCGAATTTGGTGAAAATCGGCCCAAAATTGACGGATAAAATGGCCACCGTTTGTACGCGAATTATGTGAAAATATGTTATATCGAGGTTGTGGACCTTATAGAGGTCACAATTTTGAACCGATTTTGATTGAAATTGACATTTATGTTTATAACCCAAAGATCTTGGTTCCTTTCGATATTTGGACCATTGGACCGTAACTTCCTGAATTATGGCCCCTGATTGTCCGAAAAATCGCCCTTTTTAGCTTGTGGTTCCTCTGGAGGTCAAAATTGTTATCTGATTTAAAAAAACGTTTGATTATATCACCGTTCCATAGTTATGAAGGTTGAGTTCGAATTTTGTGAAAATCGGACCAAAATTGACGGACAAAATGGCCGCCGTTTGTACGCGAATTGTGTAAAAATATGTTATATCAAGGTTGTGGACCCTATAGAGGTCACAATTTTGAACTGATTTTGATGAAACTTGAAATACATGTTTATAACCTAATGATCTCGGTTCCATTGCATATTTGCCCATATCGGATCGTAACTTCCTGAATCATGGCCCCTTTTTAGCTTGTGGTCCCTCTGGAGGTCACAATTATTATCTGATTTAAAAAAACGTTTGATTATATCACAGTTACACAGTAGTTATGGGTGAATTTGAATTATGATTTTCTGATGATTACTTAAAATGCAAAAACTCTTGTTGACTGCCCGGACGATTTGGCTGCTGTGTGGGCGTATGTTTCGTTGCCTGGCAACCTATTTTATTTTCCCCAATAGATGTCACAGATACTTGATTTAAAGTATTTACAGTAGTAAGTGATATCACTATTATTGTATATATTAACAGTACTTGATCATATAAATATTATATACATTTGCCTGTATTCACAGTAGTAGGTATGATAATATATTTACTTGTATTTAAAGTGATATATATTTACCAGTATTTACCGTAGTAGGTATAATAATTGTATCTATGGTGTAAACCATATGGTGTAAACCAGGACAAGTATATCATTCTTAAATAGAACAAACATCTCCCGTTATAATATCGAATGTGGTCATGAAGTCGGCTGGTATCTCCCCTAGTCTGTTGAGGGTGTATAAAATATTAAATCATATAATATATAAACATTTTGAAACATTTAAGTTTATGGTGTATAAAATACATATTAAATCAAACCTACTAATTAACATTATTAAACATTAGTTAACACTTGATGGTATATAAAACATTTAATTATATATACTAACCATAAAACAATGTTAAAGTTTTCACTTGATGGTGTATTAAATATTAAATCGAATAATATACTATATAATGTAATGTTGCAACTGCTAGATCTGACTTCTGGACTTCTTAAACTCAGACTGTAGATATACTATTCAAAAAAAGTAGGGGATATTTGATTTTTAAGTGTTATTAAAGTCACCTAATGAAACTGACGAAGAAACAAATGACAAAATGAAATGAAGTTCACATTCATCGATTTATTCCAAATGATCGTTAGACTAAGTAAGGCACAGACTGACCATTATAAGGGTAAAATGATATCCGGGGTCAAACAGCAAAGTTACCACAGCATCACAACAAAGTCAGTAACGGGTAAATCCTCTTCTGTTTGCCAAACAAGCATTGATCCGACGTGGCGTACTCCTAATGAGACGTCTAAGGTCATTTTGGTCCAGATTGTCCCATCCCTGTTGCAACGCAGCAGCAAGTTCTTGGACATTGGCAGGACGTTGTTGACGTTGACGTAACCTCTGTCCAAGCATGTCCCAGACATGCTCGATGGGGGAGAGGTCGGGACTCAGTGCTGGCCAAGGTAATGTGGTGATGTTCTGTTGTTGGAGGTAACCTGTAACAATCCTGGCACTGTGACATCTTGCGTTGTCATCCTGGAAGATGAAACGGCGGCCATGACGTCGTGCGAACGGCACAACATGGACTGCCAAGATGTTGTCCCGGTAGTACTGGCCTGTAACACACCCTGCAACAACATGTAAAGCCGTTCTTCCAGCAACAGTGATGCCTCCCCACACCATAACAGAACCACCCCCAAATCGATCATGTCTGATGACGTTAACGTCTTGGAAGCGCTCGTTTCGACGACGCCACACCCTCCTACGTCTGTCCCAAAAATCAATAGTGAACCTAGACTCATCTGAAATAATCACATTTCTCCAGCGTCGATTATCCCAGTGTTGACGATCCCTACACCAACGACGTCTTGTCTGAATGTGATGATCTCTCAAACAAGGGATCACGCGAGGACGTCGGGCGCGAAGGTGACCCCTATGCAGTCGATTCCGAATCGTCTGGCCACTCACTCTCACACCAGTGTCTGTTTGAAGACGAACGCTGATCAGATTTGCTGTGATGACACGATTTCTCAAGGCCAAGGTACGGATAAATCGATCCTGGGCTTGAGTTGTTGACCTGAGCGTGGTCTGTCCTGTACAGATTGTGTATTACAGTATCTGGACCATAGCCTGCTTATGACAGACTGAGAAACATTCCTCGTCCGCGCCACAACCGCCTGTGTTGTGCCGATCTGTAGCATGCCAAGGGCACGTAACCTTTCATTTTGGGTAAGCCGACGCATATCAAAATTTGTTTTCTGGTCACTAAAACAATTAAACTGATGTTTCCACCATGGAATTCAATGCCACAATGACTGTAACATTCAAAGTCAGAGTCGTGCAAATCTTGGGTTGGACCCCCATGATGATCCCAAGCATCACTTGCATTCCATGCGGTAGCTAATGGTGCGTTTGGGCGTCACATGTAACTGGAAATGTTTCTTCTGTTAGGTTCTATAGTGACTTTTTTCGTAGTCATTTGCATATTTTAGTATTATGCCCCCAAAATCAAATATCCCCTACTTTTTTTGAATCGTATATTATAATAACTCCTATTTTACCATCATCGATGTTGTCGTTTCCTGCATTGCCTATATAAACATAGTTATAAAACACAGTGTCCCTGAGTTAATTGATCATAATATACACAGCGTGGAAGTCAGAGTTAATCCAATTATTTCACAATTAGTGGGGCGGATATGTAACATTTTTTGATCGAGTTTTGCACTTCCAATCAACGCATTTAAAAAAACACCTTCGTAGTTAGACCACTTCAGCATGTCCCATGGATACAGACGAGCCACATAGCCAGCTTGTCCTTTTGTGATGGAACCACGGGAGATTTTCACATAGCAGAAACAATCAGGTTGAATGGATGTTGTGACACCACCTTGTGCAAGGGTCTGTTCATTAATTTGTTGACACGTCTTAGTCGAATATCTTTGTTGAGATCTAGGTTCGTTGTAAAATGATGTCAAGCACTTAAAGGTGTTGGTCAAGGTGGTACACAGCATCGAATGTGATCATGTCTCCTGCTGATAATTTGACAAACACCTTTTTGTCTTGGAGTTCTGTAGCGATTGTTCCTGCTTTGTGAAAATCTACCGTGATTACATCACAGAAAGGACAAGCTGGCTATGCGGCTCATCTGTATCCATGGGAAATGCTGAAGTGGTTGAACTACGAAGGTGTTTTTTTATGAGTTGATTGGGTTGTGTTCATACCAACTATTTCTTGAAGCTTGCTGGCTCTCGCCACTTTTGCTGCATTATACAGGACGTAATAACTTTTATGCCATCTAGCTCTATGCTTTATTTACCATCGTTTTTACCATGCCATCACCATCATCTAGGGATATGTTTATATGTAAGGGTAACTTGTTCCATTCTTGACAGGCAGATAAATAAGTGACCAGAGACGAGTAACCTGTTGCTGATGCATTTATGAGTGTTCCACAATGTTCTTGACAAAGAGCACAAATGCCCCGTTTGTCAGTTGAACAGGTGTAACGTAGCACATGCCCGAGGAGCAAGTTTAAATATTTTAAACATACATGTAGTAAGTGATTGACTAGATGACCACCTCATGTTTCTGAAAAATAGAATGATACTGATACCTTGTTTAATGTATTTTCACTAAATATATCGGATTGATGAAGAACGTTCAGACGTTTATTGAATATTTTTACAACACTATCGTGTGCTTACATAACATGGTGATTGATGAAGAAAGTTCAGATGCGCATTGAATATTTTTACAACACTATCGTGTACTTATATAACATGGTGATTGATATGAAATTAAACGGTTTGTGTTTGATGAGAAGTTGCTAGTTTCCACTGAACTTTTTAGAAAACATAATGAAGGGGAACATTATGGGTCTTCGTATGTGTTTTACATAGGTATAGACATCACGATCATTGAAATCGGGCCATTTATGGACGATAACGTACGTGTTTAATGGCAGACATTTTTATTTTCTTAATTTTTGGCGGCAACAGCTGGAGTGACGTCGTGGTTCCCGCCATTTTCGAACTCAGCATACCCCAAACCCCCCTAGGCCAAATTTTCATGCTTCTTTCCGGAAGTGCACGCCCATTTCACACATCCGCCCCACTAAATACCGTAGTGTCACAGACGTCATAGCGGCCAAAGTTAATATCCAAGTATCGTGAGACGAAGAATCCTATTATTTATGGCCCTTGAATACTTTGACTAGCGTGGACGCTCTAGATACAAGATTTAATATTCGATTAACTTTAGATTTAAACACAGTGTTTAAGGTCATGTGACACATACGCCTATTGATATTCAACGATTGCCAGAGTTATGACCTTTCATCACGTTAAACAAATCTTATGGACGCTCTAGTGGCTTATGGTAATAATATCCGACTCAACAGCTTTTAAGGTCATGACGCCTACTGATTTATGGCCCTTGAATATTTATCGACCGTGGAATTGTCGAGCCGATAGAACGTTTTTGGCAAAAACATAGTTTTTCTCCGTCATTTTCGATATGTTTTCTGTGCTGTGGTTATGGTTAAAATGACTGTCGCAACTGTCCGGGAATTGCTTCTTTAATTGGGAGTTTTTATGTCGAGATGGACAAAAACATATTTCAATGGAAATCGAAAGAAAATTTAGGAATAATGCTCGTTGTTTTATAACAAAAGACAGCGTATTTCTTTCTTTCATGCGAATTAGCAAAAATAAACATGCTATTTGTTTTTAAGTTGCATTGATGTATGCACTTGGCATCGAGGAAGTGCCTTGTGAATTGAGATCTCTTTACTGGGAAACCTGTTAGTGGGTTCCACTGAAACTCTAACGAATGTAGCAATTAGTCAAATACAAATGAAGAATCAACAAAAGTGGTATTTGTGAGAACAATAGCTAGCCAATAAAACCAGATAGCAGAAAAAATAAAAATATTCTTTTAATTTCGAGAAACACAGTCATTGTTGCCATGTTTATACAGTTTTAAGTTTATTATAATAATTCCACTTGTTAACAAGGGTTCTTTGGTGAAACGTTGCTTAAAGGAGCTACATCCCTATAATTTGGCACCAGGGTTACATGGACACAAATGGGTAGCAACGCATATACGAATGTGAGATGAATGTATATAAACTGATGTACATTCAATCGTATCTGTTTTTATTATATTATCTAATCAGTTACGTTTGCCCAAACACGCGAAAAGTCCAAATTGAATGACAGTTTTTGGCGGTAGTGTTCTCCTGTGGAAAATGTTTAGCCTCGTTCATTGAGTCGTACCATTACAAAAAACATTCGTGCATGTGATTCGTGGGCACAATTTAAAATTTTTCCATTTGTCTTAAATATTCGATATCAGAAGCCCATCTTGTCACCGCAGGATAACAATGTCAATGATTATTTACAATTGACTGATAATTCGTGTTTGCAATGCAAAGGCCTGTGGATGATATTGGGTTAGAGACTTAGCTACTTGAATAGTCATTCAGGAAAATACATTTTTTAACCTCTGTTTTTTCTAGTAACCTGACTAGCATATTGTGTTTTATGTTAAGGGGTTAATACCTTCTTGTTTACAAGTTGTAAACCCAACTTAGCTCTTTCAAAACAAATGCTGCCCAAGGGGAATAATTCAATAGCTTGTCAGGATACATTGTTTGCTGTCGCGAAGACTTAGCATCGTGAAAATGCGTCATTAATTGAGATCTGTTTAATGGTGAAGCCGGCAATGAATTCCATTGAAAGTCTAACGAATTTAACAATTATTCGTCCAAAAATAAAGAAGTAAAAAGTTAAACAACAGCGAATCAATAAAACCAGATAACAGACAATTACGTAGCAAGTGCGGCCATTAATTTTGCTAAAGCCCCGAACACATGAGTGTTTATCTACATCTGCAATGGAAAATAATGTTTACAAACGCCACGTTTATACAAAGTGGCGCTAACATACTTTTCACGGATAATAGAAGAACTTGTATTACCGTCAATCATTCCACACACCTATTTATACACCATAAATACAAGGGGGCTTCGACCTCTAGCTGGCCGGTCACCTCTGGCTTGCGGCTGTCGTTTCGAGCCCTGGCGTGAGCGTATGTGGCATGGAGATAGGGGCGCCTTCTCAACCTCGTGAGTTTCCTCCGGGCACTCCGGTTTCCTCCCACTGCTAAAAACCCCTACGCGCAAGCGTTTGTGTTGAGTGGAAGTTAAACTCCATTTCTCTCTCTCTCTCTCTCTCCATAAATACAAAGTTTATGTAAAACCAGGTAAATGAATCGCGTACTATAGTTCGATCTGTATTGTAAATCCGTCGGCTTTTCCCTTTAAAATGGTAGAGCCAACTTTATTTTGTAGGTTTTGATTCACTCGGCATGCTTCTGGCAGATTCTACGAACCAAGCCGCAGCTGTATGCCGGTTTCTATGGCGGTATATTAGAGTCAAAATTCTAACATGCTATCGTCTAATTTCTTACTTCTGTTCATGTAATTTCTAACCTCCATTCATGTAATTTCTAACTTCCATTCATGTAATTTCTAATTTAAGACAATGTTTAACCCAACTTCTTTGTTTGTTCAGTGTAAATTTCAATTCTGTTCCAACTTGTTTCTATTATTTAAACGAAAAATGTCTTCTTAATAGAGGCTTTACATGTTTAGCATCAACATTAAAGATACATTAGTTAAGAGTTAAATAAAGAGTTGGCCATTCTTGCTTTAATAATTCAAAAACAGATGATAAAAAAAGAAAATATTGAAAATTTCATTCAAGTTACTTTATTCTGAACGGAGTTATCAGTGTTGGAAGTTTGGACAAGAAATGGGTACAAATTGCTGCGACACCTTAACGACAATTGTCGATGGTTTGATTGACAGACGATAACTCCACCCACATATTCTTGATTATCCAGAAACGTGCTCAATAATAATAGTACTCTCGCTTGACAGGCCTTTCATCGTCAGTTTCCGGTAGCGCACGTCACCGAATAACAGTAAACGTTATCTTGGTCAGCCATTTCTGATTTAATTGTATAGAAGGACGACTGTTTAAATCCGAGCTGTATCCAAGCCATCCGTGGGTCTAAAGAGTTAATTTTGTGCTTGTTGTCTAAATGAAGGTCTAATTAATCATTTCTATAACATCTGAAGCCTAAATAAAGACTTTCAATATGTTGATTTAGCTCTTGCATAATGCATGGTTGCCAGGTAGAAGTGCCATAATTCTAAATTTGTTTCCCGTTCATGCTTTGCATATAATACAACAATGAAGTAGGCATTTTTCGCCTCAATAATAGAAATAAGATGAAACAGAATTGATATTTACACTGAACAAATAAAGAAGTTGAATTATATATTGTCTTAATTTAGAAATTACATGAATGGAAGTTAGAAATTACATGAATGGAGGTTAGAAATTACATGAATAGAAGTAAGAAATTAGACGATAGAATGTTAGAATTTTGACTCTAATATACCGCCATAGGTTTCCGCCATATTGAGAAAAAATGGCAGAAACCGCCATACAGCCGTGGTTTGATTCGTAGAATCGATGACTCGTTAACGATAACAATCCATTAACTCCATTTTAACAATTTGTAACAAATTAATGCAGCTTGGAGCGACAGGTTAATATAATATTCATTTGAATGCTGTCCATTATGCTGAATTTGTGAAACAATAACATTGGGAAAACAGTCAACAATTGTCGATAATTGTCAGTAGCGTTTAAAGTAAACATGAAAAAACCCAGCAAACACTCGTCACTTACCACGGCATCACATCAACCCTTTGTTGTTGAAAGCATTGTTTATTCTAGAATGTTTACTTCACATTCCTCGTTAAGTAAGAACACAATGCCAGCTACTTCCACGTTTTTGGGCTATTTCTGAATTATTCTAGTATTTTTGGTGCTTCCATCCTGAGTTGTTTACTGACCAACTGAGAACAGCGTGATTTGTTATATTCAGATTGTCTCAATGGGATTGGAGAACAGGGTTCGCCTATGTAAAACCCCTCTTCCTGGACAACAATGTGATGGATGGTAGTGCTGCGAAAACCCTATCAAAACAATGTTTTTCATCCCACCCCACGACAATCAGAATTCTTTGGACAGACTGTTGAAATAGAACAAAGAGTAATATAATATTTTTGAGAAAATAATGTTTTGTCTTCTATTCGAAAAATAACTTTGCCGAAATCCAGTGACGCTCTGGTCTGGAGTCACTGTAATGTGCGACTATTTTGAGGCATCGGTCTGGAAGATAGGTAAAGTATAAAAGTATCTTGGGTGTCATTTATTATCTATTTGATCCGATCTTGGGCATGTAAATTCCTAGTAGTTCTGTAAATGCAACATCTTTTTTAATTGGTTGATTGGAGCTCATAAGGAGAGTGGGAGGGGGGAATGCATAAAGACATAAATTTGATCAGTAATTGGGTTGCGGTTTTCACGGACCTGAATAACAGGAAAACGAGTTTTAGGCCGCCCAGTTTTCATAAATGTTCAAGGAGATGTATCCCCACAAATAACACATCTGCTTAGGCGGCCACGACTCCAGGGAATTTAAACGGGAACTTTTCAGATATTTCATGTCTGCATCCTGCAAAAATCTGTGATTTAGGTTCTAAAGTCACATAAATAAGGTCATATTTGACTACTTTATATTTGTTCCCCCGTTGTACTCATTTAAACATGTGGTTTCCCCTTGTTAGTGATGCATGATGGAGGGCCTGACAAGGACAGCTATCTAATCGTTCGTATGGGTTTTAAAACCGAGGTGCCGTGTACAAATTGGCGTGCACGTAAAAGATCTCTTGGCAGTTGGAATTCGATATAAGGGTAGGCCGTAGCCCGGACAAACTGTCCCTCATAGTACACTGTATGGCGTATGCCCGTCTTCATTAGCCCAGTTTAGGAGCAAAATGGTATGACGTTAAACCCAGACTGGGCTAATGAAGACGAGCAAGCGTCATACTATAAGGCAAATTGTGCCCGGTCAGTGGCTCTATGACTTACTCTTATATCGAATTCAAACTGCCGCGGGAGCTTGGTTTTGCGTCCTACCCGAGCTGCCCTTGTCAGGCCCTCCATCCTGCACAACTGGCAAGGGGAAACGTCAAAATAGCATGAACAATGTACGTCAAATATATATCAAGAGCAGTGTACGTCAAATATATATCAAGAGCAGTGTACGTCAAAAGCAATGAGCCGAGTACAAGTTGCTCAATTTTGTAAAAGGAGATAAAATTTTCATATTTAATATCAGACACGTGTTTTGACATATTACACAATATGCCATTAGAAAATGTCACCTCCCAGCACCCTCCATTTGAAAGTTAATTATTTACTGTTTTATACCCGTTACTTCGACTTCACACATATTCAGATATTGTGTTGGTTTGGTTATCCTGATAAACCTGCCGACTGTTTTCTCATCACATTCAAATGTTCTCACGGTGCGTCCAAAATATCCAGGTATAAATTTACACAGTTTAGAAGTTGGATTACCGACAGATGGATCTGAATCATATACCATTATACTCACATCAGAAAACCTTTCAGCAACAGCTGAAAGTGATACCAGACCAAATAAAGATTACGGGGGTTTGTTTCCTCTTTTGCATACAATTTAATTAACGATATGACGTTGGCGTACCGTTATATCAAATAATTAATAACCCACCAATCGCATATTAGATGAAATGTGAGAATCACGAACAAATTTCATTGAAATGCACGCGCGGGATAGTATATTTGTACCGTGAGTTGCTACATGGTCTCAGTTTATAAAACATCATCGATGGTATGAATTTGACCACTGAAAATGTGCACCCCTCCACATTTTACTCAATATTACACCTAGGTGTAATTAAATGCTCAATGACATGCGGCTCACACGTTATATCACACCAACTACAGTAAGTATGAAGACTCCACTTCGTTTTAACGACAGAAAGGAACTGTGTGAGAGATGGAACGTTATCACTTAAAACGTTATTACTTTAAACGGGGAGTAAGTATGAGGACTCCACTTCGTTTTAACGGCAGAAAGGAACTGTGTGAGAGGTGGAACGTTATCACTTAAAACGTTATTACTTTAAACGGGGAGTAAGTATGAGGACTCCACTTCGTTTTAACGGCAGAAAGGAACTGTGTGAGAGATGGAACGTTATCACTTAAAACGTTATTACTTTAAACGGGGAGTAATTATGAAGACTCCACTTCGTTTTAACGGTAGAAAGGAACTGTGTGAGAGATGGAACGTTATCACTTAAAACGTTATTACTTTAAACGGGGAGTAAGTATGAAGACTCCACATCGTTTTAACGGCAGAAAGGTACTGTGTGAGAGATGGAACGTTATCACTTAAAACGTTATTACTTTAAACGGGGAGTAAGTATGAGGACTCCACTTCGTTTTAACGGCAGAAAGGAACTGTGTGAGAGATGGAACGTTATCACTTAAAACGTTATTACTTTAAACGGGGAGTAAGTATGAGGACTCCACTTCGTTTTAACGGCAGAAAGGAACTGTGTGAGAGGTGGAACGTTATCACTTAAAACGTTATTACTTTAAACGGGGAGTAAGTATGAGGACTCCACTTCGTTTTAACGGCAGAAAGGAACTGTGTGAGAGGTGGAACGTTATCACTTAAAACGTTATTACTTTAAACGGGGAGTAAGTATGAAGACTCCACTTCGTTTTAACGGCAGAAAGGAACTGTGTGAGAGGTGGAACGTTATCACTTAAAACGTTATTACTTTAAACGGGGAGTAAGATTAAAGAATGACTTACCTGTTCCAGCATCATATCTGTTAGATATAGTTACACTTGTGATCTCATACATCAATTCTAGATCAACTTGCCACCATGGAGGTTTGTCATTAGTATCTGTGTGTTGACAACTATGAATTTGCCTATGATTTCCACTCAGATTTCCGTCCACTGCCATATCTGAAGTGTATCTCGTGAGATGTTGTGAACTATGTTTAGTTGGCTGTCCTAAGGCAATGTTGACACCACCTGAAAAATAATTTATAAAATTTCAGTTCGGCTGATTTATCACAGTTAAGATTCAAAACTTATAATATTCAGTCTGTAATTCATCAGAGAGAGAGAAATGGGATTTAACGCCCCTCGACACAAACTAGGTCATTTCGGGACTAACACACGGTCTAATTTTATCTCAATACTTCGCTTGCGCATAGGGGTCATCAGCAGTGGGAGGACCCGGAGAAAACCCACGAGGTTGGACAGGCAGCCCTACTCCTTGTCACGTACAACCGGAGATTCGAAACCATACCCGGTGATTCAATGACAGGCTTTATGGTACAGCGCGCACGTGGTAACCATTCGATCATCCAAACCCCCTTATCATATTGAAGCTGGATAGTGATGAACTGGAACTGTGCATGTAATAGTCTTACGTATATGCTCCTTTGTAATAGGGGATGTATGATGTCTGACTTACCTGGTAATTTCTTACATTCATATCTTTTATCACAGGTGTCACTCGTTTCATTCACTAAAACAAAGTTTTATACATCGACAATAGAGAGGGTTCAGATGCACTTCGCGAACGAGGTGATTCTCATTTTGCATGCCACGTCACCAGTTCTGGAGGGCTTTCCCCCATGGCGGCAGACGAACTCGCTCGCGAAAACATCTTGCACCATCTGAAGTCGAAAGGGGATTCAGTGCTAGTTTAATTCTATGTGAAATACTATTTTGTCATAATCATCCCGAAACACACCCCTTTCAAATATACAAGCCTTTGTTAAGCATTGTATGACTGGTCGAATAAAGGCGAAATGAGAGCACGATTCGAACTTTTTAACCAGTGCACTTTTTGCTCCTTTCAGTTTTCAGGAAGTGTGTTTCATGGCGCACGTATTTCGTTTATGGCTACGGCTTATTTTGTTAATTTATACACTGTTACGGCACAACTTAGCTAGACCTATCCCCAATTGTTTGTTCATTCTCTTGGATATCACGATGGGCTGACTATCGAGTTTAGTCAAGAATGCTGTTTTATCGAGAACGACGACGACTTCACCTCGTTCTCAGAACGCATCCGAACCTCTTTAATAACATCAAAGTACACCGTTGATTAGGAAATGGAATACATATTGTCAATGAAATTAGAGATCGGGGCGGTAATGATAGATGGAAATAAATGTTTAGTAGGTGTTGATAGGAGATCAGTAATCAGAGAAATAAAAAGCTTGAACAAAGAGATGAGCAAATCCAAAACATCGTGGTAAAAATCAATAAAATAATACAGTATATAAACTTCCTAATCCGTTTGCAATAATTCCCTATTATCTGGTACTCTAGAGGGTACGTGACGGGTTCAACATAAGAAGAGAGATTGTAAAGCAATCTGTGCTGAACGCATTATGTAAAATAGCCAGCTGCACAATCTCTTCGATTATCCTTTGTCGAGAAAGGGATTATAAGCAGGAATCAAACTGAGATTATTCACTCAAAGCGACAGCGTTAAGACCGCAAAGAGGTCATGTAATTTGGTTACGAGTTGGCACCCCCGAACGAGTGTCAAGCCAAACTAGGACCACGTCTCCCCCATCACAAGCTAATTCCGGAGTCTCTAATTATAAGACGTTTGTACTTGATATGTTTAAAGAAGTACCACATGAAGTTCAACTAGTGTTGTCATCAAGAACCCAACTTCAAAGAAAGACCCAAAGGTGTCGCTTATCACGCCCCTCATCGTACTCATAAATCAGTTCTGGATTCCTACTTAGTCAATTCAGTCGTCGTCAACATCATGTAATACCCTGTCGGGACCAGGTCGTATATGAAATGAAACATGCTGGTTTTGAATTACAATCACAACGAGAAGCTCCCACGGTATTAAACCCATTAACCCTGTGTGGAAAAGTATTAAATACTTACCGGGGATTCCATATATTTCCACTTCACAAAGAGTTAAGAAATTTGACTTTTCTATGGACATCTTCACAAACCGTCCTCGGACGCCTTCTTTACATCTAATGATATTTTTACCTGTATTGTAATCAGCCACTGAAGCACAACAATTAGCTTCTGAAGAGTTGTTTATCGTTGGATCAGAATCATAGACTTCATAATTAACGTCATGGAGGCGTTCAGCTGGAAAGAAAGAAATGTTGTTTAGTGATCGACCTGCCTGTCCTGAACCGAAGATGTTGTGTCGTTTGTGTGCACACGACCTAAACAAAATGTCTTTACTTACGATACTCAGCATCGTTGTAAACCAGTATAGAACGAATTAGAAATGTATCCAACAAATCAACAAGGAACCAGGGTTGATAATCGTCTTCAACTGTTTGAAAACAGGTACTTTGGTCGTTATCTAAAGCTGCTGGGAGTGGATCTAACATACCGACAGTGCTGGTGGATGGTGTTTTTAATATGGCTAGGTTACTGCCTTCTGTAAATATAGGTAATAATAAAAGAGAGAGAGCGAGCGAAATGATGTTTAGCGTCCACTCGACTCAAGCTAGGTCATTTCGGGACTTACATACGGCCCAACTTTATTTCAATAATTCGCATGCGCGCAGGGGTCTTTAGCAGTGGGAGGTAACCGGAGGGCCCGGAGAAAACCCACGAGGGTGGACAGACGACCCTACTCCTTGCCACGTACACCTGGGGATTCGAAAGCACGCCAGTTGACATAATGGCAGGACGTATGATACAGCGCGCGCACGCTAACCATTCGGCTACCCCCCCCTCCGAACAGTATCAGAACTTACCAGAAATGATACAGTGATCTACAAGAACAGTATCGCAACTGACAAGGAATCAACAAGAACAGTATCACAACTGACAAGGTATCAACAAGTAGAGTATAAAAACTGACAAGGAATCAACAAGAAACGTATCACAACTGACAAGGAATCTACAAGAACAGTATCACAACGGACAATAAATCAACAAGAACAGTGTCACAACTGACGAGGAATCACCAAGAACAGTGAAATAACTTACCAGTAGTATTCAAGAACAGTATCGTAACTTACCAGTAATATACAAGAAAAATGTAAGATCTTACCATGAATCATTACAAAAACCGCCATACCAGCGTCCGGATCTGTAGTAAGTTCCTCGACATTCCTCGTATACAGATGACATTCTCGTCTTTGTTGGTGAAACGCAAATGCCACACAATGAGTTTCGCGATTACAAGCAAAGATACACCCAACTTTCGAATCTATCGACACCATTTTTAGAGATGGGTTTGGTATCACACCGTCCAAAACCTGCTTATATCCCATCCAATATTCGGGACAACTACAGCTAAGTTTGTTCATCAGACATAGAAAGAGGAAAATTGTCAGAAGGTCCAGAAACTGTGCAAAGATGTTGTACATTTTTGTAATCTTTCAACCGGTTAATAGCCTGTCCAATATCCTTAATGAAATATATATTCTGTTCGTCTAAAATCATACTAACATCACTGTCCAATCAATAATGCTAGATTCTCACTATCACGATTCGCGCTATGATTAAAATCGTAGTGACCTTGCCGGGACTTTTCATATGTTGAGGTCAGTTCTAGAAACCGTGTTGATCATATCGAAACGTTACCTAGCGTATCTGCACGTACCAGATCGTGGACGCACGACAGCCAATCAACTATTAAATGCTTTTCCAAACGTATGAATTATTGAGCCTATCCCTCTCTTTTGGACAAGCGGGGATTTTAGAAACAGTTCTAACTAACTGATAACTAATTGATGAACATTATATGTTGGCGCAGATGGTCATTAATACAGTTAAAAGTTAAAATTGATCAGGTGTGTAATATGTACACAATGTAGATCCCTTTAAAAAGGAGCAATATATTCAATTAGTTTATATTTAATCCTGGTCATAATACTTGCAGTCTTTTTTATATTTGAATAAGTAAGTATTTAAGCAGAGAGTATAATAACGAGTTACAGTAAACAAGAGATGACAAAAAAAAGCATTATTCAGTAATTATATCGTATCAAGGTCCATAAATGGTCGAATATTTCTAATGTTGTACAGATAAAAGCTGGCTTTTTCATGTTTAGTCGAAAACACAATAGGTTGGTGAAATATTTGTGTTTCCAATAGTTTCAGGATAAAAAAAATAATGTTGTTCTTGTTGTCAATGGTTATGCTGTCTGGGTTGAAAAATCACAGTCGTATTTTCACTCGCTATAGGTCCTTGACATTGGTGTCTGGAGACAGGTCAAGTTCAACATAAAGAAATTTTTGCAACTTTATGTGCGGTCCGCATTGAGAGTGGGGTTGGGATGGCCTAGTGGTCTAGAGTGCCGCGCTTCGACCTCTAGCTGGCCGGTCACCTCTAGTTTGCGGCTGTGGTTTCGAGCCCTTGTGTGAGCGTATGTGGCATGGAGATAGGGGCGCCTTCTCAACCTCGTGGGTTTCCTCCGGGCACTCCGGTTTCCTCCCACTGCTAAAGACCCCTACGCGCAAGCGAATTATTAAAATAAAATTGAAACCATATGTTAGTCCCAAAATGACCTAGTTTGTGTCGAGTGGACGTAAAACCCCATTTCTCTCTCTCTCTCCGCATTGAAATGGTAATTGGGGCCGGCTTCACGAATGAAGTCCCCGATTGGAGTAGTGTGGGCTGTGATCAAAACAAGACTCAGATCTGATCCTTGGGGACAACGTTCTCCAGAATCTTAGGCCATTTTACCAACGACTTGAACCAGCCCAGTGAGATATCTGATAGGCCGTAACAGTTCTCTTAAGGATTCAGGTGGATCGACCGTGTCAAAAGCACCACCGGTTTACGTCTGTCAAAACTACACCCTATATCATTATGAACACGAAGGAGGGCAGATTAGGTATTGTGTGTTTCTTATAAGCTGGCTGGAATTCGAATTTTTCATTTAGGCGACTTTTAATCGACACGGCCCAACTTCTCAATTGTTATTTAAATATATGCTAAATTACTGGTCTGTAAATGTTTAGTATTTCTGAATCGGAACAAACTGATCCTCACATTGTTTCTATGACCATGTTGGAATTGGATCTGAGTCTTGCATGATTTTCTTGATTTCATCCATTGGTAGCCAAAATTAATTCCATAAGTCTGTTATCGTTAAACAAATTCTCAGAGAATTTTGTTTTCTGGTTTGTCCTTAGTGACTTTAATGCGCATATTCACAAATAATTCATGGAAGAAGTCTGATAATTATCAATATATTTTTCTATGGCGGATGATAAAGATGTACAAACAGCTATTAGACTAAACTATAGCATCTTTGTTTCCTCTGAATAACTGAATTGAAATAGGGTTTAACGTTTTATTGTTCTGCCCTGGGACATAAAGTATACATAAACCTATTAAACTAAACTATAGTACCCTTGTATCTTCTGAATAATATTGTCTTATCTTAGCAAATTGATTTCGTTTTTTGTACATTTTGTAATTATAGATATCAATTATTTGTGTTCAAACAGTTTCAAAGAAAATATATTAGTAAATATAATACGAAACAATAACGGCACATGTATATTGTTTTGATCACAATATATACCACGGAACAATGGCGTCACCAGTACAGTTCAAACCCAATAATATACAATAGGCTATATGAAGCGGAACTGTGGGCCCGTAGCCAGCTCATAAAATTGGGGGCGGGGCTACGGAATATTTTGGAGGAGCTAAGGATGTGACCGGCTAAGAACACTACTAAGAAATCATTATTGTTGGCGAAATATTTGGGGGGAGGGGCTAATTTGATTTTTTTTTTTGGGGGGGGGGGGACGACCGGCCTGCAAATTTGAAAACAAAATAAAAGATAATACGCGCATACGACTATGTGACAAAGCGCTGTAGAACTTTTGTCAAACTGGACATGTTGATCTCCGGCTGTTTTGATACTATATTTAATATTAACATGTAATTAATTCAATATGTCCTTCAGAAGCTACACATGATCTGTGTACAACACTCGATATGACTTCAAAGAGAATGTAGTAGTGGTCAGTGCATCATACCACTCTCTTGCTGAAGAAGTTCACTCCCGGAGCCTTCCGCACTTCCCATTTTACCAGTTTTAGTGAGTTACCGCGTTTGCTTGGCATGAATGCCAGTCAAGTCGTCCACACGGAAAATCTGGTTAAGTCGTCCACACCTGTTGGTAGAGTTAGTTTAATTTCGGGGTATAATAATAATACGTTGGTAAAGTCGTCCACACGACATAGTTTAATTTCGGGACATGGGTATTCTTAAGTTTAATTTCGGGACATGGGTATTCTTAATTAGTTCTGCGTGATCATCCTCACAACTTAGTATAATTTCGGGGTATAATAATACGTTGGTAAAGTCGTCCACCTAGTTTATTTGACACAAAATATTTACCGTTAGTTAGATCTAGGCTATAACTATAAACAGGAAATTACGAAACGACCTAGTTTTACGGAATGTATCAGCAGAAACTAATGACGCCAAATTCAAATTCCGAACAGAATTACACACGACTACGAAACGAAATTTATCGATTTGTTTTTTTATTTATTTTCAATATCAATTCATTGATTGCGTTATTGTATTGATCTAAACTAAGCATTTAATTTGCAATATGTCCCACGGGACATACTGTCTCAGGCTCAAACATTGAAACATAAATTAAATTTCGTTTCGAGTAAACGCTTTGTTGAGACGTCATATTTTAAAATATTTATGTTGGTCAACCTGGATCCCTACGTGAGGTTGCAAATTAATTCTAATGACTATGAGTTAATTATTTGTCAGCGAGTTTTATTGTTGTCCGTTGGTAACTCATTGGATACAGAAGGACATCCATGTGAAATAAACCGACTGGCTCCTACCATTTTGTCAGTTTAATTGATATGTGAATCAGGCCAGTGACAGTTGAGTGTAAGAAGATTTAGACGGCCTGCTGACCGGCCAACAACATAAACAAAACCTTATAATGGAAGCTGTGTTTAGTTGATTTTTGAATATGTGATTAGCATAACATCAGTGAAACCATAGACCTATGAATGAAATGCACTGTAAGTGTAACATATTGTTTAGACTGTGTGGTCTACACACAAGAAGCCTGTGAATTGAGGTCCTACTACTTTTGATTATAATGACAATACAAATGTAAAGGCTGAAGTCACTGTAAGAGTTATGAATTACACTCAATAATATACAAAAGCAAAGGTTAGTAGTTTAGGAATAAGTTACAATACCTTCGTGATCGCACACTGCCTGAACATTTACACTGTGCCAGCCTTTCCTATTTACATAGGACGCCTCATCAGCTGTCGGTGCTTGAATCCGCACATGAGTGCCATCGATGCAGCCGATTACATTAGGAAAACCACCTAATTTATAAAAAAAAAACGCTTTACTTCTTCCCCAATCGGCCATTTAATAAATTGTCCTCTCTGTTCTACCAGGGCCTTACAAACATCGAAAACACATCTAGAGACTATGCTCTTGTCAACACCTACAGTGTCACCAACTACTTGCAAAAAACTGCCACTTGCTAAAAAACGCAACGTAATGAGAACTTGCTTTTCAGCAGGAAGAGCATGCCCTCTCTTTGTAGGTCGTTCTAAATTTGGCCTCAGCAAATTTACAATAAAATCAATTGAGTCTTGCCTGAACCTATAACGTTGATGTAAACTATTTTCATCGAATTCTAAGTTCCTTTCTCTGTATTCTCTATTTCGTGTATTCAAATTAATGTGATTAATAAATGCAGCATTCGGTTGTATCATAAAAGCCATCAAGACCCTAGTGTATACTTCAACTGACAGCCAACTAATGCCATCGTCTAATAGATAACGGAGCCCAAGGCCCCCGTTAAATATAACGGCAAGTTAACGACACATTAAAGATAACGGGGCTTCCAGCAACAGACTTTCTGTCCGTTAAACGATCCGTTAACTCCATGTTAACGGATCGTTAAAAGATAACGGAGCTTTGTGTTAAAGTTAACGATCCGTTAACTCCATGTTAACGGATCGTTAAAAGATAACGGAGCTTTGTGCAACTGGCCCCTCATCTTCAATAGAAGGCTTGATCTCGCCTGAACTACATACATCTTATCAAGCCCTTCACGTAATACCCTGTATATTTCGCCACTAAGTTCGATTGTCACAAGCCCAGCTTGAGAACCTATCAGATTCATCGGTCGCCGTGAATACCAAGTCTCGTGCTTTATAGCTAAAATACCTACATGTGGCAATCGAGTTGCAAAGTTCAAAGATCGATCAATGTCACGGTCGCTGTTTTCCCACGAGTTTCTCAATTTAAAACAACCCTGTTTGTTTATAGTGTGTGTGGTGCACGAACCCTGATTGGACAATGCTAGTCACTTGTAAAAACAACTAGCGCAAAGTTCGGGGAATTGCTGAGTATTCAAGCAACGGAGAGATTTCGTATAACTCGCGAACGCGAACCCTGATTGGACAATGCTAATTAGTCACTTGTAAAAACAACTAGCGCAAAGTTCGGGGAATTGCTGAGTATTCAAGCAACGGAGAGATTTCGTATAACTCGCGAACGTTGCTTAAGGAACATGCCGGCCCCTGGACTACACAGGCGAGTAGATGCTTTTAGTTGGCCGTTGGAGCCATTCACTTGACTTGGTATTTGTTTATGACTGACAGCGTCTGCCCTATTGGTTTTATTTGTATGTAGTTTGCTTACTATTTAAATGAACTGAATTATCACGGTTTTAAAAAGAAATCTCTGTTGGAAATGTAAGATTCACTTCAAACATAACTAAGCTGTTGGTGTCTCGGCAAATATGTTCCATGTCATGTCATAATGAAATATTCTCCAAACAATCAACACCTGATCTAAAATATATTATTTTAATAATGTTTAAAAAAAAGTAAGTGAAAAATATTAAATGACCTAATGAGTAATTTCTTTTCGATGCTATGTGGCGAATCTAAAAACGCTGTCGATATTCGGATGACTACCTACTATTTGTCAGACACCTGATCTGTATATACGTCCACGTCGCTTCACACCGAATGCATGTCATATTACTATTCGTCTGCAACTGGGTGTGCATATCAAAATTGATTCATTCGATATCGCAGCCTCATCATATTAATATCATTTGCACCAGTGACAGCTGACCGTTACTCATGCAGTAACAAGGAGAGTTATTGTGTTCCAAAGTCTCGACCTATCAATTTGCGTATCACTCTGCTTACCCTGAGCAGAAAATGCTCATTATCGATCTTAGTCAAGGTATTGCTGTAATGAAACTATACACCAAGTTTCATCACTCTCACTTACTTAGAAACTAAAGTTACCGTGTCCCAAAGCATCAACCAATCAAATTGCGTATCGCTCTGCTTACCCTGAGCAGAAAATGCTCATTTTCGAACTTAGTCAAGGTATTACTGTAATGAAACTATACACCAAGTTTCGTCACTCTCACTAAATTAGAACTAGAGTTATCGTGTCCCAAAGCATCAACCAATCAAATTGCTTATCTATGCTTACCCTAAGGGGAAAATGCTCATCTTTGAACTCCACCAAGGCATTGACCTAATAAGCATATACACCAAGTTTGAACATTTTAACTCAATTAGAAGGAGAGTTATTGTGTTCCAAAGTCTCGACCAATCACATTGTGTATCGCTCTGCTTACCCTGAGCAGAAAATGCTCATTATCGAACTTAGTCAAGGTATTCCTGTAATGAAACTATACACCAAGTTTCATCAATCTCACTTAATTAGAACTAAAGTTATCGAGTCCCAAAGCATCAACCAATCAAATTGCTTATCTCTGCTTACCCTAAGCGGAAAAGGCCCAACTTCGAACTCCATCAAGGCATTGACCTAATAAACACACACACCAAGTTTGAACATTCTAGGTCAATTAGGAAGAGAGTTATTGTGTTCCAAAAAGTGTGACGGACAGACGGACGAACCCATTTTAATAGTCCCCCAACTTTCTTCGAAAGGCGGGGGACAAAAAATAACTGTCATTGTGACTACTGTGTTAATTACATATTATCAAAAACAAAGAATGGCATAAGAAGTACTTAAGAAAATATATTAACTGATTACTCACCCGAATTCTGAAATTTTTGTCATTAATAGGCCTAAATTATTCTTCAAAAATAAAAAACTTCATTCCATTGTTCAACATCGTCAGCAAATAAGTCGCTGTTCGTGGGCCTAATTCAACCTGCGACTCATAAGAATCATTATTTCCATTACTACTTCAGGTATCAGAACGAATATCGTATTTCAAACGATCCCGGGAGAAATTCAGAGATTTAACAGGCTATAATTGACATTTCTTCGAAAGCTTGACGTCTATAGGAAATCGGGAAAGGGAGTTAGTTACGCATGCGCATGCTCAGTCCACCAATCAAACGCGAGGATTTTCACCGTGGTTAGCAACAAGCAAATTTGTACATTTTCCACAGGTTAATTAAGATTGCTTTGATTTGTGCAAAACGTCTCTGACCTCAAATATGATACTATATTTAGAAAGAGGATTCCCCATCCTACATTTGCATAGCAATAAATGGTGGAGGTAACTCAGCAAGGGAGGAAAATACGAGCGCGCAAAGTAGGCTGATTTTATGTAATTAGCAATAGAATAACGGCATTTACGGTTCATTTGTTTTCACAGCCTCCACAGAATACCCTTTTTTAAGCATTTTTTAAAATTATATTTTCGTATAAACGATAGATTTAATGAACAATAGGTGTTTTTTTAAAGCGTTTAGTGCTAAACAAAATAGATAGTTTTGACCCATATAATGTATTTCGCCGTTTTTCTAGAAATTGAACCGTGCGACACACGATCGGTTTTGTGAAAAATCGTCACATATATGTCTTGATTAGCAATGGCTGCTTAAATAACAACATAGGCGAGACATCTGCGGGATAGAGTACGCAACCATCGACGGGATTGTAATATTGAAAATTGGCCTTTATTTGTAAGTAGACATATCTATAAATGTGCACAACACTTACAAGTAAAATTCCAAATTTTCCTTTTTTTTATAAAATGAAAGTCGATGACACCACTTAAAGAAAATTAATGGAAAACCATTTTATTAAATAAAATACGTTCCTCGACTTTAACAATTGGCCATTAGTTTCATTATTTTCTTAAATCAATCTCATGCTTATCTTCCACTCATTGTTCCTAAATTGAATCCTTATACTACAGATTAACACATGTGTGTACATGCTTTCTATTAGTTAACGATATACTATGTAACCATAGACAATGGTAACTATAGCCAATAAAAACAAACCAGTGTTACTTTGTAGATATGGATAAATATACTATACAATAACATTATTTATGAATAGTCCCAAGACGGACGAAAAATACTTTAAAATGTTATAAAACAACCCAACAGTGAGGCTGATGTCCCCCGCCGAAATCTCAAAATAAATAGATGACACATATTAATCAATCCCACATTTATTTTTTTCAAAAGTATCGAGCAATCAAACTGCACACGAAGTGCCATCACTTACTATCAGATAAAATGAAGATTATCTTGTCCCAAAGCATCGACCAATGGAAGTGATTAGCCCTACTTAGCTTCAGCTCGAAATGTTAATCATTCAACTCAAGACACTCACCTAATGAACATCTACATCAAGTTTAAACTTAGCTTCAGCTCGAAATGTTAATCGTTGAACTCAGTCAACTCAAGACACTCACCTAATGAACATCTACATCAAATTTAAACATTCTACCTCAAATAGAAGCAGAGTTGTTGACCAATCTTGACCAATCAAATTGTTTATCAATTCTTAGCCTAAGCAGAAAATTCTTAGGGTAATGATATAATGAACCCATATTCTGAGTTTCATCGCTCTCACTTCATTATAACCAAAGTTATTGTGCCCCAAAGCATAAGCCAACCAGATTGCTTATCTCTGCTTACTGTAAGCAGAAAATGTTCATCATCGAACTCCATCAAGGCATTCACCTAATGAACGCCTACACCAAGTTTGAACATTCTAGCTCAGTAAGAAAGAGAGTCATTGTGTTCTAAAGTCTCGGCCAATCAAATTGCTTATCGCTCTGCTTACCCTAGGCAAACAATGTTCATTATCAAACTTAGTCGAGGTATTGATGTAATGAAACTATACATCAAGTTTCATCACCTTAGAACTTCAGTTATCTTGTCCCAAAGCATCAACCAATCAAACTGCTTATCTCTGCTTATCCTAAGCAGAAAATGCTCATCTTCGAACTCCATCAAGGCATTGGCCTAATAAGCATATACACCAAGTTTGAACATTTTAACTCAATCAGAAGTACACCAAGTTTGAACATTTTAACTCAATCAGAAGGAGAGTTATTGTGTTCCAAAGTCTTGACCAATCAAATTGCCTATCGCTCTGCTTACCCTGAGCAGAAAATGCTCATTATCGAACTTAGTCAAGGTATTACTGTAATGAAACTAATACACCAAGTTTCATCACTCTCACTTAATTAGAACTAAAGTTATCGTGTCCCAAAGCATCAACCAATCAAATTGCTTATCCTAAGCGGAAAATGCTCATCTTCTAACTCCATCAAGGCATTGACCTAATAAGCATTTACACCAAGTTTGAACATTTTAACTCAATCAGAAGGATAGTCATTGTGTTCCAAAGTCTTGACCAATCAAATTGCTTATCGCTCTGCTTACCCTGAGCAGAAAATGCTCATTATCGAACTTAGTCAAGGTATCGCTGTAATAAAACTATACACCAAGTTTCATCACTCTCACTTATTTAGAACTAAAGTTATCGTGTCCCAAAGCACCAACCAATCAAATTGCTTATCTCTGCTTACCCTAAGCGGAAAATGGCTCATCTTCGAACTCCATCAAGGCATTGACCTAATAAACACATACACCAAGTTTGAACATTCTAGCTCAATAAGGAAGAGAGTTATTGTGTCTCAAAAATTGTGACGGACAGACAGACGAACACATTTTAATAGTCCCCCAACTTTCTTCGAAAGGCGGGGGACAACCAGTGATGAAATCAGTTTGTCTCGGGTTACCTTTTATCTTTTCATCGTTTACCGTGAAACAAAGTAGTGCAGCTCTACAGTTGTACTAATACTTCTGGATATATATATTAGATTAAAGAAAGACACCAAAATACTAAATTAACGGCTAGCGCTTTCTGTTCGTACTGGGCATCATCGGGCCATTTTTATTTATGAAGATTTGCGTGGAACAATAGACGCAACGTCACGATGTTACTATAAATATTATATCAAATACAACGTAATATTATTATTTACACATTTCTACATGTAGTAAATAATCAATAAAAAGAGAATTATTTCATCTCTTACTATAATATCCGTTTATTTAATTCTGGTTTGTATTTTTTGATGAAATAATATTCTTTACTTTCAAGTAAATCATTATTTAAAAATTCAATTTGTGCAAGGGAAATACGTGGAATTTTCCACCTCCACATGTTTTGATGTGTGCACTTTGAAGGTTCATTGGAAGGTTTAGTTGACCTTCTGTTTTACCAATTTATTTGACTTTACAACCATAACATACGATGAGATAAATTACATTTTTTGATTTGCATGTCATGCTTTGTTTTACATGAAAAGAAAATAATAATAATAATGATATTTGTATCGTGCAACTATTCAATCCACTAGGGAATGCGCTAGAAAATGTTCTCACTTTGGAGTGTTAATGATAATGACTAAATAACCAAGTTATCACTTTGGATTTAAAAACTGACACAGCTTCACATTGTCGGATATTTTCTGGAAGTGTATTCCAAACAATTGATGCGCTGTGTCGAAAAGTTCTAGATCCAAATGATTTCAAATTATAGGCAGGTACATCCAATAATAGTTTCCTTTCTGATCTTAATGATCGTTTAGGATTCATTTGTTTTAATGGAGCTTCCTTCGACTATCAATTTACAAGTTAAACATCTTTCATCCCCACATTTGGAAACAATAGGTTGTTTATTTTCTGAATCAAATTTTGAGGAAGTGAGAATTCGTCTCAAGTTCGGGGGTTGTTTTAGACTGTTGATCCCATTTGTTTTGTTCATAATATATTTAAGTTTTTCACTTTTAAATAACTGTGGTAAATGCGACCTAATTATGCCCATACCCCGTTCTTGAGAAGGATTATGTGTTGTAACTAAAGTCAAAATTTCATTTTGTTTACCTAAAACTTTAGGTCTTTTTAAAACTTCCTGATCTATTTGTAAGACTCGTTTAATACCATTTTCTATTAAGCCACAAGGATAGTTTTGATTTTGTAGGAATTGTTTTAATTCTTGTAATCTTATGAGTTTTTTCTTTTCACATGATACGATTGTACAAATTCTCCTAGATAGATTAAACGGGATTTTGTTTTGTATGTGAAGGGTGACATGAATTGAAATCTAAATACTGGTGCGAGTCAGTAGTTTTATAACATAGATCCGTTGTAATGTCACATTTTTCAAATAAGTTACCGTTACATCTCAAAAGTTAATAGATTTCAAGTTTTTGTTTCTATTATAAAATTTAAACTTTTATTTAGTGAGTTAAGCATGAGATATAATTCATTTAATAAAACATTATCCTTAGCAAATATGATAAAGAAATCATCTTAGAAACGTTTCCACGAGTGTTCAATCTGTAACAGTTATTCCAAACGGAAACGTTCTCCAATATCAACGTACAAAATTTCTTTGAGGTGGCCTAGTGTCAAAGTCGCGTATGTCGGGCCTATATTTGTTCGTAATAGTGTACATCAAAGTAGAAAATATTACTGGAAATGACTATCGTGCCGCATTTATGATGAAGGTATTGGAGAAACGTGTGGGTATTTCGGATTGGAATCTTTCGAGCCAGAAATGTACAGATCTTATGCCTCTTTCAATTTCAATATTACTATACAAGCTTTCAACATCAAACGTTTTCTACTTCCGTCATAATTTGCGTTTATTTTGAAAAATGTGTGTGAAAAAAGGGGATTTCTGTGAGACTGCGACGGGTTGCAGGAAATTCTGCCATACAATTTTTTTTCTGAAACATAGTAACTTTGATAGTGCATACCTGCTATCACTGGTATAATTGTACTTTCATCAGTATCACTACTTGATGTTGATGGAATAATGTCAGGGTCATTATCATTAAACAAGTTTTCATCTTTCAAGTTTTCATCTTGAGTCGTATAATTTTCTTCTTTCATGTTTTCATCTTTGGTCCTACTGTCGTTTTCTTCTTTTCTGCATTCATCATCATTCCTGTATTCATCATTATCTGTCGTCAACACTATCATTGCAATTCTGTTTTATATTGATTGCTTTCATCAAATTTGTGCAACAATCCCTTCTTTCGTGTTAGTTTTTCTGTAATATAAAGAGATATTATTCATGTAAATTTCGTAAACTGTTGGTCATATTGTCTCTCTTACCACAAATGACACTACATCCAACACTGAGCAAATGAATAATTATTGATATGGTATTATTGTGTATGACAGTCATAACTCATGCATCATTGAACCACATACTTTAGAATTTTGTCCAATGCTACCAAATACATATCTTGTGTGCAAATTTACAGTTTATATTTGTATCAGTATTCAAGTATTTGTATTCATTATCATTAAGCCAATACGGTAGTGAGATATAAAGAATCCAATACAAAAGTAACAGTACATCTAATTTTAATGAACTGTTGAACTCATAGGGGCAATTCCACAGCAGAAAATAAAAAATGCCAAAAAAGAAAATTGATGTATATGAACCAATTTTGTGTTATTTATGTTCAGAAATGATGCCAGTCAATGAATCTGATAAGAGTTAAATATACGCAAATGCTTTAGTCAAAAAGAATTAAGTCAAAGTCAAAACTTATTTTTTATACGTCCACATTCATAATGTGGACGTATTATGCCGTCACCCCTGTCTCTGTGTGTGTGTATGTATGCGAGTCTGTGGGTCGCAATTCCTGCTCGATTTTTTTTAAACTTTGTATACTTATTCTTTTCTCCCTAAGCATGAACCCTATTGTATTTGGTGCATGCCCGACCCTCAGGGGCAGAACCACGCCCATTTCTTGTATTATTTTGTTTGTCATTTACAGGCTTCATTTCTTGAAACTTTGCATTCTTATTCTTTGTGCCCTAAGGAATATCCCTATCGTTTGGGGTGCATGCCCATCTCCAGGGATAGTGCCACGCCCATTTTGTTTTTGAGTGTCTGTGTATTGACTACAGGCCACAATTCTTAATCGATCGTCTTGAAAACATTTTTATACTTATTCTGTCGTCTTGAAAACATTTTTATTCTTATTCTGTATACCCTCAGACTGACCAGTATTATTTTTGGTGCATGCCCGATCCCCTGGGACAGAGCCCCGCCCAATGTTTGTGTTTCGCCTACAGAGCGCAATTCTTAACATATCCTTTTCAAACTTTGAATACCTATTCCTTATACCCAAAGGATGACCCTATTGTTGCCCAACCCCCAGGGGCAGAGTCACACCCATTTTTACTTCGTGTCTGAGTGTGTTGCCTACAGGCCTAGCCTTCTTGACAAAGTACCATATCAATCAAAGCAGGAATGTGGACGTATATTTTAGCGTTATGTTCTTACTTTTTACCGCATGTTTTGCAATTTAAGAACTTTGGTCAGCATCAGTTTTGTTTAGATAAAAAATATTTAATATACTATTCAAAAAAAGTAGGGGATATTTGATTTTGGGGGCATAATACTAAAATATGTAAATGACTACGAAAAAAGTCACTATAGAACCTAACAGAAGAAACATTTCCAGTTACATGTGATGCCCAAACGCACCAATAGCTACCGCATGGAATGCAGGTGATGCTTGCGATCATCATAGGGGTCCAACCCAAGATTTGCACGACTCTGACTTTGAATGTTACAGTCATTGTGGCATTGAATTCCAGGGTGGAAACATCAGTTTAATTGTTTTAGTGACCAGAAAACAGATTTTGATATGCGTCGGCTTACCCAAAATGAAAGGTTACGTGCCCTTGGCATGCTACAGATCGGCACAACACAGGAGGTTGTGGCGCGGACGATGAATGTTTCTCAGTCTGCCATAAGCAGGCTGTGGTCCAGATACCGTGATACACCATCTGTACAGGACAGACCACGCTCAGGTCGACAACTCAAGCCCAGGATCGATTTATCCGTACCTTGGCCTTGAGAAATCGTGTCATCACAGCAAATCAGATCAGCGCTCGTCTTCGAACAGACACTGGTGTGAGAGTGAGTGGCCAGACGATTCGGAATCGACTGCATAGGGGTCACCTTCGCGTGATCCCATGTTTGAGAGATCATCACATTCAGGCAAGACGTCGTTGGTGCAGGGATCGTCAACACTGGGATAATCGACGCTGGAGCAATGTGATGTTTTCAGATGAGTCAAGGTTCACTGTTGATTTTTTGGACAGACGTAGGAGGGTGTGGCGTCGTCGAAACGAGCGCTTCCAAGACGTTAACGTCATCAGACATGATCGACTTGGGGGTGGTTCTGTTATGGTGTGGGGAGGCATCACTGTTGCTGGAAGAACGGCTTTACATGTTGTTGCAGGGCGTGTTACAGGCCAGTACTACAGGGATAACATCTTGGCAGTCCATGTTGTGCCGTTCGCACGACGTCATGGCCGCCGTTTCATCTTCCAGGATGACAACGCAAGATGTCACAGGGCCAGGATCGTTACAGGTTACCTCCAACAACAGAACATCACCACATTACCTTGGCCAGCACTGAGTCCCGACCTCTCCCCCATCGAGCATGTCTGGGACATGCTTGGACAGAGGTTACGTCAACGTCAACAACGTCCTGCCAATGTCCAAGAACTTGCTGCTGCGTTGCAACAGGAATGGGAAAATCTACCTTAGACGTCTCGTTAGGAGTATGCCACGTCGGATCAATGCTTGTTTGGCAAACAGAGGGGGATTTACCCGTTACCGACTTTGTTGTGACCCCGGGTATCATTTTACCCTTATAATGGTCGGTCTGTGCCTTACTAAGTCTAACGATCATTTGGAATAAATCGATGAATGTGAACTTCATTTCATTTTGTCATTTGTTTCTTCGTCAGATTCATTAGGTGACTTTAATAACACTTAAAAATCAAATATCCCCTACTTTTTTTGAATAGTATATATAAAATACATGTTTATAGTGAAAGTGTTTTATTAAGATGTGTATATACTTCATTGTTATTGAACTTATTTCAAAGACACACCTTACCTGGATTATTGTGACCTGAGATGTCAATATGTATATATTTTTATTTCACGAATTATATGTATATTAGTTGCATACACAAGCAATTTAGCATTATCTTACCAGGAGGTAAGATTTTTGGGGAGCCCGAGGGAAATATGACCGACATATAAGTCATATGAGTTCTACAATAATTATATATTAAAACTCCAATATTATATTCCCCATTTTGATAAAACATATCTTTGACAATATTAATGTATTTTAAATCTATTTTATTTACCTAATTATATCTCATGTAAGATACGTGTTGAATAAACAGACATTGGCATGAGTGACATATTGTCTTTATAAAAACGGATAGAGTAAAACTCTTTACAATCCAATATCAACTGGCCCCTGGCCTATAGAACCTTCTTAATCCAGCCAAGGGCTATTACGTCAGATATAATTTAGACTAGGCATTGAAGTCTAACAATGAAGGGATTAAGAGTTGGTCATTGACCAAACTCTTCACAAAGGAAACTATTGTTTTAGATTTCAACTTAGAGACCATATTTTATAGTTTAATTGTCAATATGTCATACTTGTCTATTATATATTTTGTAAGAACTGTATTTCAATTAGACAGAGTGAGCTACGTTTTTGAACGGATCGGATCTCTCTCTTGTAAATATTCGTTGATTTATCTATGTTTAATAAATTACATAGAAGTTACTTGGACTCAGTCTTGATTTAATAAGACCAGAAATAACGTGGTCACATTGTTTACGCGTTCACAGTGACTGACACGCGACCGTTTAGCATTGAAAAGTTGCTCAGTAAAATTGACTGTGGCAGATTCCAGTTTCGACAAGGATTCAATGAAACGAGACCTGAACGTAGTACTTGCGAGTGTAATGAGTGCTACGTTCAGAGCTGAACTAGTTGAAACGTAGCAGTACAATAAACCAAGTGACTGTATCCATAATAAGTGTTCTAGTATTATAAGGGTCAATATTATATATATTATCAAAACAGCTGAAGATCAACGAACTCATAGTAAAATAAAGTTCTACAAAGAGAGAGAAATGTCCATTCGACACAAACTAGGTTATTTCGGAACTAACATAGGGTTTAATTCTATTTCAATAATTCGCATGCAGTGGGGGGGGGGAACCAGAGTACCCGGCGAAAACCCACGAGGCTGGACATGCGACCCTACTCCTTGCCACGTACTTCCGGGTAATTCGAAACCACTTTGTCCCATACTGGCAGGCGCATATTATCTTTTGTTTTATTTTTAAATTTACGGATTCGCTTCATATAGCCTGGCCGACAGGCTAAAAGCCAAGTGATGACTATCAAGTTTTTTGGACATTTCTAGTGTGTTTACATGGATTAATGTGCCAATAGTTATATGGATTTAAAGCTTAGGACTCTGTGGATAGACTGAAAGGTATATTTTGTACTTTCTGATTATCAATTTCATTTATGACCAAATATAAATTTAGTTGATATTTATAGAAGAACAAATGGGGTGTGAAGGTGTGCCCAATGGACCATATCCAGGGAAAAGAAAAGGTGGTGACGTCACCATGTGTAAGGGTGGTGTGATGTTGTGCCATTAAATGTAACATTGAAATCCTTATACGGCATTTAGTGACTGAACATATGGTAAACAACACAAATTTATATGGAAAACAATTACTGGGTTTATTCCACACTACGTTTCAAACTCAGTGATTGTTTTCCATATAAATTTGTGTTGTTTATAAATGTAACTTTAAAAGATTTGGCCAAAGTCTAGTTCAACCTTATAATAAACCCGTTAATAAAGATCATGTTAGAAATCATACAAGTTTAGCCACTGGTAAATCAGTTCAAGTCAATGATACGCATGATTATGTCACATTAGTCGATGTCCTTCTAGGTTATGTGATCTTTTCACTTCAAAATAGCTCAGTTGAAAATGTAAAATCTGCTGTATTAGGCCATTTCACATATGAGGAAATATTCCATAGCAAAAATGTATTGTGGGACAAATGTGATAGCAACATAGCGACTTATGTTGCTATCACATTTGTCCCACAATACATTTTTGCTATGGAATCAGAAAGTACAAAATATACCTTTCAGTCTATCCACAGAGTCCTAAGCTTTAAATCCATATAACTATTGGCACATTAATCCATGTAAACACACTAGAAATGTCCAAAAAACTTGATAGTCATCACTTGGCTTTTAGCCTGTCGGCCAGGCTATATGAAGCGAATCCGTAAATTTAAAAATAAAACAAAAGATAATATGCGCCTGCCAGTATGGGACAAAGTGGTTTCGAATTACCCGGAAGTACGTGGCAAGGAGTAGGGTCGCATGTCCAGCCTCGTGGGTTTTCGCCGGGTACTCTGGTTCCCCCCCCCCCCCACTGCATGCGAATTATTGAAATAGAATTAAACCCTATGTTAGTTCCGAAATAACCTAGTTTGTGTCGAATGGACATTTCTCTCTCTTTGTAGAACTTTATTTTACTATGAGTTCGTTGATCTTCAGCTGTTTTGATAATATATATAATATTGACCCTTATAATACTAGAACACTTATTATGGATACAGTCACTTGGTTTATTGTACTGCTACGTTTCAACTAGTTCAGCTCTGAACGTAGCACTCATTACACTCGCAAGTACTACGTTCAGGTCTCGTTTCATTGAATCCTTGTCGAAACTGGAATCTGCCACAGTCAATTTTACTGAGCAACTTTTCAATGCTAAACGGTCGCGTGTCAGTCACTGTGAACGCGTAAACAATGTGACCACGTTATTTCTGGTCTTATTAAATCAAGACTGAGTCCAAGTAACTTCTATGTAATTTATTAAACATAGATAAATCAACGAATATTTACAAGAGAGAGATCCGATCCGTTCAAAACCGTAGCTCACTCTGTCTAATTGAAATACAGTTCTTACAAAATATATAATAGACAAGTATGACATATTGACAATTAAACTATAAAATATGGTCTCTAAGTTGAAATCTAAAACAATAGTTTCCTTTGTGAAGAGTTTGGTCAATGACCAACTCTTAATCCCTTCATTGTTAGACTTCAATGCCTAGTCTAAATTATATCTGACGTAATAGCCCTTGGCTGGATTAAGAAGGTTCTATAGGCCAGGGGCCAGTTGATATTGGATTGTAAAGAGTTTTACTCTATCCGTTTTTATAAAGACAATATGTCACTCATGCCAATGTCTGTTTATTCAACACGTATCTTACATGAGATATAATTAGGTAAATAAAATAGATTTAAAATACATTAATATTGTCAAAGATATGTTTTATCAAAATGGGGAATATAATATTGGAGTTTTAATATATAATTATTGTAGAACTCATATGACTTATATGTCGGTCATATTTCCCTCGGGCTCCCCAAAAATCTTACCTCCTGGTAAGATAATGCTAAATTGCTTGTGTATGCAACTAATATACATATAATTCGTGAAATAAAAATATATACATATTGACATCTCAGGTCACAATAATCCAGGTAAGGTGTGTCTTTGAAATAAGTTCAATAACAATGAAGTATATACACATCTTAATAAAACACTTTCACTATAAACATGTATTTTATATATACTATTCAAAAAAAGTAGGGGATATTTGATTTTTAAGTGTTATTAAAGTCACCTAATGAATCTGACGAAGAAACAAATGACAAAATGAAATGAAGTTCACATTCATCGATTTATTCCAAATGATCGTTAGACTTAGTAAGGCACAGACTGACCATTATAAGGGTAAAATGATACCCGGGGTCACAACAAAGTCAGTAACGGGTAAATCCCCCTCTGTTTGCCAAACAAGCATTGATCCGACGTGGCATACTCCTAACGAGACGTCTAAGGTAGATTTTCCCATTCCTGTTGCAACGCAGCAGCAAGTTCTTGGACATTGGCAGGACGTTGTTGACGTTGACGTAACCTCTGTCCAAGCATGTCCCAGACATGCTCGATGGGGGAGAGGTCGGGACTCAGTGCTGGCCAAGGTAATGTGGTGATGTTCTGTTGTTGGAGGTAACCTGTAACGATCCTGGCCCTGTGACATCTTGCGTTGTCATCCTGGAAGATGAAACGGCGGCCATGACGTCGTGCGAACGGCACAACATGGACTGCCAAGATGTTATCCCTGTAGTACTGGCCTGTAACACGCCCTGCAACAACATGTAAAGCCGTTCTTCCAGCAACAGTGATGCCTCCCCACACCATAACAGAACCACCCCCAAGTCGATCATGTCTGATGACGTTAACGTCTTGGAAGCGCTCGTTTCGACGACGCCACACCCTCCTACGTCTGTCCAAAAAATCAACAGTGAACCTTGACTCATCTGAAAACATCACATTGCTCCAGCGTCGATTATCCCAGTGTTGACGATCCCTGCACCAACGACGTCTTGAATGAATGTGATGATCTCTCAAACATGGGATCACGCGAAGGTGACCCCTATGCAGTCGATTCCGAATCGTCTGGCCACTCACTCTCACACCAGTGTCTGTTCGAAGACGAGCGCTGATCTGATTTGCTGTGATGACACGATTTCTCAAGGCCAAGGTACGGATAAATCGATCCTGGGCTTGAGTTGTCGACCTGAGCGTGGTCTGTCCTGTACAGATTGTGTATCACGGTATCTGGACCACAGCCTGCTTATGGCAGACTGAGAAACATTCATCGTCCGCGCCACAACCTCCTGTGTTGTGCCGATCTGTAGCATGCCAAGGGCACGTAACCTTTCATTTTGGGTAAGCCGACGCATATCAAAATTTGTTTTCTGGTCACTAAAACAATTAAACTGATGTTTCCACCCTGGAATTCAATGCCACAATGACTGTAACAAGGTACGTCGCAAGGACTCCCTTGTGCGCTCAGAAAGGGAAGCTCACCTGACAGACATAATCAATGCCATAGAAAAAATCGATAAATCTGACTGTATGCCCTTTGTAGCAATCAACGCCGTAGAGCTCAGACGCTTACCAAGAGCATACCCAGAAGAATTGAATACCGTCTCATTAGCTGAAATAATGAATTGCCTAGAAACTAGACTTTCCTCAATGCACAATGCCTTAGATCATACTATCTTCGAAAATATTAACATCAAAGAAAAACTTGATAATATTCAAAGAACAACGCCGAAGCCGACGTATTCCGAAGTATCACAAGCAAAGATTTCTACTGTCGCTAAAACGGCAGAAATATTCGATCAGGACACCCTTCCTCACAATGACTTCGGAAATAATCCGAAAAACATTGAATACACCATTGACGATAATTATGACAATGATGGCACCCAAGTCTAAGAATGATGACGGATTCGAAATTCCCGCATACGTATATAAAAAGATTAAACGAAGGGCTCAGAGACAAAATCATTTTTTTACAGGAATGACATCTTCAGGCTCGTCAATTTTTTAAAGGTGCCCCCACTATCAGACACTTATTCATATATCGAGTTGATAAAGATACAACTGAGAACCAAATATCGACTTTTTTGGAGTCTAAAAACTTTACAATAAATAACCTGGTATGTGTCTCGAACAATCTCTCAAAATTCAAATCGTTTAAGCTCTGTGTCATCAGTAGAATTTGGAAAACTTTTTGATGTATCTTTTTGGCCCCAAGGAGTTCATTCCCCATGCTCCTCGTACCGAGGATACCAAACAAGACAATTAACTCATGGCTGCCCTTAATATCGCAACATATAACTCGCATGATTCAGGAACTGGCCGTATCAGTTATATCTCAAAACTATGTGATGACTTTGATATTGTGTTTATCCAAGAACACTGGCTTCTAACCGAACAGCTTGATCTCTTTGAAAAACAAATCCCTAACATACGTTGCATACAAAGCAATCAACTGATTCTTAGCAGACCACACGGGGGTTGTTTTCTGGCGCAGCAGCCTTCTATGTTACATACTACCAATAGCATATCAGTCGAAACGAATATGCGCTATAACCGTAAAATTTAGAGATACAAACATATTGATGTGTAACGTTTACATGTGATAGTTCTAATCTGATCGAATTCGATCACACGTTACAAGAGATGCAAACAATTGTAGAACAAAACCAAATAGATCAGGTTATTATGGGAGGTGATTTTAATACAGACTTTATACGCCTTTCGTCCATCCAAACGATACGACTAACCGCATTCACCACAAATCTCTCTTGGGAGTGTGGTATCAACCACATATCAAGCAATGTGTTATATTCTTTTGAAAGTAAAATCAACGGTGAAAAATCAACTATAGATCACTGTTTTCTATCTCAGAATTTAATTAGTGACATTATAAGCCATAAATCTAGTCATGATGTAGATAATCTACCAGATCACCGTGTTATTGGTGTTCGCCTGAATTTTCCAACTGACTATTATGAAACGACTGCAACAAATCCTTGTCGTCCTAGTATTCGATGGAATAAAGCATCGCCTAAAACCATTCAAGAGTATCAAGACGTTATAGGTCAATCACTAGGTAATATTAGTATACCATACAATGCTTTATACTGTCAACATTCTAAATGTACAGAACATAACTTGGGGTATATTTTGATAGTCTTTTCCGAATCATTAATGATGTCGGCGAGAAATGTATTCTGCACACAAAAAGGTGTAATTCGAAGGCTATTATTCCTGGGTGGAACGATCAGGTCCAGAATTTGAGGAATACTGCCATGTTCTGGACTGGCTGTAGAAAGAAAATAATTGTCCGCAATCAGGGCTGCTCGCCATCATCAGATGAATGACTCGGGCAAGGTCTCATTATTCCAGTAGATTAGCTCGAAAACAAGCGAATCAAACCCGTTCGAACAAAATGGCTTTAAATCTTATTAATAACAATGTACAAGACTTTTGGGGCGAAATTAAGAGGATTAATGGATCCTTCCACAAAGTGTCGATGGCCAAATAGAAGCCGATAATATAACCTCATTATTTAGCTGTAAATATAAGCAACTTTAAGTTAAAGGAAGGCATCGAGTTTAGTATAACGCATGTGTGTAATGCTGGTAAATGTCAATATGATCATAATATCACAGCAACCGACTTTTCAAAAGCCGTAAAATCTCTAAAAGGATCCAGTAACTCGCTTCCACAAAGTGTCGATGGGCAAATAGGAGCCGATAATATAACCTCATTATTTAGCTGTAAATATAAGCAACTTTAAGTTAAAGGAAGGCATCGAGTTTAGTATAAATCATGTGTGTAATGCTGGTAAATGTCAATATGATCATAATATCACAGCAACCGACCTTTTAAAAGCCGTAAAATCTCTAAAACATAAGAAATCTGATGGCTGTAGTGGTCAATATTTTGATCATATTATTTATGCTCCATTTTCTTTCTTTATTCATGTATCATTGTTATTGACAGCCCTTGTCGTTATTGCAATTGTTATTTGCAGCCCTTGTCGTTATTGCAATTGTTCTTGACAGCTCTTTTCACCAAGCAATCTCATCCTCTCAAATATTGTCTCAATTCCAAAAAACAGAAAACACTCTTTCAAAGATTCCAGCAACTATCGTGGGATTGCCTTGAGCAGTATTTTCGGTAAAATATTTGACAAAGTTAACTTAAATAAGTTTAATCCCGTGTTTCAATGTTCTGATCAACAATTTGGTTTTAAAGAGAAACACTCTACAAGTCATTGCTCTTTTGTACTAAATGAAACCATTAATTATTTCAATAGTGGCAACTCTAGCGTGTATGCTAGTTTACAAGATGCTGGCAAAGCCTTTGATGAGGTAAATTATGTAAAACTCTTCCTACTGCTACGCTCTAGATGTTTGCGTCCTTTATTTTCAAGATTTCTACTCTGTTTAGACCTCAACCATAGGATACGAATAAGATGGGGCCAAACAGCTAGCAACTCCTTTAATATAACTAACGGTGTCAAACAAGGGGACTACCCTCTCCAATATTATTTACCGTCTATATCGATGAACCTCTGAGAAGATGCAGACAAAGTAAACTTGGCTTTCATATGGGGAATGTATATCTAGCTGCACTCGCCTATAACCTCACTTTTAATCCCGACAAGAGCAGACTCTTATAATACTCTCCCAAAAAGAAACGCAAATTTACATTTCGTCGTCGGTATATCTTCACTCTGCCATCGCCTTGTTGCGGTTGTGCGTTTCTTTTTTTGAAGAGTATATTTTCCATGCAAACCTTCTGAAACTGGAAATCAGGATCTTAAACCCATTCTTATAAATAGCCTACCTATCGAATCTGAGACCCATTTAGGAAATCGGCTTCATAGCTCGTCAAAACATGAACATTTACGTCAATGTATAAATAATTTTATTGTTAAAAGTAATATAACATTAAAGAAATTTTACATTCTCCTCATCTAGAGTTAAATATAAACTATTTAAAACTTATTGTATGCCCCTGTATGGGAGCCAACTATGGGTTTTCTCACCAAAGTCATCAGAGTTTTTATGTTGCCTGGAGAAAACATGTTAGGAAAGTATTCAACATTTCCCCAAGAACCCACAATAGTTTATTGAATATTATATGCCAGGAACTGTCAATTGAAACCCAGCTTCATAAACGTTTTATCACAGTTTTATACATAGCAGTAATTCATGTCTTCATATATGCTGACGTACTGCGTTATTGGGTAGTCAATCCATTATGTGGAACAATATCAATTACTTACCATATCATTATAACATAACACAATACAATTTAGAACATAAGTCATTGTTAAATATTGTAAATGAAATAGAATGTCACCATAAAAGTTGCTGGAAGAAGAATGATAAGAGAATAGGAAATGTTATACGAGAATACAAAGATTTAAGAGATAGTTCACCATCTGAATATGTAAACTTAAATGAAGTAATTTATCAACTCTGTATTAATTGAGAACTTGTATATATTTATGTGTGTTTATTTTTTTTTCATATTTATCGTACTATTCGCCATTTTATATATTCTTTTGTTTCAAATGAATGATCCCGACACTATTTTCAATATATGTATATAGTGTAAACTGTTACTATTTTTGATTTTTATATATTTCCTTATGTCTTTCAGAGTTTTTTGTAATTGTAAATATTAAATACAATCCACAATACAATCCGGAACCTACGACCTGGTGTTTGTTTGTCTTTCTGAATAAAACCCTGCTACAAATTTGGCGCCCAACGTGGTTTTGGTGGATTGAAACATACATGTATTTCAAGTTCAACATACTTAAAGCTCAACAGTTTCATCAGCTGCAGCAGTTCAAACGCGTGTCAGTATTAAGTGTTAAATATTAATTCATTGGATCTAATGTAAGTTTTATAAAGTTATATTATTTAAGTACTGACCAGAGTGTGTGAGAGTGAAAAGTGATAACCGGTTTGTTTTGTCCTGTCTTGTCCTATATGTTCTGTGCTATGATATTGTAGAATTTCCAGCCAACTTGGCTGCCGAATCAAGTCCGCAATCTGATCTCTGTGAAAGTTTGAAGGTCGATCCATTGAGGGTGATGGCTTATATACCGCCGTCGTATGAATACGGGAACTCTGGTTGAGGGTCTATAAGGTTTGAAGACCGATCCATTGACGGGATGGCTTATATACTGTCCGGCGTATAAATGCGGGAACTCCGGTTGAGGGTTTTTATTCTGTCCAGCGTAGAAATACGGGAACTCAGGTTGAGCGTAGTCCCGGATATCCGGTCGGATTTCAAAACTTCATACCGGAAGTAGATCAAATTGGTAAAATCACAACACTCTTCTCCGTTTTGCCTTAAGAGGAAAGGTGCTTTCTGCACATCTGAAAAAAGCTTCTTTTTTCCTTCTATATACACATTATATATATATTATTATTTCTTTCTTTCATTTTTTTAAGGACTAGCCAGCCATGCACTCCGACTGTCACTCAACAACGATATACAAGTACACCAGTAACACCCACTCGCCATTCACTCAGACAAAAAACATTCTCCGGCTACTACTCTACTTAAATATTAGCCCCAGTCCTCAACGGGAGTGTTACTAGCGGAAGTCGACCTAGGGGAACGCAATACATTAACAAAATCTAGCTGATCTCCGGAAGACAGATTATTAAGCATGACTATCACGCACCTCCAGTATGAGAGGTATGCCGGCAAGTTGAGGGGTCTTACGGAAAACCTAGTTGGTCGTGGCCAGTTCTTAATTGCCCTAAGAGCGGGGGTGGCCTAGTGGTCTAGAGTGCCGCGCTTTGATCTCTACCTGGCCGGTCACTTCTGGATTGCGACTGTGGTTTCGATCTCTGGTGTGCGCGTATGTGGCATGGAGATAGGGGCGCCCTCTCAACCTCGTGGGTTTCCTCCCACTGCTAAAGACCCCTACACGCAAGTGTATTATTGAAAAAAATTAAACCATGTTAGTGCCGAAATGACCTAGTTTGTGTCGAGTGGACGTTAAACCCCATTTCCCTCTCTCCCCTAAGAGCGGGGTATTCTTTTTCCCGTATTTGACTTTTTTCGGACAACAGCTGCCAGCGGTTAAACCATTTTACTCGGAGTTACCCCCCCCCCCCTCCAAATTCGGCACAAAACCGTAATACTTTCGGCCTAGCATTCGGGTAGATGATTCCGGATGCAATGGAATTTGATCTTGCGGTCTTTATATCCGCAGCCAATTAATGGACAGGTCTGGTTTCGGCCTTGAGTGCGCCTGGTGACTCTCGGGACATTTGTAGAATTTGCTGGGAAAGACCTGGGGGTTACACCCGTCCGGGTGTACTCTAAAAACAAGGGATCGTGAGTGATAGGATGCAGGGAGACTAGTCTCTCTGCAGTCAAAATAACTGGTGGGGACTCTTCATCCCTAAAGGACTTCCGGTTTGTGATTTGTATGAGTAAGACGTGTTTTACTTCGACTCTTCAAATCGACTTTCATCGGTGTGTTTTTTTTGGATATAATTCTATGTTTTCTAGAGGACTTAAAACTATCTAGGGTGAGAATTATATAGATATTTATATACTTTAAAGTCGTGTGAGAGTCGGGTCTGTGGCCCTGACTCTTTGTGAGTCTACTCAGCTTTGTCTTTGTCTCGCCATGTTCAACCATCATCGAATGGCGGTGAAAAGCGCTCATTTAAGAAGGAGTGTGTTGTGAAAGTAAGAACTTCCAATTTTTCGAAAGTAAATATTGTAGATTTGATCGATGCTGTAGAAAATGTTTGCGGTGAAGGGTCATGTTTTGCCTGTATCCCGAGATCTCCAACACATTATGAAGTTACGGTTAATAATGAGGAAAATTCTAAGCTGCTATGTGAGGGTTTGAAGATTGGTGATGATAAATATATGTGTGATAGATTATGTGAAACTACGGTTGTTGTATCCTTTATGAACTTACCAAGTTATATTGAAGATCGTGAGATTATTGCACGATTAAACGGACATGGAATAGAAGTGATGGGAGAGGTAAATAGGAGATATTATGCGAGATCGAAGTGCTGTGATGGTACTAGATTTATGAGATGTAAATTTCCACCCCACATAAGATCTTTATCGTATGCGATGAAGTTTGAAACGGTAGAAGGCATGCAGAGTTTCCGTGTTATCCAATCTGATCAACAACGGGTATGTTAGAAATGTTATTCAATCGATCATATTATCACTAATTGCCCTGATGTTCGATGTAGAGTTTGCAAACGCTTTGGTCATGTGTCCTATAATTGTAAAGGTGTACCATGTACGATTTGTGATAAATGTGGTGACGAATGTGAATGTGGCAGTATTGTACAAACAGACAATAAACTGGATGAACAGATTTGCGACACACCTAATATTGTTCAACCACACTCGGAAACAAGTGTGTTGTTAGAACCAGACCAAAATAACAACGGTGATGTAAGTAATACTCACAGTGTGTTGGTTCACCAGGCTGATGTTGGCGATATGAGCATTGGGAGTAATATACTATTCAAAAAAAGTAGGGGATATTTGATTTTTAAGTGTTATTAAAGTCACCTAATGAAACTGACGAAGAAACAAATGACAAAATGAAATGAAGTTCACATTCATCGATTTATTCCAAATGATCGTTAGACTAAGTAAGGCACAGACTGACCATTATAAGGATAAAATGATACCCGGGGTCAAACAGCAAAGTTACCACAGCATCACAACAAAGTCAGTAACGGGTAAATCCTCCTCTGTTTGCCAAACAAGCATTGATCCGACGTGGCATACTCCTAATGAGACGTCTAAGGTCATGTTGGTCCAGATTGTCCCATTCCTGTTGCAACGCAGCAGCAAGTTCTTGGACATTGGCAGGACGTTGTTGACGTTGACGTAACCTCTGTCCAAGCATGTCCCAGACATGCTCGATGGGGGAGAGGTCGGGACTCAGTGCTGGCCAAGGTAATGTGGTGATGTTCTGTTGTTGGAGGTAACCTGTAACGATCCTGGCCCTGTGACATCTTGCGTTGTCATCCTGGAAGATGAAACGGCGGCCATGACGTTGTGCGAACGGCACAACATGGACTGCCAAGATGTTATCCCTGTAGTACTGGCCTGTAACACGCCCTGCAACAACATGTAAAGCCGTTCTTCCAGCAACAGTGATGCCTCCCCACACCATAACAGAACCACCCCCAAGTCGATCATGTCTGATGACGTTAACGTCTTGGAAGCGCTCGTTTCGACGACGCCACACCCTCCTACGTCTGTCCAAAAAATCAACAGTGAACCTTGACTCATCTGAAAACATCACATTGCTCCAGCGTCGATTATCCCAGTGTTGACGATCCCTGCACCAACGACGTCTTGCCTGAATGTGATGATCTCTCAAACATGGGATCACGCGAGGGCGCGAAGGTGACCCCTATGCAGTCGATTCCGAATCGTCTGGCCACTCACACCAGTGTCTGTTTGAAGACGAGCGCTGATCTGATTTGCTGTGATGACACGATTTCTCAAGGCCAAGGTACGGATAAATCGATCCTGGGATTGAGTTGTCGCCCTTGGTCGACCTGAGCGTGGTCTGTCCTGTACAGATTGTGTATCACGGTATCTGGACCATAGCCTGCTTATGACAGACTGAGAAACATTCATCGTCCGCGCCACAACCGCCTGTGTTGTGCCGATCTGTAGCATGCCAAGGGCACGTAACCTTTCATTTTGGGTAAGCCGACGCATATCAAAATTTGTTTTCTGGTTACTAAAACAATTAAACTGATGTTTCCACCCTGGAATTCAATGCCACAATGACTGTAACATTCAAAGTCAGAGTCGTGCAAATCTTGGTTAGACCCCCATGATGATCCCAAGCATCACCTGCATTCCATGCGGTAGCTATTGGTGCGTTACATGTAACTGGAAATGTTTCTTCTGTTAGGTTCTATAGTGACTTTTTTCGTAGTCATTTGCATATTTTAGTATTATGCCCCCCAAAATCAAATATCCCCTACTTTTTTTGAATAGTATATAATTATAAGAATGTTTGTAAAATATCAGGGAGAGTTCAGTTTAATATCAGACACATCGTTTTGATTCATTATTAACTACTGTAGGTAGTATTCATCCATTTCAGTTAATTGTTTTTCAGATAGAATTACATAATATGTATTTAACTCCACACAGATTCAACAATAGGCTTTTCACACGGCACAGATTCAGCAATACACTTGTGAAATAAGTTTTGGGTTGTTGTTGGGGTTTGTTAAACACACATATTACTGATATATTTTCTTCATTCATTCTGAAATATTTGAATACTGGAATAATGTTTGTCATCTTTATAATAGATGGTTGTTGTTGTTCAGATGTCGCATGTCGATACCCGACGATTATCTGATGAGCTGGCGTGATATTTCCAGTTTTTCCAAGTGAGCCAAACGGATTCTCCAGTTGCTCTTCTTTATACTGGTTTCACAGACGAACTTCAGACTACCGGACTTGGTTTGATAGTAACCTGCTTGGTTTATGCCGTTCATCTGTAAAAATAGGTTGCCAGGCAACGAAGCATACGCCCACACAGCAGCCAAATCGTCCGGGCAGTCAACAAGAGTTGTCGCATATTAAGGAATTATCAGAAAATCATTAGAATTTGTTTGGTTTTTATAATCAAACGTTTTTTTTTAAATCAGATAATAATTGTGACCTCCAGGGGGACCACAAGCTAAACAGGGTGATTTTTCGTACAATCAGGGGACATAATTCAGGAAGTAATGACCCGATGGGCGCAAATATCGAAAGGAACCAAGATCTTTGTGTTATAAACATACATGTCAAGTTTCATCAAAATCGATTCAAAATTGTGACGTCTATAGGGTCCACAACCTTGATATAACATATTTTCACACTATTCGTGTACAAACCTCGGCCATTTTGTCCGTCAATTCTAGTCCGATTTTCACGTAATTCCCACTCTCTCTTCATTACCATGTAACGGTGATATAGTCAAACGTTTTTTTAAATCGGATAATAATTTTGACCTCCAGAGGGACCAAAAGCTAACAAAAGCGATTTTTCGGAAAATCTGGGGACATAATTCAGGAAGTTATGATCCATTGGGCGCAAATATCGAAAGGAACCAAGATCTTTGGGTTATAAACATACATGTCAAGTTTCATCAAAATCGGTTCAAAATTGTGACCTCTATAAGGTCCACAACCTTTATATAACATATTTTCACAATATTCACGTACAAACGGCGGCCATTTTGTCTGTCAATTTTGGTCCGATTTTCACAAAATTCGAACTCAACCTTCATAACCATGGAATGGTGATAGAATCAAACGTTTTTTTAAAATCGGATAACAATTTTGACCTCCAGAGGTACCACAAGCTAAAAAGGGCGATTTATTGGACAATCAGGGGCCATAATTCAGGAAGTTACGATCCGATGGGCGCAAATATCGAAAGGAACCCAGATCTTTGGGTTATAAACATACATGTCAAGTTTCATCAAAATTGGTTCAAAATTGTGACCTCTATAAGGTCCACAACCTTGATATAACATATTTTCACACTATTCGCGTACAAACGGCGGCCATTTTGTCCGTCAATTTTGGTCCGATTTTCACGAAATTCGAACTCAACCTTCATAACCATGGAACGGTGATATAACCAAACGTTTTTTTAAATCCGATAACAATTTTGACCTCCAGAGCGACCACAAGCTAAAAAGGGCAATTTTTCGGACAATCAGGGGCCATAATTCAGGAAGTTACGATCCGATGGGCGCAAATATCCCAAGAAACCAAGATCTTTGGGTTATAAACATACATGTCAAGTTTCATCAAAATCGGTTCAAAATTGTGACCTCTATATGGTCCACAACCTTGATATAACATATTTTCACACTATTCGCGTACAAACGGCGGCCATTTTGTCCGTCAATTCTAACGAAATTCGAACTCAACCTTCATAACCATGGAACGGTGATATAATCAAACGTTTTTTTAAATCCGATAACAATTTTGACCTCCAGAGCGACCACAAGCTAAAAAGGGCAATTTTTCGGACAATCAGGGGCCATAATTCAGGAAGTTACGATCCGATGGGCGCAAATATCGCAAGAAACCAAGATCTTTGGGTTATAAACATACATGTCAAGTTTCATCAAAATCGGTTCAAAATTGTGACCTCTATAAGGTCCACAACCTTGATATAACATATTTTCACACTATTCGCTTACAAACGGCGGCCATTTTGTCCGTCAATTTTGGTCCGATTTTCACGAAATTCGAACACAACCTTCATAACCATGGATCGGTGATATAATCAAACGGTTTTTTAAATCGGATAACAATTTTGACCTCCAGAGGGACTACAAGCTAAAAAGGGCAATTTTTCGGACAATCAGGGGCCATAATTCAGGAAGTTACGATCCGATTGGCGCAAATATCGAAAGGAACCAAGATCTTTGGGTTATAAACATGCACTTCAAGTTTCATCCAAATCGGTTCAAAATTGTGACCTCTACACTGTTCACAAGCTAAAAAACGTGATTTTTCGTACAATCAGGGGCCATAACCCATGAAGTTACAGTCCGATACATGCCAATATCGAAAGGAACCGAGATCTTAGGGTGATAAACCTATATTTTAAGTTTCATTGAAATCGGATAAAAATTGTGACCTGTAGACTGTTCACAAACAATTGTGGACGGACGAACAGGGGCGACGACAATATACGTCCACATGAAAATGTGGGCGTATAAAAATAGCTCATACAACAACATACAATTTGATCTGCAATATTCCTTATTTTTTGATTAAACATATATATATACGTAATGCATCGTGTTCCAAGAAACAACTATAGAAACGAGTGTATTAGTTCTCAATATGGAAAGTGGGGTGGGGGAAATTATATTAAAATACTACATGTATGTTACTATCTTATGTTAAGACAGATAATCATAAAATAACTATATAAATGTACATGTACAAGTGTGCTTGTTACCAAACCTAATCATTTGTATTTTTCTTTTTTTTCTAACCATCAGCGCAGCGATCAGTGATCATAAAAAACGTACCTTCGACAGTTGTTTTTTATTATTATTATTATCATAACGTAACATTCTTATATTCAAATATATATTTATATACTCACTCACAATAATATAGTGATATAGATCACGAAACATTTGTCTGTATTCTGGATGTTCATCCTTCACATGTATATCCTTAGGATATAATTACACCATATTTAAATATCTTTAAGATATATTTATATCATATTCACATATTTTATAGTATATTTAGATCACATTCACATATACTATTGAAAAAAAGTAGGGGATATTTGATTTTGGGGGCATAATACTAAAATATGCAACTGACTACGAAAAAAGTCACTATAGAACCTAACAGAAGAAACATTTCCAGTTACATGTGACGCCCAAACGCACCAATAGCTACCGCATGGAATGCAGGTGATGCTTGGGATCATCATGGGGGTCCAACCCAAGATTTGCACGACTCTGACTTTGAATGTTACAGTCATTGTGGCATTGAATTCCAGGGTGGAAACATCAGTTTAATTGTTTTAGTGATCAGAAAACAAATTTCGATATGCGTTGGCTTACCCAAAATGAAAGGTTACGTGCCCTTGGCATGCTACAGATCGGCACAACACAGGCGGTTGTGGCGCGGACGATGAATGTTTCTCAGTCTGTCATAAGCAGGCTATGGTCCAGATACCGTGATACACAATCTGTACAGGACAGACCACGCTCAGGTCGACAACTCAAGCCTGTAATACAATATCATTTGAGACCTAAAATTTAATATTGTATTTGAATCTATGTCAGTATTTTATATTTTTCATTCTTTCCTTATTTTTGACATTCTGATAGACAGATTAATTACAAGTCAGATTAATCTTGCATAGTATTATGTAACAGCTGATAGGTGGTACTCACTCTTATGCTCTGAGTACCTATATGAGATGAGATTTAAGCACAACAGATATTGACACCTGTTGTTTAAAGTTAGAATGGGTGACCATTAATAATTAGTTTCATTGTTAATTACCTGCGTTGTATAAACTTCTAAATTCCGCACGCCTTTCATCTGTATCAGTCGTGTACTTAAGACATCGTATTATGTAAGATATGATAAATTGTGCAAACATGTATCAGGCAGAATCCATGGCAGGTGCTAACATTGTTGTTTTAGAGTTTAGAGGTGCGAACACTAGTAATTAGCTTATGTGGAATTATCTTGCTGTCAATCAAAATGTGACTACGAGATAGCCAATCAGTTTAATTGTTTATGTAACATTTAAACCAATTAGGGATTCAGGCGGCAGAGATATCGGCATTATTTAAGATTGGTTTCGAGAGTAAGAGGATGAGGGACCAGAGGCAGGTCTTAGGGAGACCCAGGGAGAAGTCGGTCCGTCCTGGACTATGGGGGTCTGCCCTCGGACCCCCGGAGAGTTGGGTTTTCTGTGACCTAGGGAGAACATCTTTAGTAAGATATCTCCTGATCCAACCACCATAATTGTATGTATATATATTATGCAGTAATAAAACATCTGTTTAATAAAAAGAGTTATGTATTCTATTACATACTCTTAAGTGGTGCCGTTGATCGACGAACCTGTGGTTATCAAATATCTAGATGGATTTGGCGACATACTCTGAAGAAGACCAGACCAACGTTTTCGAAGTCCTGACTACTAGAAGATCAACGAAGAGGTAAGTCTGTTTCTGTTCCAAATCATGGCCACGGTTAATGATTAATGTTATGCTTAATAATTTAACTGGCGAAATTAGCGGTTTGTCTTCCACCCTTAAAAATTATGTAGTAACTCAATTAGCTCAACCATTTTCTAGAAATCCCTTGAATATTTTAAGAAATATTCAAAAATTAAATATATTGCTTGTAGTGGAACAGTAATTTTAAAATATGTAAATTATAATTGTTTTTTTTTTGAACACATATTTTGGCTTAAAATTTGTATAAACGGTTTTATCTCTTATAATGTATGTTTTGTCGATATATATTTTGCCCCGGGTTTACGGGAGATATTTTATTCGTGTTAACCCCAATAATGAGGTTGAGATTCCCGATATATGTGAAATTCCTATAAGGTGGAATTAATTTAGCCCCGGGATTTACGGGGGAGATTTTATTTGTGTTAACCCCAATAATGAGATTGGGATGCCCGATATATGGGTTTATGTGAAATTCCTATAAGGTGGAATTAATTTCCCGATATTTTACGGGAAAAGTTTTATGCTCGGAATTAAGAGCGAATGTGTTGTGTTGTTTTGTTTAAAAATTATAGAGATAAAACCAGTGTTAGTTTCGATAGATTCTTTCCAAAATATCTTATTTAAGATTAGTGATATGTGTTCAGATCAAAGCAATATGAACCCCTACTTTCATATTGGTTTATGTCAATTCTAATGTAAATATTTTTTTTTTTAAAAAATCGATCGTTATCTAAAGTCTGTTCCACTAGCTATTTTGACTAAAAGTTAATTGAGTTCACTCCATGAAATAATAAGCATATGGCAAACTTGGGCACGAATGGCAGTTAAAATATACTTCATGACACAATCATATCATTAAAAAACCGTTGGCCATGTATGGAAAGGAATAGACCAACCAACAAGAAAAATAACGGCCAGTAGAAGATGGTGGCGGCTCAAGCCACAAGCGGCAGTAAGCTTGCAAATGGAGATATTAACCATTCACCATCCATCGACAAAACCGAGCATACGAAACCACAGGAGAATATAAGCTCTTTGTATCCCTCGCTCCAGCTTGCAGCCACAGAGATGACTGCAATTTCCAAGACCCATAGTAAATAAATGGTGAACAAAATATGCTGACATGATGATACATACATGGTGGACGATTATGGTGGAAAAGATATGCTGACACAATGATTCATACATGGTGGATACTATATGTGCCTAATTGGTGGAAGATACCCATCTATATTTATGTGTTTAATTTGCCATTTGTACAGCATTCATTTGTGACGATTTTTTCCGCATATTGTGGAAGATATCCACCTACGTTTGTGTTTCATTTAACATTGATACAGCATTAATTTGTGACGATTTGTCCCGCATAATGTGGAAAATATCCATCTATGTTCGTGTGTTTCATTTAACATTTATAACATTTCATTCAACATTTTCCCGCATTTTGTGGAAGACAATGACTTTTATACTTTGTGAATATTTTTAGTTTTGATGTTGTGCTTTTCTTTTATGTATCTTTTAATGCTTCCATTATTATATTTTGTTTTAATCTTTTTAAAATCGTTTCATATTATTTTATATATTCCACTATTTTAAAATTGTGGAAAGGGAGGAATGTAATACAATATCATTTGAGACCTAAAATTTAATATTGTATTTGAATCTATGTCAGTATTTTATATTTTTCATTCTTTCCTTATTTTTGACATTCTAATAGACAGATTAATTACAAGTCAGATTAATCTTGCATAGTATTATGTAACAGCTGATAGGTGGTACTCACTCTTATGCTCGGAGTACCTATATGAGATGAGATTTAAGCACAACAGATATTGACACCTGTTGTTTAAAGTTAGAATGGGTGACCATTAATAATTAGTTTCATTGTTAATTACCTGCGTTGTATAAACTTCTAAATTCCGCACGCCTTTCATCTGTATCAGTCGTGTACTTAAGACATAGTATTATGTAAGATATGATAAATTATGCAAACATGTATCAGGCAGAATCCATGGCAGGTGCTAACATTGTTGTTTTAGAGTTTAGAGGTGCGAACACTAGTAATTAGCTTATGTGGAATTATCTTGCTGGCAATCAAAATGTGACTACGAGTTAGCCAATCAGTTTAATTGTTTATGTAACATTTAAACCAATTAGGGAATTAGGCGGCAGAGATATCTGCATTATTTAAGATTGGTTTCGAGAGTAAGAGGATGAGGGACCAGAGACCAGAGGCAGGTCTTAGGGAGACCCAGGGAGAAGTCGGTCCGTCCTGGACTATCGGGGTCTGCCCTCGGACCCCCGGAGAGTTGGGTTTTCTGTGACCTAGGGAGAACATCTTTAGTAAGATATCTCCTGATCCAACCACCATAATTGTATGTATATATATTATGCAGTAATAAAACATCTGTTTAATAAAAAGAGTTATGTATTCTATTACAAGCCCAGGATCGATTTATCCGTACCTTGGCCTTGAGAAATCGTGTCATCACAGCAAATCAGATCAGCGCTCGTCTTCAAACAGACACTGGTGTGAAAGTGAGTGCATAGGGGTCACCTTCGCGTGATCCCTTGTTTGAGAGATCATCACATTCAGGCAAGACGTCGTTGGTGTAGGGATCGTCAACACTGGGATAATCGACGCTGGAGCAATGTGATGTTTTCAGATGAGTCAAGGTTCACTGTTGATTTTTTGGACAGACGTAGGAGGGTGTGGCGTCGTTGAAACGAGCGCTTCCAAGACGTTAACGTCATCAGACATGATCGATTTGGGGGTGGTTCTGTTATGGTGTGGGGAGGCATCACTGTTGCTGGAAGAACGGCTTTACATGTTGTTGCAGGGCGTGTTACAGGCCAGTACTACCGGGACAACATCTTGGCAGTCCATGTTGTGCCGTTCGCACGACGTCATGGCCGCCGTTTCATCTTCCAGGATGACAACGCAATGTCACAGGGCCAGGATCGTTACAGGTTACCTCCAACAACAGAACATCACCACATTACCTTGGCCAGCACTGAGTCCCGACCTCTCCCCCATCTAGCATGTCTGGTACATGCTTGGACAGAGGTTACGTCAACGTCAACAACGTCCTGCCAATGTCCAAGAACTTGCTGCTGCGTTGCAACAGGAATGGGACAATCTGGACCAAAATGACCTTAGACGTCTCATTAGGAGTATGCCACGTCGGATCAATGCTTGTTTGGCAAACAGACGAGGATTTACCCGTTACTGACTTTGTTGTGATGCTGTGGTAACTTTGCTGTTTGACCCCGAGTATCATTTTACCCTTATAATGGTCATTCTGTGCCTTACTTAGTCTAACGATCATTTGGAATAAATCGATGAATGTGAACTTCATTTCATTTTGTCATTTGTGTCTTCGTCAGTTTCATTAGGTGACTTTAATAACACTTAAAAATCAAATATCCCCTACTGTTTTTGAATAGTATATCTATACGGTATAGTTAATTTGTATTTAGATAGCGTTCACAAATCTTTACGATATACTTTTACATGTAATTAAATCATATATTCATAATCACATCTCTTTACGATGTGTTTCAATCACATTTTTTACGATAATATTTACATGTATATATCTTTACGATATATTTAAGTATCTTTATATTTAAATCATATTCACATTATTTATAATTATCATCTTAAATCACACATTTATACTCATAATCACATATCTCTACGACGTGTTTCAATCGTATATTTTTATGATCTATTTATATATCTTTACATATTTATATATCTTTACGATATTTTATATATTTTTGTCATCTATTTAAATTATATTCTCATCATTTTTATTTATTAATATCTCAAATAACATATCTTTACTCGTATTATAAATTTTGTAAGTAATATCTTACATGTCTCTTTATTGTCACATTTTATCATGTGAAAATTATCGTACTTATCTGATATCCACATATTTTTCGTATGTATACGATAAAGTCGTATCTCATGACTTTTTGAGTATACACTTATATAACATATATTAATCTCAGATAATATCATTCATTCAAGTTTATTCATATCATTAATTCATATTTATTCATATATCATTTATTCTTATTATTTGGTAACTTCACCAATATCGATCTCACAGATCATTAAAATTTAACGTTTATATTTCACATACATATAATTTTAACATAGTTAATATTTTGAATTTCTATTTATATATCTTTACTTGACCGAGTTTCATTTATTATTATCTTCATAGGCTTAATTTGATCCTTTAGATCAAACCTTCTAAAATAATAACATTTTCAGATCATTTACATCTTCATGTAACTCACTTTCAAATTTATATTTTACTTATATTCATATCCATTTCCGAATATATTATATTTTATATATGTTCAGTCCTTTATAACGTTCAGATTGTTCAATTCCATTTCATTATCTAGGCCTAAATGATTTTACTAATTCTTTAGTGCAGGTACAGAACAAGGTCTATGTTAATTTCTAAATTCATATTGGAAAAATACATAATTTCATTGATCGTCACCAATGAAACATACGCAATAATATATTGTAAACTACCATAGTTAGCTACGCCACGTGGTTAACAATATCTCAATGAAATACTAAATTATTATTTAAAAAATAATGAAAGGAAACATAGATCTTTTCTGTAGCAAATTTCAATCGCCTTTTACGATTCGCAATTTAGCTTGCGGATGACGAATTCTTAGCCCCACGTCATCAGGGGTATTTTCATTTGGTTGGGGGTGAGGTTGTTTTCTCAACTAATGGAACTGCCTATATACTCATTTCCATTAAAATGGTATTTTTGTATCGTATGTAGCATACGGACGTTTAAATTAACATGTTTTTCTCGTCTACATGACTCTTGATATAATCTATCTGACATTAAGTCTTCCAGCTATGACGTTCTGTCTTCTAAGTGGCGATGCAGATTGTAGTTTTCCGAATTTCTATTATTCGTAAATGTATTTTCAAGTCTAGAAATGGCATTTTTCCAGTTTGGTTTATTTTGAAGGTGATGGCTTTTACTTTTTGGAGGACTGAATTGTTGCGTAGAAATGCTTGCCATATTTTCTTTGTCAAAAAATTTATGATTTCTTAATGTTTTTTTTCTAATTTTACCCTCCTTAGTTCTTTGAATGTGATAATTCTGTATAATTTCGCTCGGCAGCATGTCTGATGGTTCCGAAGAGTTTGGTTTGGAATGATCTGTCCATTTTACAGTATAAAACATGTTCTGGTTTTTTCTTTTAAAAGCTACTATAGACTTAATATCTTCCTTTTTGAATTTATTATCGCTCTTGGCAGGTTTATTAATTAATTCTTTTGTCCTAATCTCTGAATTTTTATGATTATTTTTCCTATTTATGAGGTCTTCACACGCATTTGTTTTAGCGGAGTTAGGATCAGCTGTTTTGGAATCATCTACGTGTTCTGTACGTTATGGTTGTGGTATAACTTCTTCTAACTCTTCGGGATTAAGGTTATTGTCGGAACCTAGATATTCTGTAGGACAATACGCTGGACGGCTGGTCGGATCGTAATATAGTTTCAATCTAGCGGCATTGATTAGTGACTTCACCTCTCGGTTGTCCTCTACACGTCGCAGACAATATGTAAAATTGTCTTTAGATTGGGTTATATAATATGGTCCTACCCAATGTTTTTGAAGTTTGGCGGAGAGTCCAACACTTTATCGCCTGTTTTTAAATGTGGCACTTTCGCTTTCTTATCGTGCTGCTGTGTATACTTTGCTTGTGCCTGTTTTACACAGATTTCTGCCTCTTTACGGGTTACTTCCAGATTTTGGAGTATTCTTGACATATACTCTTTAACAGAATTTGATTTTGTCTCTTTAGAAGCTAATGCATTATATAACGCTGTACGCATCTGACGACCGAAGAGCATGTAAAATGGTGATTGTCCCGTAGATTGAGTAGCTGGTGTCATTCTATAAGCCTTCATTATTCCGAGAAGCAGATCAGGCCAGTTAGTTTGATCTTGTGAACAGTATACCTTTAACCTATCTTTAATGAATCTGTTCATGCGTTCGCAGGTGCTATTAGTTTGTGGGTGATATGGGCTTGTATAATGGCGTTTTACTTCGAATAGTTCACATAGGGCTTTTACCAGGTTAGACATGAATTGTGTGCCTCTATCAGATATTAAAGATCTTGGACACCCATATCTGGTAAACACATTCTTGTATAAAACGTCTGCCACATCTTTTGCCGATTGTGATTTTAAAGCAAAACTTTCCGGCCATTTCGAAGCACTGTCAACTAATAATAAACAGTATTTACTACCATCCTTGGCTGTGGTAAATGGACCAAGAAAATCCATATGCCATCTACAAAATACATCCTCAATCAGCATAGGCGTTAATGGTACTGGGTTTGCATGCAGGTCGTTTTTGGCTTGTTGGCACATCTCACAAGTTTTCACATATTTTGTAATTTCGCTAAACATTCGCGGCCAGTAGTACCTTAATCTTATGCTACTTAATGTACGTTCCGCTCCTTGATGACCGCCGGTTGGTAAATTATCATGATAAACTTGCAATATATCATGTCTTAAAGTTTTTGGCACTGCTATTTGCTTAATTATTCTTTCTGATTTAGATATATTTTTGGTCCGATATAAGATATAAGATGCCATCAATGATATCGAAAGATTTTGCTTCACTAACAACTCTATCAGCGTCACATTTGTTTTCGGGTACTACTTTATTTTTCAGGTAAATAATGATATCGGCGTAGTCCGGACAAATTTTCTGTAAATGATGATTTATATTATGTAATAATTGACCCGGATCTTTGTTATTTTCAAATAAATTATCGAGAAAGTTAACTGTACAGGCGATATATGGGTTATTTTTTCACGGTCATTTTTATATTCAAAGGTAATCGAAGTAAAGGGTGGGTCTTCACGCGATGTACTGAATACATGTGCGTCGGGTTCTGCTGGTTTCTCATTAACTTCGTCGTATTCACGTCTGGATAGGCAATCAGCCGCGACGTTTCTCGTACCTGCAATGTGCTTAACCTTAAAGTTATAACCCTGCAGTCGCCATGCCCAACGCCCTAGTCTACCGGGTTTTGACATTTGCTAGCTAGCCATGTTAGCGCAATATGATCAGTATAAACTATGAACTCGTTTGCCTGTAGATAAATCTTGTATTCTTCGATAGCTTCTACTAACGCCAGACCTTCTTTGTCAGTTATAGGCCAGTTTCGTTCAGCCTTCCGCAGTGAACGCCCCCCATAAGAAATGGGATGTTCCTAGCCATCATGCATTTGTGATAGGACATATGCAATAGAATGGTTGGATGCGTCACAATGGATAATGAATTGCTTATCCAACTTTGGAAAAATGAGGACTGGTGCTGTACTCAACGCTTTTTTTAGATCTAAATATCTGTTTTCGCATTCTTTCGACCATTCAAACTTTGTATTGTTAGAAAGCAAATCGTTTAAAGGTGAAACAATTATGGAATATCCTTTTATAAACTTCCTGTAATAATTGGTTAAACCAAGAAAACTTCTAACTTCTTTCTGTGATTTAGGTCTCGGGAACGTTGCCACTGCAGCAGTTTTTGACTGGTCGGTCTGAATTCCCTTGGCGCTTATTATATGTCCAAGATATTTTATCTCTTTTGCAGCGAAATTACATTTTGAAGGCTTCAGTTTTAAGTTGGCATGTCGTACCCTGTCGAAAATTTGTTCAAGTGCTACTAAGTGGGTATTGAAATCCGTACTAAAGCAACATATATCATCAATATAAGCCAGACATATTTTCCATGATAATCCTTTCAGAACTTTTGTTAATAAAGACATAAATGAAGTAGGCGAGTTCATTAAACCATAGGGTAAGCGTGTGAACTCAAATATCCCTATAAATGCACTTTTATGTGCAGTATCTGGATGTAGAGGTATTTGCCAGAAAGAATTTTTCAAATCCATGCTACTAAATATTTTCGCTTCCGATTCTGCTATGGTGTCTAATATTTCATCTAGCCTTGGTATTGGAAAGGAAAATGGAACTGTAATTTTATTCAATCTTCTGTAGTCGACGCAAAATCTCAATTCATTACTATCACGCTTTTTAGCTATAACAACTGGTGAATAGAAGTCGGAGTTAGATTCCTTAATAATACCATCTTTTAGCATTTGTTTTGTTTTCTCTTCAATAATTGTCTTAGTCTCAGGGGTAACCCTATAAGGCCTTGATTTTATCGGCCGATTGTCACCAGTTTCTATTTTATGGTAGTAAAGATTAGTTTTTCTGAATCACTCGTAGCAAAGATGTCAGCATTCTGCCCAAAAAATATTTTTAATTTTAGTTTCTCTTCATTATTCAAGGTTGTTTCATTAAGATTAAAACCTAAATTGTTAGCTTTAGCAATATATTCGTTAATTTCGCTTTTTGAAAGTTCATTAAAAGTGTTTATCGATTTCAATTCTGTATTAACATCATCTAAATTTGAAAGGACACAATCATCATCAATTAAAGTAACATTTGCAATTGGCGTATTTTCCTCAATCACAATAATCGTATTAGTGGGATTTAATACTTTATATAATGAGGTGTTAAATTCATTTAAAGGAGATATACATTTTGCACCTAGAACATTATGCTTGACTAAAGTATCATCGGGTTCCAACAATATTGTGTTATTTGTGGGTATATTCACAATTTTAACAGGAATGATAGATTCTGAATTGGCTTGCTTTTGTATACGCTTTTCCGTCTCCCGATTTTTTTGAAGTTATTGGTATTTGTTTATCATCAATTGAAAATGTCATCTTTTCTAAGTTAATAATAGCTTTAATATCGGACATAAAATCTATACCTATAATTATATTGTGATTTAATTTATTAGAAACGTTATGGGAAATAAAACATTTATCAATGTCAATATTAAGTGTAACTTTACCCAGTACGCTTATTAAATGACCACCAACACCGCTAACCTGTGACCAGTCTGCTGTTTCGAAGCAGTGGTGTTTATTAATTTGTTTTAGGATTTGGTAACTTATTATACTTATACTAGCACCGGAGTCGATCAAGCACTCGTATTGTTTGTTTTCTAGTTTTGCTTGAATTGTATTATGCTTTATTTTGGCCACTACAGAAGAAATAGTTTGTAGATCATGTTGTAAATATAGGGCATCCATACATTGAGAATCAAGACACTCGGAATTAGTCATTTTTTTAAAAAAAAAATTTCACGCAATATATATGTTATGTCTTTCCTTATTGTTCTTTTTAACAGCAGATCAAATTAGTATGTGTTGTACTTACTATTTCTTGTAGAAAAAGGCTTTATAAACCCTTCAGACTTCTAACATTCCTGGTCCGACTATTCTTCGTTCCTGTTCTTCAGCATTTCTGTAGGTCGGACTCTACGTTGCTTTTGACCTTCGGCTACATCTAAGTATCGGAGGTACTCGCTTTGGCAATGTTGTTGAGGTAATCAAAAGCCGGCATATCTCTCACCATATGTGACCACGTTATTTCTGGTCTTATTAAATCAAGACTGAGTCCAAGTAACTTCTATGTAATTTATTAAACATAAATAAATCAACAAATTATATTTACAAGAAAGAGAGAGAGTCGATCCGTTATAAACCATAGTTCACTCTGTCTGCTTGAACTACTGTTCTTACAAAATATAAAATAGACAATTTTGACATATTAACAATTGAACTATAAAATATGGTCTCTTAAGTTGAAATCTAAAACAATAGTTTGTTTTGTAGAGAGTTTGGTCAATGACCAACTCTTAATCCCTTCATTGTTAGACTTCAATGCCTAGTCTAAATTATATCTGACGTAATAGCCCTTGGCTGGATTAAGAAGGTTCTATAGGCCAGGGTCAGTTGATATTGGATTGTAAAGAGTTTTACTCTATCCGTTTTTATAAAGACAATATGTCACTCATGCCAATGTCTGTTTAATTCAACACGTATCTTACATGAGATATAATTAGGTAAATAAAATAGATTTAAAATACATTAATAAGACAATATGTCACTCATGCCAGTGTCTGTTTCAACACGTATCTTACAAGAGATATAATTAGGTAAAATAAAATAGATTTAAAATACATTAATGTTGTGAAAGATAGGTTTAACAAAATGGGGAATATAATATTGAATTTTAATATATGTAGAACTCGTATGAATTATGTCGGTCATATTATCAAGTACAGCATATGGGTAATTAATTGTATAGACAAGGTACACCATTCCTCTATATTTTGGCGCTTCAATTAATTTCATACATACTCGGACTTTTATTTTTGAGACTGTGTTCAAATGAGGATAGTCCCTTTAAATAACTATGCATTTTGACTTTATAATTTCAGAGTGTACTTTTCTACAATGTTTAATTTGTATAAGTCACAAATTAACACTACCGATCTTATAGATGTCGGTGAGACGAAGTGTCTTCGGTTTAGTTTTGTCGGTAAGTTGTGAATATGTGAGGTCCTCTAGGCTCTTTTAGATAAGTTTTGAGTAATTGGAAACGTTGAGAGTGTTCGGATGAAAATAATGGGCTCGGTAAGTAAGATGATGACTCGCTAACCTGAAGTTCCCTTAAAGAAAATGAAATTTAACTTTGTTGGTTTCAGATAAACTAATCATTTAGTTACTTTTAATCACTTAACTAGCCATTTCACAAGATTTGGTAAGGCGTTTTACGGTTATCGGCCATAACAACGTTTTTGTCGCTTAGTATATGTCTTATTTATTGATTATTCAACCGGTTTCAATGACAGATAATGGAATGGTGTGTTTTTCATTTGATGGGTTGTATCTAGCAAATCTGGATGGCGTGGAGATTAAATCGCTGCCGAATATTGCCATCACACCATCGATACTAGAAGATATTGATTCCAAGTGTGATGTACAAGATATTGTAATAGTTTATGGGAATATGTATATCCTCTGTCAGGAACCCACGCGGTTAGTAAATAATAACACCTGTCTACTAAGGTCGCGTTGGTTTCAAACGTAGCTGTTATGTGTATGTATTTAAACACTTTGTGTAACTATTTGTTAAACTTGCATTATGCAAGAGCAAAATCTGCCTGAAATGTTATCTAAATTATCAATTAGACATTAATTAACTTATCCAGACCATAATAATCACTCGATGTCAAGGCGATGTAAGCTGGATTAGATTCAAATATGCCGCTGAACGGCCATTGTAATTAAATCACAACATTGGATAATCAAGACTACTCTGTTTATATTAATGATTTTAGTAATGATGTCCGAGGCTATGCAGAAATTTCAAGCGCACCGGTCATTTTTACCGACCTTTTACGTTCAGCTTCACAGATAGTCTTATCCGGTCGACGCCATTTTCTTTGTTTAACATTTTAGGTTTAGGTCTAAGGGAAGTTACTCCTGTTTAACATATTATGGATAAGACAGGTAATTCTCTACAGTTTTACTTTAGCGGAAAATCGATATTTCTTAGCCTATAATATTTTTCCAGTAACATTCCTATGATCTTAATGCTTTTAAACACAACGGCTCCGGCAGGTCACAGTCATCTAATAAAAATATCGTGGCCTGTTCGAATTTTTTCCCGCCTGTGGAGGTCACATACACCTTTCACATTGACGTCACTCATTGACTTCCTTTCCGACACGGACCCTCAGCGTTTCATCGTTTTCTGATCAAGCGGTGTGCGACAGGATCAAGGTCAAGGTCGGTAGTTCAAGCCAAGATTGTGGCCCTTGAAAAAGGTTACTGCGTAAAGGTCGTAAGTCAAGGTCAAATGTCCAAAAACTGACTTTGAAAAGTTTCAGTTCAGTTTACTGTAACATAACCTTGACTTAATTACCTTTTTGTGAAGGTCGTCGTCTCTGCTTTCACCTCGAACAATGAACTTGATAATATAGCGAGAAATAGGGTCATGGCAAGCATAAACGGAAAGGCCCCCGAGATCGACGGGAAGTTTAGACTCAAGGCCAAAGTCAAGGTTACGGTTCGTTAGTCTTGACTAGTTCAAGTCACCACGACCGTCTACATTGACCACGCCCATTGACTTCCTTGTCGTCACGGACCCACTGCGTTTGACCGTTTTCTGATTGAGCAGTGTGTGACAGGACCAAGGTCAATGTCGTTTGTTCAAGCTAAGATTGTAGCCTTTGAAAATGGTTACTGAATGAAGGTCGTAAGTCAAGGTCAAATGTCCAAAAACTAAGTTAGGTAATTAGGTAAATAAAATAGATTTAAAATACATTAATAAGACAATATGTCACTCATGCCAGTGTCTGTTTCAACACGTATCTTACAAGAGATATAATTAGGTAAAATAAAATAGATTTAAAATACATTAATGTTGTGAAAGATAGGTTTAACAAAATGGGGAATATAATATTGAATTTTAATATATGTAGAACTCATATGAATTATGTCGGTCATATTATCAAGTACAGCATATGGGTGATTAATTGTATAGACAAGGTACACCATTCCTCTATATTTTGGCGCTTCAATTAATTTCATACATACTCGGACTTTTATTTTTGAGACTGTGTTCAAATGAGGATAGTCCCTTTAAATAACTATGCATTTTGACTTTATAATTTCAGAGTGTACTTTTCTACAATGTTTAATTTGTATAAGTCACAAATTAACACTACCGATCTTATAGATGTCGGTGAGACGAAGTGTCTTCGGTTTAGTTTTGTCGGTAAGTTGTGAATATGTGAGGTCCTCTAGGCTCTTTTAGATAAGTTTTGAGTAATTGGAAACGTTGAGAGTGTTCGGATGAAAATAATGGGCTCGGTAAGTAAGATGATGACTCGCTAACCTGAAGTTCCCTTAAAGAAAATGAAATTTAACTTTGTTGGTTTCAGATAAACTAATCATTTAGTTACTTTTAATCACTTAACTAGCCATTTCACAAGATTTGGTAAGGCGTTTTACGGTTATCGGCCATAACAACGTTTTTGTCGCTTAGTATATGTCTTATTTATTGATTATTCAACCGGTTTCAATGACAGATAATGGAATGGTGTGTTTTTCATTTGATGGGTTGTATCTAGCAAATCTGGATGGCGTGGAGATTAAATCGCTGCCGAATATTGCCATCACACCATCGATACTAGAAGATATTGATTCCAAGTGTGATGTACAAGATATTGTAATAGTTTATGGGAATATGTATATCCTCTGTCAGGAACCCACGCGGTTAGTAAATAATAACACCTGTCTACTAAGGTCGCGTTGGTTTCAAACTTAGCTGTTATGTGTATGTATTTAAACACTTTGTGTAACTATTTGTTAAACTTGCATTATGCAAGAGCAAAATCTGCCTGAAATGTTATCTAAATTATCAATTAGACATTAATTAACTTATCCAGACCATAATAATCACTCGATGTCAAGGCTAGCCTTCGATGTAAGCTGGATTAGATTCAAATATGCCGCTGAACGGCCATTGTAATTAAATCACAACATTGGATAATCAAGACTACTCTGTTTATATTAATGATTTAGTAATGATGTCCGAGGCTATGCAGAAATTTCAAGCGCTCCGGTCATTTTACCGACCTTTTACGTTCAGCTTCACAGATAGTCTTATCCGGTCGACGCCATTTTCTTTGTTTAACATTTTAGGTTTAGGTCTAAGGGAAGTTACTCTGTTTAACATATTAGGGATAAGACAGGTAATTCTCTACAGTTTTACTTTAGCGGAAAATCGATATTTCTTAGCCTATAATATTTTTCCAGTAACATTCCTATGATCTTAATGCTTTTAAACACAACGGCTCCGGCATGTCACAGTCATCTAATAAAAATATCGTGGCCTGTTCGAATTTTTTCCCGCCTGTGGAGGTCACATACACCTTTCACATTGACGTCACTCATTGACTTCCTTTCCGACACGGACCCTCAGCGTTTGATCGTTTTCTGATCAAGCGGTGTGCGACAGGATCAAGGTCAAGGTCGGTAGTTCAAGCCAAGATTGTGGCCTTTGAAAAATGTTACTGGGTAAAGTTCGTAAGTCAAGGTCAAATGTCCAAAAACTGACTTAGAAAAGTTTCAGTTCAGTTTACTGTAACATAACCTTGACCCACGGCTTTGACCTAATTACCTTTTTGTGAAGGTCGTCGTCTCTGCTTTCACCTCGAACAATGAACTTGATAATACAGCGAGAAATAGGGCCATGTCAAGCATAAACGGAAAGGCCCCCGAGATCGACGGGAAGTTTAGACTCAAGGCCAAAGTCAAGGTTACGGTTCGTTAGTCTTGACTAGTTCAAGTCACCACGACCGTCTACATTGACCACGCCCATTGACTTCCTTTTCGTCACGGACCCACTGCGTTTTCTGATTGAGCAGTGTGTGACAGGACCAAGGTCAATGTCGTTTGTTCAAGCTAAGATTGTAGCCTTTGAAAATGGTTACTGAATGAAGGTCGTAAGTCAAGGTCAAATGTCCAAAAACTGAGTTTGAAAAGTCTGAGTTCAGTTTTCTGTAACATGACCTTGACCCACGGCTTTGATCCAGTTACCTTTTTTGAAGGACGTTGTCCCTGCTTTCACCTCGAACATTGACTTTGATAATACAGCGAGAAATAGGGTCATGGCAAGCATAAACGCAAAGGCTCCGAGAACTATGGGAAGTTTGACTAGTGCAGGTCACCACGACCGTCTGCATTGACCACGCCCATTGACTTCCTTTTCGTCACGGACCCTCGGCATTTGGCAGCTTTCTGACAGGACCAAGGTCCAGTGTCCAAAAACTGACTTTGAAAAGTTTCGGTTCAGTTTTCTGTAGCATGACCTTGACCCACGACTTTGACCCTGTTAAGTTTTTTGAAGGACATCGTCTCTTCTTTCACCTCGAACATTGAATTTGATAATACAGCAAGAAGTATGGGGACAGCAAGCATAAACGCAAAGGCCCCGAGCTCAGGGTCAGCATCAAGGTCACAACGTTATTCACACGTAACCAATCCAAATAGTCAACGCCAAATAGTCATTTACAGAAAATGGTGGCTTAGCGCAAAAATTAAAATATACCAAAATTATAATTATTTTTAAGAACTGCATCGTTAGTCGTATAGCGCAGAGTGTCGGTGTCCGTCTGAGTGTCTTGTTATTTGAGTCTAAATAGTCAACAAAGAAAATGGCATCGAACTGAAAATTTCAAGTCTCTACGACCACGGGAACTGGTAGAGTTGCGAAAGTGCAATAGCGCCCAAATTGTAAAACAACACTATGTATCCTTAATCACCAGATGGGGGGATGGGATGGGCATTCGAAGCACGAAATAATGATACATATGTGGTATCACAATTGATGCTTTGCTTTGCATCAATGCGATTCTATTCAATTGATTATGACTTTAACACCCTTTCGTCTTTATCGGCATATATCGAAAAAGTACTTTCTCGTAGACGTTTGCATTTATGAAGTTTTATTAGTTAATTATGCTTTTTACAAATCTAATTTTACCCAAAAGATGCGTCCTGTAAAGGTGCACAAAATCTCGGACTCAGTTTTTTTAATTTCGTTTTCTGGCCATTTCGATTAAAAGGTAAAAAGATAGGCTGGCAATGCCAGGCAGGATACGCCCACATTTTCGAGAGATGGATAGAGTACAAGCAATACCGAAAGTGATTTTTCCTACATCATTAAGTCCTGTATTTCATACTGTATTGGGAGCAGCCATTTTGTTGGTCAGTTCCAGTCTAATATTCATGAAATTCGAAGCCGACAATGATAATGGTGTGACGGTACACAACCTAGAAATGTGACTTTTCGTCAAAATCGGATAACACTAAAATAGTTGCCTTAAACCAAATATTAAAAATCTAGTCCCAAAAATCCTGAGTGTCAAGTTTTTAATTTAGCTGAGTATATTTTGTCGACGCATATGGACGCTAAAATGTGTTATCAGCGATATGAAAATAACGCTCGATTACATTTTAAAATTAACTTTTAGTTGACGTGTTTCTATATTGAATATAATATCGTTTTTTTTTTTTTATGTATTCAGTGACGGTTTTCATATAATATTTATATATCCAGAAATATTAGCACAACCGTAAAGCTGTACTACTTTATTTCACGGCAGTCCGGTCATTCTGCGGTAAGACCCAAAACAAATTGCAACATAATTAATTTCAGTTGGACCAATTGCAGTATAGTCCCCTAAACAACATCTCAAAAATGTTCCAAAATATTTTTGGTGGAAAGGAGTCAAATTGCGTAATATGCTAATTAGCATAATTTCATATTTCAAGAATGGAATTAATGCTATAACTTGGCTATTAAATGTCCAAATTTGATGGAAATTGTGTCTAAATCCATGTTTGCGTGGCCTGGGAAGCATATAAACACATTTAGAATATAATCACATTATTGCTTAATGCACAATATGCAAATTAACAGCCGCCATTAATAAAAAAAACTTATTTTCCACCCATAATCTGAAACTCTTTGACTTAGCTCCACGAAAGCAGTGTATACGCCCATAATTTCAGGGTGGTCACAAACACTAGGAGAACAACACAGTGGTATTGCATGATATAGAATATGCAAAGGTCATGACAGAAAAATACACTTTTAGTCCAAACTCAAAGCATTAGTAATAACCTGAAAAATCAAGTTCCCACACCCATTTTAGTATGGCTAAAGAGAGCAATTAAAGTATCTGTACCCAGGGGCGTAAATGTGGGGTTAAAAAATTGTCGGTCGAAAAATTGGGGTAGTCGCTATCAAAATAAGTACTCACTGTATACGTCACGCTACTCACGCAAAACTTTAGTATAAAAATTGTCGGTCGCAAAATCAGTGCAGTCAGTCGCAAAATAAGAACAGTCTTTAGTATTAAATAACCTTGTCAACTTATCATGTTTGAAAAGATGTTGTGTTTCACTCTCATTCTGTTGTGAGTATGTCTGTCTAACAACAAAATTTCACCCAGGGAGAAAAATAGTCGGTCTCAAAATAAGTGCAGTCACTGCAGTCGGCCTCAAACACAATGCCATAATATATCCCAAATACTATATATTTGCGTGAATCCATGAGCTTAAATTCTTATTCTGTTGTGAGTATGTTGGTCTAACAAAAAAATTTCACCAAGGGAGAAAAATAGTCGGTCACAAAATAAGTGCAGTCACTGCAGTCGGTCTCAAAAACAATGCCAGAATAGATCCCAAATACTATATATTTGCGTGAATACGTGTGCCTAAATTGCATACGTCACACAAAACTATGGTATAAAATAACCATGTCTGTGTGTTACTCTTATTCTGTTGTATGTAGTTCTCTCAAATGTTTTCTACCATTGGAAAAGATAGTCGGTCTCAAAAAAGTACTCACCGCAGTCGGTCTTCGACTAAATGAATTAATGAGATAAACATACAATCACAAAACAGGCGAAATTGACAGATATCAACCCCAGTCCCAAAAATTTAAAAGCTCTGTTACACATAACATCATTCTTCTACTCGATTACGTATCTGATATTTTTTCGCGCCTACAACGCTCGATTCCATTTTAAAATCATTCTTCTACCTCTGTTGTCTTGTACTGTCCCAGCACTATCATATTCACGATTATAGTGAACTGCCCAGTTTGAAGTACCACTGGAGTGTGGGGCGGGGGCGTCAGATTGTACAGATGTTATGCCAACTCTTGCAAAACACATCTGGAGATTCTGTCCCATTGAGTGACATTTCCGGTCCACTTGTCCACAAGAATTTCTCCCAGCAATGACCTCAAATGCCAGAATATTGAATCAATTTTTCAAAATGTTCTCAAATTACCACTGCACTATTGTCATGAAGTAGCGGGTGGGGTTACATACCCCTGATGAAGACAAACAAATTATCAAAACTTGATCATCTGAATTGTCTAAAACAGGTTTCGGAGGTGCTGCAGGTATGTACTTTGAAGTCTCCGCAAGTATATCCAGTGCAGTCCAGTCAACGTTTTTCATAAAAGCACCAATCACTGCCACACCTAGTTTTACAATTACACCTGAACAGTCACAGGAACTCTTTAGGTGTTAAGGAACCCTTTATGTTTATCCCACCGCCATTATATGTAATCCTTATAAAACATAACTCTTAATCTTATTGTCAGTGAGTTTATATGTTTTTAATATAGTTTATTAATTGATAAATGCACACCAAACATAACCACAATTGATAATTGAGCACAATGTTTATTATAAAAGTGTGTTTTTCGGTTAGAGTCAAAGTGTCTAGTGTGCATATTCTATATTATGCAATATAACTGTGCTGTTCTTGTAGTGTTTTTCGGCACCATGTAATTTTGGGTATAGGTACTGGTGTCATGGAGCGAAGTCAAAGAGTTTCTAATTTGGGGGGAGGGGTAAGTTTTTCAATAATGGCGATGGTTAATTTGTATATTTTGCATCAGGTAATTATTTGAATATTTTCTAAATGTGTTTATTTGTGGTCCTGGTCACGAAAACACCTTCTTGGATACAATTTCCACCAAATTTGAGCATTTGATAGCCAAACTGAAACATAACATTATGCTAATTAGCATATTACACAATTTGACCCCTTTCCACCAAAAATATTTTGGAACATTTTTAGTATGATGTACAGGAGACCTTACTGAAATGCATAACACCAAAAGAAATTCTGTTGCAATTTGTTTTGGGTTCGGCTAGATTGACTGGACTACTGGTTTAATAACATTTTAAAGTACATTTCGTCCGTCTTGGGACTAATCATAAATAATGTCATTGTATAGAGAGGGACAGAATAGTATATTTGTACATATTTACATAGTTAAACTGCGGGTTATCGTTAAATAGAAAACATATAAGTTCAATTTAGGAACAATGAGTGGAAGAAAATCATGGGATAGATTGAGGAAAATTAATGACGCTAATGGTCAATCGTTACATATTGACTATTAAGTCAAGGAACGTATTTTTTTTAATAAAATGGTTCTCCATTAATTTGCATTTTCGTGGTGTCATTGACTTTCATTATATAAAAAGGGAAAATTTGGAATTTTACTTGTAGATGTTGTGCACATTTAAAGATATGTCTATTTACAAATAAGATTCATTCTCAATCCCTTCGAAGGTTGCGTACTATATATCCCGTAGATATGTGGACGTCTCCCCTTTGTATAAATTTAGACACCCATTGCAAGCCAAGATATATACATAGACAAATATACATATTAGCATAGTTCTGCTTCATATGTTTTAGTGCGTCTAGATAATAGTTATTGTCTGCCCATACTAATTCCAATGGTTACCGACCAATATTCTTACGTACGAAAGTTTGATCAAATGATTCATATTTCCAAAGTTTTAGCAGGAGTAGTAACGTGATCGATTGCGACCATGTATAAAAAAACCCACAGAATATGCCAAGCTCTAATTTATTTTTACTTAAAATTAGAAATCAAATGATTTTAATTGCATGCGTGCATTCTAGAGGAAAATATACCTTTAAGAATTGAAATATATGAAATAACTAGAAAAGAAATAAGGATATAACCAAAGTCGTTTAAAAACTCTGTAAAAGATTATTTCCTTCTACATATGACGTCACATCATGCGGTGTCAACAAGAAGCTTTAATGACCTTCATTAAGGCTTCTTGGGTGTCAATCATTGGCAAAATGGTGCGTCCATTGTTTTCATAAGACGCACCATTCTACTTTTTGTTCGTTTCTGGAAGTTGACATTAACCGCTAGAAAGACACGAAGAGTAGAATAGTGCGCAATTACACCAAATATGAAATATTTCTTATCAATCTGGGGCCGGTCGCTCAAAACTAAGTTATTAACGACCCGTTAAACTCTTTAACGGATCGTTATCTTGCTAACCTGTCGTTTGTTAACGGTCCGTTAAATTTCTGTTGCTGGAAAGTCAATTTCATTATCCGTTAGTTAACGGATTCATTAAATTAAATCCTAGAGAAGACTGTTCATTGGCTGAATTTTAAATTTACATATATATAAATGTACATGTATAACAACTACATAGAAGTTAGTATTAGCAAGAAACTGAAGACAGTGGGACAACTAACTGTGCAGTCTGTTCACAAAACTTGATTGAAGTCAAAAAGATAATTTACTACATAAAAAATATAGAATACTTTATTTTTTCCTTTAGAAATTTTAGCATAAATCTGTGTGAAAAATTATGAGATTTTTACTACAGAATATTTGGGGCCATTATTTTGTACAGCCCCAAAAATTCTGCAGAATGCTATAGAATTTTATCGTATAGAAAATGGAATAGCCCCCCATCCCTCTAGAACTAGAATGTTCTATAAAAAATTACACTGGTAATCTACATGTATGACTTATGCTACAGCCCACTAATGCCACCGTTAAACAGATAATCTCCGTTAACTATAACAGCAAGTTAACGACATGTTAAAGTTAACGGGGCTTCCAGCAACAACCTTTCTCTCCGTTAAAGTTAACGATTCGTTAACTCCATGTTAACGGATCGTTAAAAGTTAACGGAGCTTTGATCAACCGGCCCCTGATCTATATTTCGTTTCGTTGGTGTATACGTTCGATAACCTGCACTACATGACGATCTGACCGGTTGTAGCGATAGGTTGGGTCAGAGATCACCCGAACGGCTTTTGACCTATGACATTAGACATTTGATTAACCAATGACAACAACTCTTCGAAGATTGTGGTGTCAGGTTTCTAACGAAAAGCAAAACATATTAGAAACTTGTGATTTAAACACGTTTTAACGTCATTTATTTTCCTTTAAATTGACGGTATATTGTTTATTGATATTGGCGCAAAAAGGAAAGCACATTTCATAGAAGCTGTAAATATACCTTTCAAATACAATATCCCACCAGTTTTTGATTTGTCATATGATGACTAACACTTTAATATTCATCAAGTAATACGCTAATTTGCATCTTTCCTCACGAACGAGCAATAAATTGCTTATTAAACCTTTCGATAAAACGGAAATATTTTCTGTTTTTAGCTTCCATCCGTTTATTGCTTTGTCGTATAGTGACTAATAATTTAATATCCACCAAGTAATTCGTCCATTTGTAACATGTTTTCCTATCATATCTTAGCTAAACAACGAGCAATAAATTGCTTATTATTCACGTTAAAGATCCCATGGCAGTTTCCCTCATTGCACACTGTATGTCCGTTTTTACTAGCCCAGTTTAGGAGCAGAACAGTAGTACGTTAAATCTCATTTCATTTTATTTTTTCTGTGAATAGTTTTTTTTCACCCCTGCCGTGTTTGTTCCTAAAAATTAAGGCATTAAAACAGACCTGGTCTGAAAAATGTGGTCTATGGGTGTTATTGTTGGGGTTGGAATAAACTTCAGGCCTTTGTCAAGTATGCTAAATTATAGGGGACTTACAAGTCTGTCGCTCTTATTGGTTTAAACAATATTTTATTCAAGTACACAAAGATGAAATGGATCAGAAAACAAGCCGAAGCTTATATAAATTCCTCCCCGCTCGCTCCTATTGACAATCGCCTGCCCTAAAGACGGCTTTTCCTAAATTTCCCCATTCTGCAGTTGATGATCTCGCTTGCGGTGTCCGAGTTCCAGTGGATGGCGTCGCTCCCTTTCAATTCTACTTTGCCCTTTAAGATCAAAAATAAAATGGCATAGCCCGATGCCAGTGGTGAAGAGAGTTATTAGTCTGGTTGCATGAGCAGACTGGAATTATCTCCCTTGTATAAACTGAAACACGGAAGAAATCGCCATTAAAAGAGGGAAAGAAATATATCTGCAGGAAACTACAAGATTGTTCATGTAAATAGGTGAGTTCTTATAATAAATCGCTATCGAGACGTCAAACAGAATATATACTACATCGATATACTGCGATGCGTGTTGGACATGTCCTAGAAAATATACTAGCTATCTAATCGTTTAATCAAAGTCCTTGAAAATACAAACTGGAATCGTATCAATCAATATAATGATAACTGTTTTATATCAACCAAAGTACAAAACAAATTCTCAGCTATGTCAGTTTAGTAGAGAAGTGGTATCAGATATTATATAAAGAGGAAACAAACCCTGTCTCATGCAGAAGTGGGGGAAATATAGCCTAAAAAATTAGTAGAACAAAAATCTATTTTATTCAATCGATTGCAATGCCTGTGACTCGTTATCTATTTATGGAAAGGGGAAAACCAGTTTTTCAGCGACTATTATTAAGTCCTTTATTCATTTGTGTGTACGGTGTTGGTGACGACTTTTGGAATCCAGGTAATGTGTAATATATACATAGGCAGGAGCAGACCAAGTGGTGCCGTCTGCTAAATAAACAAATTGTAAAACAACACTATGTATCCTTAATCACCAGATGGGGGGATGGGATGGGCATTCGAGGCACGAAATAATGATACATATGTGGTATCACAATTGATGCTTTGCTTTGCATCAATGCGATTCTATTCAATTGCTTATGACTTTAACACCCTTTCGTCTTTATCGGCATATATCGAAAAAGTACTTTCTCGTAGACGTTTGAATTTATGAAGTTTTAGTAGTTAATTATGCTACCAAGGCTCTACATGGCGACCAAATATATTTCCTGGCTAGTTAAAATTTTCACTTGAGTCGCCAGCTGGCGACTGTAAGTTTTTTTTCTCGTTTTAAAATAATTACAAAGTCTTTTTTCAAAATTGAATTTATTTATTCAGCGCTTCGTAAAACCGGAACTTACTAGGGGAAATAACTCCAATTTAACGACATTATTTACGACATTCATATATTTTTTTAACATGTGCCGAAAATCGTTCTAACTTATCACTCGGCAAATCTCGGCAGATTCCGTAAACTACATCTAGCCTCGGTTATTAAAAGCCTGACGATCCCCGTAGTGGGTGAAAGCGCTAGCTAAGATGAAATTATTAGTTTTTTCTTTCTAGAAACTTCATATTTCTATATACTTTTACCTGAGAGTAGAATCTTTTATTTATTCTATTTTATGTATATATATATATATATATCCAGAAATATTAGCACAACCGTAAAGCTGCACTACTTTATTTCACGGTAGTCCAGTCATTCTGCGGTAAGACCCAAAACAAATTGCAACATAATTAATTTCACTGGGACACATTGCAGTATAGTCCCCTAAACAACATCTCAAAAATGTTCCAAAATATTTTGGGTGGAAAGGAGTCAAATTGCGTAATATGCTAATTAGCATAATTTCATATTTCAAGAATGGAATTAATGCTATAACTTGGCTACTAAATGTCCAAATTTGGTGGAAATTGTGTCTAAATCCATGTTTGCGTGGCCTGGGAAGCATATAAACACATTTAGAATATAATCACGTTATTGCTCAATATGCAAATTAACAGCCGCCATTAATAAAAAAACTTATTTTCCACCCATAATCTGAAACTCTTTGACTTAGCTCCACGAAAGCAGTGTATACGCCCATAATTTCAGGGTGGTCTCAAACACTAGGAGAACAGCACAGTGGTATTGCATGATATAGAATATGCAAAGGTCATGACAGAAAAATACACTTTTAGTCCAAACTTAAAGCATTAGTAATAACCTGAAAAATCAAGTTCCCACACCTATTTTAGTATGGCTAAAGAGAGCAATTAAAGTATCTGTACCCAGGGGCGTAAATGTGGGGTGGGGGGGGGTTAAAAAATTGTCGGTCGCAAAATATGGGGTAGTCGCTATCAAAATAAGTACATACTCACTGTTTACGTCACGCTACTCACGCAAAACTTTAGTATAAAAATTGTCGGTCGTAAAATCAGTGGAGTCAGTCGCAAAATAAGAACAGTCTTTAGTATTAAATAACCTTGTCAACTTATCATGTTTGAAAAGATGTTGTGTTTCACTCTCATTCTGTTGTGAGTATGTTTGTCTAACAACAAAATTTCACCCAGGGAGAAAAATAGTCGGTCTCAAAATAAGTGCAGTCACTGCAGTCGGCCTCAAACACAATGCCATAATAGATCCCAAATACTATATATTTGCGTGAATCCATGAGCTTAAATTCTTATTCTGTTGTATGTTGGTCTAACAAAAAAATTTCACCAAGGGAGAAAAATAGTCGGTCACAAAATAAGTGCAGTCACTGCAGTGGGTCTCAAAAACAATGCCAGAATAGATCCCAAATACTATATATTTGCGTGAACACGTGTGTCTAAATTGCATACGTCACACAAAACTATAGTATAAAATAACCATGTCTGTGTGTTACTCTTATTCTGTTGTGAGTATGTAGTTCTCTCAAATGTTTTCTACCATTGGAAAAGATAGTCGGTCTCAAAAAAAGTACTCACCGCAGTCGGTCTTCGACTAAATGAATTAATGAGATAAACATACAATCACAAAACAGGCGAAATTGACAGATAAGCCTCAAGATTCTGTCCGATTTCTTATCAACCCCAGTCCCAAAAATTTAAAAGCTCTGTTACACATAACATCATTCTTCTAATCGATTACGTATCTGATATTTTTTCGCGCCTACGACGCTCGATTCCATTTTAAAATCATTCTTCTACCTCTGTTGTCTTGTACTGTCCCAGCACTATCATATTCACGATTATAGTGAACTGCCCAGTTTGAAGTACCACTGGAGTGTGGGGCGGGGGCGTCAGATTGTGCAGATGTTATGCCAACTCTTGCAAAACACATCTGGAGATTCTGTCCCATTGAGTGACATTTCCGGTCCACTTGTCCACAAGAATTTCTCCCAGCAATGACCTCAAATGCCAGAATATTGAATCAATTTTTCAAAATTTTCTCAAATTACCACTGCACTATTGTCATGAAGTAGCGGGTGGGGTTACATACCCCCGATGAAAACAAACAAATTATCAAAACTTGATCATCTGAATTGTCTAAAACAGGTTTCGGAGGTGCTGCAGGTATGTACTTTGAAGTCTCCGCAAGTATATCCAGTGCAGTCTAGTCAACGTTTTTCATAAAAGCACCAATCACTGCCACACCTAGTTTTACAATTACACCTGAACAGTCACAGGAACACTTAAGGTGTTAAGGAACCCTCTATGTTTATCCCACCGCCATTATATGTAATCCTTATAAAAACATAACTCTTAATCTTATTGTCAGTGAGTTTATATGTTTTTTAATATAGTTTATTAATTGATAAATGCACACCAAACATAACCACAATTGATAATTGAGCACAATGTTTATTATAAAAGTGTGTTTTTCGGTTAGAGTCAAAGTGTCTAGTATATTTGTACATATTTACATAGTTAAACTGCGGGTTATCGTTAAATAGAAAACATATAAGTTCAATTTAGGAACAATGTTAAACTGCGGGTTATCGTTAAATAGAAAACATATAAGTTCAATTTAGGAACAATGAGTGGAAGAAAATCATGGGATAGATTGAGGAAAATTAATGACGCTAATGGTCAATTGTTACATATTGACTATTAAGTCAAGGAACGTATTTTTTTAATAAAATGGTTCTCCATTAATTTGCATTTTCGTGGTGTCATTGACTTTCATTATATAAAAAGGGAAAATTTGGAATTTTACTTGTAGATGTTGTGCACATTTAAAGATATGTCTATTTACAAATAGGGTTCATTTTCAATCCCTTCGAAGGTTGCGTACTATATATCCCGTAGATATGTGGACGTCTCCCCTTTGTAGAAATTTAGACACCCATTGCAAGTCAAGATATATACATAGACACATATACATATTAGCATAGTTCTGCTTCATATGTTTTAGTGCGTCTAGATAATAGTTATTGTCTGCCCATAATAATTCCAATGGTTACTGACCAATATTCTTACGTACGAAAGTTTGATCAAATGATTCATATTTCCAAAGTTTTAGCAGGAGTAGTAACGTGATCAATTTCGACCATGTATAAAAAAAACCACAGAATATGTCAAGCTCTAATTTATATTTATTTAAAATTAGAAATCGAATGATTTAAATTGCATGCGTGCATTCTAGAGGAAAATATACCTTTAAGAATTGAAATATATGAAATAACTAGAAAAGAAATAAGGATATAACCAAAGTCGTTTAAAAACTCTGTAAAAGATTATTTCCTTCTACATATGACGTCACATCATGCGGTGTCAACAAGAAGCTTTAATGACCTTCATTAAGGCTTCTTGGGTGTCAATCATTGGCACAATGGTGCGTCCATTGTTTTCATAAGACGCACCATTCTACTTTTTGTTCGTTTCTGGAAGTTGACATTAACCGCTAGAAAGACACGAAGAGTAGAATAGTGCGCAATTACACCAAATATGAAATATTTCTTATTAATCTGGGGCCGGTTGCTCAAAACTAAGTTATTTTAACGACCCGTTAAACTCTTAACGGATCGTTATCTTGCCAACCTGTCGTTTGTTAACGGTCCGTTAAATTTCTGATGCTGGAAAGTCAATTTCATTATCCGTTAGTTAACGGATTCATTAAATTTAATCCTAGAGAAGACTGTTTGTTCATTGGCTGAATTTAAAATTTGCATATATATAAATGTACATGTATAACAACTACATAGAAGTTAGTATTTGCAAGAAACTGAAGACAGTGGGACAACTAACTGTGCAGTCTGTTCACAAAACTTGATTGAAGTCAAAAAGATAATTTACTACATAAAAAATATAGAATACTTTATTTTTTCCTTTAGAAATTTTAGCATAAATCTGTGTGAAAAATTATGAGATTTTTTACTACAGAATATTTGGGGCCATTATTTTGCACAGCCCCAAAAATTCTGCAGAATGCGATAGAATTTTATCGTATAGAAAATGGAATAGCCCCCCATCCCTCTAGAACTAGAATGTTCTATAAAAAATTACACTGGTAATCTACATGTATGACTTATGCTACAGCCCACTAATGCCACCGTTAAACAGATAACGGAACCCAATATCTCCGTTAACTATAACAGCAAGTTAACGACATGTTAAAGTTAACGGGGCTTCCAGCAACAACCTTTCTCTCCGTTAAAGTTAACGATTCGTTAACTCCATGTTAACGGATCGTTAAAAGTTAACGGAGCTTTGATCAACCGGCCCCTGATCTATATTTCGTTTCGTTGGTGTATACGTTCGATAACCTGCACTACATGACGATCTGACCGGTTGTAGCGATAGGTTGGGGTCAGAGATCACCCGAACGGCTTTTGACCTATGACATTAGACATTTGATTAACCAATGACAACAACTCTTCGAAGATTGTGGTGTCAGGTTTCTAACGAAAAGCAAAACATATTAGAAACTTGTGATTTAAACACGTTTTAACGTCGTTTATTTTCCTTTAAATTGACGGTATATTGTTTATTGATATTGGCGCAAAAAGGAAAGCACATTTCATAGAAGCTGTAAATATACCTTTCAAATACAATATCCCACCAGTTTTTGATTTGTCATATGATGACTAACACTTTAATATTCATCAAGTAATACGCTAATTTGCATCTTTCCTCACGAACGAGCAATAAATTGCTTATTAAACCTTTCGATAAAACGGAAATATTTTCTTTTTTTAGCTTCCATCCGTTTATTGCTTTGTCGTATAGTGACTAATAATTTAATATCCACCAAGTAATTCGTCCATTTGTAACATGTTTTCCTATCATATCTTAGCTAAACAACGAGCAATAAATTGCTTATTATTCACGTTAAAGATCCCATGGCAGTTTCCCTCATTGCACACTGTATGTCCGTTTTTATTAGCCCAGTTTAGGAGCAGAACGGTAGTACGTTAAATCTCATTTCATTTTATTTTTTCTGTGAATAGTTTTTTTTCACCCCTGCCGTGTTTGTTCCTAAAAATTAAGGCATTAAAACAGACCTGGTCTGAAAAATGTGGTCTATGGGTGTTATTGTTGGGGTTGGAATAAACTTCAGGCCTTTGTCAAGTATGCTAAATTATAGGGGACTTACAAGTCTGTCGCTCTTATTGGTTTAAACAATATTTTATTCAAGTACACAAAGATGAAATGGATCAGAAAACAAGCCGAAGCTTATATAAATTCCTCCCCGCTCGCTCCTATTGACAATCGCCTGCCCTAAAGACGGCTTTTCCTAAATTTCCCCATTCTGCAGTTGATGATCTCGCTTGCGGTGTCCGAGTTCCAGTGGATGGCGTCGCTCCCTTTCAATTCTACTTTGCCCTTTAAGATCAAAAATAAAATGGCATAGCCCGATGCCAGTGGTGAAGAGAGTTATTAGTCTGGTTGCATGAGCAGACTGGAATTATCTCCCTTGTATAAACTGAAACACGGAAGAAATCGCCATTAAAAGAGGGAAAGAAATATATCTGCAGGAAACTACAAGATTGTTCATGTAAATAGGTGAGTTCTTATAATAAATCGCTATCGAGACGTCAAACAGAATATATACTACATCGATATATTGCGATGCGTGTTGGACATGTCCTAGAAAATATACTAGCTATCTAATCGTTTATTCAAAGTCCTTGAAAATACAAACTGGAATCGTATCAATCAATATAATGATAACTGTTTTATATCAACCAAAGTACAAAACAAATTCTCAGCTATGTCAGTTTAGTAGAGAAGTGGTATCAGATATTATATAAAGAGGAAACAAACCCTGTCTCATACAGAAGTGGGGGAAATATAGCCTAAAAAATTAGTAGAACAAAAATCTATTTTATTCAATCGATTGCAATGCCTGTGACTCGTTATCTATTTATGGAAAGGGGAAAACCAGTTTTTCAGCGACTATTATTAAGTCCTTTATTCATTTGTGTGTACGGTGTTGGTGACGACTTTTGGAATCCAGGTAATGTGTAATATATACATAGGCAGGAGCAGACCAAGTGGTGCCGTCTGCTAAATAAACAAATTGTAAAACAACACTATGTATCCTTAATCACCAGATGGGGGGATGGGAATTCGAAGCACGAAATAATGATACATATGTGGTATCACAATTGATGCTTTGCTTTGCATCAATGCGATTCTATTCAATTGCTTATGACTTTAACACCCTTTCGTCTTTATCTGCATATATCGAAAAAGTACTTTCTCGTAGACGTTTGCATTTATGAAGTTTTAGTAGTTAATTATGCTCCATATGCACTATAATAATATATGATTATCATTGTTTAACTGTTAATGTTTGGAATTCTGAAAATAGTTTCGGCTACTATGTACATAGAAATGTTTTGTATCTATGGATCATATGATCTTATTACTGAATAATGCATTATTAGGGCTTCACACTGCCAATCTAATTAAAATATAGATCTATATTTCGTTTCGTTTTTTATACTTTCGATGGCCTACACTCATGTAGATCTAACAATTTATAGTGGGAGCTCACGTTCTATGACGTCAGGTATCAAGCACGGGACATGTCAGTCATTCGAAAAACCAATTAGCGACCGCCATGGTTTTTAAAATCTACTTTTGTTTTGTTTTGATTTCTATCCGCTGGTGTTAGTATAGACGTCATTGGCTGGTAATATCTACCCACAGTTCCACGCATGAAAAGGTCAAACGGTCGATTCGACAGACCATTTGATTGGCTGACCCCTCATTTCAGGCAGAACACCAGTTAAATAAGTCCTCCAGATCCAAGAGTAGTAAAGACAAGAAAATACGAAATTTTGAACTATAAAACTCGAAACGAAATTGGATCTGTGTTTTATTCAGATTGTCACACTGCGTAGCTTGTGTGAAACACTATTGTTTTTGTTAAAAATTATTCTTATTATTATTTTTTTTTTCCAATTTGCTTATATCTCAGCAACTACTTGTCGGATCGATACATTGTCTTCCGTTTTACTGGGAAAGTGGGTGTGACTTGGAAATTAAAGCTATTTCCGGCATTCTGCCAAACTGATCCCGCAGTGAATATTGGCTTGGCCGCTACAATCACTGATAAGCATGACATCGACGAGGCTTAATAAGTACGACATATGAACTTTTTTACTCCGACAAATTAAATTCTCAAACATTTTTTTGAGGTAAAAGAAAAATAAATAAAGACGTTTGAAGTATTTGAAGTTAAAAAATATTTCCTATTTAGTGTAAATGGGTATTAAAATGAGTAAAATGCATCATTTTGCCCGAAGCAGTTAGGTGTTAAGTAAACATTGCACGAGCAGTTGAGCCAATGACTGGCACGGTGAGCAGTCAACGCACGTGCTGTGGACACTTATCTGTTACAGAGTTAATTCGTAAGTAATTCTCTGTGAAACAGATTGGCATTCTGCAACAATGCGAAATGTCCGAAATCACCGAAGATGTCGTTTTTTGAAATATTGCCGTAATGTTAACAATCATCATTGGAATTTAGCATATGATGCATTTTTACATAGTCAGAAACAGGGGACATATCTATGCTACTTTTGATTTTCGACGAATCTTGGAAGATATTAGGCGCCAAATTTTGAAAATTTAAATTGTTGTGTGGGGTTCAAAGTGTCATTTTTTTGTTACCGGTAAAGTATCCTGTAGGCACCGGAAGTGGTGTAAATTCCGCAAAAACTACAATATTGACAGTTTTGAAAGCAAATGTTATTTTTTAACAAATCTAATATTACCCAAAATATGCGCCCTGTAAAGGTGCACAAAATCTCGGACTCAGTTTTTTTAATTTCGTTTTCGGGCCATTTCGATTAAAAGGTAAAAAGATAAAGGGTTTTTTTTCAATCGGATAATAATTGTTCGAGAGATAGATTTAGAACAAGCAATACCGAAAGTGATTTTTCCTACAATCAAAGGCCATAATTCATTAAGTTACAATTTGATATGCGCAAATATCGAAAAGAATAAAGATCTTTAGGTTATAAACATGCATTTCAGGTTTCATAAAAATTGAATTAAAATTGCAACCTCTACAGGTTCCACAACTTTGCTATTCCATATTTTTACACTTTTCGCTTACAAACGGCGGCCATTTTGTCTGGCAATTATGGTCCGATTTTCTCGAAATTCGAACTCAACCTTCCGTAGGGTGTAACGGTGATAGAGTCAAACCTTTTTTTTTTAAATCGGATAATAATTGTGACCTCCAGAGGCACCATAGGCGATTTTTCGGACAATCAGGGGCCATAATTCAGGAAGTTACGATCCGATATGCGCAAATAACGAAAGGAACCAAGATCTTTAGGTTATAACCAAGCATTTCAAGTTTCATCAAAATCGAATTAAAAACCATGATATACCATTTTTTAACAGTATTCGCGTACAAACGGCGGCCATTTTGTCTCAATTTTGGTCCGATTTTCCCGAAATTCCAACTCACACCTTCCTTAAGGTGTAACGGTGATATAATCAAAGGGTTTTATAAATCGGAAAATAATTGTGACCTCCAGAGGGACCACAAGCTAAAAACATAGGCTGGCACTGCCAGGCAGGATACGCCCATATTTTCGAGAGATGGATAGAGAACAAGCAATACCGAAAGTGATTTTTCCTACAATCAAAGGCCATAATTCATCAAGTTACAATTTGATATGCGCAAATATCGAAAAGAATCAAGATCTTTAGGTTATAAACATGCATTTCAGGGACCATAGGTGTTTTTTCGGGCAATCGGGAAGTTACGATCCGATATGCGCAAATACCGAAAGGAACCAAGATCTTTGGGTTATAACCATGCATTTCAAGTTTCATCGAGATCGAATTGAAATTGTGACCTATACAGGCTCCACAACCATGATATACCATTTTTATACGCCCACATTTTTATGTGGACGTATATTGTCGTCGCCCCTGTCCGTCCGTCCACAATTTGTTTGTGGACCCTCTACAGGTCACAATTCTTATCCGATTTTGACGAAACTTGAAATATAGATTTATCCCCAAAAGTTCTCGGCTGCTTTCGATATTGGCATGTATCGGATGAAAACTTCATGGATTATGGCCCCTGATTGTACGAAAAATCACGTTTTTAGCTTGTGGACCCTATAGAGGTCACAATTTTGAACCGATTTTGATGAAACTTGACATGCATGTTTATAACCCAAAGATCTTGGTTCCTTTCGATATTTGCGCCTATCGGAATGTAATTTCCTGAATTATGGCCCCTGATTGTCCGAAAAATCACCTTTTTTAGCTTGTGGTCCCTCTGGAGGTCACAATTATTATCCGATTTAAAAAACCGTATGATTATATCACCATTACACCCTAAGGAAGGTTGAGTTCGAATTTCGGGAAAATCGGACCAAAATTGCCATACAAAATGGCCGCCGTTTGTACGCGAATACTGTTAAAAAATGGTATATCAAGGTTGTGGACCCTGTAGAAGTCACATTTTTTATTCGATTTTGATGAAACTTGAAATTCATGGTTATAACCCAAAGATCTTGGTTCCTTTCGATATTTGCGCATATCGAAACGTAACTTCCTGAATTATGGCCCCTGATTATACGCAAAATCGCCTTATTTTAGCTTGTGGTCCCTCTGGTGGTAACAATTATTATCCGATTTAATAAAACGGTTGATTATATTACCATTACACCGTAAGGAAGGTTGAGTTCGAATTTCGGGAAAATCGGACCAAAATTGCCATACAAAATGGCCGCCGTTTGTACGCGAATACTGTTAAAAAATTGTATATCATGGTTGTGGACCCTGTAGAGGTGACAATTTTAATTCGATTTTGATGAAACTTGAAATGCATGGTTATAACCCAAAGATCTTGGTTCCTTTCGATATTTGCGCATATCAGATCGTAACTTCCTGAATTATGGCCCCTGATTGTCCGAAAAATCGCCTATGGTCCCTCTGGAGGTCACAATTATAATCCGATTTGAAAAAACGTTTGACTCTATCACCGTTACACCCTACGGAAGGTTGAGTTTGAATTTCGAGAAAATTGGACCATAATTGCCAGAAAAAATGGCCGCCGTTTGTACGCGAACAGTGTAAAAATATGGTATGTCAAAGTTGTGGACCCTGTAGAGGTGACAATTTTAATTCGATTTTGATGAAACCTGAAATGCTTGTTTATAACCTAAAGATCTTTATTCTTTTCGATATTTGCGCATATCAAATTGTAACTTAATGAATTATGGCCTTTGATTGTAGGAAAAATCACTTTCGGTATTGCTTGTTCTCTGTCTATCTCTCGAACAATTATTATCTGATTTAAAAAAAAACTCTGATTATATTGCTGTTGCCCCGTAAGGAAGGTTGAGTTCGAATTTCGTGAAAATCGTACCATAATTGCAGGACGAAATGGTCACCGTTTGTACGCGAATAGTGTAAAAATATGGTATATCATGGTTGTGGGCCCTGTAGAGGTCACAATTTTAATTCGATTTTGAAAAGTAACATTTCTAGGTTGTGTACCGTCAAACCATAATCATTGTCGGCTTCGAATTTCATTAATATCAGACTGGAACTGACCAACAAAATGGCTGCTCCCAATACAGTATGAAATACAGGACTTAATGATTTAGGAAAAATCACTTCCGGTATTGCTTGTTCTCTATCCATCTCTCAAAAATGTGGGCGTATCCTGCCTGGCAGTGCCAGCCTATCTTTTTAACAGTATTCGCGTACAAACGGCGGCCGTTTTGTCTGTCAATTTTGATCCGATTTTCCCGAAATTCAAACTCAAACCTTCCTTAAGGTGTTACGGTGATATAATCGAACGTTTTCTTTTTAAATCGGAAAATAATTGTGACTTCCAGAGGGGCCACAAGCTAAAAAAAACGGCAATTTTGCGTACAATCAGGGGCCATAATTCAGGAAGTTACATGCATTTCAAGTTTCATCAAAATAGAATTGAAATTGTGACCTCTACTGGGTCCACAACCATGATATACCATTTTTTTTTAACAGTATTCGCGTACAAACGGCGGCCATTTTGTATGACAATTTTGGTCCGATTTTCCCAAAATTCGAACTCAACCTTCCTTACGGTGTAACGGTAATATAATCTAACGGTTTTTTTTTTAAAATCGGATATTAATTGTGACCTCCAGATGGACCACAAGCTAAAAAAGGCGATTTTGCGTATAATCAGAGGCCATAATTCAGGAAGTTACGATCCGATATGCGCAAATATCGAAAGGAACCAAGATCTTTGGGTTATAACCATGAATTTCAAGATTCATCAAAATCGAATTAAAATTGTGACCACTACAGGGTCCACAACCTTGATATACCATTTTTTAACAGTATTCGCGTACAAACGGCGACCATTTTGTATGGCAATTTTGTTCCGATTTTCCCGAAATTCGAACTCAAACCTCCTTAGGGTGTAACGGTGATATAATCAAACGGTTTTTTAAATCGGATAATAATTTTGACCTCCAGAGGAACCACAAGCTAAAAAGGGCGATTTTTCGGACAATCAGGGGCCATAATTCAGGAAATTACGTTCCGATAGGCGCAAATGTCGAAAGGAACCAAGATCTTTGGGTTATAAACATGCATGTCAAGTTTCATCAAACTCGGTTCAAAATTGTGACCTCTATAGGGTCCACAAGCTAAAAACGTGATTTTTCGTACAATCAGGGCCCATAATCCATGAAGTTTTGATCCGATACATGCCAATATCGAAAGCAGCCGAGATCGTTTGGGGATAAACCTATATTTCAAGTTTCGTCAAAATCAGATAAGAATTGTGACCTGTAGAGAGTCCACAAACAAATTGTGGACGGACGGACAGGGGCGACGACATAATACGTCCACATGAAAATGTGGGCGTATAAAAAGACGTAAAATAAGCTATTTGCAACCCATCCAGAGTCTTCATATATTAAAATATTTCTTCGATACTTTCATAAACTTGTAGCAATAATCCATGAGAAGAGAATGTATGTGAAAATTTGTTTGAAATATGAGCAGTTGACAAGGAATGGGCAATTTTGCATGAGTCACTTTTCACGTTATTTTAGCTGTAAAAAATCAATTATTATTCGATTTTCTTTCACTATTTGATGCCTATTGCCTCAGTCAACTTTGCCAAACCATTTAACACTTTCACTATCACGTCATTTAGGCAATAACTGAATTTTTAGCCTTACAAATTATTATTTTATTTTTTTCAAATGAGTATTATTTGTAATAACAACAACAAATAGAATGAACCCATACAATATTATAGATTCCACAAAATGGTTTCTAACTTGTACGGTTGTAGAGAAATGAACGATTTTACAAAAGTCACTTTTTACTTTAATTTGGCTGTAAAAAAATCAGTTATTATTCGATTTTCATAAAATTTTCACCATATGATGTCTTATGCCATTTCTGATTTTATAGAACTAATTGAACATTTTCATTAAAAGCGGAAGTAACGTAATTTTGCAAGGATCACTTACAAGTAACATATACTTAAAATGAATTGATATTGCTGGATTTGGTTGATACTGCGTCCATTTTATTTGATGTGTGCAATGCTTATGTAGATGCCTGTTAATGGTTTCATTGGTACCGGAAGTGACATATGTTCAAGGGTAACGTGGCACCGAAAATGATATAAGTTGAAAGGTAACGTGGCACCAGTGAAACCCGTCATTCCTGCATGCAGGTCTAGTTATTATTATATTAAATTGACGTTAAACGGTGTGTTGAGGGTCTCTCTTTAAAAAAACAACTCAGTATGTATACTCAGCCAAATTAAAACTTGAGACCGATTAATTTCAACAAAAAAGTTTTTTTCTGGTAAGTCAAATAAATTTGAAAGTGGATCACGTGTATGGTGGCCTACAGTCTGAATAGCATTTTTTTCTAAATAGGCTAAAAAAAAAATTAAAAAAATTAAAAAAAAATTTTAAATGGAAAAAATAAAAATAAAAAAATTAAACTACATTTGCCTAGCGTCTTAATAGTGTCTTGATTAACCAGGCGCTCAGTGTGAGTTATCTCCTTTCCGAAAGTAATATTCGTCGTAAAGTGTAAACCATTAGAAAAACTGCGGCACTATTGCACTTTCGCACCTCTACCCAAAGTAATCATTTGTCGTAAAGTGTAAACAAGTCTAAACTGTATATTATTATATGTGACATTATTTCGCAAACTTTAATTACCCGTTGTTTGGGGCCAAATTCTTTTATTATTATAAGTGATTTGATTGGTTGTTGTGAAGTGAGGGAGATGACGGAAGTGCGTGATTTTGAGCGCGAGGACAGCGGTGTGAAAGGTAGAATTAGTGGAATATATAACTTTGTTTTTATGTTAATTTAGTGTTTATTTGGTGTAAAGTACAAGCTATTTCGGCATTATGGCAAACGTTAAACTATCGGACATTATTAGTAAATATGAGGACAGTGCTAAAAGTGGTGATTTTGCTGACTGGGTGGAAAAATTGGAGTTAGTAGTGAAGTTGCAGGAAATTGAACACACGGAATCTTTTCTGCCATTATTTCTTACTGGCCCAGCGTTTGCTGTTTATAAACAACTTTCTGACTCTGAGAGAAGGAATTAAGATAGACTAAAAGCGGCACTCTTGTTAGCATTTGGAGTAAACAGTTATGTGGCATATGATCAATTACAACGAAGGGTGTTTCAAGAGGGAGAAACCGTAGATGTATATTTGGCTGATTTGCGCAGATTAGTGACATTGATCGGACAGACTAATCCGGAACCTTTATTGAAGTGTGCCTTCATGGCAGGGCTGCCCTCTGACACATCGATGCAGTTAAAGTCCATTGCTGACGTGGAAAATTTAGATTTGTGTGGTTTAGTTACACGGGCTAGAATGATGTTGTCTTCAAGGACTGGAGATCTAGTTTGTGCTATGGGAGCTTCAAAACAAAATATTACCCGTTTTAAATGTGGTGTAAGAGGTCACTTCGCGCACGAATGTTCCACTATAGGAAATGGTATTAAAGACAGTAGTACATCTTATCAAAACAGACGAAAGGTAGGCCCATGTTATGCATGTGAAGAGCAGGGACATATAGCTAGAGATTGCCCAAAGAGATTTGCAAACTTTAAAGCGGGAAACATCAGAGGGGGGGGGGGCGTCAGCATCGGATGTTTCCCCCGCACAATATTTAGTGGACAGGTGCTTCCTTTTATCCGTGTATTGGTAAACAATATTGAGTTAAAAGCTCTTGTTGACACCGGTTGTCAACAGTCTATATTTTTGAGTAAAGTATGTAATAAATTGGGATGTGAAGCTAAAGGTACGGGGAGAATAGTGGAGATGTTGAATGGAGAAAGTACTAGGAGTAGTGGAGATATAGTTGTGTCTGTGACACTTAATGGTAGGAATTTATGTGTGATATGCATGGTGGTTCCTCAGCTGGTATGGGATGCTGAGATGATAATTGGGATGGATATTATAAGCCAAGTGGGTGGTGTATTTGTAAGTCCAGATAAAAAAGTGTGGTTGGGAAACCAATATTGTGCAACTGGTATTTTAAAGGATAGTGACCACATAGAAATAGATGACCAGGATTTTATTGCAGTGTTTGATGCGTCAAAATGGATTGTGGAGTGGAAATGGGATAAAGGCGAACCAGAATTGACGAACGCGTGTGAACGGTATAATGTGCCTAACGATTGTAAACAGGACTTTGATCAGGAGTTATCTTTATGGATTTCTAATGGCTGGTTGAAAGAGTATGATCCAGATATTCATGGGGAAGCTAATGGAGTGATTCCATTGATGGCAGTAAAGCAACCGAACAAGCTGAAGAAGGTGCGTCCGGTTATGGATTATCGAAAACTTAATAATTATGTCAAAAGTAATCCAGGATTAAATACACCAATTTGCCAAGAGAAACTACGTGAAGGCGAATGAGGAGTCGCCAAGCAGCAATGTTAGACCTCTAGAAGGCATATTTGCAGGTTCATATATCAGAGCATTTGCAACGATTTCAATTGGTGTCACATGAACAAAAACAATACGTTATGACGAGAATGGGGTTTGGTTTGAATGTTGCTCCCAAAATAATGTCCAAAATTCTAGATAAGGTTCTTTCTCTTGACGGAAAGATAGCCCAGGCAACAGATCATTATATTGATGATATTTGGGTTGATGAAGAAATGGTAGATGCGAATGATGTTAAAATGCATATTTTAAAATATGGACTTGATAGTAAGGATCCAGTTCCATTAACAGATACGCGTGTTTTAGGTTTAAGAGTGATAAAGGGTGAGGACGGATTGTTTAGATGGTCACGAGATGGAGAATTACCGGTTATTGATGGTCAAATAACCAAACGAGAGTTGTTTTCAGTTTGTGGAAATTAAGTTGGTCATTATCCCGTGGCTGGGTGGTTACGGATAGCTTGCAGTTATATAAAGAGGCTCTCAAATATTACGACGTGGGATGAGGTTATATCGGACAAGGTATCGGGTTTAATAGGAGAAGTCTTAGTGCGAGTGCAAAAAACAAGACCCGGTAAAGGGCTTTTGGAGTGTCGATAAGAATTGGGAAGTTGAAGTGTTGTGTGATGCTAGTAGCTTAGGAATTGGATGTTGTTTGAGAGTTAATAATGAGGTTGAGGAAAGAAGACGACGGCGCCCATATCAATGTTGCTGAATTGGAGGCTGTCATCAAGGGTCTTAATCTTGCTTTAAAGTGGAAAATGACGACATTGAAAGTTTTGACCGATTCTTCCAGTGTATATAATTGGGTCAAATCAATCCTTGAAGACACTAAGAGGCCAAAAGTTAATGGACTTCGTGAAATGATTATAAAAAGAGGTTTAGGAACAATTTCCCAGTTAATAGAGGAATATAACTTAAATGTAACCATAGCTTGGTCTCGTCAGCTGCCAATATTGCGGACTGCCTCACACGAGTGCCCCAGAAGTGGTTGAAAAATGTTTGTTTGGTAGCTACTGTTCCTGATAATAATTTGCAGAAGGACATTGAAGAGATACATAATAAACATCATTTGGGAGTTGATAGGACGTTATATCTAGCAAACAAGATGCTTGGGGATACAGTGGAACGTAGTGTTGTTGAAAGGGTTGTAAATTTCTGCAATATGTGTAGGAAGGTCGATCCTAGTCCAGTTAAGTGGGAACATGGGCAATTATCGGTAGATAATGTATGGCAACGAGTGACAGTTGATCTAACATATGTAAATGGTAAACCTTATCTTAGTATGATTGATTGTGGTCCAAGTCGTTTTGCGATATGGAATAGTTTAGTAAATGAGACGGCTGATCAGGTTATAAGACATTTACACCGTATATTTTGTGAGAGAGGCCCACCCAGTGAACTGTTATGTGATAATGGACCATGCTTTATCAGTTCTAAAACAACAGGGTTTTCGAAAGAATGGGATGTCAAGCAGGTGTTTAGTTGTGCCTATAGACATTCTGGTAATGGTATTGTGGAAAGAAATCATAGAACTATTAAAAGAATGATCGGTAGAACTGGTGGATCGGTACAGGAGATGGTATATTGGTATAATAATTCCCAAAATTTCGACAATGTTGTTCCTGCTGAAGCAATTTATCAGTGCAAGCATAGATTGCCAGGGTAGAAGATTGCGTTAGCGTGCCCATCAGAACATCGATTAATGAGTTTTAACCCTTATAAAGTTGGAGATATGGTATATCTTAAACCAGCAAATGCACGGTGTAATACTGAATGGAAAACGGCTCGAATCACGAAAATAGTAGCTGATGCATTTGTTGAGGTGGACGGAGTAAATCGACACATTTCGGACATAAGGCATGCAATCAGTATAGATCAGCCAGCTGTCGGCCCTTGTGGGTAGCAATGTTGATTCAGACAGTGATCGGAATGTGAGTGATGATGAACCAGAGGAAGAAAACGGTCCTCGACCAAATCGTTCACAGAGAGAAAGGAGACCACCAGCATGGATGAGAGACTATTCTTCCTTTTAGTAACTTATGATCTTGAGAGGTTGTAGTATATTATTATATGTTACATTATTTCGCAAACATTATTCGTTGTTTGGGGCCAAATTCTTCGGTTATTATAAGTGATTTCATTGGTTGTTGTGAAGTGAGGGAGATGACGAAAGTGCGTGATTTTGAGCGCGGGGACAGCGGTGTGAAAGGAAGAATTAGTGGAATAAATAACTTTGTTTTTATGTTAATTTAGTGTTTATTCGGTGTAAAGTACATAAATCAGAAAAACTGCAGCGCTAGAGCACTTTCGCACCTGTACTAGTTCCCGTTGCATTTGTTGACTATTTAGACTAGGGCTGGGTAAAATATCGATATAAATCGATAGTATCGATTGGACGGCCCAGAAAAGCACTATCGATAGCGGTGGGTTACTATCGATTATCGCTCTTGTCTTCGTCTATTTTTCTTGCGTCTGAAATGTCAATGTTTTCTTTCAGTTAATCATAATACACCGCTCACTTTAATTACTATGAAGTATCAATGAAACACATAACAAAATTGTGACTGCTTATTGAACAGCCGTTTTCATAAATTCACTCTCATTGAAACGTTACTTTAGTTTTGAAGAAAATTATTGTTCAATATGGCTAAATCGGAAATACCCGGATGTGTAAATAAAGTTAGAGTTATTTCCCTTTGGAAACTTCAAAATTCGTCTGTACAGTTCACTATTTCTGTACGTTTTCTGTACGTGTGCCTCAGTAATAGAGTACCCGGTACAATAAATAGCACACATGGACGACAAAACGCTTGTTGATTTTCCCGGCAAAGCTAAAATCCTTAGACAGGAGCAAACGATCTTTCGCAACTTCGTATGGTTTTGAACTTTGAACTTACACTGTATCCAGTCTTGATGACGACCGTGAAAATAAGTTTGTTTTCGATACTATCGATTATCGACCGACATTTCACTGCCGATTATCGATAGTAAAAATCACTATCGATACCCAGCCCTAATTTAGACTCGAATAACAAAACACTCAGGAGGACTTCGACACTCTGCGCTACACGCTTAACGCTCGCAGTTCATAATAATAATAATAATAATTTTTGCGCTAAGCCACCATTCTGTAAAAGACTATTTGGCGTTGACCATTTGGACTGGCGTTAACGTGTGAATAACGTTGTGACCTTGATGCTGACCCTGACTTGAAATTTTCCATCAATTTCGGGGTCTTTGATCCGGTTACCTTTTATGAAGGGCATCGTCTCTGCTTTCACTTCGATCATTGAATTTATAATACAGCAAGAAATAGGGCGACGGCAAGCGTAAACGCAAAAACTCCGAGATTGGTGGAGAATTTCAAGTCAGGGTCGACATCGAGGTCACAACGTTATTCACACGTACACGCCAATCAAATTGGTCATCGCCATATAGTCGTTTACGGAAAATGGTGGCTTAGCGCAAAAATTAAAATATACGAAAATTATTATTATTATGAACTGCTAGCGTTAGGCCAAACCTTTTTTTGAAGTATAAGAAAAATAAATAAAGACGTTTGAAGTATTTGTAGTTAAAAAATATTTGCTATTTAGAGTAAATGGGTATTAAAATGAGTAAAATGCATCATTTTGCAAGAAACAGTTCGGTGTGATGTAAACAATGCACGAGCCGTTGAGCCAGTGACTACCGCCACACGAAGTCAACGCGCGTGTTGTAGACAGCCATCTGTGACAGAGGTATTTCGTTAGTAATTCTCTGTGAAACAAATTGGCGTTAGGCGCGTAGCGCAGAATGTCGGAGTCCGTCTGAGTGTCTTGTTATTCGAGTCTAAATAGTCAACAAATGCAAATGGCGTCGAACGGATAAATATATATCTCCTTTGAGAAGATAAAGGTCGATAAAATGAAAAGTTATTGATCGATTTGGCTGGAATTTGTTGTGAGATCATCGCTAGCCCACCTGGACAAGCTCTGGAAACCTCTACGGGAACTAGTACACTTTACGACGATTATTACTTTCGGCAATGAGATATCTCACACTGAGCGTCTGGTTAATCAAGACACTATTAAGACGCGAGGCAAATGTAGTTTAATTTTTCTTTTTTTTTCTTATCAATTTAAAAAAAAAAATTTTTTTTTTTAGCCTATTTAGAAAAAATGCTATTCAGATTGTAGGCCACCATACACGTGACTTAAGCATATGAAGATGAAAAACTTGAAAAACACAAACTCGTGAGGTCAATCGATGCAAGTTTGCTTAAACTGAACACGCACACGTAACTTGAACTGGAAAAACAAACTGCACAAACTGTTCGAAAACGCTTGCAGACTGCTGGTCTTCGCGCTCGGAGGCCCTATAATGGACCAATATTGACACCTCTTCATCGCCGCAACCGACTTGTGTGGGCCACATGACACATAAGGTTTACTCAAAGACTGTGGAATTCGGTTGTCTTTATAGTGACGAATCTCGATTCACTTTGAGATTTGCCGATGGCAGGGTCCGAGTGTACCGCAGACGAGGTGAACGTTACGCTCAAGTATGCGTCAGAGAAGTTGACCGATTTGGTGGCGGCAGCGTCATGGTTTGGGGTTCTTTTTGTGCACATGGACGTTCTCCTCTTGTTGTTGACCAAGGGAACTTAAATGCTGTCCAGTACAGGGATCAGATTTTACAACCTGTTCTTCTTCCGTTTATGCAGAGACATGGGCCTGGACTAACGTTTCAACAAGACAATGCCCGACCCAATACGGCAATTGCTACCCAGAAATTTTTAAGAAATGCCGGTGTCCAAGTCCTGGATTTGGCCGTCGCTTAGCCCCGACTTTAATCCTATTAAGCACATCTGGGATGAACTCGGTCGACGTGTTCGTCAGCAAGTGAATCCACCATTGACGTTGCAGGACCTTCACCATGCTCTTGCTGAGCAGTGGCGACGTCTTCCTTGGGTAGTGTTTATTAATGTTCGGAGATCCATGATAAGACGTTGTGTGGCAGTACGAGACGCTAGAGGAGGCCACAACCTTTACTAAACACTTTATTCCGATTGTTCTCAAGTCTGTGAATTTCATTTTGGGGGGTACTGTGACATCACGAACGTTATCAATGTCAAGGACTATCGGCGAGACGTATTCTTGCTTTCTGTTGATGTCAAGGTCGTTTGTGCACAACATAACACTAAAATAGTTGCCTTAAACCAAATATTAAAAATCTAGTCCCACAAATTCCGAGTGTCAAGTTTTTAATTTGGCTGTATGGCTATTAATTCGTATGGAAGGGTATCGCTGCCAATATTAAATGCTCTGCTAAAATCATTTGTCCATTAATTACGTATAGAAAGTTCAATCTACAAAGTATTAATAACGGTAATGATAAAGTCAAAATATGTCGAAGGCCATAGTTCAATAAAAGACTTCAAATGTAAGGTGTTAATTGAAAATGTTTTATTGAAATAGGCTGTTTGTTAACGTGTCTACATTTTACTCATTACATTTTACATCAAGTGGAAAATCCTTATAAAATTGAAAAGTCCCCACCCCCTTCAATATTGTTGGAATGTTTAAAAAATAAAATGGTGTCAAAGAGAACAAATACTCTAGATGGGTTGATCAAAGTTAGTGTCATGTTTCGCGGATTCTTTATGACACAATACGAGCCTTTGTGGCTTTTAATTATTATGATTTTATCTTTATTGGGGGTATTTAATGCTGTTCTTGCAGCCCGATTGTCATTTGATATTTGTGATCGTGGTTGAAAGGATAATATTTCTATTTTCATTTGGTTGAAAGTGTGTATAAGTGCCGGTGATAATGAATTGTTCGGTGGTTTCCATGTAGAATTTTCTGTGGCTAAATGGGTAAGACGCTGTTTCGTTAGCCCGGGGGTCAGGTGTTCAATCCCCGCATAAGCCGTGAAAGTTCATGCAGACTTTCCGGCAGGACGGAGGGCCTGACACGGACAGTTGTGTAGTCGTTCCTATGAGAAATTGGCTATGTAACTTGTATGAAAGGGTTTCGCTGCCAATATTAAATGCTCTGCTAAAATGTATTTTCCATTGATTACGTGTAGAATGTACAAAGTCCTGCTATCGGTAATGATAAAGTCAAAAAACCTCTAAGCATAGAGAGATATACTGACACAAATGACCACCGTCCAATAACATCGCGTTATGTTATTGGACGGCTGCTATTTGTCATGTTCATGTTAAATAACTGCTCCCTGTTAGAAACAAGGAGTTCTCCCCCTTTTGTTTACCCGCCATATTTTTTTACTTTCTGATGTTCAGATAGAGAGAGAGAGTCAGCTCTGTTATTTTGTAAACTTAAGACATATTTTAAGCCCGAATGATCTACTCTTTAGGTATACAATTAAGAAAGAGTCCGTTCACAGTTGCCATTGCAATTTCTCCAGCTTGTATGTTCATTTATGACATTATGTGCAGATTGAGAAACCCCGAGTCATATCACACGTGAGCCAAATCCTGTTTGTTCATCTTTATAATAAGAGTTCCTATTTATGCTATAATATTTAGACATGTTGAAGTATTGTTGTATTGTTATTTCTGTCTTATTTCAAGTGTCAATGTTCTCATAATTAAGTCTGTTAGAATTGTCAAGCTATTTGTAGATATGCTTATTCGACGTGCTCACAGTCTACTGTTTGATTCATGGTAAATAATAAACGGATTTCTACGATTATGAACCAACTCCTCTACTTTGGTTATTATGAACTTACCTGTGTGTTTGAAATGAACTCCAGTTAAATAAAATCCATTGTACAACTGAATATTCCAACGCAACAAAAGGGTTCTCTCTTGAAAAGTCAATGTTTTTGCTTGTATTTTCGTCATTGTCCATCACAACATTACATATGGGCTAAACCATCGTAATATGTTGAAGGGGGTAAAGGTTGACAATTTGTGACAACCACGTGTGTTTGGGCAAGAAAATAGCAGCTGAAAATAATGACATTAATTTTGAATCAATTGATTGTCAGTCTACTAAATTTTATTTACCGATTATACGAATACTCATAAATACATGTGTGACCGTGTGTATTGTCCCTTTAATTGTGTCTACGTGCTGTGATGCTTGCACGAGATCTATTTATAGCACAGCTAGTAGTGGTGTGACTGAATACAGTGAGCGAGTCAGTGAGAGAGCGGGAACGAGAGCCAACAGTCAACAGCATTGCTGCGCTGTCAAATCTCTATTCTGTAACCGTGGTAAATAAAGATCGTTTAAAGACAAATAAACTTTGTCACACATGTATAATATTACTTGTCACCCCATAATTTTACCCTGTATATTATATTTATTTTTATAAAACGTATTACAGCCCAGTCAATATAGACACTTTATTTCATAATTTTGATTTCCATATTTAAGACGCATTCCGACGGTTCATATCATTAATATTCCAGATTAAATTGATTTTTTGTTCATCGAAATCGAAGCTTTCTTGAAAAGAACAATTCGGGATGTCTAAACATCGTTTATCGTCATTATAAAAATGTATTTATAACAAAAAGTCACACGTCAGAAGAGGCATCCCAGATTGCGTGTATTATTGGGTTTTGTGTTAATTATGCAAACCTTGGGAAAAACTCGTGCAAGCTTCACGGCACTAAATTTAACCATCTGTGTAGCACACAATAACTCGTATGACATGGTGCCTTTTACGGTAATAGAATTCAAAGCGTTGAATACCCGAGGCATGATCGCGATCTACGAAATGCCATCGAAAAATTCCATTCTCCGTGGATTTCAAAATAGGTAACAACTGAGAGTACAATCATATGGATAAACGGTCTTGTGAATTTCACGATTATAAAATTATGAACACACCAGAAATAGTATTCAAAGAGAAATAGAAAGACATGGAACTATCTACCAATAATTAAACCGATACGCGGTATGATTTGTTGATAATAATTATTGGTATTTATAAAAAGCAATAAAGTAACTTTTAAAGTATTAACAGCAATCATTTCAAACGAAACATAAAGGAACTTCACACCTTGAACAGTTTTATCGGCCCAGTCGATTTGGTGTACAGGGGTTAGAATTTTGTTACTTGAAGCCGTTCCCGTATACAAGCCAAAAACGCGATTTTTCGTACAATCAGGGGCAATAATTCAGGAAGTTACGATCCGAATATTGCAAGGAACCAAGATCTTTGGGTTATAAACATACATTTCAAGTTCCATTGAAATCGGATCACAACGGTGATCTTTAGGGTGTCCACAAGCTAAAAAAAACCGCCGATATTTCGTACCAACAATGGCCATAATCCATGAAGGTATACGGTTCGATACATGCCAATATGGCCACAGATCACTAATTATTTCCCCATTGACTTCAATGTTAATTCTCGTCTCTTAGACCGGCTGTAACTTTTTCCCAAATATTCGTTGGGTAGAACGCTTTCTGCCACAGATGGAGCAACATGTGGCAAACTCTTGCCCAAAAGCATGTATGAGGTTCTTCATGAAAAACTTGAGATACACAAGCTGGAAGTAGAGACAGCAAACCAGGCAATTGTCGGCCCCCCTTTCAACGTAACCAACCTCACAACTCTTGTATCCTTCCGCCTCAAAATCATGAATATTCACCAAAACCTGGCAGAAAATGTATTTTCAAACTCTTTTCTTCGATTCTACACCAAAAAGTAAACAAAAATCACCATGCAAAAGGGGGAAAAAGGGAAAGGGAGAGAAAGACTAAAAATAACTTGGCCCTACAATTTGTGGGTACCGGCGTAGAAATATTTAGTGATCTGTGTCCTATATAGGGGTGAAACTTCAGGTATCACCAAAATGCCCTTTTTATATGCTTCCCATATGTTCTGGCAACGCACCGGTGAAAGAAAATCAAAATCAAAGAATAACTGCAAAAATGATGGCCCTTTAAGTATACAAGCTGCTTTATGTACAGCAGTGCATCTCAGGTCCCTGGGCCTTTTGTGCTAAAATTTAAAAATCTTTCTTATTAAAGGCAGTATTTGAGTTTTGTGAAAAAATACGACAAGTTACAAACAAATTACACAGAAAACACTCATAATCTGGAATTTTTTTCAAAAATATATTTTTTTACTGTCATGTCATGAAAAATGTACAGAATTTACATGTAGCATCTTTCAAAAAAACAATAATTTTCCACTTTTTTAGATAGCCAGACTGGCAAGTAATATATTTTTGGAAACCCTGGACAATATGCAAACAGAAAAATCACAAAACTGTTGCATTGATTGAAATTATAAAGGTCTGTACTGAAACATGTAACCCCACCCCCTAAAAATGTCAATGACTGAATCAATCTTATCTTTGGTTGCAAAGCTAACATTACCAAAAGAATCTGTCTAACAGATATGATTTACCATCCCTGGCTAATATATGAACATAAAAACTAAAATATGTGCAATAAATGTGAATTATGGTTAAAATAGGCCTTGCTGAAAGAAAAAAATGCCATAATTGGCTTATGTCCACCCCTCTCTAACAAAAGGGTCACAGAATACACAATTTTTACAAATTTGGAAATAGTTCAATGTTATCAATATCTCAAAGCTCAGAGGCACCATACAAATCTTTATTGCAATTCTGGTGCTGAATCAAGATGTCTGGACCTTTACACCAATTGCCTGAAAAAATGAAGTCAAAATGGTAGTTATAACAGAGTTGACATCATAAAAGAGGCCTGAAAAGGATCAAAATTAACATTTGACTGTTCTATAAGTAACATAAATGCAACAAACACCACAAATCCTAGATTTCGATAAGAAAATATTGACCATTAAGCTGACATTTACACATCTACACCAGTTTTGTATCAGGGTATGGTCTTATTGGCCTGACATGTCTCAGGGTTCTTAGTTTGCCTTTAAACAAAAAAGATTAAAAATCCTTGAAATGTACAAAATAACCATTTATTGGTGTAAAATAACATTCCTAACTGTAATTCAACAACAAATTCCAATTATTACCATTTAATTGTCAACACAGCTGCAATTAAAACTCTCAAAACACATTAATAAAAAAGGGTGGGGTGGGGCATTTATAGCCTCTGTAAACAGAATGGTGGGGTGAAAAATGTCTATGAAGACTGGGATATTGCTTCCTTCATGAAGGAAATGCAAGAATTTAATGTTTCAAAGAAGAAAAAAATGCTTTTTTTGGCTAAATTGGTGGCCAAATTGAGCCAACCCCTGTTTTGAACATTTTGTATAAACCCATCTGCTGTATATTATTAACATAGTGTTGCCAATTTTCAATTTTCTGTAGGAAACCTGCAGCTATTTCTAAACCTGACAAACTTATAGATCCCATCTAACTTACAATAGCAATGAAAAAAAGGGGCATTTTTAGAAATTTTGACTAATTTGAGTAGGCATGAAGGCATTAATTTCTACATCGAAATGGGTGAATTTGCAGATTTTTTGTGAATATTCTTGATTTTTAGACAAAATTAGGTGAAATTACAATGTTGCTCACTCTATCTATGCTTTCTGAGGCAGAAAACACCAAAATTGGACATAGAAATATTTTTCTTACTGTTAGAAATTAAATAAAAACTGAAAATTGAGAAATTTGCAGTGAAATCACAATTTTTCTCCAAACTTTGTTTTTTTTTTTTAAATTTAACCTTTTTTTTAGTTTTTCTGCAGTCAAAATACTTTATACATATTTTCTGACAATTTAGTCATCATATTTTCAAAACTAAGGCCTATCAGTCACGGCCTTGTCATACACAGACAGGCCACAGATCACTAATTATTTCCCCATTGACTTCAATGTTAATTCTCGTCTCTTAGACCGGCTGTAACTTTTTCCCAAATATTCGTTGGGTAGAACGCTTTCTGCCACAGATGGAGCAACATGTGGCAAACTCTTGCCCAAAAGCATGTATGAGGTTCTTCATGAAAAACTTGAGATACACAAGCTGGAAGTAGAGACAGCAAACCAGGCAATTGTCGGCCCCCCCTTTCAACGTAACCAACCTCACAACTCTTGTATCCTTCCGCCTCAAAATCATGAATATTCACCAAAACCTGGCAGAAAATGTATTTTCAAACTCTTTTCTTCGATTCTACACCAAAAAGTAAACAAAAATCACCATGCAAAAGGGGGAAAAAGGGAAAGGGAGAGAAAGACTAAAAATAACTTGGCCCTACAATTTGTGGGTACCGGCGTAGAAATATTTAGTGATCTGTGTCCATATAGAAAGGAACCGAGATCTTTGGGAGATAACCCTATATTTCAAGTTTCGTTGAAATCGGGATACAAAATGTCACCTGTAGAGTGCCCACAAACAAATTGTGAACGGACAGGGGCGACGACAACATACGTCCACATGAAAATGTGTTCGCATAGAAATTGAATTGTTAATTTATTCCGCGTAGTATGTGTCTATGGTTCTTTGGATCAACCAGTTATATCCTGACACATTCATAATCACGTACTTTAGAGAAAGAAATGTGTTGCTGTCAGACAGTAACCTAATTACTAAATATAAACATTGAAACCTGTACAATGCTCGTGAATACTCTTGTTACATCTCGTTTGGAGTACTGTAATTCCTCCTATATATTCTTCCTGCAAAGAAGCAGCACGAATCATTGCCAGAACTAAACCTACTGATCACATCACCCCTGGTTTACATGATCCACACAGGCTTTCTATGTCACACCATGACCATATCACATTCAAAATACTTACTTGCTTTACATTTCACTCAGATAATACAGCAAGATTACTTTAAATCCCTTATCTCCCTATATACTCCATCCCGTACACACCGATCTCAACTTGCTTACACCTTTTTATCCTTTCAGTGGGCAAGGCGCTGGCTCGTTAGCCTGGAGGTCGAGTGTTCGATCCCTGCATTGGCCGAGAAAGTTCATCTCGATTTTCCGACGTGGTTTCCCCTTGTCAGTGATACAGAAGGAGGGCCTGACAAGGGCAGCTGCCAAGTCGTTCGGATGGGACGAAAAACCGAGGTCCCTTGTACACATTGGAGTGCACGTAAAAGATCCCTTGGCAGTTGGAATTCGATATAAGAGTAGGCCGTAGGGCCGCTGAACGGGCAAAATTTCCCTCATAGCACACTGTATGGCGTATGCCTGTCTTCCATTAGCCCGGGTCAGGTGCAGAACCCCATTTCATTTCATTTCATTTATCCTTCCACATCCTAGGGTAAATGCCCTTTTCCATTGCTTCTCCTTTTCTGGTGAATACCTTACCACTCAATATTAAACTGTCTGATAGCACTGAAAGTTTTAAACGCAATTTAAAAACGCACATTTTTTTAATGTCTGTTTGGTATGTCTTTATTATAAGCTTATATAATATGATATATATGCACGTTTTAAATATTGTTACTGTGTTTATATAGTTGCTAGTTTTCATTGTATTTTATTTTTCTATGTGTGATGTCCACACAATGTTAACTGCGCCATTGAGCAGTATTTTATATTGGTAATAGGTGCATTACATTTGACGTTTTACATTTAACTTTGCCCTTCGGGTTATTTTGACTTTTTCATTACCATTATTTAGACTTATACATTGCACTTTTTACACGTAATCAATACAATGGAAAAGACATTTTAACATAGCATTTAATATTGGCAGCGAGAGCCTTCCATAAATTCGGAGACGACGATGGCATCATACATTGACAAATTAACAGTCACATTTCGTTTACAGGAACATGTCAAAGCCTCTCCTGAAAAAGTTACGAGACCCGCCCTAATATTTCGTTCCTTCTGTCTGTAACCATATTGTGCTTGAACACGACTTAATAATCATTGTACAAACTTTGCTGCGATTAAAATGGGGGGGGGGGCGATGAAATGGCCAAAAGGTTAGCGCGTGCAAGTTGTATCATAATGTCCATCAAAGAGGGTTAATGAAGCGTGCGGAAGTATTTGGATGTTGGAGGAACTGACAATAATCTTTATATATTTTGTATTTTAGTGATGGTGAGATAATAACAGCTATATATAATACCGACCAGTATATAAAGAAGATGGACGCAGAGAGGTATGTATATTAAATAGACCAGGCTAATTCATGTCTATTTAGAAAGTGACATATTTCAAAAAAATTAGAATTGATCTATGTTACGGATATATTGGATTTAAGCGATTAGTGAGGCGGAGTATCGTTAGTTTTTACACTGGTTATATAATTTTAAAATTGAAACAACATGTTTGATATATTCTAGGCTACTGGAGTATCAACTATACCAAGCTGTAAAGGATGGAAACATAGAAGACGTACTAGAAACTTTATCAGTGCAAGATAAGATACCAGTTTTACTTATAGCTGTTAAATACTATTGGTATGGAATTGTGTCATATCTGTTAGAACACGGTATTGATTTACAGTATGTCGATAGTTGTCAGAAAAATCTGCTACATATAATTTTACATAACTATAATGAATTTTACAACACAGATGAACACGGCTTATTAAAATGTGTAGTTAAATTAGTTGACGCTGGTGTAGACGTCAACCAGTTGAATGGTGATAAAGATGCGCCTATATTTATAGCTGCTAGAAAAGGACTGTATAACGTTGTGTTATGTTTTTTAGAACATGGAACTGATGTACACAATGTTGATAGCAGTCAGGACAATCTGTTACACCAACTTTTAGATAGCTATGGACATTTCAGAAACGAAAATATAGGTAGACGTGATTTGTTATTACAATGTGTAGTTAAATTAGTTGATGCGGGTGTAGATGTTAACCAGTTGAATGCATATAAACGGCCGCCTATAGTTATAGCTGCTATGAAACTTTTGTATGCAGTTGCGATGTTTCTGTTAGAGCACGGAGTAAATGTACATTATGTTGATAAAAATCAGAACAATCTGCTGTGCATTGTTTTATATTACTATATCAAATATAACTATGAAGATACATGTGATTGGTGTTCACGTGATTTGTTATTACAGTTTGTTGTGAAATTAGTTGATGTTGGTGTAGACGCCAACAAATTGAATGAAGATAAAGAACCACCAATATTAATAGCTGCTAAAGCAGGATTGTATAACGTTATGAGGTATCTTTTTAAACATAAAGTTGATGTACATTATGTTGATAGCCACAAGAATAACTTGTTGCACTTACGTTTACTCAGCTACAGACATAACGATGGTAGCCGTGGTGTGTTACAAGATGTAGTTAAATTTGTTGATGCTGGTGTAGACGTCAACCAGGTGAGTAAATGTGACGATACACCTATATTTATAGCTGCTAGAGAAAGACTGTACAAAGTTGTGATGTATCTGTTAGAATACGGAGCAGATGTACATCATGTAGATTGGCAACATAACAACCTGCTGCACATACATTTACATAATTATAAGATGCATAACAAAATAGGAAGACAATGTCTACTTAAATTATTAGATGCTGGTATAGATGTCAACCAGGTGAATGGAGATAAAAAAACGCCTATGTTTATAGCTGCTCGTAAAGGATTGTATGAAGTTGTGATATATCTGTTAAAATACGGAGTAGATATACATTATGTTGATAGATTTAAACGCAACATTCTTCACTATGTTTTGGAGTATATGCATTCCTATGTTAAATTGGAAGAAAAATATATACAGCTCGTTAAAACTTTAGTTAACACAGGATTAGACATAAACCAACCTGACCGTGAAGGTAATACCCCGTTGTTCTATGTCGGTAATGGGTACCGAAGTGAATTGAAATTCGTTACAGAAGAGGACATCTGTCTTCCATTAAAATGTAAAGTGATTAACATATTATTAGATGCCGATTGTAATGTAAACCACCAAAACCAACTGGGAGTAACGGCGTTAATGCACAGTATAAAATATCAAGCTGATATCAGTCTATTAAGCCTGTTAATTCCACATTCTGATCTAAGTTTAACTGATAATAATGGTGATACAGCAATTAGTTTTTGTGTCCAATATCACATTATCAATTCTACTGCCGTCTTTAAACTGTTAGTAGATTTGGGTTCAGATTTAATGTCAGGTAACAACGGAGTTAAGTTACTTCATGATATTTTAAAATGTAAGAGGTTGGAGGTATTCTGTTATTACATTAGGCTAAAGTTGATTGTTAATGGCGTTACAACTGAAGGAGAAAATATGCTTCATCTTTTAGCTCGTGTTAACTATGATTATTCTGTAAGCAAGTTTAAATGGTTGTTAAATAACGAGCTAGATATTAACCATCCCTGTTCTAAAACCAACACACCGACTATGATAGCTGCCTTTTTATTAAACAATAAATATTTAGAACTGTTGACACGTCATCCTAGACTAGAGGTCAATGCACCGAATAACCAGGGTCACACAGCTTTACATCTTTGTATCATTGGATTTACGATGGTTAAAGATGGCTTGAACAAGAGACAGGTAAATGACGTCGTTAACAATTATTGTAAACAGATATATCCAATATACATGGCTTGTATTGACACTTTACTTGGTGTTGATGGAATAGATGTAAGTATTCCAGACAATGGAGGTAGAACTACTTTAATGATGGCTGCTATGAAAAACGACCGAGTTCTGACAAGGAAACTACTTCAAGCTGGTGCCATAGTTAACACGTTAGATTATTCGGGGAGATCTGCTCTACAGTATCTTGATATTTATCAGAGTGTGTTTGATTTGACTTGTTTTAAATTGTTTCTTTCTAATGCTAATGGTAATACTGGTCTTCTCAATTTACCCTGTATTGATGGAAACACGATTATACAAACAGCCTTGTGTTTTCCCGTCTTCTGGGAACCATGTCAAACCATTAGTTTTATTAGATATTTAGTTGCTGAAAACTGTTGTCTTCAAATACTAGTAACATCTTCAGTTAAAAGTAACTATAATCAAATTGATCTGACTGAACTGAGTAGTTCAGATAGAGATAAACTGAGGAAACTATTATATCTTAGTGGCGCCCAAGGGGAGGAAATTATGACAACATTAAATTTTGATGAGGAAGATAAGCGATATGAAAACAACAACACAATTCAATCGCGCGACAGGGGAAAATTTATTAATTTCTGTAGTAATATATCCCTTAAGTCTCTGTGTAGAAGGAATATCAGACAGAATCTTGGATTAGACATAAAGGAAAAAGTTAAGGATCTAGAATTACCTTATGAGCTAAATGGTTTTCTTCTACTGGCAGATATTCTCCATCCACAAGATTATAACTTAGACCATATTTATGATGACTGTAATTATTTTGATGATGATGATGACTATGATGGTTATGATATAGATCAAGATAGAGATGGTGATTATAGCCAATATAAATATAAGTATTTTACCCTCAATACAGATGATGAACTTGGAGAAGATTTCATCTGGATGTTTCCTAATGGTGTCAATGATAATCATCAGCTTTTTGGTGATAAAAATAATCGTCGTTTTTTTGTTGATGATCGTCATTATTTTGATGATAAAGATGATGATGAGGATGATGATGAAGATGATGATGAAGATGAAGCTTGAGATGATGATGATGATGATAATGACTACGACGATGATAAAGACAAAAATGATGATACTAATACTGGTGATAAAGATTGTGATGATGGTGACGACGACGATGACGATGATACAGTTAGAGATGATACTAATGCTGGTGGTACCATTGCCTATGGCATTTCCCAAAAGTGATGATGAAGGCAAATAATACATTCAATTATACATCATCACAAATATCCAGTAAAATATAACTAGATACCACAGTTCACGTGTACATATTTAATAGAGTATATTTTACCACCACTATTTACATCTACGCATTTGTTCTTGTTCACGGCTACTTACCCTACAATTTTACACCGTAAACATCATTTTATGAAACCTGTCATTCATAATCTTCTTCGACTGAGACTGATTGTTAAACTGACATTCTGTTTTACAAAAAATTATTATTTTACATGTTTCTATCAACGCTGTACTTTAACTGGTTTAACTTCATCTAACTAGTCACCAATTGCGCATTAGAGTATGTTTAAATCCATTAACACGCGTCGTAGACGAAGACGGCAATTTAATGTAAACTATTTCTGTTTATTTCTTCTGGGGTATGGCCCGTGGTTCCCTTTGTAGAACCCTGTGATTCCTCAAAGGACAAAAGTTATCATCCTATCTGTATAAAAAGTGTGTGCATTATTTGAATTAGTAAAACTAAAAAACTTATCAAATTCCAACAATGTCCGTTAAATAATTGTGGCCACTCTTTCGCATATTTTAAAATAGTAAAAGGGAGCGACTTATCGAATTTCAGCAATTTCCGTCAATTAATTCTGGAGTCATGGCCCTCGTTTCACTTTGTTGAACATTATGATTGCTTGAATAACAAAAATTACAAAATGTAATTTGTATGCATTATTTAAATTAAAACGCTTATATGGATATTTATTTCTGAATTTATTAACATGCTACGTTTCGATACACATAATCCGCCTATCGTTATCAACCGATACGCATACAGATATCGTTATAAAGCTTGATACATATCTGTATGTGTATCGAAACGAAGCATATTTATAAATTAAGAAGTAGTATATCGTATAATTGTTGTTAATTTGTGAACTTTACTTATATATGTCTTATTATTTAGATTTGTAAAATAGAGACATCTATTGACCTTCAATGATTAATATTGATAACTGATGACATTATGGTCCGTGTTTTGTTTCTTTGTGGCTTCGTGTGAACACTCAAACTACAACTTTCAAATCCCCGGTTGTACGTGGCAAGGAGTAGGGTCGCCTGGCCAACCTCGTGGGTTTTCTCCGGGTACTCCGGTTTCCCCCCACTGTTAAAGACCCCTACGCGCAAGCGAATTATTGAAATAAAATTAAACCATATGTTTGTCCCGAAATGACCTAGTTTGTGTCGAGTGGACTTTAAACCCCATTTCTCCCTCTCTCGAAAGACAACAAAAGTTATCATCCAAACTGAATTACAATAATATCAGTATATTGTAAAGTACCCTGTATAAATGTGAGACAACAAATATCGACTGTTCGGACGATTCAGATGCCATGGGCCTATATAACGTTGTCTGGCAACCTATCTTTTATGTAATACACTAGAACATTTTATTGTTCCCAATTTTGTGTTAGGAATTAGTTCTAATCTACTGTACACGATTCTTGTACATATAAAATATAGTGTAGTCACAACGACCTTGTAATGGATGCACAATATAAGTATGCATGTGAATATAAAGTATAGTAATATCTTCCTTGTAATGATTACACAATATCCCAAATAATGTTTATTACTCTTGTATGCAAATTATAGTATAATAACATCATTATTTTTGATTGGTTTTTCTCGGAATTTTCATACTTTTCCCGTCTGTCTGTCTGCACGCTGGTTGATCTACGCGCTAGATTCAGGTTGATATGGGAACTTGCAAATCTGTAAATTAATGTGATTCTATGGTTTCCTCCCACTGCTAAAGACCCCTAGGCGCAAGCGAATTATTGAAATAAAATTAAAACCGTATGTTAGTCCCGAAATGACCTGTTTGTGTTGAGTGGACATTTAAACCCCATCTCTCTCTCTCTCTAATCTGGGTGCACTGTCTTATCTATTTACCTTTTCTGAACATCAATCTTAAAATAATTTAATATTACTTAACATGCATCTTTGTCATTGATTTAGTATGTACCATTGTTTGAGTTACGTCTCAGTATAGTAACTATGTTAATTTATATCACCAATTGTATTATATGTTTAACCCTTGTCGTGTATATGTTCAAATATTTCTAGTCTAATTATTATTAAGATATGAAGTTGGCGATAGCGCCTGGGTATAAATATAAGAGACGAAATACGGACAATTATGTTCATTCGTTAATAAACCCGGTTCTACATCAATTAATTAGTACTTATGTTTCTTATAGGTGAGTTAGTTTGTAATGGTGTCGCCTAATAATTCATTTAGTACATATTGTTAATTTTATGCCTTATATTATGATTTGTAATAGTTTACTATACTTATTCACATAATATGATAATACTTTATATTCGCTTATTGATAAATGTATGTTTCTTTTTGCATAATATACTCAGCCAAATTAAAAACTTGACACTCGGGATTTGTGGGACTAGATTTTTAATATTTGGTTTAAGGCAACTATTTTAGTGTTATGTTGTGCATAGACGACCTTGACATCAACAGAAAGCAAGAATACATCTCGCCGAAAGTCCTTGACATTGATAACGTTCGTGATGTCACAGTACCCCCCAAATAAAATTCACAGACTTGGAGAACAATCGGAATAAAGTGTTTAGTAACGGTTGTGGCCTCCTCTAGCGTCTCGTACTGCCACACAACGTCTTCTCGTGGATCTCAGATAATTAGTAAACACTACCCAAGGAAGACGCCGCCACTGCTCAGCAAGAGCATGTTGAAGGTCCTGCAACGTCAATGGTGGATTCACTTGCTGACGAACACGTCGACCCAGATGTGTTCAATAGGATTAAGGTCGGGGCTAAGCGACGGCCAATCCAGGATTTGGACACCGGCATTTCTTAAAAAATTCTGGGTAGCAATTGCCGTATGGGTCGAGCATTGTCTTGTTGAAACGTTAGTCCAGGCCCATGTCTAAACGGAAGAAGAACAGGTTGCAAAATCTGATCCCTGTACTGGACAGCATTTAAGTTCCCTTGGACAACAACCAGAGGAGAACGTCCATGTGCACAAAAAGAACCCCAAACCATGACGCTGACGCCATCAAATAGGTCAACTTCCCTGACGCATACTTGAGCGTTACGTTCACCTCGTCTGTGGTACACTCGGGCCCTGTCATCGGCAAATCCCGAAGTGAATCGAGATTCGTCACTAAAGACAACCGAATTCCACTGTCTTTGAATAAATCTTATGTGCCTTGTGGCCCACACAAGTCGGTTATGGCGATGAAGAGGTGTCAATTTTGGTCCATTATAGGGCCTCCGAGCTCGAAGACCAGCAGCCTGCAAGCGATTACGAACAGTGTGTGCAGTCACCCTTCCATCAAACATCTCTTTACTTGTGGAGGTTGCAGTGACAAATCTGTTTCTAAGATGACGTAATCGTTTTGCTGGATCTTCCTGGAGTGACGTCACACATGGCGCTGCCGCCCTTGGGCGGTCGGCAATAGTTCCAGTTTGAAGCACTCTCATTCTAATATTAATTATTGTCTGGAGTGAAAAATTAAATGCTCTTGCAACAGTGACCACAGACTGACCAGCGCAGAGCCTACCTATAGCACGTAAACGTTCTACATTTGAAAGGCGCGGCATTTTCTAACAGATGAAAATAACAATTTTAATTTGTTTTTTCCAGTTCAAGTTACGTGTGCGTGTTCAGTTTAAGCAACCCTGACTTACCAGAAAAAAAAACATATATATAAATGTAAAAACTAACCAAGAGCTCTTGGGTGAGGTTAGGAATATTGCTGCTGAAGGTGATATTTCCCCTCGTTCTAATTCATTAATCGCTGTAATTAAATTGGGATCAGTTTGACGAAGAACATCTTTTCGATTTAGACGACGGGGAAATTTCCTTTCAAATACACTACTTTTTATACATGAGTCTCCATTACACTTATTTCTAGATACTGTATCATTTGCTTCTCATTGACATTGCATCTATTTGTTAATGTGTCTATATTTTCTTTTGTTGTTGAAATTTACACGATGAGAAAAGTTTTAAAATACACCATTTTTATACCTGGGTCTCCATAACACGTATGTCCGTGTGGGGGGGTTCTGCACATGCTGTCGCACAACTTGGCGGTCATGTCGCCTTGTGGTAATTCTTGTTCAACCAGTCCGGGGCGATCATCCGTGGTGTTGGTGGCCCGAAAGCGTTGCTTAAGCCCGTGGATGGTCCGAACATTGACTTGAAAGTGATTGCCATTGGCAACGGCTTGGGCAGTGTGGCTGCGTAGAGTCTTCCAAGCGCCTGATTCCTCGGAGCTGTCGTGAGTAGTGGCATGCTGCTGACGTTGTAGTGTGAATATTTCAACCGGACATGGGGGTGCATTTAATTTAATAGAGCTGGTTCCGGTGAACAGCACGTGCAGCATGATTAACATGAAAATCATTGAGAAGACATTACCATCTCCGAAGTCCGGCTGCGTTTTTGAGAACATTTACAAGGTTCAATTCTGTGTTTGGGGAGGAGCCTTATTGCTCAGTTAAAACTGGAGATGTGGTCACACATATACAATAAATACATTTGACAAGTTCTATGCAACGCATCTATTCAATTCAAAGTAACATACCAACATCACGTTTCTTTTGCACTACAGGAAACGAGAATGGAGACGTTCACGTTGTTTATCAGCACCGGAAACCTGATTGCCTAACAGAAAATACAGCATTTTCGGCCAATAAAATCGTTTGTTACACGAAGGCAGGTCACGTGGCCATTATTAACAGTCATAATATATACTGGATTGTCTAACTAGCGACAATTAGTGAGTATGGCGACTGGTTGACGGAATCTATAATTAAGAATTTTGATCGCAATGTTTGTATCACACCCGTTTCTCACCTTGGTATTAGTATATAGACTGAAAGAGAATTGATTTCAGGACAGTTATTTCCCCTTGAAATAAAAATTGCACTCAGACGTGGTCGTAACGGACTTTATGTCGCAGCTATATGCGGCGCCTAAGAAAATTTAGACTCGCTGCTTCAGGTGTTCGGGATAGGGTGAGGAGAAAGAATAACTCAAGATGGTTTTAAAAGTTTATATAAATATCACATATCACATAGCTATAGAATTACAAGTAACATCCCGCGAACGCGGTTATTGCTTATTGATGAATCACCAGTATGACATCACATGAACGACATAATCAGGTGCAAAACAACATGCCCTGAAATAACAAAAATACATTCTATACTAAACTAATTCAAGTCTGTACAATTCAGATCATGTCGCAGTAAACTCAGTGATTGACTTCCATTTTGGATGAAGTATATAAATTATTTCATAAAATCATAATATAGAATCATTCATTCTACACACTTGATTTCACACAACCAAGTCACATACCCAAACATTCATGTACGTTAAAGTTAAATGTAATGTAAGTGTCTTACCAGTTTGTGGAAATGAGCTGTATAAATCAGGAACAATGAACCAGTCATCCAACCAGAAAATGAAGAGTGAGAAAAGATACTTATTCATATATTTTAATAAAATGCGCCACCCAAATAACCAATCAGAATACAAGAAATCATATCACCTGATGAACAACCTCGAAGTGAAATGTTCAACAAAACCTTCCAGAACAAAAGTAACTCCTCAATATTTTAAACTAAGGACACAAAGAACAAATTCCACCAAACATAAAAATCAAATCCTAGTTCCTACAAAACTAAGACCAAAACTTCAAGAGTATAACTACAATAGCAACTTATATACACCACAACCCATAACATCTTTTTTTACTTTTTTAACTATGTAAAATAAAACTCAAAATCCCATTACTTAAATAACAAGATCAAACGGACAAACTGAAAAGTAGCAAATTATACTCCGCTACATAGACATTGGACTTAGTCATATTGCGCAGTGGCGGTACCATAGCTAAAGAGGTGTTGTTATTGCTAGTGAGTAGATTTAACAAGTTTTTTCGAGGGGAGTGCGGTCATTGAGTCTGCCGCGTTAGTTTCTAATTATGTCTGATCATGTGATTGATGTCGATTTTGAAGATGGTGATATTGATGATGATGTTGCTTCTAGAATCGTTAAAATTACACTTGACAAGAAAGTGACGGTTTACAGACCAACGATCTTTAAGATGGTGTCTTTGGCGCTAGATACATTCAGGGCAGTGGAAGCCATAAGTAAAAGAGACAAGTCAGAAGAATGGTATGTCACTTTAAAATCTTCTAAAATGGTTGAAACCCTCATTGATATAGGTAGTGGTACATTTAATGGTATCAGATATTATTTTTGCGATGCAACCAAGTCGGTGGTGAACCTTAGAGTGCATTGGGTGCCCAGATATGTCAGGGAAAGATTCCTAAGGAAGGTATTTGTCAAATTCGGTGAGGTGACTCGTATTTATGAGGAGAGTTCGTCTTACGAGGGAGTACAGATTGGTACAGGGATGCGAGCTGTAACCTTGGTAGTTTCTGATTTTTTGAAAACCCCTATCCCGCATATGATACGGGTCGGTAGGAGTAATTTACGAATGCTTGTTACTGCTCCAGGTAGACTACAGCTCTGCTTAAAATGTAATTGTATTGGCCACGTAAGTGCGAATTGTGTGAATTCTGTTTGGGGTCCACCCAAAAAGACGTTTGCTGAGGCAGTACCCCCCCCCCACGCCCTAGCACTATTCCTGCTGAAAAGCAGATGTCTGTTGTCGTTGAGTCGGAGGTTGATAAGGAGGGTGGTGAGGATGATGTTGAGAAGAGCAGCAAGGACGACGATAAACAGGTAGATATAGATGTGATTAACAGTAATACCTGCGAAGATATGGATGATGACAATACAAGTGATAATAACAAGGGAGAAACGAGTGGGAATGTGAAAGATGAGTATGCGACGGGGGAGAGTGGTCCTAATTTTTCCCCTATCACCCTGTGGAAACCCGGCTGTGGTTTGAAGAATTTTGATTCTCGCAATAAACGTCACATCCAAGATGACGAGGGATTCATAGTGGTTAAGGACAAAAAGAAAAACAAACTTTAATATGTTGGATAATCATATAAATGATGTGATGTTTCATCAAGTTTTTTATTTTACAGGTTGTAGAACCGTCTCTTTAAATTGTTTTGAATGCGTATATAGTTTGATGCTGTTTTCTGTAGTCTGCTGCAATGTGTATATAGAGTGTGGTTTTGTATACACATTGGTCACTGTAGCTTTTACTAACCAATGTTCGTGTGTTTTCTCAGGTAAAAACGTAATCACTGTAAACCTGTACGTTTTTATGTATATAGTACGGATACTGCCTGTTTTGCCAATGAAATATTGTTATATGTATTTTATCGAATTATCTTGTTTTTGTATTGTCACTGTTATTTCCCCATCTGCAATAAAATGTCATCCCCAACATTAAAAATTATCACTATTAATGTAAATGGTTTAGCAGCTTATAAACGTAAAAGACTTGTAATGAACGATATTAATTAGCATAAAGCTGATGTTGTTTTCTTGCAAGAAACACACATTCAGTGTGTAGCAGACGGCAAAATTTTGGAGTCTTTTGGTGATTTTAAGGCTTTTGGGAGTTTCGGGGCAAATAGAGAAAATGGCGTAGCGATACTTTTATCTAATAGAATTAATTTTCACATTATTAAATTCGATTTTGATTTTTCTGGTCGCATGATTTTCCTAGATGTATCGATTAATAATATTTTTTTTAGATTTCTAAATGTGTATGCTCCTGTTGATAGTACCGACAGGCGGGAATTTTTCATGTATATTCATAAATTTTGGGTTACATCACATGTTCTAATTTTAGGGGGTGATTTTAATTGTGTTTTGGACCTTGAGAAGGATAAAATAGGGGGAAATCCTTTTGCTGTATTGAAAGGTCATGTGCAGTTGAGAAATCTTGTCGGGGATCTTAATTTAGCTGATGTCTTCAGGTCGTTAAACCCTACGGGGGTTATTTCGACGTGGCGCGGGGTGGGGGTTTCATCACGAATAGATAGATTTTATATTTCTGAGAGATATTTACAGTTTGTTAATCATCATCAAGTATTGCCTTGTTCAGCTTCTGATCACGATTTTGTGTTAATCAATATTAATTTAAATTCTTCTGTTACTATTGGGCCAGGGTTTTGGAAGCTGAACAATTCAATACTTGATGATGATAATTTTATTCTTGAATTTAGATTGTTTTGGGAGATATATTTTGATTCTGATGAGGTTATTTCTACATCATGGTGGGAACAATGTAAACTAGATATAAAGGATTTTATTATGTCGTTTTGTAGGAATAAAAATAAGAATAATTGTATTTTACGTAGAGATTTAGAAAAACGTTTTCATCAGTTAATTTCCGCTGAATCGTCCAATCCTGGTAAATATATTGATCAAATTAAGGCTGTTAAGAAAGAATTGTTAACTTTTAATTTAATTAAAGATAGGGGTCATATTATTAGAGCCAAGGCCCGATACTTAGATAACAACGAAACGCCGTCAAAATATTTTTTAAATAAAGAAAGTAAACGGGCTAAGGATAAATATATTTCTAAATTAAATGATCCTTCTTGTAATAAAACTTTTACTGATTCTGAGAATCTTACTCGCATAGCCAGTGACTTTTATTCAAATTTATTCACTAAAGAGCCTATTGACCATGATGTAATGAACGATTTTTTACACGATTTACCGACACTTGATGATGAGGAAAGCGAGCTCTGTGATGGGTATATAACTCTGGAAGAAATTAGAACTAGTCTTAATAATTTTAAACATGATCGTAGTCCTGGTCTTGATGGTCTAAGTTGGGAGTTCTTTGCGGAATTTTTCGATATTTTTGGTCCTATTTTATTAGAACTTTATAATTCTTGTTATGATAATTTTTCTCTTTGTGAGTCTCAAAAACTTAGTGTTATCACTTTATTATGTAAAGACAGAAATCATGATTATGATATAAAATGTTGGAGACCAATATCCTTACTTAATGCAGATTTTAAGATTCTTTCAAAAATTATTCAACGAAGATTGAGCTGTGTTATCGGGGAAATCGTACATTTTGATCAAACTTGTTCTGTCCCAGGACGCCAAATCTCTGCTAATCTTCACTTGATACGGAACGTAATTGACTACTGTCAACAAAAACACTTGAAAGTTGCATGTGTTAATCTAGATTCGGCAAAGGCTTTTGACCGAGTAGATCATGATTTCCTTTTCGCGTGTTTAAAACGATATAATTTTGGCGAATCTTTTATTAAGTGGGTGAAACTTTTATATACAGATGTATCCAGCTCAGTCCTCGTTAATGGTTTTATTTCTCAATCTTTTAAAGTAACACGTTCTGTTAGACAGGGTTGTCCGTTATCTCCACTCCTATACGTGTTAGCGTTAGAACCTTTTTTGGTACGCCTTAGGTCTGATCCATTTATTAAAGGTATTTCCCTTCCTGGTAATAACGGCGAGGCTCGTGTCACTGCTTATGCAGATGACGTCACTGGTATTTGCACAACAGCACTGAGTGTCCAACGGGTATTAGATGTATATGAACAGTACGGTCGAGGTTCGGGGGCTCGTTTGAATAAAAGTAAAACGAAGGTTCTAAGTTTTGGTAATTTTGATATTTCGGATCAGGCATATGGTGTATCCTGGGTAGATTCTCAGAAAGTTTTGGGAGTTAAATTTGGAGAATCCATTACTGTCGATGATAATTTTAATAAGATTTTGAATTCTTTTATGTATGTAACTTTTGATTATGGTGATAGAAATATGAGTATTGTTGGTCGTGCTAATATTATAAAAGCAGTCGGCTTATCAAAATTCTGGCATGTTGGAAGTATAATTGATGTTCCGTATATATTAATTCATAAATTAAATTCAATAATGTTCAAATTTATATGGGGCACTAAACGTTTTGAATGTCTTAAACGTCTGGTTTTATACGGTAGTAAGCGGGAGGGGGGGTTGTCAGTTGTGCATATTTTATTAAAATTCCAATCTCTCAGACTGAAACATATACATACTATAATTAATGATTGTAATTCTTTTTTTAAGTATTTTGTTTTTTATTGGTTGGGGTTTACTCTTAAAAAAATTGACTCGTCCTTATTTACAAATAATATGCCACATGGGGATTCTGTACCAAGTTTCTATAAGAATTGTAAGGTAATTTTAGAGAATTTCATTAAGTTGTATCCGGATTTTAATTGGCATGATCATACTTCATCTAAAGATTTTTATTATTTATTGTTGAAACCTATAGTTAAGCAAAGTTTTATAGTTAAGATTATGCCTCAGATTAATTTTCAAACTGTATTTTCTAATGTTCATTGTAATTTTGTTGATCCTCACGTAAGAAGTTTTGCTTGGCGTTTCGCACATGATATTGTTCCTTGCATGTGGACACTTTTTACTCGGAAGCATTCTTTGGAGAAAAAATGTACTTTCTGTAATAATATTGAAACACTGGAACATTTATTTTATACATGTGGAGTTGTCTCCCCAATATGGGTAATCATTCATAATTGGATTGACAGTTTATCTTTAGGCTCTATTTCATTGACTTTTGAATTGATTCGGTTTTTAACTTTTCCTAAAATGAACAAATTTATTTTTGAGGTTATTTTGTATATTGTTAATTTAGCAAAGACCGTTATATGGCGTAATCGTCTGGATTGTAAATTTAAACATAAGATGGTATCTACGGAAACTATTATTTGTGATTTCTTAGAGAAATTAAGATTTAGAATAACTGTTGATAAATTTAGATTTTCCCCTAGTAAATTTCATAAATATTGGCTTGATCCCGGTTTATTTTGTTTGTTGGAAAAAAATGGTAAATTGTCTTTTAGCTTTTAATTTAGACCAATTTTATCACTTCACATTGTGATTATTCTGTTTGGTAGTGTTAAATATAGTTATATCATGTTTGTAAATGTGTTTATTGTTTCATATTTTTTGACGTGATGTATATATGTTTTGAGTTAATTTTGTTTACAGTTAATTTGTGCATGTAATTTGTTTTTCTTTTTCTAATACAAATATTTTAACTTTATTCACTCCCCGTCATCAATTTTTAATTTTTCTTTTGTACATGTTTACACCACTTTTTGTACATAGATGATGGGTTTTTGATATGATGTATAATATTTTTTAGCCAGTGAATAAATACTTTATAAAAAAAAAAAAAAATAAAAAAAAAATAATGCATTTTTACGACTTTCACGTCCATTTATAGAAATAAATGAAAAGTGGAACTTATACAGGAATAATTCATCAATAATTAAGCAAGTTTTGCATGCGCCGCAACCTCGACCTTAAAACTGTTGTTGGTTGAATGGAACCGAAACGAGACCGTAATAGACTACTTTTCGCGAAAAAATGTGCCATAATTGTGACAGCCAATTAAGAAAAACGAGTTACGCCCCTTTTTCGGTTGGCACACGCTTACTATACTATTCAAAAAAAGTAGGGGATATTTGATTTTTAAGTGTTATTAAAGTCACCTAATGAAACTGACGAAGAAACAAATGACAAAATGAAATGAAGTTCACATTCATCGATTTATTCCACATGATCGTTAGACTAAGTAAGGCACAGACTGACCATTATAAGGGTAAAATGATACCCGGGGTCAAACAGCAAAGTTACCACAGCATCACAACAAAGTCAGTAACGGGTAAATCCTCCTCTGTTTGCCAAACAAGCATTGATCCGACGTGGCATACTAATGAGACGTCTAAGCTCATTTTGGTCCAGATTGTCCCATTCCTGTTGCAACACAGCAGCAAGTTCTTGGACATTGGCAGGACGTTGTTGACGTTGACGTTGAGGTAACCTGTGACGATCCTGGCCCTGTGACATCTTGCGTTGTCATCCTGGAAGATGAAACGGCGGCCATGACGTCGTGCGAACGGCACAACATGGACTGCCAAGATGTTGTCCCGGTAGTACTGGCCTGTAACACACCCTGCAACAACATGTAAAGCCGTTCTTCCAGCAACAGTGATGCCTCCCCACACCATAACAGAACCACCCCCAAATCGATCATGTCTGATGACGTTAACGTCTTGGAAGCGCTCGTTTCGACGACGCCACACCCTCCTACGTCTGTCCAAAAAATCAACAGTGAACCTTGACTCATCTGAAAACATCACATTGCTCCAGCGTCGATTATCCCAGTGTTGACGATCCCTACACCAACGACGTCTTGCCTGAATGTGATGATCTCTCAAACAAGGGATCACCCGAGGACGTCGGGCGCGAAGGTGACCCCTATGTAGTCGATTCCGAATCGTCTGGCCACTCACTCTCACACCAGTGTCTGTTTGAAGACGAGTGCTGATATGATTTGCTGTGATGACACGATTTCTCAAGGCCAAGTTACGGATAAATCGATCCTGGGCTTGAGTTGTCGCCCTTGGTCGACCTGAGCGTGGTCTGTCCTGTACAGATTGTGTATCACGGTATCTGGACCATAGCCTGCTTATGACAGACTGAGAAACATTCATCGTCCGCGCCACAACCGCCTGTGTTGTGCCGATCTGTAGCATGCCAAGGGCACGTAACCTTTCATTTTGGGTAAGCCGACGCATATCAAAATTTGTTTTCTGGTCACTAAAACAATTAAACTGATGTTTCCACCCTGGAATTCAATGCCACAATGACTGTAACATTCAAAGTCAGAGTCGTGCAAATCTTGGGTTGGACCCCCATGATGATCCCAAGCATCACCTGCATTCCATGCGGTAGCTATTGGTGCGTTTGGGCGTCACATGTAACTGGAAATGCTTCTTCTGTTAGGTTCTATAGTGACTTTTTTCGTAGTCATTTGCATATTTTAGTATTATGCCCCCAAAATCAAATATCCCCTACTTTTTTTGAATAGTATATATCAAAAGAAACCAAGGTATTTGGGATATAAACGTATAATTTACATTTCATCAAAATCGGATAAAGTTGTGACCCGTAGGTGACCGACAGGATACAAATGGGGTTATTCGTACAAGATGGGGCCATAATCCAGGACGTTATGGTCTGATATGTGCGAATATCAAAAGGAATCCCGAGACCTTTGGGATATAAACATATATTTTAAGTTTCATTAAAATGAGATACAAATTGCAACCTTGGTATTACATACTTCAGGACTATTTGCGTAAATGGGCAGCCATGTTGTCGGACAATTATGGCTTTATGATATGGTGTAACTTGCGATATATTTGTTTTTAAATTGGATAAAAATTGCGACTTCTAATGGGCCAACACATAATAACCTGATTTATCGTGCAATTAGGGATCATGGTCTATGAAGGTATGGTCAGCAATATGCCAACATTGACAAACATCGACTAAGTTCATTGTCAGGTAAACCTATATTTCAAGTTTCGTCAAAATCAGATACAAAATGTGACCTTTCACAAAACAAAACCCGACGACAATATACGCCCACATGAAAATGTTGGCATATAGAAATGCTAATAAACAAAATGTCGAAAGTGCAGTTGAAACATACAGAATTAAGCTGAATAAAACCGCACAGAAACAATATTAGGCCACGTAAATTTTATTGTTTCTCCGGCAACTGACAGCTGAAAATGTAGGTGTGTGTGTGTGGGGGGGGGGGGGCTTCTCTGGATTTGGTTTTACTTCACTGCTGGCTGGAGAATGGTGCAAAATAAAATTTACCTATTGCTGAAAATTGTATGGGCGTTTTTGGTCTTGTAAACAGAACATTACCCCATAGTGCCTCATTTTACGCTGTATGTTGTATGCCCATATTGATTAGCCAAGTATAGGAACAGAACAGTAGGACGTTAAATCCCATTTCATTTAAAAACATAACACTAACGCTACAATATACGTCCACATTCCTGCTTTGATTGATATGGTACTTTGTCAAGAAGGCTAGGCATTTGATTGATATGGTACTTTGTCAAGAAGGCGAGGCGGTTGGTTTGTTTAGCGTTGAGGATCGTGCCTCAACATCAAGATAATCAATTCAGAATTGTGGCTTTCAGACGCTAAAGGCAAAGGCAGTGTGAAGTTGAATCGTTTTTCGTTATTCGTTATTCACCAATAACGAATAACGAGGTGACTTACCTCGTTATTGGCGAATAACGATGCAAGTCATCTCGTTATTCGTTATTCGTTATTCAACTTTATATTCAGGATTCCAATAAGCAGCTAGCCATGACTAGAATGATGGATGACAAGTATCCCCCAGTGGTATAAAACACAGTAAAACGAACTTGAAACCAAAAACAGTACACATTGTTAATTCAAGCAGCGAATAACGAGCTGTTTGGTATTCGTTTTTCACCTCGTTATTAGAGATTCACATATGACGTGTTCATGCATATTTAATTAAAATATTTTAGGATTTCATTCTAAAGAATCATTAGACAACAATAAAATAATGGATTGCAAAGTAATCTCTAGCAGTAGAAATATATTAAATCAAGTATAGTCGGTAAATAAACCAGATTATTATTCAAACGAATAGTAAACTGTTTGTTATTCGTTATTCATCTCGTTATTCGGGATTCACATATAATGTACTATTATATCAAGCCGTGAATAACGAATAACGAACGGTTTGTTATTCGTTTTTCATCTCCTTATTCGGGATTCACATATAAGGTATCTTTAATGAAGATATTTCAGGATTTAATTCTAAAACAACAACAGAATAATGGACTGCAAAGTATCCCCTAGCAGTAGAAAAGATATTAAATGACGTATAGTTGGTAAATAAACCAGATTGTTATTCAAGCGGTGAATAACGAATAACGAACTGTTTGTTATTCATTATTTCGTTATTCATCTCGTTATTCTAGATTGACTTATAAGGTATCTTTAATGAAGATATTTCAAGGATTTAATACTAAACGATCATTAGACAACAACAGAATAATGGACTGTAAAGTATCCCCTAGCAGTAGAAAACATATTAAGTGGTGTATAGTCGGTAAATAAACCAGATTGTTATTCAAGCCGCGAATAACGAATAACGAACTGTTTGTTATTCGCTTTTCATCTCGTTATTCGGGATTCACATATAAGGTATCTTTAATGAAGATATTTCAGGATTTAAATCTAAACGATCATTAGACAACAACAGAATAATGGACTGCAAAGTATCCCCTAGCAGTAGAAAACATATTAAGTATCGTATAGTCGGTAAATAAAGCAGATTGTTATTCAAGCTGTGAATAACGAATAACGAACTGTTTGTTATTCGTGTTTCATCTCGTTATTCGGGATTCACATATAAGGTAACTTTAATGAAGATATTCCAGGATTTAATTCTAAACAATCATTAGACAACAACGGAATACTGGACTGCAAAGTATCCCCTAGCAGTAGAAAACATTAAGTGATGTATAGTGGGTAAATAAACCAGATTGTTATTCAAGACGCGAAAAACGAATAACGAACTGTTTGTTATTCGTTACTCATCTCGTTATTCGGGATTCACATATAATGTACCATTAATGAAGATATTTCAGTATTCAATTCTAAACGATCATTAGCCAACAATAGAATAATGGATTGCAAAGTATCCCCTAGCAGTAGAAAACATATTAAATGGCGTATAGTCCGTAAATAAACCAGTTTGTCATTCAGGTGGTGAATAACGAATAACGAACTGTTTGTTATTCATTTTTCACCTCGTTATTCGAGATTGACATATCATGTGTTCATATATCTTTAATGAAGATATTTCAGGGTTTCATTCTAAACGATCATTAGACAACAATAGAATAGTGGATTGCAAAGTATCCCCTAGCAGTAGAAAACATATTAAATGACGTATAGTCGGTAAATAAAACAGATTGTTATTCAAGCGGTGAATAACGAATAACGAACTGTTTGTTATTCGTTATTCATCTCGTTATTCGGGATTGACTTATAAGGTATCTTTAATGAAGATATTTCAGCATTTAATTCTAAACGATCATTAGACAACAACAGAATAATGGATTGCAAAGTATCTCCTAGCAGTAGAAAACATATTAAATGGCGTATAGTCCGTAAATAAACCAGTTTGTTATTCACGCGGTGAATAACAAACTGTTTGTTATTCGTTTTTCACCTCGTTATTCGGGATTTTGTTATTAAGGTAGCGAATAACGAGCTATTTGTTATTCGTTTTTCACCTCGTTATTCGAGATTCACATATCATGGGTTCATATATCTTTAATGAAGATATTTCAGTGTTTCATTCTAAACGATCATTAGACAACAATGGAATAATGGATTGCAAAGTATCCCCTAGCAGCAGAAAACATATTAAATGATATATAGTTGGTAAATAAAACAGATTGTTATTCAAGCGGTGAATAACGAATAACGAACTGTTTGTTATTCGTTATTCATCTTTTTATTCGGGATTGACTTATAAGGTATCTTTAATGAAGATATTTCAGGATTTAATTCTAAACGATCATTAGACAACAACAGAATAATGGACTGCAAAGTATCCCCTAGCAGTAGAAAACATATTAAATATCGTATAGTCTGTAAATAAAACAGATTGTTATTCAAGCCGTGAATAACGAAAAACGAACTGTTTGTTATTCGTTTTTCATCTCGTTATTCGGGATTCACATATAAGGTATCATTAATGAAGATGTTTCAGGATTTAATTCTAAACAATCATTAGACAACAACAGTATACTGGACTGCAAAGTATCCCCTAGCAGTAGAAAACATATTAAGTGGTGTATAGTCTGTAAATAAACCAGATTGTTATTGAAGTCGCGAATAACGAATAACGAACTGTTTGTTATTCGTTATTCATCTCGTTATTCGGGATTCACATATAATGTACCATTAATGAAGATATTTCGGTATTCAATTCTAATCGATCATTAGCCAACAACAGAATAATGGATTGCAAATTATCCCCTAGCAGTAGAAAACATATTAAATGGCGGATAGTCAGTAAATAAACCAGTTTGTTATTCAGGCGGTGAATAACGAACTGTTTGTTATTCGTTTTTCACCTCGTTATTCGGGATTTTGTTATTAAGGTAGCGAATAACGAGCTATTTGTTATTCGTTTTTCACCTCGTTATTCGAGATTCACATATCATGTGTTCATATATCTTTAATGAAGATATTTCAGTGTTTCATTCTAAACGATCATTAGACAACTATAGAATAATGGATTGCAAAGTATCCCCTAGCAGTAGAAAACATATTAAATGATATATAGTTGGTAAATAAAACAGATTGTTATTCAAGCGGTGAATAACGAATAACGAACTGTTTGTTATTCGTTATTCATCTCGTTATTCGGGATTGACTGATAAGGTATCTTTAATGAAGATATTTCAGGATTTAATTCTAAACGATCATTAGACAACAACAGAATAATGGACTGCAAAGTATCCCCTAGCAGTAGAAAACATATTAAATATCGTATAGTCTGTAAATAAAACAGATTGTTATTCAAGCCGTGAATAAGGAATAACGAACTGTTTGTTATTCGTTTTTCATCTCGTTATTCGGGATTCACATATAAGGTATCTTTAATGAAGATGATTCAGGATTTAATTCTAAACAATCATTAGACAACAACAGAATAATGGACTGCAAAGTATCCCCTAGCAGTAGAAAACATATTAAATGGTGTATAGTCAGTAAATAAACCAGATTGTTATTCAAGCCGCGAATAACGAACTGTTTGTTATTCGTTATTCATCTCGTTATTCGGGATTCACATATAATGTACCATTAATGAAGATATTTCAGTATTCAATTCTAAACGATCATTAGCCAAAAACTGGAATAATGGATTGCAAAGTATCCCCTAGCAGTAGAAACATATTAAATGGCGGATAGTCCGTAAATAAACCAGTTTGTTATTCAGGTGGTGAATAACGAATAACGAACTGTTTGTTATTCGTTTTTCACCTCGTTATTCGAGATTCACATATCATGTGTTCATATATCTTTAATGAAGATATTTCAGGGTTTCATTCTAAACGAACATTAGACATCAATAGAATAGTGGATTGCAAAGCATCCCCTAGCAGTAGAAAACATAAATGGCGTAGAGTCCGTAAATAAACCAGATTGTTATTCAAGCGGTGAATAACGAATAACGAACTGTTTGTTATTCGTTATTCATCTCGTTATTCGGAATTGACTTATAAGGTATCTTTAATGAAGATATTTCAGGATTTAATTCTGAACGACCATTGGAAAACAACAGAATAATGGACTGCAAAGTATCCCCTAGAAGTAGAAACAGATTAAATATCGTACAGTCGGTAAATAAAGCAGATTGTTAATCATGCCGTGAATAACGAATAACGAACTGTTTGTTATTCGTTTTTCATCTCGTTATTCGGGATTCACATATAAGGTATCTTTAATGAAGATATTTCTTGATTTAATTCTAAAACAACAACAGAATAATGGACTGCAAAGTATCCCCTAGCAGTAGAAAACATATTAATTGACGTATAGTTGGTAAATAAACCAGATTGTTATTCAAACGGTGAATAACGAATAACGAACTGTTTGTTATTCGTTATTCATCTAGTAATTCGAGATTGACTTATAAGGTATCTTTAATGAAGATATTTCAGGATTTAATACTAAACGATCATTAGACAACAACAGAATAATGGACTGCAAAGTATCCCCTAGCAGTAGAAAACATATTAAGTGGTGTATAGTCGGTAAATAAACCAGATTGTTATTCAAGCCGCGAATAACGAATAACGAACTGTTTGTTATTCGTTTTTCATCTCGTTATTCGGGATTCACATATAAGGTATCTTTAATGAAGATATTTCAGGATTTAAATCTAAACGATCATTAGACAACAACAGAATAATGGACTGCAAAGTATCCCCTAGCAGTAGAAAACATATTAAGTATCGTATAGTCGGTAAATAAACCAGATTGTTATTCAAGCCGCGAATAACGAATAACGAACTGTTTGTTATTCGTTTTTCATCTCGTTATTTGGGATTCACATATCATGTGTTCATATATCTTTAATGAAGATATTTCAGGGTTTCATTCTAAACGGTCATTAGACAACAATAGAATAGTGGATTGCAAAGTATCCCCTAGCAGTAGAAAACATATTAAATGACGTATAGTTGGTAAATAAACCAGATTGTTATTCAAGCGGTGAATAACGAATAACGAACTGTTTGTTATTCGTTATTCATCTCGTTATTCGAGATTGACTTATAAGGTATCTTTAATGAAGATATTTCAGGATTTAATACTAAGCGATCGTTAGACAACAACAGAATAATGGACTGCAACGTATCCCCTAGCAGTAGAAAACATATTAAATGACGTATAGTTGGTAAATAAACCAGATTGTTATTCAAGCGGTGAATAAGAACTGTTTGTTATTCGTTATTCATCTCGTTATTCGAGATTGACTTATAAGGTATCTTTAATGAAGATATTTCAGGATTTAATACTAAGCGATCGTTAGACAACAACAGAATAATGGACTGCAACGTATCCCCTAGCAGTAGAAAACATATTAAATGACGTATAGTTGGTAAATAAACCAGATTGTTATTCAAGCGGTGAATAAGACCTGTTTGTTATTCGTTTTTCATCTCGTTATTCGGGATTCACATATAAGGTATCTTTAATGAAGATATTTCAGGATTTAATTCTAAACGATCATTAGACAACAACAGCATAATGGACTGCAAAGTATCCCTTAACAGTAGAAAACATATTAAGTATCGTATAGTCGGTAAATAAAGCAGATTGTTATTCAAGCTGTGAATAACGAATAACGAACTGTTTGTTATTCGTGTTTCATCTCGTTATTCGGGATTCACATATAAGGTAATTTTAATGAAGATATTTCAGGATTTAATTCTAAACAATCATTAGACAACAACAGAATACTGGACTGCAAAGTATCCCCTAGCGGTAGAAAACATATTAAGTGATGTATAGTCGGGAAATAAAATAGATTGTTATTCAAGCCGCGAATAACGAACTGTTTGTTATTCGTCATTCATCTCGTTATTCGGGATTCACATATAATGTGCCATTAATGAAGATATTTCAGTATTCAGTTCTAAACGATCATTAGCCAACAATAGAACGATGGATAGCAAAGTATCCCCTAGCAGTAGAAACATATTAAATGGCGCATAGTCCGTAAATAAACCAGTTTGTTATTCAGGTGGTGAATAACGAATAACGAACTGTTTGTTATTCGTTTTTCACCTCGTTATTCGAGATTCACATATCATGTGTTCATATATCTTTAATGAAGATATTTCAGGATTTCATTCTAAACGGTCATTAGACAACAATAGAATAGTGGATTGCAAAGTATCCCCTAGCAGTAGAAAACGCATTAAATGACGTATAGTCGGTAAATAAAACAGATTGTTATTCAAGCGGTGAATAACGAATAACAAACTGTTTGTTATGCGTTATTCATCTCGTTATTTGGGATTGACTTATAAGGTATCTTTAATGAAGATATTTCAGGATTTAATTCTAAACGATCATTAGACAACAACAGAATAATGGACTGCAAAGTATCCCCTAGTAGTAGAAAACATATTAAATATCGAATAGTCGGAAAATAAAGCAGATTGTTATTCAAGCCGTGAATAACGAATAACGAACTGTTTGTTATTCGTTTTTCATCTCGTTATTCGAGATTCACATATAATGTACCATTAATGAAGATATTTTAGTATTTAATTCTAAACGATCATTAGACAACAAAAGAATAATGGATAGCAAAGTATCCCCTAGCAGTAGAAAACATATTAAATGGCGTATAGTCCGTAAATATACCAGTTTGTTATTCAGGTGGTGAATAACGAATAACGAGCTGTTTGTTATCCGTTTTTTACCTCGTTATTCGGGATTTTGTTATTAATGTAGCGAATAACGAGCTATTTGTTATTCGTTTTTCACCTCGTTATTCGAGATTCACATATCATGTGTTCATATATCTTTAATGAAGATATTTCAGGGTTTCATTCTAAACGATCATTAGACAACAATAGAAGAATGGATTGCAAAGTATCCCATAGCAGTAGAAAACATATTAAATGACGTATAGTTGGTAAATAAACCAAATTGTTATTCAAGCGGCGAATAACGAATAACGAACTGTTTGTTATTCGTTATTCATCTCGTTATTCGAGATTGACTTATAAGGTATCTTTAATGAAGATATTTCAGGATTTAATACTAAACGATCATTAGACAGCAACAGAATAATGGACTGCAAAGTATCCCCTAGCAGTAGAAAACATATTAAATGACGTATAGTTTGTAAACAAACCAGATTGTTATTCAAGCGGTGAATAACGAATAACGAACTGTTTGTTATTCGTTATTCATCTCTATTCGAGATTCACATATAAGGTAATTTTAATGAAGATATTTCAGGATTTAATTCTAAACAATCATTAGACAACAACAGAATACTGGACTGCAAAGTATCCCCTAGCAGTAGAAAAAAATTTAAGTGATGTATAGTCGGTAAATAAACCAGATTGTTATTCAAGCCGCGAATAACGAATAACGAACTGTTTGTTATTCGTTATTCATCTCGTTATTCGGGATTCACATATAATGTACCATTAATGAAGATATTTCAGTATTCAATTCTAAACGATCATTAGTCAACAATAGAATAATGGATTGCAAAGTATCCCCTAGCAGTAGAAAAGATATTAAATGGCGTATAGTCCGTAAATAAACCAGTTTGTTATTCAGGTGGTGAATAGCGAATAACGAACTGTTTGTTATTCGTTTTTCACCTCGTTATTCGAGATTCACATTTCAGGGTTTCATTCTAAACGATCATTAGACAACAATAGAATAGTGGATTGCAAAGTATCCCCTAGCAGTAGAAAACATATTAAATGACGTATAGTCGGTAAATAAAACAGATTGTTATTCAAGCGGTGAATAACGAATAACGAACTGTTTGTTATTCGTTATTCATCTCGTTATTCGGGATTGACTTATAAGATATCTTTAATGAAGATATTTCAGGATTTAATTCTAAACGATCATTGGACAACAACATAATAATGGACTGCAAAGTATCCGCTAGCAGTAGAAAACATATTAAATATCGTATAGTCGGTAAATAAAGCAGATTCTTATTCAAGCCATGAATAACGAATAACGAACTGTTTGTTATTCGTTTTTCATCTCGTTATTCGGGATTCACATATAAGGTATCTTTAATGAAGATATTTCAGGACTTAATTCTAAACGATCATTAGACAACAACAGAATAATGGACTGCAAAGTATCCCCTAGCAGTAGAAAACATATTAAGTGGTGCATAGTCGGTAAATAAACCCGATTGTTATTCAAGCCGCGAATAACGAATAACGAACTGTTTGGTATTCGTTATTCATCTCGTTATTCGGAATTCACACATAATGTACCATTAAAGAAGATATTTCAGTATTTAATTCTAAACGATCATTAGCCAACAATAGAATAATGGATTGCAAATTATCCCCTAGCAGTAGAAAACATACAAAGTGATCTTTTAGAATAAAATCCTGAAATGTCTTCATTAAAGGTACCTTATATGTGAATCCCGAATAACGAGATGAATAACGAATAACAAACAGTTCGTTATTCGTTATTCACCGCTTGAATAACAATCTGGTTTGTTTACCAACTATACACCATTTAATATGTTTTCTACTGCTAGGGGATACTTTGCAGTCCATTATTCTGTTGTTGTCTAATGATTGTTTAGAATTAAATCCTGAATCATCTTCATTAAAGATACCTAATTATATGTGAATCCCGAATAACGAGATGAAAAACGAATAACAAACAGTTCGTTATTCGTTATTCACGGCTTGAATAACAATCTGTTTTATTTACAGACTATACGATATTTAATATGTTTTCTACTGCTAGGGGATACTTTGCAGTCCATTATTCTGTTGTTGTCTAATGATCGTTTAGAATTAAATCCTGAAATGTCTTCATTAAAGATACCTTATAAGTCAATCCCGAATAACGAGATGAATAACGAATAACAAACAGTTCGTTATTCGTTATTCACGGCTTGAATAATTATCTGGTTTATTTACCGACTATACTTCATTTAAAATGTTTTCTACTGCTAGGGGATACTTTGCAATCCATTATTCTATTGTTGTATGATGATCGTTTAGAATGGAATCCTGAAATATCTTCATTAAAGATATATGAACACATGATATGTGAATCTCGAATAACGAGGTGAAAAACGAATAACAAATAGCTCGTTATTCGCTACCTTAATAACAAAAAGTACGGTTTTGGATTTAATGTTCGTTTTACTGTGTTTTATACTACTGGCGGATACTTGTCATCCATCATTCTAATCATGGCTAGCTGCATATTGGAATCCCGAATATAAAGTTGAATAACGAATAACGAGGTGACTTGCCTCGTTATTCGCCAATAACGAGGTAAGTCACCTCGTTATTCGTTATTGGTGAATAACGAATAACGAATAACGAAAAACAATTCAACTTCACACTGCCAAAGGGAAATAGTGGACGCCCTCAGGCTATAAGGAATACATTATGCCAAGTACCAAGCTGTTTCATTCAGAATTGTGGCCTGTAAACGACAGACACTAAAATTGGGCGTGGCTTGCCTCTGGGAGTCGGGACATGCAGTTGTCGTTCTGAGGATATAAGGAATACATATCCCAAGTTTAAAGACGACCCATTAAGAATCGTGGCCTGTAGACAACACACATAGACGCGAAGTAAAAATGGACATGGCTCTGCCCCTAGGGGTTAGAAAATCACCAAAAACAATAGGGATCATCCTTAGGGTATAAGGAATAGGTATGCAAAGTTTTAAAAGGATCTGTTAAGAATTGCATCCTGTAGGCGACCACAACACATAAAAACATTGGACGTGGCTCTGTCGCCGGCGTCCAGCATGCACCAAAAATGATAGTGGTCAGCCTTAGGGTATAAGAAATAAGTATAAACAAGTTTTCAAGACGATCGATTAAGAATTCTGGCCTGTGGGTGACACACAGACACACAAAGCGAAATGGGCGTGGCACTGTCCCTGGGGGTCGGGCATGCACCAAAATAATAGGGATCTTCCTTAAGGTACCAAGAACAAGTACGCAAAGTTTCACGGTGATACGTTAAGAAAAGCAGCCTGTAGACAACAGACAAACAAATACATGAAATGGGGGTTGCTGTCCCAGGGGGTCGGGCATGCACCCAAAACAAAAGGGATCATCCTTAGGGTATAAGGAATAAGTATTGTAAGTTTCAATATGATCGATTAAGAATTGTGGCCTGTAGGCAACACACAAAAAGAAAATGGGCGTGGCTCTGCCCCTGTGGTTGGGCATGCACCCCCAAATAGTAGGGATTTTCCTTAGGGTATAAAGACTAAGTATTCAAAGTTTCAAGATGATACGTTAAGAAATGTGGCTTGTAGACGACAAACAAATAAATACGAGGAATGGGCGTGGCTCTGCCCCTGGGGTAGGGCATGCACCAAAAAACAAAATATGGATCATCCTTAGGGTGTAATTGTAAGCATACAAAGTTTTAAGAAAATCCAGTACGAATTCCCCCTGTAGGCGACACACAGGTAAACAAAAAGAAAATGGGCGTGGCTCTGCCCCTGTGGGTTGGGCATGCACCCCAAACTATAGGAATCATCCTTAGGGTGTAAAGAGTAAATATACAAAGCTTGAAGAATATCCAGTAAGAATTGTGCCCTGTAGGCGACACAAGGACACACGAAAAGAAAATGGGCGTGGCTCTGCCCTTGGGGGTGGGGCATGCACCCCAAACGACAGGGACGTTCTTTTGGGTACAAAGAATATGTACGCAAAGTTTCAAGATTATAAGTTAAGAAATGTGGCCTGTAGACGACAAACAAACAAATACAGTGGACTCTGTCACATCCGATCTCTGATAAATCCGAATCTCTGTGACATCCGACATGATTTTAATGTCCCGATTTATTTCCTTATTACTTCAGCCAAAAAATCGCTGGTAAATCCGGACTCTGTATGTTCCGAATTACGAAATCAATCAGCCGTCCCGTCACATAATTTCCATTGAATCGTCACTGTATAATCCGGCCTTAAATCGGTAGGTGTCAAGCAATTACCAATCAATTGTCCGTTAGATTAAAACTTGATGGGTGTGAAGCCACAAAAGATTAACAAGCAATCACCAATCAATTATCGGTAAGATTAAAACTCGCTATCGTGTAGGTCTTGGTTGATTACTTTGATAATTTTATAATCTCTTGTAAGACAGTAATTGTGTCAAATACTCAATAATATCTACGAATTTTCCCACGAATTCGGTCGTACCTAGCACCTGTTAGAAACGCATGCCGATTGAACCCGAATAACATAGCCTAAGTTTGTCCACGTAGAGCTGAAATGAGCGGACGTTACGGTTTATGACCTTGACCCTCATCGTCAATAGATGCGGTTAACTAAATACAGTGTTTATCCGTTTAATGTGAGCGGATGAAATGTATAACAAACGCCCGTAGTATTTTAACCATTGACCGCTGCTTTCGCCGATGGGGGTCAAGGTCATAAAACGGCCGCTGAGAATGTAACGTCCGCTCACTTCAGCTCAATGTTTGTTCACCCTATTGATCTCACCGAACCGTGTGACGACGACCTCGACATAGGACGACAGATTATCAATAAACACGTGATAGCAAACACGAGCGTGCAATCTACTGAAGATGACGAAGAAGATATATTAACGTCAGACTTGACCTATTCAAATGCCTACGCATTATAAGTTAAGAAATGTGGCCTGTAGACGACAAACAAACAAATACATGTACTAGAAATGGGCGTGGCTCTGCCCCTGGGGTTGTGCATGCACCCAAAACAATAGGGATCTTCCTTAGTGTATACAAAGTTTGAGGAAAATCCATGACGAATTGCGCCCTGTAGGCGACCCACAGACACATACACACACCCAGGGCAATTATTATAACTTCAGAAAATTTCTATATTTATTTATTTGTACTGATAAAAGGGAAAATTTCTGAATTTGGCGATCTGTATAATATATAATGCACAGATGTGACAATTCAGAAAATTTCTGAATTTGGCAATCTGTATAATATACGAAGCTGACAATTCAGAAAATTTCTGAATTTGTCGACCTGTAGGCTATTATATACGTTATATACGAAGCTCACGATTCAGAAAATTTCTGAATTTGGCGATCTGTATATGTATACGAAGCTCACAATTCAGAAAGTTTCTGAATTTGGCGACCTGTATTAATAGTATTATATACGAAGCTCACAATTCAGAAATTTTCTGAATTTGTCGATCTGTATAATATACGAAGCTCACAATTCAGAAAATTTCTGAATTTGGTGATCTGTATTATATACGAAGCTCACAATTCAGAAATTTTCTGAATTTGTCGATCTGTATAATATACAAAGCTCACAATTCAGAAAATTCCTGAATTTGGTGACCTGTATTAATAGTATTATATACGAAGCTGACAATTCAGAAAATTTCTGAATTTGGTGATCGGTATAATATATAATTCAAAGATGTGACAATTCAGAATTTGGCAATTAGTATAATAATATTACCTACTACCTTCTATTGTTAAACGGTCAGGTGTCAGTCCCTATATGAACGTATACAATGTAAAGAAACATCTTAGTGAGAAAACAAGACATTGCTTAGCTCGCTAGAATAAGTATGTGTGACATAACATGTTATTAGAAATACGTCCCATTTCTGTAATGTCAGCTTAGTATGTTATACTGATCGCCCAAATTTTCAGCTTCGTATATTATTATACAGATCGCCAAATTAACTAAATTTCATTTCGTCTTATATGGCCAAGTTACTTAAATTTGTACGTTACCCTATATTTTGATTTCGATGGCTTCGGCTAATCTGCTTAGCAGCAGCTCAGAAGGAGGGGATGTATTTCTAACAGCATGTTATGCCACACATACTTATTCTAGCGAGCTAAGCAATGTCTTGTTTTCTCACCATAGATGTTTCTTTACATTGTACATACGGGACTGACACCCGACCGTTTAACAATAGAAAGTAGTAGGTAATATTATTATACTAATCGGCAAATTCAGAAAATTTCTGAATTGTCACATCTGTGCATTATATATTATACCGATCGCCAAATTCGGAAAATTTCTGAATTGTCAGCTTTGTATATTATACAGATCAACAAATTCAGAAATTTTCTGAATTGTGAGCTTCGTATATTATACAGATTGCCAAATTCAGAAATTTTCTGAATTGTCAGCTTCGTATATTATAGGCCCTACCGATCGCTAAATTCAGAAATTTTCTGAATTGTCCGCTTCGTATAAAATACTATTAATACAGGTCGCCGAATTCATAAATTTTCTGAATTGTCAGCTTCGTATATTATACAGATCGACAAATTCAGAAATTTTCCTTTTTATCTGTACAAATAATTAAATATAGAAATTTTCTGAATATATCAATTCCCACACACCCAGACAGGGGCGACGGCATAATACATACACATTATGAAAAAAACGATCTTAATAAGAAATTCTCGATATCTGTTCATATACAGCTAGAAAAGTGTGTTTATTGTTTGCTACAAATAGGGCAAATATTTTCTTGCACATTTGTTTGTATATACCTTGAAAAAAGAACAAATTTGAAATGGCACTAACATGTATTAAATGGTAGGGGTGGGGGTATTTAACGTCAAAATACGGACTATAACACAAAATACAAGATATTTTCCACATTTTAAAATATTTTCTGACAAATTCATATTTACGTACCTTGTTAAAGTAGATATAATTTGGATTGTCTGTACTCTATTAAGTAATACGAAATTACAGCTTCACCGGAAAGTATTTGCCTATGACTCTTTGAATATACGAGTATTAACTATTTACTGGCAGATTCGTTTGTCCAAAGAAAAATGCGGCTTTCATCAGACAAACCTAAAATTCTGAAAATAGAGTACTGTCAATTTATTTTATTTAATACTAGATCAGGTTAGGTTAACCAATTATACATAATTATATAGAGAGATACATAGCGCGCACGCGAATTCTGTCATCGAGCGATTTTTGTTATTGTATAGTTTCCTCGATTCTCCCTTGTTGTATGGTTACTTATTGTATGCCAGGTTAACTTCCGCTCATGTCGTCATAATGTTTCGGTTCGATGAATTTTGAGAAATGTTTTTGGAGAAATTGTATTGAAGAAATGTTTTTAGAGAAGTGTTTTGCAAGATTTGCACTTGGGGATTTGTATTTAAATATTTGTTGTTCGATATTTGTTTTTCGTTGTATGTCTATGATGAAATGTAAATGTAGCTTATGTTTTCACTTACTAAAATGAATTTTATCTAATATTAATTTCTTTTACAAATCTGATATGGCAAATATCTGATTTGTAAAATAAATATTGATTTTAAGATACGAATGTTAAATTTGGCGTACAAATGAAGAAATAAGAATTACTGACTATGAATTAAGACCTAAGAATTAAGAACACTGGATTAAGAGCTGTTTGGTCTTCCATGCGTGTGCCAAGGCTCGAGACAACATCAATGATGTATAATGTCGAAAATGAATTATAGGCCAGTTGCATCCTCCATAAATTGTGTTAACAATGTAGGCATCATGATCAAAATAGTAATCAAAATAGTTGCCAACACAGTGTGACAATTGTTCTAAACTGAATAATATTCCGTTGACTGACAAACTATGTTTACCTTTTTTCAGCTATAATGCACAATGATACTACATTATGTACAGCCGCTGATTGTATTTTGGTTGAACAAGGTATGCTAGATCTGCATGTTTGTTTACAATAATATGTTAAAGAAACAGTATGTAAGATTTAGATAAAGAGCTAGCTGGTCTCGCTATATAAGTTTAAACATGGATAATGAGAAATGAATATTTCAGTACCAAATTACATTATTCGTGGCGAAGTTATTGTTAACAACACTTTCAATTGACATGTTAAATAGGCTTTTGACATAACTTAAAATAACTGTAGCCTGTCAAACTTTCTCTCGATGTCAGTTTATTCGACCGTTCTTGTAGGTTGACGTCTTTGAGACGTTGTTTGAAAGACACCATGAAAAGATGAACATTCCCAATACTTTCGTTTTGGATGGTGAAGGCGAATTCAAGAGAAAATATTATTAAGCTGACATTAGTTACCTAAGTTGTGCCACCAACTTCGTCTAGTACTGTAACAACACTTTCGATTGACATGTTAAATATACCTCTTAAGTAGGTTTGTTTAGGATACCTTGGTATTGCCGTGTTATTCAGATTGCACCAAAATTTATTTGATCATTTACGTTTTATACACTACGTGGCAGTCAGCGTTAATTCATTACTGACACATTTGGAAAATACCGTTAGTGTCACATTAGCGTTGTACGTAGAAGGTCCCTTGTCCGTTCGTTTCATGTCTAAAAGGAACGAGGGAATCTCGTCTAGACATTCTCATAGTCCAATACCATTGTGTTTGAATATTAAATTTTACGTACCTTACTGATATAATAAAATTGAAACCTAAGCCCCAAGTATATAAACTTCAGTTTATCAAATGTGTATCCCCCCCCCATTTATACAGAAATATATATACACTCATAAATTGCTGATAGATTGTTAGCCTAATCAAACCATATTCCTGAAGCGATGGCTCGAGAAATCTCTCTCTGGCCATTGCTGGAATAGCGTCTGTGTCTTGAACTTATGCGGGAATGTGTCTATTCTTTCCGTTCAATGAAAGCTATCACTTAAGTACAGCAACATGACAGTCCTTCGTTTAATCTGGGTCTTCCCTAAAACTTTGGACAGTGATTTAAGGTATTAAAAACTGTGAAAGTATGTTCGTTTTTAAACAGTATTGTTTACATTTCGTTGGACTTGATAACCTCGTTTGTCACGCAGTTAGTTTCACTGCAGTATTCTGCTATGCATGGGTTAATTAGGCATAATATGATCGCGAGCCATGACGTAACGTTATGTAAACATATTTGGTCCATTCTGCTATGCATGGGTTAATTAGGCATAATATAATCGTGAGCCATGACGTAACGTTATGTAAACATATTTGGTCCAATATTGGCACTCGTTTTAAATGTAAAGCTTTTGTAGGGCAGCTAGTGATTGGTTGGTAGACGGACTACTGACCAATCAAAATTTAAAACAACAATATCCACTCATGATAGCAGTGTGTAGTGGGATTGCCTCTGATCAAACGAAACGCTGCGCGGAGTATGAATCAAACTCACCTACGGTCAATTTAGGGACCTGTTAGGTCTCGACGTGGTAACCAGCGAATGGTAATTTTCTATGGTAGGGTGCCCCACGTGCCTACTGAAAAGTTGTTCTTGCCACGTTGATTGTGCACGATTTAGTTGAATGACTAACTGCTGATTTCTGGCAGTCTCGCACACTTGTTGAGGCTATAAATAGCAACAGCGTGCGGGAATGTTCAAAGCACTATAAACTACTACAGTCGTAAAAAAATCTATTGTTGACGATTCTGATTAGCAATAATATTTAACTTTTCGGTTATTACGGCATCTTTAGAAATTGCGCATGTTTTATTTTTTTAAATTGCCTTATAATTAACTGTAGCATTAGAAGCTGCATATTTTGGTTTAGTACAAATAATATCTCTGACTCACATCCGTAAAGCTAGAATATGATACTAGCAGTAGTTTCATTGTACTTTTACAAGCTTCTTAAACATATTGTTGAGGTGTCTAATGTGTGTGTTTCTAAATTCAATTTCTTGTTCCATATTTCGTAAAAAAGTAGTCTTGATTATCCCGACCTGTCAATTAGACGTAGAATGATCGGTAGACTGGTTAAGCGAGACTAATTTCAAAACAAGGGCACGTAACCTATCTTTTACTCAACAGTGTCTGGATGTTATGGACGCCACTCCAAACCATTTTCAGTATTATTTGTGTATGGTTAACTGGTCATAGCTTATTAAGTACAACATGGTCGTTTATTTAGTGACTATAAATGTCTGAAACAGATTTAAGGCCTGGTAAATATATTAGTATTGTGGTGTAATTGTCGAGATATTTGGAGATATTCATTTGGAGTGGAGCACCCTATCTATGGTTACGATTGTGTGACGACTTGAGGACAGTTGACATTGGCAAGCATAATATTAAGGATATAAGCATTATCAGGCTGGTCAAATTTATAAAGATTACTTAAAAGTTACGGCCATGTAACTTACGCCCATCTTATCACATTCCAAGCAGATTAATTATCCCAGTGAAAGCTATTTATAGCAATAACAGATATTTATTACAAGTAGCGCAATAAGATGAAATGTATTCTAAAAATCGTTTTAACTTATACAGTCTTACACGAACTACTGCTTTGTGCGGTTTACATTAGTTTCTATAGATTTCATATCGTTATATTTTTTCTATTTCAGAATGGTGCTATGATCATACATGTGTACGTGGTACTTGTGACACAGCAACAAACACGTGCAAAAGTAAATATACCAGTTCTTAATATGTTACAGATAGGTGACAACAAGATATACTATTCAAAAAAAGTAGGGGATATTTGATTTTTAAGTGTTATTAAAGTCACCTAATGAAACTGGCGAAGAAACAAATGACAAAATGAAATGAAGTTCACATTCATCGATTTATTCCAAATGATCGTTAGACTAAGTAAGGCACAGATTGACATTTATAAGGGTAAAATGATACCCGGGGTCAAACAGCAAAGTTACCACAGCATCACAACAAAATCAGTAACGGATAAATCCTCCTCTATTTGCCAAACAAGCATTGATCCGACGTGGCATACTCCTAATGAGACGTCTAAGGTCATGTTGGTCCAGATTGTCCCATTCCTGTTCCAACGCAGCAGCAAGTTCTTGGACATTGGCAGGACGTTGTTGACGTTGACGTAACCTCTGTCCAAGCATGTCCCAGACATGCTCGATGGGGGAGAGGTCGGGACTCAGTGCTGGCCAAGGTAATGTGGTGATGTTCTGTTGTTGGAGGTAACCTGTAATGATCCTGGCCCTGTGACATCTTGCGTTGTCATCCTGGAAGATGAAACGGCGGCCATGACGTCGTGCAAACGGCACAACATGGACTGCCAAGATGTTGTCTCGGTAGTACTGGCCTGTAACACGCCCTGCAACAACATGTAAAGCCGTTCTTCCAGCAACAGTGATGCCTCCCAACACCATAACAGAACCACCCCCAAATCGATCATGTCTGATGACGTTAACGTCTTGGAAGCGCTCGTTTCGACGACGCCACACCCTCCTACGTCTGTCCAAAAAATCAACAGTGAACCTTGACTCATCTGAAGACATCACATTGCTCCAGCGTCGATTATCCCAGTGTTGACGATCCTTACACCAACGACGTCTTGCCTGAATGTGATGATCTCTCAAACAAGGGATCACCCGAGGACGTCCGAATCGTCTGGCCACTCAATCTCACACCAGTGTCTGATCTGATTTGCTGTGATGACACGATTTCTCAAGGCCAAGGTACGGATAAATCGATCCTGGGCTTGAGTTATCGCCCATGGTTGACCTGAGCGTGGTCTGTCCTGTACAGATTGTGTATCACGGTATCTGGACCATAGCCTGCTTATGACAGACTGAGCAACATTCATCGTCCGCGCCACAACCGCCTGTGTTGTGCCGATCTGTAGCATGCCAAGGGCACGTAACCTTTCATTTTGGGTAAGCCGACGCATATCAAAATTTGTTTTCTGGTCACTAAAACAATTAAACTGATGTTTCCACCCTGGAATTCAATGCCACAATGACTGTAACATTCAAAGTCAGAGTCGTGCAAATCTTGGGTTGGACCCCCATGATGATCCCAAGCATCACCTGCATTCCATGCGGTAGCTATTGGTGCGTTTGGGCGTCACATGTAACTGGAAATGTTTCTTCTGTTAGGTTCTATAGTGACTTTTTTCGTAGTCATTTGCATATTTTAGTATTATGCCCCAAAATCAAATATCCCCTACTTTTTTTGAATAGTATATGTACCAAATGAATACAGAAGCTCAAATATTTTCACTTATTGAAATTCGATATAAGAGTAGACTGTAGTGCTGTCTTGGCAAAATTTCCCTCATAGAACGTAATGAAAGTTTGTCCGGGCAGCGACGCTACGGCCTGCTCTTATATCGTTTGCGTATGGCGTATGCCCGTCTTCATTAGCCCAGTCGGAGCATAACAGTAGGACGTTAAATCCCATTTTATTTCATTTAGATAACGTCATGCTAACCTCACTGCTAGGCCATACCATATCGCTATTTAGACATTTTGGGATTCCGACAGGGGACATCAGCCTCACTGTTGGCGTGTTCCTCTCTCTAAGACAATTAAGCATAGGTACATTGTACCCCATCTGTCTAATCTCACATGAGTTAGTCTTGCCGGTAGCACTGTTGTTGAGATCATTTGACCCTATTTGATACGACCGTCTAATATATTTGATATCAACATGTTGCTTTGTTGATATAAAATAATGATTAATATTTACAGTTCCGTGTAAAACTAACGCTGACTGCCATGGTGATAAATGTATCGGGGGTATCTGCTCGGGTAAGTATACAATATTGTAATTCAAACCAACAATCCACTGCTCTGATTAAACGTCATGTGCGTTGGATGTAGTTGCGACGACGTACCAAAAAAGAAGAAAACTATTTAATTAGCACGGCGTTTTCTCTTCCTGTCTTGGTTCCAAACCATGACAGCGAGAGAGAAAATAGGCTTCACGTCGAATAACGCCATTTGGGGACTAGAAAAATGGATCAGTATTATTTTGATAATTTACTTTCAGAAAACTGTTTGGACAGTTGACACTACTTCTTATCACTTACAAGCGGTAAACCGAAACCATGCCACTTGAAACACCTTATTATCTAAATATGACAGAAATTAAATGAAACGGGGTTTAACGTCCAACTGTTTTGCTCCGAACTGGGCTAATGAAGACGGGCATATGCCATACCGTGTGCTATGAGAGAAAATGTGTCTTGCATTACGGCCTACTCTTATATCGAATTCGATCTCAATAAACACGTGATAGCAAACACGAGCGTGCAATCTACTGAAGATGACGAAGAAGATATATTAACGTCAGACTTGACCTATTCAAATGCCTACGCATTATAAGTTAAGAAATGTGGCCTGTAGACGACAAACAAACAAATACATGTACTAGAAATGGGCGTGGCTCTGCCCCTGGGGTTGTGCATGCACCCAAAACAATAGGGATCTTCCTTAGTGTATACAAAGTTTGAGGAAAATCCATGACGAATTGCGCCCTGTAGGCGACCCACAGACACACACACACATACACACACCCAGGGCAATTATAACTTCAGAAAATTTCTATATTTATTTATTTGTAATGATAAAAGGGAAAATTTCTGAATTTGGCGATCTGTATAATATATAATGCACAGATGTGACAATTCAGAAAATTTCTGAATTTGGCAATCTGTATAATATACGAAGCTGACAATTCAGAAAATTTCTGAATTTGTCGACCTGTAGGCTATTATATACGTTATATACGAAGCTCACGATTCAGAAAATTTCTGAATTTGGCGATCTGTATATGTATACGAAGCTCACAATTCAGAAAGTTTCTGAATTTGGCGACCTGTATTAATAGTATTATATACGAAGCTCACAATTCAGAAATTTTCTGAATTTGTCGATCTGTATAATATACGAAGCTCACAATTCAGAAAATTTCTGAATTTGGTGATCTGTATTATATACGAAGCTCACAATTCAGAAATTTTCTGAATTTGTCGATCTGTATAATATACAAAGCTCACAATTCAGAAAATTCCTGAATTTGGTGACCTGTATTAATAGTATTATATACGAAGCTGACAATTCAGAAAATTTCTGAATTTGGTGATCGGTATAATATATAATTCAAAGATGTGACAATTCAGAATTTGGCAATTATATATACACTCATAAATTGCTGATAGATTGTTAGCCTAATCAAACCATATTCCTGAAGCGATGGCTCGAGAAATCTCTCTCTGGCCATTGCTGGAATAGCGTCTGTGTCTTGAACTTATGCGGGAATGTGTCTATTCTTTCCGTTCAATGAAAGCTATCACTTAAGTACAGCAACATGACAGTCCTTCGTTTAATCTGGGTCTTCCCTAAAACTTTGGACAGTGATTTAAGGTATTAAAAACTGTGAAAGTATGTTCGTTTTTAAACAGTATTGTTTACATTTCGTTGGACTTGATAACCTCGTTTGTCACGCAGTTAGTTTCACTGCAGTATTCTGCTATGCATGGGTTAATTAGGCATAATATGATCGCGAGCCATGACGTAACGTTATGTAAACATATTTGGTCCATTCTGCTATGCATGGGTTAATTAGGCATAATATAATCGTGAGCCATGACGTAACGTTATGTAAACATATTTGGTCCAATATTGGCACTCGTTTTAAATGTAAAGCTTTTGTAGGGCAGCTAGTGATTGGTTGGTAGACGGACTACTGACCAATCAAAATTTAAAACAACAATATCCACTCATGATAGCAGTGTGTAGTGGGATTGCCTCTGATCAAACGAAACGCTGCGCGGAGTATGAATCAAACTCACCTACGGTCAATTTAGGGACCTGTTAGGTCTCGACGTGGTAACCAGCGAATGGTAATTTTCTATGGTAGGGTGCCCCACGTGCCTACTGAAAAGTTGTTCTTGCCACGTTGATTGTGCACGATTTAGTTGAATGACTAACTGCTGATTTCTGGCAGTCTCGCACACTTGTTGAGGCTATAAATAGCAACAGCGTGCGGGAATGTTCAAAGCACTATAAACTACTACAGTCGTAAAAAAATCTATTGTTGACGATTCTGATTAGCAATAATATTTAACTTTTCGGTTATTACGGCATCTTTAGAAATTGCGCATGTTTTATTTTTTTAAATTGCCTTATAATTAACTGTAGCATTAGAAGCTGCATATTTTGGTTTAGTACAAATAATATCTCTGACTCACATCCGTAAAGCTAGAATATGATACTAGCAGTAGTTTCATTGTACTTTTACAAGCTTCTTAAACATATTGTTGAGGTGTCTAATGTGTGTGTTTCTAAATTCAATTTCTTGTTCCATATTTCGTAAAAAAGTAGTCTTGATTATCCCGACCTGTCAATTAGACGTAGAATGATCGGTAGACTGGTTAAGCGAGACTAATTTCAAAACAAGGGCACGTAACCTATCTTTTACTCAACAGTGTCTGGATGTTATGGACGCCACTCCAAACCATTTTCAGTATTATTTGTGTATGGTTAACTGGTCATAGCTTATTAAGTACAACATGGTCGTTTATTTAGTGACTATAAATGTCTGAAACAGATTTAAGGCCTGGTAAATATATTAGTATTGTGGTGTAATTGTCGAGATATTTGGAGATATTCATTTGGAGTGGAGCACCCTATCTATGGTTACGATTGTGTGACGACTTGAGGACAGTTGACATTGGCAAGCATAATATTAAGGATATAAGCATTATCAGGCTGGTCAAATTTATAAAGATTACTTAAAAGTTACGGCCATGTAACTTACGCCCATCTTATCACATTCCAAGCAGATTAATTATCCCAGTGAAAGCTATTTATAGCAATAACAGATATTTATTACAAGTAGCGCAATAAGATGAAATGTATTCTAAAAATCGTTTTAACTTATACAGTCTTACACGAACTACTGCTTTGTGCGGTTTACATTAGTTTCTATAGATTTCATATCGTTATATTTTTTCTATTTCAGAATGGTGCTATGATCATACATGTGTACGTGGTACTTGTGACACAGCAACAAACACGTGCAAAAGTAAATATACCAGTTCTTAATATGTTACAGATAGGTGACAACAAGATATACTATTCAAAAAAAGTAGGGGATATTTGATTTTTAAGTGTTATTAAAGTCACCTAATGAAACTGGCGAAGAAACAAATGACAAAATGAAATGAAGTTCACATTCATCGATTTATTCCAAATGATCGTTAGACTAAGTAAGGCACAGATTGACATTTATAAGGGTAAAATGATACCCGGGGTCAAACAGCAAAGTTACCACAGCATCACAACAAAATCAGTAACGGATAAATCCTCCTCTATTTGCCAAACAAGCATTGATCCGACGTGGCATACTCCTAATGAGACGTCTAAGGTCATGTTGGTCCAGATTGTCCCATTCCTGTTCCAACGCAGCAGCAAGTTCTTGGACATTGGCAGGACGTTGTTGACGTTGACGTAACCTCTGTCCAAGCATGTCCCAGACATGCTCGATGGGGGAGAGGTCGGGACTCAGTGCTGGCCAAGGTAATGTGGTGATGTTCTGTTGTTGGAGGTAACCTGTAATGATCCTGGCCCTGTGACATCTTGCGTTGTCATCCTGGAAGATGAAACGGCGGCCATGACGTCGTGCAAACGGCACAACATGGACTGCCAAGATGTTGTCTCGGTAGTACTGGCCTGTAACACGCCCTGCAACAACATGTAAAGCCGTTCTTCCAGCAACAGTGATGCCTCCCAACACCATAACAGAACCACCCCCAAATCGATCATGTCTGATGACGTTAACGTCTTGGAAGCGCTCGTTTCGACGACGCCACACCCTCCTACGTCTGTCCAAAAAATCAACAGTGAACCTTGACTCATCTGAAGACATCACATTGCTCCAGCGTCGATTATCCCAGTGTTGACGATCCTTACACCAACGACGTCTTGCCTGAATGTGATGATCTCTCAAACAAGGGATCACCCGAGGACGTCCGAATCGTCTGGCCACTCAATCTCACACCAGTGTCTGATCTGATTTGCTGTGATGACACGATTTCTCAAGGCCAAGGTACGGATAAATCGATCCTGGGCTTGAGTTATCGCCCATGGTTGACCTGAGCGTGGTCTGTCCTGTACAGATTGTGTATCACGGTATCTGGACCATAGCCTGCTTATGACAGACTGAGCAACATTCATCGTCCGCGCCACAACCGCCTGTGTTGTGCCGATCTGTAGCATGCCAAGGGCACGTAACCTTTCATTTTGGGTAAGCCGACGCATATCAAAATTTGTTTTCTGGTCACTAAAACAATTAAACTGATGTTTCCACCCTGGAATTCAATGCCACAATGACTGTAACATTCAAAGTCAGAGTCGTGCAAATCTTGGGTTGGACCCCCATGATGATCCCAAGCATCACCTGCATTCCATGCGGTAGCTATTGGTGCGTTTGGGCGTCACATGTAACTGGAAATGTTTCTTCTGTTAGGTTCTATAGTGACTTTTTTCGTAGTCATTTGCATATTTTAGTATTATGCCCCAAAATCAAATATCCCCTACTTTTTTTGAATAGTATATGTACCAAATGAATACAGAAGCTCAAATATTTTCACTTATTGAAATTCGATATAAGAGTAGACTGTAGTGCTGTCTTGGCAAAATTTCCCTCATAGAACGTAATGAAAGTTTGTCCGGGCAGCGACGCTACGGCCTGCTCTTATATCGTTTGCGTATGGCGTATGCCCGTCTTCATTAGCCCAGTCGGAGCATAACAGTAGGACGTTAAATCCCATTTTATTTCATTTAGATAACGTCATGCTAACCTCACTGCTAGGCCATACCATATCGCTATTTAGACATTTTGGGATTCCGACAGGGGACATCAGCCTCACTGTTGGCGTGTTCCTCTCTCTAAGACAATTAAGCATAGGTACATTGTACCCCATCTGTCTAATCTCACATGAGTTAGTCTTGCCGGTAGCACTGTTGTTGAGATCATTTGACCCTATTTGATACGACCGTCTAATATATTTGATATCAACATGTTGCTTTGTTGATATAAAATAATGATTAATATTTACAGTTCCGTGTAAAACTAACGCTGACTGCCATGGTGATAAATGTATCGGGGGTATCTGCTCGGGTAAGTATACAATATTGTAATTCAAACCAACAATCCACTGCTCTGATTAAACGTCATGTGCGTTGGATGTAGTTGCGACGACGTACCAAAAAAGAAGAAAACTATTTAATTAGCACGGCGTTTTCTCTTCCTGTCTTGGTTCCAAACCATGACAGCGAGAGAGAAAATAGGCTTCACGTCGAATAACGCCATTTGGGGACTAGAAAAATGGATCAGTATTATTTTGATAATTTACTTTCAGAAAACTGTTTGGACAGTTGACACTACTTCTTATCACTTACAAGCGGTAAACCGAAACCATGCCACTTGAAACACCTTATTATCTAAATATGACAGAAATTAAATGAAACGGGGTTTAACGTCCAACTGTTTTGCTCCGAACTGGGCTAATGAAGACGGGCATATGCCATACCGTGTGCTATGAGAGAAAATGTGTCTTGCATTACGGCCTACTCTTATATCGAATTCGATCTCAATAAACACGTGATAGCAAACACGAGCGTGCAATCTACTGAAGATGACGAAGAAGATATATTAACGTCAGACTTGACCTATTCAAATGCCTACGCATTATAAGTTAAGAAATGTGGCCTGTAGACGACAAACAAACAAATACATGTACTAGAAATGGGCGTGGCTCTGCCCCTGGGGTTGTGCATGCACCCAAAACAATAGGGATCTTCCTTAGTGTATACAAAGTTTGAGGAAAATCCATGACGAATTGCGCCCTGTAGGCGACCCACAGACACACACACACATACACACACCCAGGGCAATTATAACTTCAGAAAATTTCTATATTTATTTATTTGTAATGATAAAAGGGAAAATTTCTGAATTTGGCGATCTGTATAATATATAATGCACAGATGTGACAATTCAGAAAATTTCTGAATTTGGCAATCTGTATAATATACGAAGCTGACAATTCAGAAAATTTCTGAATTTGTCGACCTGTAGGCTATTATATACGTTATATACGAAGCTCACGATTCAGAAAATTTCTGAATTTGGCGATCTGTATATGTATACGAAGCTCACAATTCAGAAAGTTTCTGAATTTGGCGACCTGTATTAATAGTATTATATACGAAGCTCACAATTCAGAAATTTTCTGAATTTGTCGATCTGTATAATATACGAAGCTCACAATTCAGAAAATTTCTGAATTTGGTGATCTGTATTATATACGAAGCTCACAATTCAGAAATTTTCTGAATTTGTCGATCTGTATAATATACAAAGCTCACAATTCAGAAAATTCCTGAATTTGGTGACCTGTATTAATAGTATTATATACGAAGCTGACAATTCAGAAAATTTCTGAATTTGGTGATCGGTATAATATATAATTCAAAGATGTGACAATTCAGAATTTGGCAATTATATATACACTCATAAATTGCTGATAGATTGTTAGCCTAATCAAACCATATTCCTGAAGCGATGGCTCGAGAAATCTCTCTCTGGCCATTGCTGGAATAGCGTCTGTGTCTTGAACTTATGCGGGAATGTGTCTATTCTTTCCGTTCAATGAAAGCTATCACTTAAGTACAGCAACATGACAGTCCTTCGTTTAATCTGGGTCTTCCCTAAAACTTTGGACAGTGATTTAAGGTATTAAAAACTGTGAAAGTATGTTCGTTTTTAAACAGTATTGTTTACATTTCGTTGGACTTGATAACCTCGTTTGTCACGCAGTTAGTTTCACTGCAGTATTCTGCTATGCATGGGTTAATTAGGCATAATATGATCGCGAGCCATGACGTAACGTTATGTAAACATATTTGGTCCATTCTGCTATGCATGGGTTAATTAGGCATAATATAATCGTGAGCCATGACGTAACGTTATGTAAACATATTTGGTCCAATATTGGCACTCGTTTTAAATGTAAAGCTTTTGTAGGGCAGCTAGTGATTGGTTGGTAGACGGACTACTGACCAATCAAAATTTAAAACAACAATATCCACTCATGATAGCAGTGTGTAGTGGGATTGCCTCTGATCAAACGAAACGCTGCGCGGAGTATGAATCAAACTCACCTACGGTCAATTTAGGGACCTGTTAGGTCTCGACGTGGTAACCAGCGAATGGTAATTTTCTATGGTAGGGTGCCCCACGTGCCTACTGAAAAGTTGTTCTTGCCACGTTGATTGTGCACGATTTAGTTGAATGACTAACTGCTGATTTCTGGCAGTCTCGCACACTTGTTGAGGCTATAAATAGCAACAGCGTGCGGGAATGTTCAAAGCACTATAAACTACTACAGTCGTAAAAAAATCTATTGTTGACGATTCTGATTAGCAATAATATTTAACTTTTCGGTTATTACGGCATCTTTAGAAATTGCGCATGTTTTATTTTTTTAAATTGCCTTATAATTAACTGTAGCATTAGAAGCTGCATATTTTGGTTTAGTACAAATAATATCTCTGACTCACATCCGTAAAGCTAGAATATGATACTAGCAGTAGTTTCATTGTACTTTTACAAGCTTCTTAAACATATTGTTGAGGTGTCTAATGTGTGTGTTTCTAAATTCAATTTCTTGTTCCATATTTCGTAAAAAAGTAGTCTTGATTATCCCGACCTGTCAATTAGACGTAGAATGATCGGTAGACTGGTTAAGCGAGACTAATTTCAAAACAAGGGCACGTAACCTATCTTTTACTCAACAGTGTCTGGATGTTATGGACGCCACTCCAAACCATTTTCAGTATTATTTGTGTATGGTTAACTGGTCATAGCTTATTAAGTACAACATGGTCGTTTATTTAGTGACTATAAATGTCTGAAACAGATTTAAGGCCTGGTAAATATATTAGTATTGTGGTGTAATTGTCGAGATATTTGGAGATATTCATTTGGAGTGGAGCACCCTATCTATGGTTACGATTGTGTGACGACTTGAGGACAGTTGACATTGGCAAGCATAATATTAAGGATATAAGCATTATCAGGCTGGTCAAATTTATAAAGATTACTTAAAAGTTACGGCCATGTAACTTACGCCCATCTTATCACATTCCAAGCAGATTAATTATCCCAGTGAAAGCTATTTATAGCAATAACAGATATTTATTACAAGTAGCGCAATAAGATGAAATGTATTCTAAAAATCGTTTTAACTTATACAGTCTTACACGAACTACTGCTTTGTGCGGTTTACATTAGTTTCTATAGATTTCATATCGTTATATTTTTTCTATTTCAGAATGGTGCTATGATCATACATGTGTACGTGGTACTTGTGACACAGCAACAAACACGTGCAAAAGTAAATATACCAGTTCTTAATATGTTACAGATAGGTGACAACAAGATATACTATTCAAAAAAAGTAGGGGATATTTGATTTTTAAGTGTTATTAAAGTCACCTAATGAAACTGGCGAAGAAACAAATGACAAAATGAAATGAAGTTCACATTCATCGATTTATTCCAAATGATCGTTAGACTAAGTAAGGCACAGATTGACATTTATAAGGGTAAAATGATACCCGGGGTCAAACAGCAAAGTTACCACAGCATCACAACAAAATCAGTAACGGATAAATCCTCCTCTATTTGCCAAACAAGCATTGATCCGACGTGGCATACTCCTAATGAGACGTCTAAGGTCATGTTGGTCCAGATTGTCCCATTCCTGTTCCAACGCAGCAGCAAGTTCTTGGACATTGGCAGGACGTTGTTGACGTTGACGTAACCTCTGTCCAAGCATGTCCCAGACATGCTCGATGGGGGAGAGGTCGGGACTCAGTGCTGGCCAAGGTAATGTGGTGATGTTCTGTTGTTGGAGGTAACCTGTAATGATCCTGGCCCTGTGACATCTTGCGTTGTCATCCTGGAAGATGAAACGGCGGCCATGACGTCGTGCAAACGGCACAACATGGACTGCCAAGATGTTGTCTCGGTAGTACTGGCCTGTAACACGCCCTGCAACAACATGTAAAGCCGTTCTTCCAGCAACAGTGATGCCTCCCAACACCATAACAGAACCACCCCCAAATCGATCATGTCTGATGACGTTAACGTCTTGGAAGCGCTCGTTTCGACGACGCCACACCCTCCTACGTCTGTCCAAAAAATCAACAGTGAACCTTGACTCATCTGAAGACATCACATTGCTCCAGCGTCGATTATCCCAGTGTTGACGATCCTTACACCAACGACGTCTTGCCTGAATGTGATGATCTCTCAAACAAGGGATCACCCGAGGACGTCCGAATCGTCTGGCCACTCAATCTCACACCAGTGTCTGATCTGATTTGCTGTGATGACACGATTTCTCAAGGCCAAGGTACGGATAAATCGATCCTGGGCTTGAGTTATCGCCCATGGTTGACCTGAGCGTGGTCTGTCCTGTACAGATTGTGTATCACGGTATCTGGACCATAGCCTGCTTATGACAGACTGAGCAACATTCATCGTCCGCGCCACAACCGCCTGTGTTGTGCCGATCTGTAGCATGCCAAGGGCACGTAACCTTTCATTTTGGGTAAGCCGACGCATATCAAAATTTGTTTTCTGGTCACTAAAACAATTAAACTGATGTTTCCACCCTGGAATTCAATGCCACAATGACTGTAACATTCAAAGTCAGAGTCGTGCAAATCTTGGGTTGGACCCCCATGATGATCCCAAGCATCACCTGCATTCCATGCGGTAGCTATTGGTGCGTTTGGGCGTCACATGTAACTGGAAATGTTTCTTCTGTTAGGTTCTATAGTGACTTTTTTCGTAGTCATTTGCATATTTTAGTATTATGCCCCAAAATCAAATATCCCCTACTTTTTTTGAATAGTATATGTACCAAATGAATACAGAAGCTCAAATATTTTCACTTATTGAAATTCGATATAAGAGTAGACTGTAGTGCTGTCTTGGCAAAATTTCCCTCATAGAACGTAATGAAAGTTTGTCCGGGCAGCGACGCTACGGCCTGCTCTTATATCGTTTGCGTATGGCGTATGCCCGTCTTCATTAGCCCAGTCGGAGCATAACAGTAGGACGTTAAATCCCATTTTATTTCATTTAGATAACGTCATGCTAACCTCACTGCTAGGCCATACCATATCGCTATTTAGACATTTTGGGATTCCGACAGGGGACATCAGCCTCACTGTTGGCGTGTTCCTCTCTCTAAGACAATTAAGCATAGGTACATTGTACCCCATCTGTCTAATCTCACATGAGTTAGTCTTGCCGGTAGCACTGTTGTTGAGATCATTTGACCCTATTTGATACGACCGTCTAATATATTTGATATCAACATGTTGCTTTGTTGATATAAAATAATGATTAATATTTACAGTTCCGTGTAAAACTAACGCTGACTGCCATGGTGATAAATGTATCGGGGGTATCTGCTCGGGTAAGTATACAATATTGTAATTCAAACCAACAATCCACTGCTCTGATTAAACGTCATGTGCGTTGGATGTAGTTGCGACGACGTACCAAAAAAGAAGAAAACTATTTAATTAGCACGGCGTTTTCTCTTCCTGTCTTGGTTCCAAACCATGACAGCGAGAGAGAAAATAGGCTTCACGTCGAATAACGCCATTTGGGGACTAGAAAAATGGATCAGTATTATTTTGATAATTTACTTTCAGAAAACTGTTTGGACAGTTGACACTACTTCTTATCACTTACAAGCGGTAAACCGAAACCATGCCACTTGAAACACCTTATTATCTAAATATGACAGAAATTAAATGAAACGGGGTTTAACGTCCAACTGTTTTGCTCCGAACTGGGCTAATGAAGACGGGCATATGCCATACCGTGTGCTATGAGAGAAAATGTGTCTTGCATTACGGCCTACTCTTATATCGAATTCGATCTTCAAGGGATCTTTTTCGTATATGCCAATGTGTACACGGGATCTCGGTTTTCCGTCTTATCCGAATGACTAGACAGCTGTCCTTGTCAGGCTCTAAGTCCTGCAACCTGGGTGGACTTTCTCGGCCTATGAAGGGATCGAACACCCGACATCCAGGCTAGCGAGCCGGCGTCCTACCCACTTAGCCACAGTGACATCCTCGCAATAAACTTGTTTTTTATGATAATTATGTTGTAATAACGTTCTGTTTGAGTCCGATTAATATTATATTATTTTTTAATTTTGTTCAATGACAGCTCCATTATGTGGAACACAGTATTGCTGTAAGTAAATGTACATATCATTGTTTTATCTAATTTAGAAAACTGATGTATTAGGACAATAATGGGGTTATCTCCCTCAGAACATTTTATACAAGGTTACATATGAAGTGCCAACTGCCACACGTCCATCATTGTTTCCCCCAGAACTGCCATACCTCCCAGAACATTTTATACAGGGTTACATATAAAATCCACTGCCGTACCTCCCCAGAATATTTATGACAGGGTTATGTAAAGCCCATAATTATCTACTACTTTTTCTTGCCACGTCTTTCTATCAGAGCGTTTTATAAAATAATTATGTAGTGTATATATCAGTAAATGGTATAATAACATTCCCTATAACGAAGTGAGCTGGCTGTATTTTATATACCAGTAATTGGTATAATAACATTCACTTTAACGAAGTGAACTGGCTGTATTTTATATACCAGTAATTGGTATGATAACATTCACTATAACGAAGTGAACTGGCTGTATTTTATATAGTAGTAGTTGTTTATTAACGTCTCACCAGTTTTAAATACATCACATTCATAAATTATAATACACTAAGAATTAAAAAACTGCCATTCATTAAGAATTATGAGAGACGAAATGTACATTATATAGAAACAAATAAATAAGCAAAATAAAATAGTAATAAACGAAATAAAAAAACTATACACGCTGTACCCACGACGGTAGTTCTAAAATTAATGTCTACACAAGGCTAAAAAGGATCCATTCACGTACATGGATATAAAGTTTGCCTCCGTCTTTTTAAAATATCATGGCAGGTTTTGTCACTCAACTTAACTACTTCGTCACTGGACAGAATAAAAGACATTTTATCAGAATTGTTAAAAGACGCAAAGTTTGGACACACAACTTGAATAAAGGAGAATAAAACATTCCTAAAATCATTATATAGTTCACATTCTAAAAGACAATGTTCTTCATTTTCGACTTTATCGTTACAATAAAAACAAAGACGGTTCTCAACGGGGATTCCTTCATATCACCCAGTTTCTAGACGGAGCGGAGCTACTCCACATCTAAATTTCGCCAAGGCACTTCGGTGGGAGGAAACGAGATTGTCCGTTACATATTTCTCGGGTCCATACAAAGACTTGAACAAACGATATGTCCGGAGTTTATTATGACCATGGCCGACTTTAGCACTAACATGGGTTACGTCATTGAACCATTTTTCTAAATACACATAGGAGTTACTTTCGAAAACATCACAATTTACATAACTATTCATATCTATATTGATATCTAGTTTGGTATAATCACGTTCACTATAAGGAAGGGAATCGGCTGTATTTTATATATCAGTAATTGGTATAATAACATTCATTATATGGAAGTGAACTGGCTGTATTTTATAAATAATTAATTGGTATAATAAGTGAACTGGCTGTATTTGAAAGCCATAACACCATGTAAAGTAACGTATAACGTTTTAATTTCAGACACAGTATGAATTCAGATGGAGTCACATATGGAAGGATTATTAAACAGAGCACAATAAATAAACAGACATTTTAGTTTGTTATTCCTTTGTTGATTGTTACATTTATTAACATACCATCATGTGTCCGTCTAGCGTTATTGTTAAACACGTGTCGAATATATATTGGTCTACGTCTGCCAATCTGCCCCCCCCCCCAACTAGATCGTTTTATTCAAATTAGTTGATTATTGGTACAATAGTTCCTCTTTGACAGATGTGTCCCGGTGCACTTTATAGAGTACTATTCCAAAAGTAAAATATACCAAAAGTACATACCATTGAAATCTGTTTATAGGAAACGTTATAGGCCTATTTGAAATTCAACTTTAGTATCTTAAATTATTATTTTACATTTTAATGAGAACTAACTTAACGTAAACAAAAGAAAGCCGCAATAAACTCTCGAAAGGCAAGCATCGATCTTGGGATAAAATCCCCCACTGAATTTCATTGAGTAAAAAGGGCGTTATCCAATAAGGAACGTGGCACTTTGATTTTTCAAAAGGCTCGTATTAAGAAAAATGTAAATTGCATTTCAAATCAAGGTATTGGGACAAAGGGTATTTGGTAGATTAGTTTCAAATTATTAAAAACTTTAAAAATTCGACAATATCGTCTATCTAAACAATATCGTAAAACATGCGGTCTTTATTCGTCAGCCCGGGAACGGACCATTCCCTACCTTGCTATGTATATTTTAAAAACGTTTTATAAATCTTTGAAACACTCACACAAATATCATTTAAAAAAAGTTATGCACAAACAAAGTTGAAATAAAGTCATGGCGCGATTGTCGCCGAACTTAGGAAAATATTATTTTTCACACCAAATATAATTTAAACTGTTACCCAAAGTTGACTGACTGCCGTGTACAGCTAACTTGCTGTCTGTTCCAGGCGACACTATTTCTCGAAAATTGCCGGCTATTTCTTCAATTTTAAATTAAAATGGTTAAAACATAACAACCTACCTGGAATTTTCACCCCATTACTTTCTTCGTCAAACCTTAACGCCAATAAGTTCGATAAAATCATCTATTCTCTTGTATATTTTACATTTTTGGACACAGTCAATTTCTCGGAACATAAACATTACCACTGCGCCTACGTAAATTGGATCACTCGTATATCATGTAGAGGTATACGGTATTCCACCAATCGGGTGCATTCGCACGTTCATTTTGGTGCAGTAAATTCGCACAACGACCAAAAAAAACCCCGACAGTTGAATTGCCATTTAGCCTACTTCCAAATTTCCATGACGTGTCACTGCAATAGGACCAGGTTCCACTTTGTATAGTAGTTTATATCAATATCTAAAAGCCATCGGATTTGGGTTGCCAAGTTAATATCTAAAGCAGTGGAACAAACAACTGTGGTCTGAAACCAAATTTATATAATATTTCGCCTAAATAGCCCTTTTAAGCAGGTTATATTCTACTATAATATGTCGAAACAACTATCTAAACATCCAGGTACGACGAAACGACCCAAAGATAAATCCACATCCCTGATAGACTTGGTTTATCCCAAATATGTAGGTCAAGCATGGCAGACATCAATACCGCGAAGTAAATAAAGAAGGATTTTTCAAGAGGGAAGAGTTACATAGCTTGATCTGAAATTGGATAACGTGCGATAGAAAGTAGCGGGATGACAATTTCAGGTAGGTCATTAAGTTTTAACAATTTTAATTAAAAATTTGAGAAATTGCAAGCAATTTTCGAATCGTAGTGTTGCCTGGAACAGCCAGTTGCACAAATGTCTGTACATATGTTTTTTTTACTATAAACAGTTCTTTTGACAAGTTTTAAAAACCTTATATGAAGCAGAGCTTCAATCATGGAGATGTATATATTGACTAAAGTGTATGGTGGTCACGTAATCCCGTGCCGATTATGGAGGTTGGTAGCCATTTTACAACCGGGGAGACTAAGCCTACGTTGACATATACTAACATGTCAGAGAGTTGTTATTGTTTTGGTTAATTCAATGTCCGGCGAAAAGAGAGTAGATTATCATTTCATTAGTAGGTATGATAAGTTATAAATGAAATAGTGATTTACATGTAATAGGTAGCCTTAATAAACACAGCGAGAAGACGTCGAACACTCTAAGCTTGAGGCCGAAAACCCGGTGGGCCCATACAAATATTACAAATATGTTGCAGCTGTGAATTGAAACTGTTGAATTACATTAAATTCATAAATACTTTCCAATCTGATTAAAACACAGATCCAATTTCGTTTCGTTTTTTATAGTTCAAAATTTCGTTTTTACTTGTCTTTACCACTCTTGGATCTGGAGGACCTGTTATTTAACTCGTGTTCTGCCTGAAATGAGGGGTCAGCCAATCAAATGGTCTGTCGAATCGACCGTTTGACCTTTTCAGGCGTGGAACTGTAGGTAGATATTACCAGCGGATAGAAATCAAAACAAAACAAAAGTAGATTTTAAAAAGCATGGCGGTCGCTAATTGGTTAATCGAATGACTGACGTTATCGGGTCAAATGTCCCGTGCTTGATACCTGACGTCATAGAACGTGAGCTCCCACTATAACTTGTTAAATCTACATGAGCGTAGGCCATCGAAAGTATAAAAAAAGAAACGAAATATAGATCTATATTTTAATTAAATTGAAATACTTTCTAAACACATTAGAAGTAATGGGATGCACATGACACCGAGAACTAGTGCTGTAGATTTTATAAGAAATTCAGTAGAAAAACTGGAATTAAATCCTGAAGAAGAAAGCCCAACAGGTTTTGAGACTTGTTACACAACATTAAGCAGCTGTGGTTTATAGCTGTCGTACAATTAGTATATATATATGTTACACGTGCATTATTTAAGTTAGTTAATTAGTCGCTATCTTCTCGTATTATTAGATAATATTATATGATTGTCCGTTTAATGACGGCTTCTAATATATAATATGTATTATAACTTGTGAATGGCTGCTAAATACTAATAAGCTTGTGGATAACACCCTGGCCTTATAAATGATCTCAAGTTAGACGCTTAACGAAGACGATGGAAGATAATCTTATCGAGAGGCCACAGACCGGAGACTGCTCTACAAGACAGAACGAGGGCATGTGACAATGGGAGCAGACGTGAATTTGGACGCTGGTCATTATGACGACAAACTAATGTTATGTTCCTGTGTGCTGTATTGGTTGTTAGAGTTATAGATGTATTTGTAATATCCGTTCCTGCAATGTTATAATAAAGAAGTCCAATCCACAGTTATTATCTGATTATGTTACAACTCAAACATTTGGTGTCCGTGACTGAAGAACCTGTTGGTCGATGTTGAGAAGAAGACAGAATTCGTGTCAATCAACAGTTGAAAAAAAAGAGAACACAACGTCGAAGCCGTTATAAATAAAACGAGAAAACATGGAAACAAGTTATGGAGAAAAAAGAAGTTATTGTACAACAAACACCCGAATAATGAAAACTCTAAAAGACTGAGATTTTAACATAAAAGAAGAAAGAACTGTGGAATATGAACTCTTTGTGTAAAATATTTTTGTTTTAAAAGAATATAAACGATTTTTGTCTTAATTTGAACACATCTTTTGGCATATTATGAGAAATATTTAGGTTAATAGAAAAAGAATATGTACCTATTCCTAAAGGAATTGAAATATTTTGTGGTTGTCTCAAAGATTTTTGTAAAACGCTTAAGGCGTATTCCGTTAATTTTCGGTTTTTGATTAAAGAGGCAATCCCAAAATTAATGTTTTATCTTCCTATAAATATGTTTTATGTATATATTTTCCCGATAATTAATGGGATGTGTTTTATTGAATTCATAAAAAGAGAGGAACATGTATTTATACCCCCAGAGGAAGGGTTTAGCTCAAGTTAAGAGCATTATGGTACATTTTTAATATGTAATTACCCCCAGAGGAAGGGTTAGCTCAAGTTAAGAGCATTATGGTAGATTTTTACTTTGTGTTGTCGTTTGTTTTGTATAGGAAGATGAATCATTTGAAAATTTGATGCGTTATAAAACAGAAAATATCTCATTGAAGATAATTATATGTGTTCAAAATATTCATAATCGTTTATCTCGAGTAAAATCAATTTGACAAGACCCTCATTATGTATTGTTTGTAGATCGTTATGTTACTCTTCTGCATTTATAAATATTTCATCCTGTCAACCTTAACAAGGAAAAAATGATGATTAATTCATAATTATTTTGGCTGTTTCACAGCTTAGGAAAGGGAGGAATTGTTACACAACATTAAGCAGCTGTGGTTTATAGCTGTCGTACAATTAGTATATATATATGTGTTACACGTGCATTATTTAAGTTAGTTAATTAGTCGCTATCTTCTCGTATTATTAGATATTATATGATTGTCCGTTTAATGACGGCTTCTAATATATATGTATTATAACTTGTGAATGGCTGTTAAATACTAATAAGCTTGTGGATAACACCCTGGCCTTATAAATGATCTCAAGTTAGAAGCTTAACGAAGACGATGGAAGATAATCTTATCGAGAGGCCACAGACCGGAGACTGCTCTACAAGACAGAACGAGGGCATGTGACAATGGGAGCAGACGTGAATTTGGACGCTGGTCATTTTGACGACAAACTAATGTTATGTTCCTGTGTGCTGTATTGGTTGTTAGAGTTATAGATGTATTTGTAATGTCCGTTCCTGCAATGTTATGTCCAATCCACAGTTATTATCTGATTATGTTACAGACTTCAAGACAGCAATTATTTACTGAAGCTTAGACAAATATTATTTTCTAATTTTCTATTGTCGGATAGCAATAATGTGCTGCTTAAATACTCATACATATTTTACAGAAATATTTGAGAAAATGAAGTAATTGTAAATCGTTCAGGATTAACACAACCAGCAAAATTTAAACAGATTAAAGAAGAAAAGAATGACCTTTACAATTATGCCTTAAGTCTTTTTTTACTCCCATTCTACCTTTTCCAAATACCTAGTGGTATTCTCCACGGTTATCATAAATAGAAAAGGTCAGAAAGGGGAAAATAAACCTGCTAACATGGAAAAAGAAAATCAGGTGAAGTTTCTTAAGGATTTGATTGGGGGAGTCTATAGTGCGAATATCTAAGAAATAAATGTACATTCCTACTAGCACATGAAAGCATTGTGTCTTTTACTTGAAAGTATAACTGTTTAATCCCGTATCACAATTTCTTTTACCTTTCACCGATTTTAAGTCGTCCATTAACCTTTTTATATATGATCGCTGGCAACGGTCTTGGGATCTTGCAGACACAAATAAACTTCATCACATAAAGCCTCTCTTAGGAGACTGGCCAAGCTCCTATAAAACCAGCAGGAGGGATGAAGTTGTTTTGTGTCGCTCTCGCATTGGTCATACCTTTTTAACTCATATTTTCATATTAAAGCGAGAGCCTCAACCAGAATGTGTTCATTGTCATGTTCCTTTGACAGTGAAGCACATCTTGATTGAGTGCAATCATCTCAAGTCTATTCGAACTAAATATTACCGTTGCCAGTCAGCACGTCAGCTTTTTGCCCAACCGGAGCTACATGATAAATTGTTAGCATTTTTAAAAGAGACAAACTTTTACTTTAAATTTTAATTGTACATATTTATCATATATTGTGTTCTAAATATTCATATATGTAAAGGAATTGATATATTTATTTTTAATCATATTTTCTGTGATATTTTTTTTTAGTTACATATATGAATACACCCCTGTGATATTGTTTTAATTTGTCTCGTTAAATTCACCATATGTCTGGCGTAATATAGCCCGGTTGGTGCTGACGTGCCATTAAACAACATTTCATTTCATTTCATAACTGTTTAAAGTTTTAATAAGAATAGTGTCGTATTTTATTTCTACTATTGTTAGGATTTCTCCATTTTTAAATCAATTTATGTGGCGATCGTGTTTCGAATCCCTTAACATTAAGACTGAATGTCTAGCTTGAAGATTGATTAAGGCATGTCATGTGAATAAAAAGTCGAAGTAATCAGAAGGCAAGATAAAGGCATACAATAGTCAGATTAAACTTCATCAATAGCAATGCAGGCAACTTGTTCTTTATAAATTGTTGATCTTAACATTCTCCCAATTACACTGTTAGTTAGTCATCAGAGTTTCTGGGTGAGCATAAATTAGTTTGTAATCTCCATTTTTATACGCCCACATTTTCATGTGGACGTATTATGTCGTCGCCCCTGTCCGTTCGGACGTCCGTCCATAATTTGTTTGTGGACTCTCTACAGGTCACAATTCTTATCCGATTTTGACGAAACTTGAAATATAGGTTTATCCCCATAAGATTTCGGCTGCTTTCGATCTTGGCATGTATCGGATGGAAACTTCATGGATTATGGCCCCTGATTGTACGAAATATCATGTTTTTAGCTTGTGGACCCTATAGAGGTCACAATTTTGAGCCGATTGTAATGAAACTTGACATGCATGTTTATAACCCCAAGATCTTGGTTCCTTTCGATATTTGCACCCATCGGATCGTAACTTCCTGAATTATGGCCCCTGATTGTCCGAAAAATCGCCTTTTTAGCTTGTGGTCCGTCTGGAGGTCAAAATTATTATCCGATTTAAAAAAACGTTTGATTATATCACCGTTACATGATAATAAAGGTTGGGTTCGAATTTCGTGAAAATCGGACCAAAATTGACATACAAAATGGCCGCCGTTTGTACGCGAATAGTGTGAAAATATGTTATTTCAAGGTTGTGGACCCTATAGAGGTCACAATGTTGAACCGATTGTGATGAAACTTGACATGCATGTTTATAACCCCAAGATCTTGGTTCCTTTCGATATTTGCGCCCATTTGATCGTCACTTCCTGAATTATGGCCCCAGATTGTCTGACAAATGACCTTTTTATACGCCCACATTTTCATGTGGACGTATTATGTCGTCGCCCCTGTCCGTTCGGACGTCCGTCCGTCCGTCCACAATTTGTTTGTGGACTCTCTACAGGTCACAATTCTTATCCGATTTTGACGAAACTTGACATATAGGTTTATCCCCATAAGAACTCGGTTCCTGTCGATAATGGCATGTATCGGATCAGAACTTCATGGATTATGGCCCCTGATTGTACGAAATATCATGTTTTTAGCTTGTGGACCCTATATAGGTCACAATATTGAACCGATTGTGATGAAAGTTGACATGCATGTTTATAACCCCAAGATCTTGGTTCCTTTCGATATTTGCGCCCATCGGATCGTAACTTCCTGAATTATGGCCCCTGATTGTCCGAAAAATCGCCCTTTTTAGCTTGTGGTCAACCGCAAATTGGACTAAGAAAAGTTGACGACATCTTAGTCATGCTAAAGGAAGAAGAAGATGCGACTGTTCTCCTGAATCACCCCAACAACCAACATCAAAGAATGAAGTTCACTATCGAAAATGAAACCAATAGCAGCCTCCCATTTCTAGATGTACTGGTAAAAAGAGAGAACGCCAAGATCACTACCTCAGTATATCGAAAACCAACACATACAGATCAATATATCCACTACAAATCAGGCATTATCACCACTTTAACCAAAAGAGCCAAGAATATTTGTGAACCAGTATCCCTCCCTGTAGAAATCCAACACTTAAAAGAAGTATTTACCCGCCACAACGGATACCCAGAGAAAATGGTCAACAATGTCATCAATGCTACTCTTTCCGACCTACCAAAACCTGATGAACCCCAAAACCATGAACCCCCAATTAGAATTTTCATACCATTCCACGGCCACATTTCCCATCAAATTAGAAGATTACCGAAAACCGAAGCAGATATTGAAACCACCTTCATGAAGGGCGCAACAACTAAAGACATAGTAAAGGCGAATGGAAGGTTACATCCCACCAAACTATTCTCACCAAAAGGCTGTGTCTATAAAATCCACTGCAGCTGTCAGGAAATTTACATTGGAGAATCCAAAAGACCATTAGATATCCGTCTGAAAGAACATATGTCAAAAGCCCCCACCAACCAATCTGCAGTTGCTGAACATTTGAACGAGAATCCACGGCACCGAGTTGATTGGACCAAGGTAAAAACGTTGGCCGTGAACCACCACAACAAACGGAATAGAAGAATACACGAGGCGATCAACATTAGAAGACACGAACCAAAACTGCACCGAGACCCAGGCGTTTATATTCCCAGAGCATATGACCGCATAATTAAATTGTAAACACAGTTCATTCCCAGTAATTCCCATGTAAACCATATTCAACTTCTTGCATGATTCAATTATAAATATTGTATATTCTATACCACACCTCTCATATTTATAACCCTGTAACTTTCACAATATGATAAATGTTTATGTGTCTATTATTTTCCATAAATTTACTTAAAAGTTATATTTCTAAACAATGCAAAGATTATGGCTTTAATGTAAATCCATAAATCCTTTGTTTCATCTTCATGAATGTTTATTTAGTTATTCACAGTATATACTGGTTTCAACCATGGTATAATGAGTATGGTTTCAATGTTTGATGATCTTGTTAATCCTCTGTTTCATCTTTTAATTGTATAATCCTAATATATACAACGGTGCACCTTTGTTTTATTAATAGCTTGTAATAGCTAATCATGCTCACTTTCCTTACATTTAATTGGATGATCCACACTGATGTTTGTATATATATATATATTCATATTTTTCTCATCCTTTATGTATTTGTGTATAATGCATAATAACGACTTGTGAAATCTTGTTGAAACGTCGCAGTGAAATAAACCATAGTAATTGTTATTCCATAAAAGTGTGTTATTTGAGTAGGTTCAGTTTCTTTCCTTTTTTCATCAAATCTGAATGATACCCGGTCCCTAGTGGCATGAACTGTAAAACGTCAATCTGTCGTAATTGGTTGTTGAACGTGGGAAGGAATCGAGCTAGAGATGCCGAGACTTACTGAAAATCAACGGAATGGAGCTCTGGGAATGTCCAGGGCTGGCATGTCTACACGTGCTATTGCCAGACACTTCAATTGTCATCAGTCTGCTATTGTAAGGTTGGTGGAACGTGTGAGTTACTGGATCCACACGTGACCGTCAACGTTCTGGTCCACAACGCTTTACAACCAAGGCTCAAGATCGCTACATCCGGGTCACTCATCTGCGTGACGAATTCCGCCCAGCGATTCGAATAGGTGCAGCAGTCGTCGGAAGACATGGACCAGTAAGTGCCAACACCGTAAGCCGTCGTCTAAGACTAAGAGAAGTAGTAGAAGTGCACGACGACCTTATGCTGGAGCTATCCTCCGGGATCATCACCGTCAGCGGCGTTTGATATGGGCTCAATGACACCAGACATGGAGAAGGGTAGACTGGCAAAGTGTGCTCTTCAGTGATGAGAGTCGCTTTCAACTTTAATCACGCTGATGACCGTCAACGTGGGTGGGAACGTTTTGCAGACTGCTGCGTCTTCGAAACGGATCGATGGCGTGGGGGAAGTGTAATGGTGTGGGGAGGCTTCACATTTCATCACCGCCCCAGTCAAGTCGTCCACAAGCAAAGTCTTCCACACAAAAAATCTAGTTAAGTCGTCCACACCCGTTGGGGGAGTCGTCCACACTCGTTGGTGGAGTCATCCACAAGACTTAGTTTAATTTTGGGATATAATAATACGTTGGTAAAGTCGTCCACACGACATAGTTTACTTTCGCGACATGGGTATTCCTTCCTTATTAGTAATAGTAGACGAGGGCAAGGTGTCCGCCAAAAGGTAACACTTCCCTGAACAGAACAACACAGATATTTGGTCTAGACACTTTAATAAAAATCAAGTCAAAATAAAATGTGAAGAGAAACAAAACAGTTATAATGTGTAAAATAGATCTGCAATAGGTGTTGAATATAATTACGAATTGTACTTCCGTCGGTACTCAGACCACGACGTACTAATCAATTAGTAAAGGGATTGGGGAAACTTCCGAAAGTATATTATAGAGTAGGTACACGCAGCCGCTACCCGAAAACTATCGTACTAGTTTATTTATAGTGGTTGAAACTTTCAACCGCTTACGAAGTACGATCATACAAACAATACGATTAACTTTATTACAAATCATCGGTGATTCAATCTGAAATCAAATAACAAAATAAATAGTCAACGAGTACTAGCTATTTCCTCTATACGATTTAATTGTGTACGAGTCCTATTCTTAGTTTTGTACGAATCCTATTCTTAGTTGTGGACGACATCACCAACAGTTGTGGACGACATCACCAACGGGTGTGGACGACTCCACCAATGGCCGTGGACGACTTCACTGTGGACGACTTTGTTTGTGGACGACTTGACTGGTACCCCTTGCAACCAATCCTTGCTTCGATGTTTCGAGCGCACCTACAACTTCAGAACCTCCAACAGGATAATGCACATCTGCATATACCGCCCGTGACAGTATGGACTACCTGGCTGCTAACAACATTAATGTCTTGGACTGGCCAGCCATGTCTCCGGACATGGCACCGATAAACATGTCTGGGATGAGATTGGACGCCGTCTGTATCGGAGACCACAGATGCACACCATTGCTGCTTTAGAAGCTGCTTTTGTCCAAGAATGGAACAATTTGTCCCAGGCCTTCTTTAAAACATTGGTTAATTCCAAGCAACGTCGCTGCACAGTGTGCGGAAGAGCCTATGGAAGATACACGCGCTATTGACATCTGTGTCGTACTTTTGGTTTTAACCCCTCTGACTTTGTATCGTTGTTTATAGATTAAACATCCATAAGTGTATAAATGTGCTGTTATGTAACACTACAGATAACAGACGATCAGCATAGTTGGTAGATCTTTATTTAGAACATAGAATAGACATAGATCGGAAGGATACGGCCATTAAGAATAATTATACATGACCGATTAACTTATTTGGAATTGTGAGTATAGTTTCTATAACTGCACTGCATCTTTCCTTTAAAGTCGCGAAGTTCTGCCGAGTGTTAAACACATAGATCATGTATAGGTTATAAATAACATATGAATAAATAAGATATTTAATGAGATCGTGCCTTTTGTCAAAACGAGCAGAGGTCATTCGTGTGTTGCCCGTAAATAACATATTGAACACATTAGCAGAAGTTGTATATAGATGAAAACGTCCAATATAATATAATGTCAAATCTAGCAAAGTTCTATGTATAATTTACTTTGTCACAGTTATTGATGTGTTCCCATTTGAATATTGTGCACAATAAGAAGCCAAATAAGTAAGATATGTTTACAGGATCATTTCGTTATACGAAAATCTAAGTGATGCGTTTTGTATGGCGCTCAGTATAATAATATGACCTTTATAAACATGGTGTGCCCAGCACGTGTTACTTTCTTATAAATTATGTTACAATCAGGTCATCCAGGACTGAAGAATAACGACCGCAATTGTGATGTTTTACAATATTGTCTAGCTAGACTATAAATTATTGTCGATTTATAAAGTTTTTAATAATCTGCCAAATACCTTGTTCCAATACCTTGATCTGAAATGCAACTGACCGATCTTAACATGAGCCTTTGGAAAAGTCAAAGTGGCACGTCCCTTATTGGATAACACCTATTTTACTCAATTAAAGTCATTGGGGTGTTTTATCCCCAAGATCGATGCTTGCCTTTCAAGAGCTTATTGTGGCTTTCTTTTGTTTACGTTAATTCAGTTCTCGTTAAAATGTAAAATAATGATTTAAGATACTAAAATTGAATTTCAAATAGGCCTATAACGTTTTACAATAAACAGATCTCAGTGACATGTACTGTATTAACGACCTCTGTGCCCATCTAATGTTCAAATGAAACGAGGTTTTTTACAAATATTTTTTTAGTGCAGTTTTATCTTTTGGTATATTTTACTTTTGGAATAGTACTCTATACAGTGCACCAGGGCACATCTGTCAAAGGGGCACTATTGTAATTTTGTAATAACAATAATGAACTAATTTGACTAAAACCATCTAGTAGGGGGGGGGGGATTGACCGACCAACGTAAACCAATATATATTTGAAGACTTAAACACGTGTTTAACAATAACACTAGAAGGATGCATGGTGGCAAGTTAATAAATATAACAAACAACAAAGGAATAACAAACTAAAATGTCTGTTTATTTTTTACATTCTGGTTAATAGTCCTTTCAAATGTGCCTGAATCGGATTTCATCAATAGCCTGTAATTAAAACGTCATACCATGTGTTATAACTTTCAAATACAGCCTGTTGGCTGTTCAGAATGTTATTATACCTATTACTGATATATAAAATAAAGCCAGTGCATTTCGTTATAGTGAATGGTATTATACCAATTACTGGTATATCAAATACAGCCAGTTTACTTCGTTATAGTGAATGTTAATACACCGCAATTACTGTTATATGAACTACAGGAAGTTCACTTCGTTACAGTGAATGTTATTATACCGTAATTACTGTTATATAAACTACAGGAAGTTCACTGTGAATGTTTTTATACGGTGATTACTATTATACAAACTACAGGGAGTTCACTTCGTTATAGTGCATGTTATTATACCAATGATATATAAAATACAACCAGTTCACTTCGTTACAGTGAATGTTATTATACCAATTACTGGCATATACAAAATATATTTTTTTAATAAAACGCCAACATTTTGGGGGTCTGATAGAAAGCCATGAACGAGAAGAAAACACGAAATACATTCACGGACATTGTAAGTAGTGGACAGTGATGAAAATATAACAGTAGGACTTTACGTGTAACCCTGTATTAAATGTCCATGGGAAACAATGATGAACAATGATGTGGTAGTGGGACTTTACATGTAACCCTGTATAAAAGGTTCTGAGATACTATTGTTCTTATAATTGAATTTTCAAAATAAGCGAAAACAATGAAACCTATATTTCCTTACCACAAAGATATTCTCCACATGCTGCAGCTGTAATTGACCAAAATTGAAAAATAATAATAGAATATTAATCGGACTCAAATTGAACGTCACCAAGACAAAACAGATCGAAATGACAAACAAAAACTACTGGGTATTTTGATAACATTAAACTCATCAACAAAGGGAATTAAGTAAATAGAGCAGTGTCCTTAACGATTTATTCAAATATACAACAGTCACGTTCAAGTTGATAATGTTTACATGTAATATGTAGCACCCAGTACCACCGTAAATTATCAGAAGCTACATGGTGCAAATTATTTGCATGATAAATGTTCATCAGCAAATTATGACACCAAGTTGGGCACCCTACCGCGGGGGGGGAGTGTAACAGAAGCAACCCGGACCCGCAGGCACGGGGGGGAAGCCCCCCCCCCCCAAACCGAATTAGCCCCCCCACTTCAAATATTTCGCCAAAAATAATGATTTCTTAGGAGTGTTCTTAGCCGACCACATCTTCAGCCCCTCCAAAAAGTTCAGTAGCCCCCCCCCCCCCCAATTTTATGTGCTGGCTACAGGCCCGAAGCACCCCTTCGTGCTACTACTACTAATTAAATCGATTGAAAGATGAATTTTAATCAAAACAGTGGGCTGTTGGGTTGTATTACAAAATATTGTTCACTTACCAGAGCAGGTACCGTTGATACATTGCCTTGCCTGGCAGTCATCGGTAGTTTTACACGGAACTGTAAATATTAATATATCAATAAAATAAGATGATGATATCAAGGAATTTAAAATAATGAAATAAAGAGCTAAGTTATTGTGTCAGTTGGGTCAAGAATTTGGTCTGTTTAGATTTCATCTGATTCATGGTTGTGTGTATAAGAACCTACCGCCCGGGCCCGTATCTAGACACCATTAAGCGGGGGGGGGGGGGCATTACCTCTCGGTAGGGGGGGGGGAACATTTTGAGGAAATTTTCGGAAAGGTCATTCTAAACAGACTGTTGTTATCATCATGCTATGTAGTTACCTAGACGTCTAATAAGCATTTTAAAATAAGTGTTAAAATAGGTTAATATAAGGAACTGTGTATACTTTAATGATTGTTAGCAATTTCTGAGCGGGGGGGGGGGCGAGCATTTCACGCGGGGGGGGGGGCGTGCCCCCCTGTAGATACGGGCCCGCTACCGCCGTCATTAGCCCAGCCGATGCAGAACAACAGGACGTTAAATTCCAAATTATTCCATGACAAGAACTCATCACGGAAAACAGTTGTCAGCAACAAGATTGGACACATATGATATTTCATCGTCATGGCATGCCGTGCATCGAGATTCTCTATCACTCTCATTGCCTCAATATTGGTGATTTTAAGTTAAGCGCTCACTCACACAATTATTGGTTTAAACGAAACTAGATATATATCTTGGTGTCACCTATCTGTAACATATTAAGAACTGGTATATTTACCGTTACACGTGTCTGTTACTGTGTCACATGTACCAAATCGACATGTATGATTATGACACCGGTCTGGAATAGAAAACATAACAATATGAAATCTGAAAAAGACAACATATAACGATATGAAATCTATAGAAACTAATGTAAACCATACAAAGCAATTTTTGTGAATTGTTTGATATACTCTCACCTTCTCATATAATAACTTTTCATCGTCAGCGAAATTGTCAGTGAAATAAAATTCGCCTGTGTGTCTGTTCTCGCTCGTTAGTTCAGTCAGTTATATAGAAAGACAACTCGTGTTTGTCATGTTTGACGTCACTTCCTGTATATTAAAGAGTTTGTTATAAATCACCCGTAGCAAAGATCTCTGTGTTAAAATTATATTTGGAATATATTTTACCAGTTCTATCACATTTAATAATGACTGGCACCGATATTGTCCTTTAACTCCCATGTAAAATCCTGAAACAGGACCGAAGAGCAAATGGTGAGATATCGAGGAAAGAAAAGGAAACTGTGGTGGGATGTAGATAAGTAGACGAGTCATCATTTAATAAACACAAATTATTAAGGTACCATATTTGTTTACCTCTTTTATAATTTGGACCACTGATAAGTCTCCCGTAATAATAAACGTGAGAGGAAGGTGTGCAACGAGGTCTTCAAGATCTCTGAGATAAGGATATAAACATGATTGGAGATATACAGAGCAGAGTGTTAAGTTATACGAATATGCAAAATCACACTAACTGCAACTGCCTGTAAAGACGCGTTGGGGGTTACTTTACTTCGAGGGATATCAATCCATTATAAATAATAGAAACACCCCCAAGAGCTGTACCATCACCAACTAAGTGATGATGGTAACCAACAAAATGTCTAAAAGACAAAGTGTCAGATTTCTTTAACAAAGTTTCCTATAACCAAATAGCTAAAGGGTTGCACTTTTGAATTAAAAATTGAACTTCCGACAATTCTATTAAATAATGGAATGAGGCATTGTAAGAGAAATTTAATTTTTGGCGGGTTACTGAGTGGGTCCACGTGGTAACACCGTCGTCCATCAGAACATTCCCACATTTATCAAATAGAGTGATGAGTTTGTTGAACCCTTTATGGATGGAGTACACTTAAGTTGCACCTCACTGGAATGTTAATCTGAAGTGTCAGCTCCAGATGAAGGCAACGGATCAGCCTCCTTGCGCTTTTGAATTGGAGTATTGTGAATTGTCTCAAAACTCCTGATGCAGGCAAGGCGGATACAACCACATCAGTTATAGAGGTAGTGTTTTGAGTCGAGCAATTAGTGGAAATGAAATGAAATGGGGTTTAACGTCCTACTCATTTGCACCTAACCTGGGCTAATGGAAGACGGAGGTCGAGACCACTTTAACATGATCTGATGTAGTAGGATGCCCCACCATAATTAAATATCTCCAAATAGCTCAACAATTACACCCCAATATTTATATATATCCAACCCTTAAATCTGTTTCACACATTTATAGTCACTAAATAAACGAACATGTTGTACTTAATAAGCTATGACCATTTAACCATACATAAATAATACTGAAAAATGGTTTGGAGTGTCGTCCATAACATTACGTGCCCTTGTTTTGAAATTAGTCTCACTTAACCAGCTTATCGACCATTCTCCGTCTGATTGACAGGCCTGGATAATCAAGACTACTTTTTTTACGAAACATGACAGAAAGCTGGAAGAAGATATTAAATTTAGAAATAACACACAGTGGGAGACTCGACAATTGTTTTACAAACCTTGCAAAAGTAAAATAAAGTAAAATGAAACTACAGCTGGTATCATGTTCGTGCCCAACCCGAGTTATTTAGAGATATTATTTGTACTAAACCAAAATATGCCACTCCTAACGGTCTTGTTAATGATAAAGCAATTTAAAAAATAAAACGAGCGTAATTTCTAAAGATGCCGTAATAACCAAAAAGTTAAATAATATTGCTATTCAGAATCGTCAACAATAGATTTTTTACGACTGTAGTAGTTGATAGTATGATGAACATTTCCGCTAGCTATGGCTATTTATAGCCTCAACGACGTATAAAACAAACATGTTTTACATCCCACTCATAAACCCGAAATACTGTTAATATTTTCACATTTTACTGACCTCTACAAACGTTATTCACGCACTTGTTTTCAAGAGTACAATGTCCAGATCCACATGATTCGCCTGTAATAACAAAAACAGCCGTGAGAGGGGGAGCGAGAGAGAGAGAGAGAGACTAACACATGGTTGAATTTCATTTCAATAATTCGCTTGCGCGTAGGAGTCTTTAGCAGTTTGGGGAACCTGGAGAAAACCCACGAGGTTGTACTGGCAGCCCTACATCGCGTCTCGTACAACCGGGGAATAATCGAAACCAACCCCCGTTGACTCAAGGATATGTCTTATCCAACCCTCTCCATCAAAACAGAGTTGTAATTTTCGTCTTTATTTAAATCTTACATCCCGCGTCGTTCATATATTTAGGGACCTTTCGCATCGGTACGAACACGGAAACGAACATATGTTCGTTTTCGTATCTCTAACACGCAGTCCAACGTACGATAATATACTATTCAAAAAAAGTAGGGGATATTTGATTTTTAAGTGTTATTAAAGTCACCTAATGAAACTGACGAAGAAACAAATGACAAAATGAAATGAAGTTCACATTCATCGATTTATTCCAAATGATCGCTAGACTAAGTAAGGCACAGACTGACCATTATAAGGGTAAAATGATACCCGGGGTCAAACAGCAAAGTTACCACAGCATCACAACAAAGTCAGTAACGGGTAAATCCTCCTCTGTTTGCCAAACAAGCATTGATCCGACGTGGCATACTCCTAATGAGACGTCTAACGTCATTTTGGTCCAGATTGTCCCATTCCTGTTGCAACGCAGCAGCAAGTTCTTGGACATTTGCAGGACGTTGTTGACGTTGACGTAACCTCTGTCCAAGCATGTCGCAGACATGCTCGATGGGGGAGAGGTCGGGACTCAGTGCTGGCCAAGGTAATGTGGTGATGTTCTGTTGTTGGAGGTAACCTGTAACGATTCTGGCCCTGTGACATCTTGCGTTGTCATCCTGGAAGATGAAACGGCGGCCATGACGTCGTGCGAACGGCACAACATGGACTGCCAAGATGTTGTCCCGGTAGTACTGGCCTGTAACACGCCCTGCAACAACATGTAAAGCCGTTCTTCCAGCAACAGTGATGCCTCCCCACACCATAACAGAACCACCCCCAAATCGATCATGTCTGATGACGTTTATAACGTCTTGGAAGCGCTCGTTTCGACGACGCCACACCCTCCTACGTCTGTCCAAAAAATCAACAGTGAACCTTGACTCATCTGAAAACATCACATTGCTCCAGCGTCGATTATCCCAGTGTTGACGATCCCTACACCAACGACGTCTTGCCTGAATGTGATGATCTCTCAAACAAGGGATCACGAGGGGACGTCGGGCGCGAAGGTGACCCCTATGCAGTCGATTCCGAATCGTCTGGCCACTCACTCTCACACCAGTGTCTGTTTGAAGACGAGCGCTGATCTGATTTGCTGTGATGACACGATTTCTCAAGGCTAAGGTACGGATAAATCGATCCTGGGCTTGAGTTGTCGCCCTTGGTCGACCTGAGCGTGGTCTGTTCTGTACAGATTGTGTATCACGGTATCTGGACCATAGCCTGCTTTTGACAGACTTGAGAAACATTCATCGTCCGCGCCACAACCGCCTGTGTTGTGCCGATCTGTAGCATGCCAAGGGCACGTAACCTTTCATTTTGGGTAAGCCGACGCATATCAAAATTTGTTTTCTGGTCACTAAAACAATTAAACTGATGTTTCCACCCTGGAATTCAATGCCACAATGACTGTAACATTCAAAGTCAGAGTCGTGCAAATCTTGGGTTGGACCCCCATGATGATCCCAAGCACCACCTGCATTCCATGCGGTAGCTATTGGTGCGTTTGGGCGTCACATGTAACTGGAAATGTTTCTTCTGTTAGGTTCTATAGTGACTTTTTTCGTAGTCATTTGCATATTTTAGTATTATGCCCCCAAAATCAAATATCCTTATTTTGAATAGTATAGCTAGATGCTCGTTTTCGTATCTCTAACACGCAGTCCAATGTACGATGATAGCTAGATGGAGTTAATTTCCACTCCATGAACTTCTCGGTCAAGACAAAGATTTTTATTTCAATCGGTGTTTATAGGCAAATATACAACAAATCAAGCAGAATATTGGATTTGGGCGCATTCTACACATCATGAACAATCAACAATATACACAAGGCCCGCCTGCAAAATGGTTGAAATTAGGATCCGCGCCTGCTATGTGAAACCAGCTCCATATGCGTAACGTTTTTCCCTTGCCGAACACTCATTAGGGAATGACGTCACACGTACACACGAATCGATGACGTTTTAGTTTTCGTATTCGTACCATTATTTTTTCTAAACTGTAGCTATTTATCTAAATCTTACATACTGCGTCTTTAATATATTATAGTAACTACTTATAAAAAAAAAACCATGCAGATCTAGCATACCTTGGTCAGGGAACTCACAACTAATGTCTGTACATAATGCAGTATAGACAGAATCTGAAAATATAACCATAATTTGTCAGTCAACGGAATATTCAGTGTAATAACCATAATTTGTCAGTCAACGGAATATTCAGTGTAAAGAACAATTTCCAAACTGTGTAGGCTACTATTTTGGTTATGGCGCCTACATTATTGTTAACACAATCTGTGGAAGATGCAGCTGGTCTATATAATAACAATATAATACTTCATACTGACAGGATATATACAAAGCTGTCAATTATCTTAATATTCATTCGACCAGTTTCATCTTCACAGTTTGGTCGTTTTAGCTGCTGAGGGTCCAAGGACTTTGCTTGAACTCATTTTTGTGATGCAACTGCTTGAGCTATGGCCTTACATTAACAAAGCGTAACAAAATTGGTGAGGTTTCTAGTGTGATGAATTGAGATCATGAATCCTATCGATTATCAACATTCAGCGACCCCCAGTTCCAGACTTTTTCGAGTTAACAAACCGTTCCCAAAATGCGATTTACGCTTCAGATTCATATTCGATGCAAGTGTAAGTTTGGTGATAATTCGGGAAGTTTTTATTCCACTTCTGGTGAGCTTTAATGGTCACAACTACTTGGTCACGATCGCAGAGGTTTATTCTGACATAGTAGGACTGATATAAGGGATGGTAGAAACTAAACCTTAAAATAAGCCTTGCTGAAAACTGTGAATACTGGATATTAAATACACGTACCTATAGGTACGTTATAACGTTGTACATGTATTATTGAAACAAGTGTGATCATTATCACAGGAAACACCTGCACACTCTGATGCTCAAGACAGACAAAAGTACCAACCATATCGTATATCGTCAAGCTAAAGCAAAAATTGCCTTGGTCATTTTTACAGAATTTTCCAGGAGAGACAAAAAACTGTTTTAAATTAAAGATTGTGATTGCAATAAGTTCAAATTTTGCTTTACGTTATATTAATATGATCGTTAGCAGATGGAAATCGTATTTTTGTAATTTTTGTATTTATCATGTTATTAAATGACTTAGGTAATTTTTGTATTCGCACAAACAATTTTTGCCCTTATAGACTATTATTATAGAGAACAGGTAGTCATTAGATTAACCACTAGAACAGTGTAATACAGCGATAAAGAACCAGAATGCTACATCACCGTGGTCACAGTCAAGTAGACCCTGCCACGGACAAATATTTGAATTGGATTGATCTGAGCATGGTCCAATAAGCCACATAAATCGTTTGTTCTTAATTATATGTTTTATAAGCGATAATCAATGCTGCTTGCTAGGACAACGTAAGTTGCTACAATAGATAAAATAACAGGAAATATGAATTTTCATCTTTATGGTGACAAAAAGATGAAATAAGCAAAATTAAATGAAGACGGAGACACGCCATACAGTTTGCTTTGAGGGAATTTTCGCCCGCAAAGTGGCGCTACGACCCAGTCTTTTACCGAATTCCTGCCAAGGGTTCTTTTAAGTGCACATCGATATATCTACGGGATCTCGTTCGTTTTTTGTTCCATCTGAACGACTTGATAACTGTCTTTTTCGGACCCACTGTCCTGCACCACTGACAAGGAGAAACGCCAACGGAAAAACTTTCTTGGCCACCACTCGGAGCGAACCCGCGAGTTAGCGTCTTACTCACTGAACCACGGTGGTTAGGATGAAATAAACCGTGTTTGTATTGTCCCTTAATTTGAACGGGGTTCGATTCGGTTCATCAAAATGTGGTATGAATCAGATTCTTGCCATCCGGGTGGAACGATAAAAAAATAGGCCATGTGTTTCGTTGCTGTTCACGTAAATGAACATTTGGCGGCTGGAATTCTATGACAATGGGTGTAAAGGCCTAAAAGTTTATGACTGTCTAATGGCGAAAATGCAGCATGTTACCCACAATTATTGTTTTGTAACTTCAATTATGAATGATGTCATACATCGCCTTATCATTAGCTAATGTGCGTGAATATTCTGTTTGAATTAAACAAAATTGCAAAATATTAAAGTACACAGCAAGCTGACAATAAAAATGTGTTTAATCAACATCCAGTCTGATATGCAACATTAAAATTTATGATAATGGATTAAAATTAAAATATAAACATTGAATAAATTAAGTCATAATGTGAACTATTATTTGGTTAGTTCATGCATAAGGATCTCATCTTAAAAATGACCACATGTATTTAAATGAGTACATATACATAAAGGCTTTTACAATGTTATGACAGATTTGACTCACAAGGGAGATTGTCATAAAAGGCATGAATTTCAGGCGGAATAACAGTTTTGAGAGCTTGGAGATCTTCGAACTTTCTTTTGGTTATTGGTAGTTTTCTCTTAAATAACGATTCAAGATTGACATCTGTATTGGCAGGTCAACGTTGTGGTAGTGATTGCCAGGGGTCACTAAAAGCGGTCTTATATTCGACATTGTCAACTGTATACTTCAAAGCTCTGAGGGTGTGCACAGTTCGGTCCCCGACCTTCCTACCAGGACGTATACTAGATATTTGCGGAAACCCATGTTTGAAATATGTATAGTCAACATGTCTGACAATGTATGGCCTAGGCTTCTGTCTTGCTACCTGCATAATAAGAGCATAATCTCTTGGAGAGTAAATAGGATGGACTATTTTCCTTTCAATAGTGCTGTGCATGGAGTCACACTCCATTTGGGTGTGCCCAGCAACTAAGAATTTTTGAATGATAGTAATTCCCATTTATGTGCGAGATGATAATATATACTAGATACAACAGAATTTCTGACCAAATTATTAATTTTTCTATTTCTGGGGATTTTTACAAATGTTGCTTGAAATGTGAGTACTGGAGCCAGGCAAATACATCACTGGATAGGTCGCCATTAGATTCATCCCATACATAGTTGTAACCCATCACGTGAATTCATGTTGTAAAGAGTAAAGTTGTGTGTTTTTAGTTTTGTTTTGTAATACATGCAGCTTGCATCAGTTTTGGGGCATAGGAGAACGGCTTGTAAATCCATGAACCCCACAGATACCATAGATCCATCTTTTGAACTGTTAAGTACGTCATCTCTCTTTTCATTCCTCGCAGCATCTTTTGTGAGGACGTGCTTATCATATATTGATGTTTCTATGTTTTGGTGCTTGAAACCAATACATACATCACATTGGTCCTTTCTGGGAACAAATACAGAGTATCTAGATTCGTTAAAAATGCGATGAAAAATTGGGTAGCTTAGGGCATGAGTATCTTTAGCTTTAGCAGATTTTACGTACTCCTGGTAGATATTTATAACTGAAGTACCAGGCTCCAGAAACCTTTGGTCCGCATAGGCAGCTCTACAATAGTGAGGTTCTACCGTCGAAAGTGATAACAGAAACTGATTGAGAAAGTCTTTATCAAATTTTTCAGCTTTATTTTTTGCAACATGTGCTGGTTTCTCTACTGATTCTATGCTTTCTTCGGAGATGACTTCCAAAGATGTATTCGGATCGCTGGGGTCAACATTTTCTTCATTGTTGTTAATAGGGCAAGCCCAACTTGAAAGTGTTCTCTCGGATACACCTAACGTGGAGGAGAACATCTGCTTACATACTTGATATGATTTACCATCATGTGGAAGATTATACGTCCACGAAAAATCATTTTGATTGAGTGCAAGCATCTCAAGGATGTTAGATCGCATTTTTACCGTTGTCAGTCATTACATCACATGTTTGCCCAACCGGGTTTATATGGTAAATTGTTGGACTTTTTAAAAGAGACAGGATTTTATTATAAATTTTAATTATGTATATAGTGTGTGTCATTTCTGTTTTGTATTTAATACTTATATGCATAAAAGTTGTATTTTACTTTTAATTTTACAAACTGTGATATTGTTTTTATTTATGCATATAATGTTTTTCTGTGATATCATTTAGCCTGTCTCGTAATATTCACCATATGCCTGGCGCAATATAGCCCGGTTGGAGCGGACGTGCCATAAAACCACATTTCATTTCATTTCATTTCCACGAAAAATTTCGTCTTGAACCCACTTCTGTTTTCTTCTGTTTAATATCAATTCGTTTGATTAAAGTTGAAACAAAAACTTGACGCTTCTCCCAGTCACGCAATTCACCGGGTAAAGATCATACGAATCCTACCAATTATCGTCCGATCGCTTAACTAGCTGTATTTGCAAAACCATGGAGCGATTGATCAATCGAAGGCTTGTTTGGTACCTCGAGTCCAACAACCTCATTACAGACCTCCAATTTGGATTTCGGTCCCACAGCAGCACTCTTGATCATCTCGTTCGATTTGAAACGTTCGTCAGGGACGCTTTCATCCAGAAGCAACATTTAGTTGCAATTTTGTTCGATCTGGAGAAAGCATATGATACCACGTGGAAACACGGTATCATGCGCGACCTCCATAACCTCGGCCTACGCGGTCGCTCACCTATCTTCATTAAAAAATTTCTCAAAGATAGGTCATTTAAGGTACGACTGGGATCAATATTCTCTGATCCATTTCCTCAGGAAATGGGAGTTCCCCAGGGAAGCATTTTATCTCCTACTCTTTCTGCTATAAAAATTAATACGATCCCAGCGTGCCTTAAACCAGGTACAAACGGCGCTCTTTTTGTTGATGACTTTCAGATGTGCTATGGTTCTACAGACATGCGGATAATCGAACGTAAATTGCAGCTTTGTTTGAATTCACTTCAACAATGGGCAACCGAAAATGGATTTCGTTTTTCGAAATCCAAGACAGTCTGCATGCATTTCTGTCAGAAACGAGGTTTACATCCTGATCCAGAACTTTTCTTGGATGGCAACTGCCTTCAAGTTGTGGATTAAACCAAATTTCTGGGGCTGATATTTGATAAGAAATTATCATTTATCCCCTACATTAAAAACCTAAAAAAGAAATGTCTGAAAGCCCTCAACATATTGAGAGTCTTATCAAATACTGACTGGGGAGCAGACCGTAAGGTCTTGCTCAGATTATATCGAGCACTCATAAGATCAAAACTCGATTATGGGTGTATTATGTATGGGTCTGCCCGCGAGTCTTATCTCAAAGAGCTCGACACCATACACAACCAAGGACTTAGAATCAGTTTAGGAGCTTTCGTACATCTCCAGTGGACAGTTTATACGTCGAGGCGCATGAGCCCTCACTGCACAACAGACGTGATAAACTGGCCCTGCAGTATGCTACGAAAATAGCATCACTTCCAAATCACATTTCATTTAACACCATATTTAGACCGCTTTATGAGCATTTATATCTGGTGAAGACTAAAGTCATTCCATCATTCGGTATTCGCATATAACCCCTATTGTCTGAGGCTGGCATCAGCCTCGACAGTATTGCGAATACCCCTGTCTTTAGGACTCCGCCGTGGGCTATGTCTCCCCCAAAGATCGATTTCGATCTTACTCAACATAAAAAGAGATACTAGCTCTACGGTGTTCCAATCTCTCTTTAGAGAGTTAAGGTCTAAGTATGGTGATTATGCTCCTATATACACAGATGGTTCTAAGGATGGTGATCGGGTAGCTTCGGCTACTGTGACGCCACCTGAGACCATTTCAGTGTGTCTCCCACCTGCTGCTTCCATATTTACAGCCGAACTCCAGGCCATTCTTCAGGCCTTGGAGTTCATTCAGTCCTCTTCAGCTTTAAAGCATATCATCTTTACTGATTCTCTGTCCTCTTTACAAGCAATTAACAATAAACAGTTTGAACACCCATTAGTAGCAGATGTTTATCGTCTGCTACTATCGTACGAGCTCAGCAGCAAAGACGTCGTCTTCTGCTGGCTCCCCAGTCACGTAGATATAAGGGGGAATGATCTAGCAGCCAAAGCTGCTTTAGATCTTCCCCAATCACACTTTTTAATTCCTTATAAAGATTTTAAATCTTCAATAAATCATTTTATTTATGACCGCTGGCAACGGTCTTGGGATCTTGCAGGCACAAACAAACTTCATCACATCAAGCCTCTCTTAGAAGAGTGGCCAAGCTCCTATCGTACGAGCAGGAGAGGTGAAGTTGTCTTGTGTCGCTCTCGCATAGGTCATACTTTTTAAACACATATTTTCATCTTAAAGCGAGAGCCTCAACCAGAATGTCAACACTGTCATGTTCCTTTGACAGTGAAGCACATTTTGATTGAGTGCAAGCATCTTAAGAATATTAGATCTAAGTACTAGCATTTTTAAGAGAGACAAATTTTTATTCAAAATTTTAGTTGTATATATTTATCGTATACTGTCTTTTAAGTATTTATATATGTAATGTAATTGATATATTTATTTTTAGTTATGTTTTCTTTGATATTTGTTTTTATTTACATATATAAATACATCCCTGTGTTATTGTTTTAATTTGTCTCGATAATTTCATCAGGTTTGGCGCAATATGGCCCGGTTGGAGCTGACGTGCCATTAAACAACATTTCATTCATTCATTCAGTCACGCAATTCAACCCAAAACTTTGTAAATATATCTTTTCTTATATTTTCAGTTATTTCTGAACATGCTCTATTCCTAGATTTCTTACAGAATGAGGAATTGCATTTCATTCCGATCTTTCTCTCTCATAACTGAACCTTTTTTTGTCTGGTATTCCAGTCCTTTAATTCTCTTTATCTTTTCTTTTCCATTTACTTTCATCTTTCTTTTGATATTTTTTCTTTCTTTCTCTTGGCTTAGTGTCGTCTTCTAATTCTGCTAGGTTTAAATCAACGGTTTTTATATTTCCAGTTCTATCTGCTAATATATTTTCATTTCTATAATCTAATTCTAACAGGTTTAAATCATCTATATTATTTCCATTTCCGTTGTCTGGTTTAAATCATCTATATTTCCATTTCTTTTGTCTAAATCTACCTGGTTTAAATCATATATATTTCCATTTCTTTTGTCTAATTCATCCATATTTTCATTTCTCTTAATTCTACCTGGTTTAAACCATCTATATTTCCATTTCTTTGGTCTAATTCTACCTGGTTTAAATCATCTATATACTCATATGTATCTTCTAATTCTACCTGGTTTGAATTATCTATATACGCGTATCCATTTCCATCTTTTAAATCATCGGTTTCCATATTCATGTTTCTGTTTAAATAATCGGTTTCTACTTCATGAACAGTTGTATCTTCAAGTGGAAACACTGACATAATGACACCAAAATCTGTTTCATCAGCTGATGAATCTGAAATACAGGAAAAGAGGCATGTGTTAGTACATTTTGGACTAACGCTGAATAAATTATATAGGATATTTCGTTTCGGAATGATAGAACTTGCATACTTTTACTTCATAGATAACATATGTAGCGGCTTCCTTATATGGATTGTGATAGATTCAAAGAAAATGTATATAGTTTTCTGGGTTAATAAGTTTTAGTATACTTTTTGTTTACCATAACATACCTGATATATAACTTTCGCCTTCGCTAGATCCATTTTCTAATTGCTTTAAGACATCTGCAGCGTATTGCCTAAGTCACATTTTGATTCAGGCAGTTTCAGTTTTTCTTCGAAAAACATACAATTTTACAATTTCGGGGCAAATTCCTTATAGTTGCCATTGAGGATGGTGGTCGTACACCCTTTAAACAAAAAATCTGAATTTTGAAAAAAAATGACAGGCAGTTTTGCTTTAGCTTGACGATATTATATTGTTCTGTTTGCACGTATTGCCTACGTCACATTTTGATTTAGGCAGTTTCAGTTTTTCTTCGAAAAACATAAAATTTTTACAATTTCGGGACAAATTCCTTATAGTAGCCATTGAGGATGGTGGTCGTACACCCTTTAAACAAAAAATCTGAATTTTGAAAAAAAATGACTTTTTTTTAGCTTGACGATATATTGTTCTGTTTACATTCATAAATAAATACTTTGGAGAGCTGATAAACGCTCTCTATTTGTGGGGAAACTTGTTCTGGTGTCAAAATATCAAAATTCAGACTTACTGCTGTGCTTTGTGTCAACATGTTGGGAGAATTTGAAAAGCCCTTCGTTATAGGCAAGGCCGCGAAAGCACAGTGCTTTAGAAATTTGAGCATTTCTCGTCTGTCGGTTACGCGGAGATCTAATAAAAAAAGCATGGATGACAGGATTTTTGTTTAAAGAATGGTTGTTGGATTTTAATCGAAAAATGAAAATAAATAAAAGAAACATTTTGCTATTCATGGACTGCAATGCCCTGGGCCACCGGGATATGAAACTATCAAATGTCAAGATCGTCGTATTCTTTCCTGCCAACACAACTTCAAAACTCCAACCACTTGACCAGGGAATTATTTAAAGCTTCAAGTCCCATTACACTCAGGGGTTGATAATGACGATACGATTGATGCTGCAAGTGTGAAAAGCCTTAATGTTTTAGATGCCGTCAAATATGTGACAAGAGTCCGTCGTGAGTGCAACAGCTTTAGGAAATGTGGAATTTTGACAGACGTTGACAACATGGACAGTGAAGAGGAAGATGACAGGCCCCTAAGTGAACTAAGAGACCTAATGTTAATGACACAAGAACGGCTGGGGTTGAAAGAACCCGTGACAGTGGACTAATATCTTGAAATGGACAGTGACTAACCAGTTTGTGAAGAATTTGAGGATGACTGGGAAATACAGTTAATAGAAGAAAATGGTGAAATTAGTGTAGGCAAGATGATATCGAGGACAATGTTAAGCTAATTTCGCAAAAGAAACATTCCTATAATATGTTGATAAACTGAAGAGCTTTTGTGCGTCGAAAACTTTACAAAAACTTTTGAAACAAATGCAATCATTTGAATCTTATTTAGAGAGAGAGAAGTGGGGTTTAACGTCTACTCGACACAAACTAGGTCATTTCGGGACTAAAAGCATACTTAGAGGCTAAATCAGTACAGATTAAGTGTACCAATACACCCAAGCAACTCTTCTGATATATTTTAAGAAAATCTACCTCTCGACATGTAAAATTATTTTTTATGTATAAAATTATTATTTTGTGTTTATGGTGTGTTTTAAAATTATTATTTTTGTATATAATTATTATTATGTTTTCATGATGTGTTTTAACATTAAATCTATTATTGGTAATAAAGTGCATGTCTATATAATTTACCTAACACTGAAATTGCCTCAAGCATGCTCACTCGGTAATAAGACTAACTCACTGTTAAGACCACAACTGGACAGTCCAACAGGTTGTCTTGATAGAGGGATTTCACTGTATAGGTATTACAACCACGCATGGCTTATATATAATTACAGAACACAGTCTCAAAAATAAAAGTACAAGCACTTATCAAATGTAAGCGCCAAAATATAGAGGAATGGTGTATTTACCTTGTCTAAAACTTTCAACTCAAAATATTGACGTCAAAACAACTTATCCGGACACGTGACCCTTTAAAGATTTCGGGTCATTTGTTTCGTTGGGTGACCTGATAATCGATTCCCGTTCCTTTATAGACCATGGAGTTAATGACCCACGTGTTGTAATTAATAATGAAATGTAAATGTCACCTACACAATGTTTTTATAAAATAAAAGTCTGGTTTTATCCAGACGACACCGCATAATACAGCTTGAGACGCGGGTCTCCATTTCCAGGTGAAGACGGGTGGTTTTAAGTTGTTTGAAAACGTATGACATAGTGTTAGTTGCTCGGCCCTTGGGTAGAGGATTTTAAGGAATTTTAACCAAAAATTAAACAGTTGTATTGCCCACCTATTGCGTTATAAGGGATTGATGTTTATGTGTCATTGCTCCCGAATGATAAATAAATAATTTTGAAAATGACGATTTGTTCAGTACAAGTAAAAATATGCTTGGTATGAATATCAGACTAAAGACTGAGAGTGTTTACCAACCTTTTGTCTCACAGTTAATTAAAAGACATCCATAACCTTGCATTTCACACCGTTTTTTATTACATACCCCAACTGTAAAATATAGATTGATTAGTATTATAGTATATAAATTCTTACCGATAAAATAATGTGTAATTCCTTATATATGATTAAACAACCGTTTTACGGACTGGCATAGCAGGGAAAACGCGTGTGATGGCGAGGTTGAATTTTAAAATTTGTCTCCTTAGGTTTGCGTCTCCATGGACCGTACCCGAATGATTGGTGAACAATGAATTGTTGTTGAGAGAATAAACGGGGAGTGGGGAATAAGTCTGGTACTAAACGTCTGACGATCTCCAATCTCATCATATTTGAAAGAAATCCATCAAAAACCCTAGCGTCTTTCGCGATAGCGCGCAAGCGACGGACAGATAATGATTTTAGCAGCTAATCTGGAATAGCCACGCTACTAAAGGTCTCCAATCACCATATCATATTTAGAAGAAATCTGTCAAAAACCTTAGTCTCTGTGGCGATAACCACCAACCGACGGACAGGGGCGATAACTTCATAATGCTTGCAGTAGCTTGTCTGGAATAACCATGACACCAAACATCACACCGTTTCAAATCACCATGTCATATTTGAAAGAAATCCGTCAATAACCTTAGTCTCAGTCGCGATAACGAGCAATTATTGGATATTCTTGTAACTACAATTTACCTTCATTGGTTACTTCTTCTTGTTTTGATATTTTCTTTGTATTAATTTCATCCATTTTGCTCGCTCTGGATCGTGATCTTGATTTTTCTAGTCGATCAACGTTCTCAGGGAGTATGGGATCGAGGTCTGTAAAATGGCGGAGTGATTGCCGCCGTTCTAATTCATTGATTACTTCTTCTTGTTTTGATATTTTCTTTGTATTAATTTCATCTATTTTGCTCGCTCTGGATCGTGGTCTTGAGGTTTCTAATCCACCAACGTTCGTACTGGACAATGGCTTGGAGTCTGGATTATCTTTGTTCGTTGGTCTCGTGTCAATGTTTATGGTGTAGCTTGTAGAATTTGTTAGTCTACCCTCTTTATAAATTATAAAAAGAAAGTTTATGGAGGGGCTGAGGATGTGGCCGGCTAAGAATACTCCTAAGAAATCATTATTGTTGGCGAAATATCCCCCCCCCCCCCTGCGGCTACGTGCCCGATTTAGTCCAGTGTACCAAAGTAATTATAAGAGTCATAATGATCTAGAAAATGATCTAGCATTTAGTCCAGTATATAAAAATAAAGGAGTCATAATATTCTAGAATTTAGTCCAGTACAACAAAGTTAAAGTGTCATACCAGTTCAATATGTCATCCTGGATGTAGAGGAGTTGTAGAGTTATCTTGGATGAAGCCCCATCTTTGTTGGAACATTATATTTCTTAAAGATATGTCACTTAAATTACTTCATTATAAGCAGTAGTAAGTGGTTGTTCTAATGTACCTATTTGCTTATACATGTTTGAATATAATTTCATCAGAAAGCCAATTGACGTGTTTCAATATAGTTTCATCAGATGTAGAAGCAAATCGGTGTTATTTTTATATTTTATACTATAATATAAAGTTTTCCATATCTAGGACTATAAACGCAACTACCAGTTCGTAACTATAAATTCAACTTACGTCTAGGGTGGGAAACGCAGTAAGGTTCTTTACATGATCGATCTTTTGTAAAATAAAGAAAAAATAAAAAATCATAATAATGATCAAACCTTTTTACTGATGTGTGTGAAGTGCATCGAAACATTATGTGTGTACTACTCGTTTTGCACATAAAATAATTATGATCATTCCAAAGTTAGATTTGTTATCAAAAGTACGTCCTGGTTTACTTATTTCGTCTAATAATATGTACCTAATCAGATATAATATTTTCAGTAAACTGATAATGTACAAACGTCATTCCAATCAGTCAGGGGGTAATTGTTGGTTGAAATGTAGGCACTGTCTATCCCCGAGGCTCAGTGCAAGGTGGTAATCAGTCCGCTTTTGGTTGTTTTCGTGATATTCGGGGTCAAAAGTCAAATGAGGTCATTTATGACGAAAACGGCTATTTTGAGACTGTACTGTCATACGTTTTTGTCGGTGCGTTGTCATAGTTATAGTTACAGTGCAACAAAGTATGGGAAATTATATTGCTGATCATTTTCGTGATTCAATCGGTTCGGAAAATAGAACACGTTTCGAGGTCACTCCTCACTTCAATACACAAAAGACATATCCCAGACTTACAGACAAATCAAAATACGTGTTATAGTTCATTTAACGACTACTTACCATAACAAACTCCCTTGAAACATCTCTCATAACTTGAACAGTTCGTATTTCCACATATTATTCCTAGTATAATAATAATAATAAATAATTTGTATAGCACTGGATGTTCCAGCTTAAAGCTGCCCCAGGGCGTTCTTTACAAATAACATAGATGTAAAGTAAAACAATGGTTTTAAAACATTTAAAAAAAAATATTAAGTCAACGTGTTCACAGTTTAAAAACACGTTTAAAATGTTCAGTTTTAAGGGGTTTTTTTAAATCGCAAAATTATGAGGCCCCGAGTTCACAAAGCATTCTCAGACTTAAGTTGAGAATTTACTCAAAATTGTTCGCCTTATTTTAACTAATATATGACCCTTTAAAAAACCTTTGTTGTTTTAATGTATCAAATACATCAATAAGAAACTATGTGCAAAGTTTTGTGTTTCTGGATGAAAGATATTTCTTATAAACAGTGATTGAAAGTTGAGCAAATTCTCAACTTAAGTCTGAGAATGCTGTGTGAACTTGGGGCTAGATTTGGTAGTCAGCAGGGGCGTAAACTTAGACCAATCATAATAAAGATTCCATCTGCTTTATCGTTTCACAAGAGTCTTAGTGAGTACAACACTGGCTTGCTAACCAAGAAATATCGGTTCGCTCCCAGTTTGGGTCGAAAAGGTTATTCGGAATTTTTTGACGTGGTCCCCGTATCAGTGGCGTAGAACGGAGGGTTGACAAGGGAAATGTCTATTTGGACTACAAACCGGTGCCCCGTGCACGTTAAATAACCCTGGACAGTTGGTATTCGAATTAACGCCTCAGTCCGGGCATAATTTCTCTCATAGCACACTGTATGTCGTATGCCCGTCATCATTAACTCATTGATTCAAACTCCATTGCATTTTTTTTTCATTGGGTAGTGATCTGCAGTGTATTGGATAAAAATAAAAGACATCTACCTGGACCATTGCACATACTCAATTGGCAGTCTCTTCCATCTTCACAATCCACAATACCACATCTAGTTCCTGAAATATTATTTAACATGGCTTCAATACAAGCTGAGGTAGTCTTTCCCCTGGGTTAAGATACAACAATTCGAGAGGAAGAACATTAGAATGCCATTCTGTCATGCCTTTAATACAGGATTTGCCCACAGTGTTATATGGATGTTCTGGAATGAATATTACGCCCGAGGTTCATTACTTTGAGATTTAGAGTTACTTACCTTGACAACGATTATCATTACACGATACACCTTCAGCACAAAGCTCTTGTCCACACTGCAGTCCTGTAATAAACAAGAAGAACAAAAATTTTCTTGTTTAAAATTGTGAGTTCTTTCCTGAACATCTCTGACCAAGACTACTTCCAACAATGTCCGTACCTAACAGCTGGCCATCTACAATTTCGGTTATTCAGTCTCTATAATAAATCAGGAGGCTAATAATAATGCATTTGAGCGCAATTTGTAACAAGGTACTCGAAGAACGCGGCTGCACATATTCCACAGGTCATGTCAAACGGCGGAGCAGCTCGACGGTGTTGCAATCTCTAATTAGAGAGTTAAGGTCTAAGTGTGTTGATTATGCTCCAATATATACAGATGGTTCGAAAGATGATGATCGGGTAGCCTCGGCTACCGTGACGCCATCCGAGACCATTTCTGTTCGCTTACCACCTGCTGCTTCTTTTTTGACAGCTGAGCTCCAGGCTATTCTCCAAGCATTGGAGTTCATTAAGTCCTCATCAAATTTAAAACACATCATCTTTTCTGATACTTTGTCCTGTCTTCAAACAATCAATAACAAACAGCTTGATTACCCATCCGTAGCAGACATTTATCGTCTGCTACTTTCAGACTGTCCTTTGCTGGCTCCCCAGTCATATGGATATTAAAGGGAATGATCAAGCAGACTCCGCTGCCAAGTCCGCTTTAGATCTTCTCATATCCGAGTTTAACATTCCTTTTAAAGATTTAAAGATAAATTATCAATTTATTTATATATAACCGCTGGCAACGGTCTTGGGATCTTAAAGACACAAACACACATCATCGCTGTGCCGCTCTCGCATAGGTCATACATTTTCATCTTAAAGCGAGAGCCTCAACGAGAATGTGAACACTGTCATGTTCCTTTGACAGATAAGCACATTTTGATTGAGTGCAATCATCTCAAGAATGTAAGATCAAATTACTACCGTTGCCAGTCACTACATCAATTGTTTGCACAACCGGAGCTAAATGGAAAATTGTTAAACTCTTAAAAGAGACAAACTTTTATTGCAAATTTTAATTGTATATATATATATATCTAGTATTTTTGTTTCTAACTATTTATATACATAAAGAACATATATTTAATTGTATGTATTTTTAATAGCATTATTGTCTGTGACACTTGTTTTTATTTATGTATATAAATATATTTATGTGATATTTATTTAATTTGTCTCGTCAAAATCACCATAGGTTTGGCACCATATAGCCCGGTTTGAGCTGAAGTGGCATAAAACTACATGTCATTCATATTCTTATCCCGAGAGCATGCGTACTAAATACTATCGATGTAGCCTGGATATAACCAGCCGCTAGAGATTGCCATTCGATTGAGACTTCTTGAGTATTTCGCCGAACATAATTGATTTGAAATTAAGATTAAACATATACATTATTTAATAAATCATTCAGTAAATGGACATGACTATGGTTATCTACCCTTAAAAAACGAAGGCGAAACGACGGGTTTGTAAACTGTTTTTGATTGGTTCGTAGACCATAGCTGCAATCAAGGCCAGAACAGATAATTTGAAATCGTAGAAACCCTGTGGATTAACCCAGGGTATAGTGGAGTAAAGCGAAATGAGTACACTGGGTAAACCGAGGTGGCCATTAGCCCGGTTCCATTCATTCGTTCACGTTACCTGTATCGACACATTCTTCTACGGCACAGATCTTACCAACTTCACAGCTAGATGTAGAACAAACGTCTCTTGTCACTTAATAAATAAATATATATATAAAGTAAAGTATCGTGGAACTTGAAACCGCCCAAATAATCTAATCCTTAATATAAAAATCGCCCGATTGATCACTTAATAAGTATATAAATACATATACAGTACTATTCAAAAAAAGTAGGGGATATTTGATTTGTAAGTGTTATTAAAGTCACCTAATGAAACTGACGAAGAAACAAATGACAAAATGAAATGAAGTTCACATTCATCGATTTATTCCAAATGATCGTTAGACTAAGTAAGGCACAGAATGACCATTATAAGGGTAAAATGATACCCTGGGTCAAACAGCAAAGTTACCACAGCATCACAACAAAGTCAGTAACGGGTAAATCCTCCTCTGTTTGCCAAACAAGCATTGATCCGACGTGGCATACTCCTAATGAGACGTCTAAGGTCATTTTGGTCCAGATTGTCCCATTCCTGTTGCAACGCAGCAGCAAGTTCTTGGACATTGGCAGGACGTTGTTGACGTTGACGTAACCTCTGTCCAAGCATGTCCCAGACATGCTCGATGGGGGAGAGGTCGGGACTCACTGCTGGCCAAGGTAATGTGGTGATGTTCTGTAACGATCCTGTAACGATCCTGGCCCTGTGACATCTTGCGTTGTCATCCTGGAAGATGAAACGGCGGCCATGACGTCGTGCGAACGGCACAACATGGACTGCCAAGATGTTGTCCCGGTAGTACTGGCCTGTAACACGCCCTGCAACAACATGTAAAGCCGTTCTTCCAGCAACAGTGATGCCTCCCCACACCATAACAGAACCACCCCCAAATCGATCATGTCTGATGACGTTAACGTCTTGGAAGCGCTCGTTTCGACGACGCCACACCCTCCTACGTCTGTCAAAAAATCAACAGTGAACCTTGACTCATCTGAAAACATCACATTGCTCCAGCGTCGATTATCCCAGTGTTGACGATCCCTACACCAACGACGTCTTGTCTGAATGTGACGATCTCTCAAACAAGGGATCACGCGAGGACGTCGGGGGCGAAGGTGACCCCTATGCAGTCGATTCCGAATCGTCTGGCCACTCACTATCACACCAGTGTCTGTTTGAAGACGAGCGCTGATCTGATTTGCTGTGATGACACGATTTCGCAAGGCCAAGGTACGGATAAATCGATCATGGGCTTGAGTTGTCGCCCTTGGTCGACCTGAGCGTGGTCTGTCCTGTACAGATTGTGTATCACGGTATCTGGACCATAGCCTGCTTATGATAGACTGAGAAACATTCATCGTCCGCGCCACAACCGCCTGTGTTGTGCCGATCTGTAGCATGCCAAGGGCACGTAACCTTTCATTTTGGGTAAGCCGACGCATATCAAAATTTGTTTTCTGGTCACTAAAACAATTAAACTGATGTTTCCACCCTGGAATTCAATGCCACAATGACTGTAACATTCAAAGTCAGAGTCGTGCAAATCTTGGGTTGGACCCCCATGATGATCCCAAGCATCACCTGCATTCCATGCGGTAGCTATTGGTGCGTTTGGGCGTCACATGTAACTAGAAATGTTTCTTCTGTTAGGTTCTATAGTGACTTTTTTCGTGTCATTTGCATATTTTAGTATTATGCCCCCAAAATCCAATATCCCCTACTTTTTTTGAATAGTATATATAAATACATAAAGTAAGGTATCGTGGAACTTGTAACAGGCAACACAAGCGGTGTGGTCAAGTCGGCCTTTACTATTCTTCTGTTAAACATCCATAATGCAAGAGCTAAATCTGCCCATTGCCATCAACCCTAGATGACATCTGATTTCTCCCATATTAAATAGATTGGAACGGTCCAGTGATTCTTTGATTTAATCAAATATGGAGGACCGAGACTGAGCTTCGATTATCCAGTACGGTGGTTGAAAGTATTGCACACGTCTGTCAAACCTTCAAAGGCTAATATCTGCGCTTGCAATTGAGTAATTTGAATGAAATTTTCAAATTATTCATTTTACATTATCTATTTTTGAACAATAATAACAAGCATGGCTAATGTTACATAATGTATCTTTAAAGAGCCCGGTCGAACAAAAACATATACCTTTGTAGTCCCCATTAATTTTTAAAACCCTTACTATAAAAATCGCCAATGGAACTTGATAACAGGCTTGTCATGTGAATAATGCCTTAATAAATATAGGTCAAAATAAAGATCTGCAAAAGACTAAACTAGCATAATGTAGCGTTGGTGGAAAAAAATAACAAACCCTCACCTTCGTTGGTTTTTATTTCCTGTTTTCGTTCACTCGTGTAACTGGCTCTACTCCATCCATACCCTCTACTCTTAGTACGACTATCTTTAATCATACTACTCCTAGCTTTATTTGTACGACTATCTTTACTCATGGCACTCCTATCTCTACTCCATTCATCCCCTTTACTCTTATTACTCCTACTTCTACTTTTAGTTTTACCCATCGCCCAGTCTAACCCCCATAACTCTGGATCCGAAACGTGGTCGCTGTCCAAAAAATCTTCGGATCGTCTGAATCGTTTCAGTTCGTCTGGCTCCGGCATGCAGTTGGCTATAGTTACAGCAACCAACATGAAAACAACCAGAAACCGCATCTTTGATTTCTGGAAGATATACCGGGTATGATAAGCAAGATTGAAATGTTCAGATTTGAACATTCGAGGCGTCTGTTATACGAACTAGCTGACAACAGATGTGGTTAATATTATATGCTTAATGTTATTATATTGAATATTTTATGACAAGAATTACCAATAATTTGCTTTTGAGTTTTTGTTATCAAAGAGATCGTGTTCGTTGGATGTTTTAAACTGAAATTTGTATAACAGAAATTCTCTTTGTTTTACTTCATTCAAAGTTATGAAGGACAATTTAAAATTGACGTATGTCCTACGTTATCGCACAAGGGATGGAGGATCGTTTGACTAGCATAATTATTGGCCAATAACGAGAATATGGTGACTCGTTAATGGCCATTCAAATTGATATTCTTGATTGCAAATAATTTGCTTTTCAAAGAGATCGGGTTTGTTGGATATTTTAAATTGAAATTTTTATGACAGAAACTGTCTCAGTTTTAATGGCCATTCAAATTGATATTCTGGATTTAGTATTAAAGCTATAACCATCACTAGAATTATTATAACACAGGACACCAATATGCTGAATAAAAGTTGGTTAAAAGATTTTTTGTGGCAGTGTGCTGATGAGGGGTCATATAATGTTGTCATGTGTTGTTCCAATCCAGTATCCCCCAGTGACCGAGTGTTTAGCGTGTTCTTAAGCTCTATCATTGAGTTAACTGGTGTAGTTTGAAGTAAGGTGGCCTATCTAACCTCGTGGGTTATCTCCGGGTCTTCCCACTGCTAATGACCCCAGCGCACAAGCAAATTATTGAAACAAAATTGAGCCACAAGTTAGCCCCGAAATGATCTAGTTTGTGGCAACCACATCTCCCTCTCGCTCTCTCCCTCCCTCTCTCTCTCGCTTGTTGGTATTTTTCGGGTATCTTTAACCATTATATGTTAGAATTTAGTTAAACACGTCAGGTAGATAACAGCGGAATAATGAGGGATACTATTGTAGCAAATCAATGCAGATTGACAATAACGAGACAGCATATTGTAATATAGCTGGGAATGTATCCTATATAACTAATAATGCCAGGCGAATATTATGAATCGTAATAAAGTTGTTTTCGATATTTGAAAGATAATAGGGCACGAGGGTTAGTATCCACCTATAGTCAAGGTTAATTTGTTGATTGTTTTAAAATACAATTGTGATGGAAATTTACCAGATATTCTTTTAATTATAATGTCAGTATCCATTTTTGGGTAATGCTTGGCGTAATTAACCAATCGAATAATTAATAGGAAGCGTTCGAAGGTGCGGGCTGTCGGTCTACACCCGATAGAGACTATTCCGGTTGAATCCAAACCAAGTGTAATATACTGACAGGGCTGGACTGGACAGACAATGCCGTGAGCTCCAGCATTGTTTTGCTAGTTCAATTTCAATGACAGATATATTGTTCTTATTAATAAATTACCTTAATATGGTAATATAGGATCGATCTGTCATTGATGCTGTGTTTAAGCATATGTGACTTAGGTCTTCATACGACACACCTGTGCTTGCCTACTCCATGATCAAACACGATAGCAGATGGCTTCCATCTTGTTTACTGACGGTACTACTTATTTTAAGACAGACTCGGCTTTCCAATTTATAATATCTACGTCATTGGGGATTTCCAATTTATACTCACTGGTTGCTATGACCCGCTATGGCGTTGTCTAGAAACGCGCGTGCTCGCGTTAGTTTAAAATTTTTGCTATACGTTTAACATGGACTATTTGATGTAATTTGCCTGATTTGATTTGGCCCCATTTCCATAAATTTAGGTTGTTTTTTAGAAATTTTTAGCAAATGTTAATCTTAGGTGTTTTTTAATTCTAGCCGAAGTAATTTTTTTTACAATTTATAGCGAGTTAAGTTATCGTCTCTAAGAGGCGGGCGTAGTATTTTAAATGGCGGCCATTTGCCATCATGTGTATTCTTGAAGTAGGTACACATGATGTAATCGTATGTTAGGTCTTCTGTCGTGGTGAATAGCTATCGTGCTATAGCTGGGTGTTGAACAGCCTCGGCCGTTTTTTAGGACTTCGAATTTTGACTAATGGTTTGGATTATTCGTATTTGGTTTTATTGCAGATAGAATCAGGATTTAGAAATGAAGTTCCAATGAAATCTGGCCATTGTAGGGTTTTGTATTAATTTCATCCCCGTTGCTGGTATCAAACATATCCAAAAATAACTCGATTTTCGGGGGATTCGCAAGATCGCGACCAGCCTATCTTGCAACCTAGGGTTGGAGACGATATGTTCCGAAAGGTGACAGGCAAAAAGAGATGCATTCCAATAGACCCTGGTGGTATTATGTAATGGTATATGCAAAGTTTCACCACTGTCACTCAATTAGAATCAAATTTGTCGAGCTCCAAGGTCTCGACCAATCATTTATTTAAAGTTTCATCAAAATCAGATTAAGTCGTGGCCTCTAGAGGGTAAACCTGCTAAAACACGGTTTTGCGTACAATCTGGGTCCATAATACATGAAGCCGCGGTTCAATATGTGCGAATATCAAAAGTTACCACGATCTTTGTGATATAAACATAAGTTTCATCAAAATCAGATTTTGATCTCTAGTGGGTAAACCTGCTAAAAGACGATTTGGCGTACATGAAATTACGGTTCAGTATGTGCGAATATCAAAAGTTATCACGATCTTTGCGATATAAACATATATACTAGAGCTGGTTAATTGACTTGTTTCGGTGCGTGATGTTACACCAGTTAACGTCAACAATACAGTTACGCCATGAACTATTGGGCATAGTAACATCCAATACTAACCACGGCTAACCATTTTCTACCGAGTAGAGACTTGACGCTATTTTGCCATTAAAACTGCAAAGAACAAAATATATGATCTGATAAAATATAATAACACATAATAAACTGTATTTTTCGAAAATCTGGGGTAAAAATAGAAATTCATATAATCCTCGATTCTAGCCAGAAATTCATCAAAAAGAAAGAGCAATGGATTGAGATATAAAGGGGAAATAACTCTTCATGTACTTAGAATGGATCCTAATTGTTAGCTCACCATTTCATCTCTCCCAGCAAAACAATATGAAATAAAATAAAATGGGGTTTAACGTAATAGTGTAAAATTACAATTCACTGCTACGTATTTTGATTTAAGAGGACGTATGTTAAAATGTGTTTTTTTTTTATATAAATTCTCATCATGCAGAAATATTCATAACCTTAATAATTCCATCATCAAACGGGTAGCGTTGATGGCTCCTATCACAGAGAGAGGGAGTGGGGTTTAATATACGTAGTTATCGCAATCATAGTTGTTGTGTGTACAAACTGCACTCCCTTTATCACATTTCCGAATACAGGCCCAATACTTCAGTCTTGTAGGCATACAATGTGTGTGAAATAGCTTTATTTAACGTCCGCCTCCACGGAGGGGATGTCGCAGACAAAAAGGCATACATGTACAATCAATCAGTCTGGCTTATGTACCGGAATAGTCAACACTAATTGTATTTATTTATTTAAATTTATTATAGCGATTCTTTATATATGTTTCAAAATACTATGGTAATTGTTTGAGTCTTACACTTTGCAATAGATCTTGTCCTGTGTAGGGAAGCCGCGGTGACTCCGTGAAAAAGATGTTTACCTTGGGGTCATGTATACGATCTCGATATTAACCGAGAGAGTTTATAGGTATTGTCCGACGCGGAAAGTCCTTGTGCTATGAGGGAAATTTTGCCAGGTACCGCGACCCTAAGGTCTAGTCTTATATCAAATGTTAGTTACATTTTCCTGTTTATCAAGCTGTGAGAAACGTTTCTACAATATGAGTAGCTATTTCCATCTCTCTTAATCTTTCTTCTCCCATAAATGCATCCTTGCATCTTAATTTCGTATGCATTAGAGACTTACCAATCTGGTGATATGTTGAATTTTCTCTCAGTGAAGAAAAACCTTGTTTTATTCATTTATCTCTGTTTCTAAATATATATGTAAATGTAAGTACCATGGCACCAGAAATGTCTTTGAAACGTCTTTCTGTACAAACTAGATGGCTTGTTTTCACTTTTAACTGTAGTTCTTCGTTGTCAATTATGTCATATTATTCTTTATCATATGGAATAAGCAGAAGAGAACTTTTCTATAACACTTGCTATTGGTGCATCAAAGTGATCAAATGTGATTATTTATTATAAGCTGTTTGCTTCATGCACTGCTAATTTATGTAAACTACAATTATAGTAGACACATCAACCAACTGTAGAATAAAGTTCTTGTGGTCATTACTTAATAAAGCAAGTAGTGATATTTTAGTTATTATGCAATTAGGTAAAATCAACATACCAAGCATTATTTCTTGACTTTTGTCATATCTTCTGTATAGTTCCCTTGTTTGGTTTGTAATGAAACTGTTGTCGGCTCCTGGATAAAAATACATTGTATATAATTGCTGAAAATGGATAATAACAACTGAAAATCTAGTCATTTTTTGTATATCTCAAGCCCCTTGACAAATTGACATGTTTATCAATTAGTTCCTCCAAGGCAGTTGGGAATACAATATTGCAAACAGTAGTTTAATATATTATTTATATTTTAGCGCCTTTCAACAGATATAATCTAGTCTAACGCTAATTTTAATATATTCTACAGAACGTGGACATACCAGATTATTTTTAGTTCATCGTGTTAAAAAGCACACGTCGTACACCCTGCTTGTCGTTCGACAGTCTAACTATTTAATGTCATTCACTGCATTTTATTGTTTAATGAAATAAATAGCAATAAATACTGTTATAAATTTCCAAGAGTTCATTTCACAAAGATTACAAACGTCGTGATATAGCTTTTTACATCACGTGACTTATCCACACGACCGGTGGTACTGTTAGAATTATCCCTGTTTCCTTCTTGATTTTTCAAAGGAATCGTTTAATTTCTGATTAAAATATATTTCATATAGGCAGAAATATGAATAATGCTAAGTATATTGTGACTTGTGAGGTATCGGTAGACTTGTGAGACATCGGTAAACTGATTATCAAGTATATTCATAAGAACTGGTCTTAATTGTATAAAAAGTAATATAGAAAATGCGGGTTAATGTATTGTGTATTTAAAATAAGCCATTAAATTGATTTTTAATCTGACAAGTTACCTCTACTGTTTGGTATCATGGAGTTACTCTATAGATATCAATAGATAGTAATATGAATTTATTCTATTGAAAGCTAAAATGAATAGTTGTTATTTTTCTAAGAGTCTTATTATTATTCTATTATTCTACAGAAAACCTTTTTAAAAGTCGATTATATTGGTGTTTTGTACAGGGTTTTTTGTAATATGCGTTACAATTTCAAATACGGGAATATATGTTATTTGGTAATCAACAAACATGTTTTTGTATCACAGCAACCGGTGTTGTGGTGGTCTGACTTTTTACTAAGTATTGTGGATAGTATATATCCGTATGGTACTTACATAGCCTTTGACCTGTGAGAAAAAAATTTCCACAGCCATTTCCAACTGTCCCTTTCGCGGTTGGTTACTGAAATGAATATGCTAGATAGTAGTTGACTTGAATCAACTTGACAGTTTTGATTTGATTATATTCACAATAATTCATGATCAGTTAAAACGTGTAAAATACAAGCCCAAAACCATAATCATATGCTATAATCATATGCTGTACACGCCCCATGAATGTTGTTTTTAGAGAATCCTATATTTTGGTAGTAAGATTTTTAAGTTTATACTTCCTTTATTATTATATGCAGAATATCATATTTGTAATGTCATACTTTTATCTCTTTTTAACAGTATTTAATTGTGGGATAATTATAGGCAAAGGGCATTCATTGTTAAAAATAATAATAATATAAAAATGTTACCAGTCGTTCTTTGCACATGTATTACGTCATTGACTGAGAAAAAAAATCTATAAAAAAATAGTATCTAGTTTATGCACGAGTGAATTTCTATTTTGGCCAAATTTCCCAAATCAAAATGGCGGCGTAGAAAAAATTCAATTAAATGACTCTCCTGGAACGTACAAATTCAGGACAAATTCTTACCTACTGACCATAGTCGAACGATGTAATTTTAAAGCGGAAATTTCATATTTTCTAAGAAAGTTAAAACATAATTATTTCTATGCCTTTTGCTCAAAAGGTTGTCAACTCACTATTATATGATCATGGGCAATATTTCACAGGCATAAAAATCCCTGACACCGAAAATAATAACACAATTACTTGAATTACCTCCCTTGTTTTCCCATTCCCCTCCATGCAATGGCGATCTTCAAACGTTTGAATTTGAAGTTGAAAATGATATTTTTGCCAATTTCTCAACTGGCAATAGTGAATTATAGTATTAATAGGATTATTCTTTAACAAGGTAGGACTGTTTATAGATACAATCTATTTTAGGGCTTTATCTTAATATATTTTAAAAATATAACTAAAAAAAATGAAATTGCCGTTTTAAATATTTGGACTTCTAGTGATAATCGTGTAAAATTTCAGAAAAACTAGATGCATAAAGTACATAAGATTACGGAATTAACCTACCTTTTCTCCCCCTTGCTTTGTCCGCCATTTTAGAAATACATGCGTTACTTCCGGTGGCGGTGTCCCATGGCTGTAGAAGTCGGCAAACATCGGTAGAAAATGGCCGATAGGATTCAGTGGATCTAAACTGATCGTCGGTATTATATTGTAACCCAATAGTAGTAGCCGTCTGACTGTTTGACGTCTGCTTCCACAGAAAGAGTGTGTGAAATAGCTGTATTTAACGTCCGCTTCTACCGAGGTGATATCGCACAGAAAGATTTAACAAAGTATATTTAACTTACAAAAGATACATTTGGTAATGATTTTTTAATTGGTGCATGAAAGAATAAATTTCATTGGTTATTTTTTATTTAACCAATAATATTTAATTTCAATTTTAACAACCACGCAGACTGAATCAACTGTAAAAACACCGATGTACTAAAATCACATTTACATTAAATATTCCTTTGATCTACCAGTTTATAGGGCCAATAAAATCCGCAACTTGCAGACATGTTAACTACAGACATCTTAACACCAATTAACATCCAATTAATTCTGTCAAGCCATTGTCTGTGCAAAAAATATCGAACTAAATAGTGGATATTGTCTTAATAATCTTTTGACTAAAACATTTAAAAAACGAAAACAAAGAAATAATATAAGTTGACATAATTCGACCTCTTTATTTTAGTTTTCGTTTATAAAACAGTACCTTTTCAGTCGAAAATTTAATGATACGTTAGAATTTTCTTCACAAAACTTCAAAAACGTTTGCTCTGAAAATACACAATACCTAATGGTTATTATGCAATTTTATATTTCACGACATACCTTTAATTAATAATAGATTAAAACAACACATTACTTGTGTTAATTATATGAAAACACACAAAATTTTATAAATCTACAGAATTTTGTGTTAATGCAATGAAAAGAAACACAAACTTGTGTAGATTAGTTTTAACACAAGTACTCGTGTTGGGATCCAACACAAGTTTATTTTCAGTGTATGTTTAAACATACGTGACATATATTCTGGGGTGGATCTATTCTGAGACCACTGAAGACTTGGGTCTTCTGTCGTGGTGAATAGCTATCGTGCTATAGCTGGGTGTTGAACAGTCCATTTGCTGGTTACACTATTTTGCCTCGACCGTTTTTTAGGACTTCCAATTTTGACTAATGGTTTGGATTTTTCGTACATGTACTTGGTTTTATTTTATTGCGGATAGAATCAGTTCGGATGGGACGAAAAACCGAGGTACCGTGTAGGCCGTAGCGCCGCTGCCCGAGCAAAATTTCCCTCATAGCACACTGTATGGCGTATGCCCGTCTTCCTTTAGCCCAGGTAAGGTGCAAAAGAGGAGGACGTTAAACCCTTTTTCATTCCATTTCATGTCCTGTGTAGGGAAGCCGCGGTGGCTCCGTGAATAAGATGTTCACCTTGGGGTCATGTATACGATCTCTATGTTAACCGAGAGAGTTTATAGGTATTGTCCGACGCGGAAAGTCCTTGTCAGTGGTGCAGGTCGGAAGGTTTGGCAAGGAACGGTGTCTAGTTGTTAGAATGGGTCGATAATTGCGGGTCTCGTTAAAATATTGGCGTGCACCTAAAAGAACCATTGACAGTCCAATGCCACTGTCCGGCAAAATTTTTCAAATCGCACACTGTATGGTGTATGCTCGTCTTTGTTAGCGTGGGGGTAGAACTGTAAGGCTATATATATATAACTAAATTAAAATAATTAAATGATAAATGAAGATCTATTCAGTATTATTTATATAATAGGGTTTGCTGATTTGACCTTTGTATCAATGCGATCTAAGATAGCTTATATATTAGAGGGGGTGGGGGCTGGGCTGGCCTAGTGGTCTAGAGTGCCGCGCTTCACTTCGACCTCTAGCTGGCCGGTCACCTCTGGCTTGCGGCTGGGGTTTCGATCCCTGATGTGAGCGTATGTGTCATGGGGATAGGGACACCTTCTCGACCTCGTGGGTTTCCTCCGGGCACTCCGTTTTCCCCCCACTGCTAAAGACCCCTACGCGCAAGCGAATTATTGATATAAAATTAAACCATATGTTAGTCCCGAAATGACCTAGTTTGCGTCAAGTGGGCGTTAAACCCCACTTCTCCCTCTCTCTCTCAATATATACTCACAGAAAGTACACAGTTCAGTTAATTTTGATTAATTTATCACTTGTGAATATAATCCTATGGAGATATTTGTACACACATAATTTACACAAAAATATATGGATAAGACATCATACTCAGAGACCAGTATTTATTGTTTTAAATTGTATTTTTCTTCATCTAGATCGCTTCATCCAACGTTTCAATAGCGTTTGATCAACTAGACTTTGCTTTCATCCGGCTGTCATAAATATATATTTTGAATCAATGTTTTTAATCCGATACGTAAAAAAAGGAACCCGTTCAAAACCGTAGTTATCGTACATTGATTGGTAGCTAGGGTAGTGGGGTGTGGCTTCATGAATAACTGCCAGTTGCGCAATATAGGCCGGTTGGTACTCACGTTCAATTAAATAGATAGTTTTCAAACATGACCAACACCCCCACCTACAACTTACATTCAATTGAAATTAGTATGATAACTAAGCAATGTGTTCATTGTATAATGAACACGGACAATGTCGATCACAGTGCTGTAGCGACGAGGGATGGTCTTATAACATTTATAAATAGATTTGACTGCCCTACATATTTCTATAGTGCTTACTCGGTTTTACATGATCAATAGCGACCCGTCTTCTGTCAACAAGCCTGTAGTCACATACTATACAATGTTAACACGATCGAGGAAAAATACCAGCTGACCCATATTCGCCATACAGATTAAATCACAAGGATTGAGTGGGTGAGTGTAAAAGTACATAACACACGTGTCTAGAAACTGTTCATCATCAAAACATTGCAAAATATTTTTGTGTAACAAATATTGCTATTATTCAGGTGTGATTATAAATTGAGAGACTAATAGCTTGCAGAATCAATCAATGGAAAATGATTCGCAATAACTAGACGTGATAATATACCCGTGTGGAAATACGCGTCCATTTCTAATTCATTTGATATTGTAATTTGTATTTTAAGTTACTGAAAGTGTGGATCAATATGTTAATTAATTTCACCTGGTTTTTACCTGTATTGGCGTTGTTCGTTTTACCTGTAAATACAGCTAACGGTAAGTTATTATACCTGTTTGATTTATAAGGGGGGGGGGCGGAAAGGTTAGCACGTGCGTGCTGTATTATAAAGCCTGTCATTGAGTCAACTGGCATTTTTTCGAATCCCCGGTTGTACGTGACAAGGGGTAGGGTTTCCTTCCACTGCTAAAGACCCCTATGCGCAAGCGAAATATTGAAATTTAAGTAAACCATATGTTTGTCCCGAAATAACCTAGTGTGTGTTGAGTGGACGCTAAACCCAATCTCTCTCTCTCTCTCTCTCTCTCTCTCTCTCTCTCTCTCTCTCTCTCTCTCTCTGTACGTGCGTGCTGTATTATAAAGCCTGTCATTGAGTCAACTGGTATTTTTTCGAATCCCCGGTTGTACGTGACAAGGGGTAGAGTTTCCTTCCACTGCTAAAGACCCTATGCGCAAGCGAAATATTGAAATTTAAGTAAACCATATGTTTGTCCCGAAATAACCTAGTTTGTGTTGAGTGGACGCTAAACCCACTCTCTCTATCTCTCTCTCTCTGTACTAGATATATACTTCGACTGGGTTACCTGGGGGTCTCGTGTTCGACCCCAACGTTGGCCAAGACGTGGTACCCTCTTGTCTGTGGTACAGGACAGAGATTCTGACAATGCAAAACGTATGGGAAGGAAATTGAGGTTCATGGTGGCCTACACATGGACCAGTACGTAATAGATGCGTTGACAGTTGGAATTCGATGTAAGAGTACGCTTTTTGGCTAAATTAGTTCACTGCGTTGATGCCTGTCTTCATTAGCCATTTTTGGGCAAAACGGTAGGACGCTAAACCCCATTTCATTTAATTTTCTTATAATACGGAAATGAATTGAAGTGAAATAGTCTTTAACGTCTTATAATTTGCTCCGATTGGGCAAATTTTGACGGGCATACACCATGCAGTGTACCACGAGGGAAGAAATGAAATGAAATGAAATGGGGTTTAACGTCCTACTCTTCGGCACCTAACCTGGGCTAATGGAAAACGCGCATACGCCATACAGTGTGCTACGAGGGAAATTTTGCCCGGACAGTGGTGCTACGGCCTACTTTTATGTCGAATTCCAACTATCAAGGGATCTTTTAGGTGTACACGGGTCCTCGGTTTTTCGTCCTACCTCAACGACTAGACAGCTGTCCTTGTCAGGCCCTCCCTTCTGATGAGACAAGAAATTGTTTAGTCACGTACGTCGCCTGGTAGCAACACATGTTGCTTTGTTGTATTCTAGATTATCGGACTCAGTCTGGTTGTAACTTTAAGACATGACAATTCCAGTCTTTAGTCTGTTATTGTAATGTAATCAAGGACTAGAAATTATGTGCCCATAAATGGCTGTAACATCACGGGCTGTAGCTTTTTGCTCAACATTCCGTTGGTTCCAATCTTTATAGGCACAATGGGGACCACGTTTGGCAATCTCCTCATCATAAATTTGTAGGGAGGTTGACCCTTTAGATTATTTGCTACGGGGATTTGAAGTTGACTGGGGTGAAAATCTCACTTCCCACACAATGATTGCTACGGAAGCGTAATAGGGCCACACACTATTCTATTTTCAATTTTTCAAGTTAGTAACTTGAATTTTTAAGTTAGTAGTTACTAACATGAATTTTCAAGTTACTAACTTGAATTTTCAAGTTACTAACTTGAATTTTCAAGATACTAACTTGAATTTTCAAGATACTAACGTGAATTTTCAAGATTCTAACGTGAATTTTCAAGTTACTAACGTGAATTTTCAAGTTACTAGCTTGAATTTTCAAGTTACTAGCTTGAATTTTCAAGTTACTAGCTTGAATTTTCAAGTTACTAGCTTGAATTTTCAAGTTACTAGCTTGAATTTTCGGACATCTACCCCTGGATCGTCCCACCCTGGACATTTGCCCCCGTGTAACGTCTGCCCCCCCCCCCGAAGTATTAACGAAGTTATAACCGACTGTGATGTATATTTGGTCCAGGCTTTTATCCGTTACATATCCGTTACATTTCTGGTAGCCTATATTTGTGTCAAGGTTGCTGTGTGGGCGTATAATTTTTCTTGTATGGCAATTTACTACCCGGAATTGTCAAGTTATTGACTTACAGGCCTTAAAATTTAGAGGAGAATAAATTAATGGCCCTTTTATGCTTCAGTAGAATTAACTGAGGTGGAAAGCGCATTGCGTTTATACTCCGCTCTGATAAAAAAAAATGTCTTCTCTTCATAAACTGGCAGTATTGACCTAAATAAATGAATGAGTGAATGAATGTTGTTTATAGCACGTCGACACCATAAATCATGTCAATCTACGTGTTATCGCCAATAATCTGCTTATGTTCTGGGAGTATCCCTAAGTGATCGGATAGGCTGCTCCCGCACCTTGTCACTAAGATAGCAGAGAATGGGACTCGAACCCTCGACATCATTGATGGCAGACCAAGGCGTATCTTATCGGCCACCCTACCCTCTCCCCAAGAGTCGCCTTCTACGACACGCTAGGAATGGGGCGATGGACGCATTCTACTATCTAACTCTGTACTACTGACCTGTAAAATAATGCACTGTTAAGAAATTTATATTTATTTTACATTGTTTCTTGGAGTACCTCGTAACGTCCAGGGTTCTAAAGGGTGTTACCATGTAAAACAATGTAAAATAAGTATAATGTTTGTACACGCCCAGTGTTCTAAAGGGTGGGGCGTTGGGATGGCCTAATGGTCTAGAGTGCCGCGCTTCGACCTCTAGCTGGCCGGTCACCTCTGGTTTGCGGCTGTGGTTTCGATCCCTGGTGTAAGCGTATGTGGCATGGAGGGAGATAGGGGCGCCTTCTCAACCTCGTGGGTCTCCTCCGGGAACTCCGGTTTCCCCCCACTGCTAAAGACCTCTATGCGCAAGCGAAATATTGAAATAAAATAAAAACCATATGTTAGTCCCGAAATGACCTAGTGTTTGTCGAGTGGACGTTAAACCCCATTTCTCTCTCTCTCTAAAGGGTGGGTGGCGGGGGCAGATGTTCCAGAGGAAAAATGTGTGTGTGTGGGGGGGGGGTAAAACTCTCGGGGTAGATGTCCTAGGGGGTGGGGGTAGATGTCCCAGGGGGGCAGATGTCCGGTGAGTAAAAGTCGAGGGGGAGATGTCCTAGGAGGGAAGATGTTTTCAGCAGGAAATGTCCTCGGAGTAAAAGTCCTAAAAAGGAGGGGGGGGGGGGGTATCCGGGGGCAGATGTCCGGCGGGGGAGATAACTTGAGTCCATCTATTTATATAATTGATAGTTTTAATGTGTTTTATTTTTACTTTTTACAGTTCGTTTAGATGGCGGTTTTAATATCAATGAAGGAGCCATACAAGTGAACCGTAGCGGTGTTTGGAAATACCTCTGTGATGAAACACCTTATTTCCCGAAGTCACTAGCAGGAGATTTAGTATGCAAGGAGCTGGGGTATATATCGGCTGGTTTCTCAAATGCTGTAGTAGATCCTTCAATAGGATATTGGAAATCTAACATATCTTGTAGTCCAGACGATGTTAGCTTGATGAGTTGTAGTAATACAGGGTGGTCAGAGACTCAAACATGTAAAACAAAATCTTACACTTCAGTGTATTGTTTTAAAAATGGTACGTAATAACCCATCTTTACTCTTTATTTCACCGAGTCATTTCGGGACTAACATATGATTCAACTTCATTTAAATAATTCGCTTTCGCGTAAGGGTCTTTACCAGTGGGAGGAAACCGGAGGACCAAGAAGAAACCCATGAGGCTGGACATGAAGCCCTAATGCTTGTCGCGTTCAACTGGGGAGTCGAAACCGCGACAGTTGACTTATTAACAGAACGTATGACATAGCGTCGAATACCGAGGTTCATATTTGATCAGATTCCAATCAGTCGCCATTACTTTCCTAATCGTATGACCGACAGCTAATGTACCCATTAAATACACTCGTTAAATAATTACTGTTGATTTTATCCATATATTTGTCCAGTACTTTGCATCGCAGTCGTCGACATTTTTTCCTATATTGTTGTGCACAGTGTCATATATCGCATTTTAAGCAGGCCCGGATCCAGGATTTTGTCGAGGGAGGGGCCATACATTGAAGTAAAGGGTAATAATCAGGTTTGGTTAGTCCCCAGCGGAGACAATGCGAAAATCATGTTTATATCATCTATTAAAGAACAGATATGTGAACTACAACAGTACCAAAACAAACGAAAACGAAAATCAACTATGTCACACTGGGGCTGCGCGGAGTATGATGAAGACGGGTATACAGTGTGCTATGAAGGAAACTTGATACACCTCGACCATGTTTAGTTATATCGAACTTGGTTTGTTTACGAATAGGATTTATAATTTCAGTTAAATTCATAAATAGGTTTAATAGAGCAAGGATTGGATATGTATCTGTCTACAATGCTAACCAGAAGAAATACCAGACAGTTTGCCAGGAAGGTTTCACAGACGCAACAGCCCAGGTATTTTGTAAAGAGTATGGTTTTAAGAGCGGAAGAATATCCTCTTCATCAAGAATCAGAAATGATACCATGATGGACACGATCTATGGTTGTACTGGCAGTGAATCCCGTCTTAGCGATTGTCCAACAGTTGCAGCTTCTGATAGTTGTACTAATAGCCACCCCGTTGCTGAAGCTGTATGCGAAGGAGATCTTACTATTACTGATAAAGGTGAGCCAGTCATTTATACTACTACTACGTGAAGACTCAGAAATTTGTGTTCAAATTTTACATAAGCAGCAATGCTAGTTATATGTAGTATGTAAATATATACTGTGGCACACTAAAAAATAAAATTACCCAAGAAATATTCATAAAGTTTAAAATTACTGATGGCCACGTTAAACTGAGAGTGATTATTCAACATATCCTAACCACCGAAGGTTTCTCCGCTACCAATAAAAGATGTCAGTATCTTGTTTCTCGTGAACGGCACAGATCGATGAGATTTCAATGAGTCATAACTGTTTAAATACTGAACAGAATAGAACCATTTGGGAACAGAATATCTATAAATGAAGCTTAAACTGGATACCGATGGCATAAATAACATTCGTCCATTAAGTTAACTATAAACAATAATGCATGTTGGGTTTGCATGAAAGATAACGTTTACATTTCTGGAACACCAAATAACATTTCTTATAAAACGATTTGCATTATAACGGCATATAAGTGACATACGATTTGCATTATACGATGTATCAGCGACACAGGGTTTGCATTATATGCATATCAGTGACACACGATTTGCATTATATAATGTATCAGAGACACACGATTTGCATTATATGATATATCAGTGACACTAGATTTGTATTATATTATACATCAGTGACACATGGTTTACATATATTACATATCAGTGACACAAGATTTGCATTGTACGATATATCAGCGACACAAGGTTAGTATTATGTGTTATATATCAATGACAAAAGATTTGCATTTACATATCAGTGACACAGGGCTTGTATTATATCAGTGACACAAGATTTGTATTATATATCAGTGACACTAGGTTTATATTAGAGTATATGCTAGTGATACATGATTTACAATCTGTTGACATCAGATCTAATCCATTTATGACATTTGTATTTATAATGTGTGTGTATTTTAAATCAATCTTTAGTCGGCAGGTTAGCAGATGGGTATGGAGTTGTTGAAGTTTATGATGATAAAGGTGAAACTATGACGTTATGTGCCGAGGGTTTTAATGAAAATACAGCCAAAGTAGTGTGCCGGGAACAGGATTATGGGGAAAACGGCGCTCTATTTCCATATCCTTTAAATTTGCACGATATTCGAACTGTTTATAAAGACACGCTGAAGAAGTCATTTGATTGTGCTGGTACAGAAAGTAGATTGAAAGAGTGCCCTTCCACCATAAAACAGTTTTGTCCGAATGAAATAGCAGCATCTGTATTGTGTCAGCGGGATTCGAACTCTACTGGTAAGTTGACGTCTGTTTTAAAAACAAAGCCACAGTCTGGATGATTTCGACGATTTTCCCAAAATGGAACGCTTTACCCATACATCTCAAACCTTCACACTACTTTTAAATCAAAACTATCATCTCACCTCGTTGAGAGGAGAGAAATGGAATTTAACGTCCACTCGACACAAACTAGGTCATTTCGGGACTAACATATGGTTTAATTTTATTTCAATAATTCGCTTGCGCGTAGGGTTTTTTTTTAGCAGTGGGAGGAAACAGGAGTGCCCGGAGGAAACTCACGAGGTTGATCATCTCTTTGAGCCCTATTATGACATTAAATGAAATGGAGTTTAACGTCCTACTATTCTGCTCCGACTGGGCTAATAAGACGGATATACGTCATACAGCGTGCTATTAGGGTAATTGTGCCCATGAAACGGTACGATAGACTACTCTTTTGTCGAATAAATGCACGGTTCTTGGTTTTTCGTCCCATCCGAACGACTAAACAGATTTTCTCGCGAGGCCCTTCTTCCTGCACCACTGACAAGATCAATGCAGGGATCTAACAAGCGTCCTCCACGCTATTTATAATAGCATTCGGGGCCACTCCCCGAGCCACTGTGGCCCCGAATCCAATTATAAATAGCGAACTATAAAATTGAAGAGATAAACAAACTGCGCCAAAAGAATACTGTTTAGATGGAATGCGCGCAATTTGTGTATCGACTTTCATTATTATACATTGCCGAGAACATAACGCAACCGTTGAAAGAGTGCAGTTGAAAATGATTATCACACTGAACATAAATATAAAAGTAAAAGCGGATAATTAACATCCTACTGTTCTGCTCCTAACCTGTGCTAATGAAGATGGGTATACGCCATACAGTTTTCTATGAGGAAAATTTTACCCGAACAGTAGTGCTACAGCCTACTCTTAAATCGAATTCCAACTGCCAAGGCATCTTTAACGTACACGCCTTGAAAACAAATGAGACTTTATGTCAGTGATAATTTGCTTATGTGATTCTGGACCACTATATAATACGCTACAGGCTAAACAAGTGATTTTGGTCGAAATTTAGAATTCCACACCAATGAGGCCATGAATATTCATGAATATTCATAAATATTCATAATTCTTTAATTTGTGTTACAGTTCGTCAGTATTCAGTTTTTCCTCCGCGAGCGGAACCATAGAAATCAAATTTTCCAGTAAAATAGCAAAATTTGTTTTCTGGGAACAAATGGGCTTCAGTTTTGAGATATATAGCAGAATGTATGCATATAGAGTTTTATACATAATAATTATGTTTTTATATTTATATATAAATATGTTATTAACATTTGTATTACATTAGATTCTCTCGTGGGTTTTCGCCGGGTCTTTCGGTTTCCCCCCACTGCTAAAGACCCCTAGGCGCAAGCGAATTATTGAAATAAAATTAAACCATATGTTAGTCCCGAAATGACCTAGTTTGTGTCGAGTGGACGTTAAAGCCCATTTCTTTCTCTCTCTTACATTAAAAGATGGACGACGTAATGGAAGAGATTGATTTTTTTTCTGGTTTTGCCTTTTGACTATTATACAAGATAACATATTGGATATTGTGTATTTCAGAAGATGGAGTTACAAGAATTAATAACTTCGATGGTCCTATTCAGTGGGGCGGTGTGGAAGTCATGTACCATGGTATCTGGGGATCTATTTGTGTAGATCGGTGGGATGATAATGCGGCTAAAGTTATCTGTGGAACCACGTCAACACATGCCAAGGCCTTAACTAGATTCATAGGTTTTACTGACGTCACGTGGCTATATGATGTTAATTGTAATGGAAAGGAAGACAGCTTAAACTCCTGTCAGTTTTCAACAGATGGAACCAAGTTTAATTGTAGTTCTAATCATCAGTCAGTCGCCTATTGCTACAATGACAGTAAGATAGTTTTATGTCTTTCTTTACAGGGCAATAATACTACCAGAGCTTGTTAAATTAATCCATTTTATTGGATTGTTGGTGGTTGTTTGGATTTAATTACCTACTACAATGAGACATGTTGAAAGAGACGCCCTTTTAAATCACCGTCGAAAACGTTTGTTTTTTTAGACTATTAACAATGTAAAGCGCGCTGTGATTTTATTTGTATAATACTGTAATGTAATGAGAAAAAAACAATAAAAGAGCGAGAGAGATTTAATACTAGTGAATATAATTTGAACCAAGTATAGCAGCTATTGTGACAAAGTAATTTATACATAGAACTTTGCTAGATTTGACATTATATTTCTATTGCACGTTTTCAACTATATACAACTTCTGCTAATGTGTTCAATATGTTATTTACGGGCAACACACGAATGACCTCTGCTCGTTTTGACAAAAGGCACGATCTCATTAAATATCTTATTTATTCTTATGTTATTTATAACCTACGCATGATCTATGTGTTTAACACTCGGCAGAACTTCGCGACTTTAAAGGAAAGATGCAGTTCAGTTATAGAAACTATAATCTCAATTCCAAATAAGTAAATCTGTCATGTATCATTATTCTTAATGACCGTATGCTTTATAAAGCCAGAATTTACTGACAGTAAGAGAGACTTGAATAGAGCTCCTTCTATTCCGTGTTCTCAATAAAAGATTTACCAACTGTTATCTGTAGTGTTACACTATGCCCTTGCTATAGGTTTGTCCTGAAATGACCTAGTTTGTGTCTAGTGGACATAAACTAAATTAAAGAAAGACACCAAAATACTAATTTGACGGTTAGCGCGTTCTGTTATACTGCATCATCAGACCATTTTTATTTATTAAGAAGTACGTAGAACACACATATATATATATATATATATATATCCTCTCAATGTATGGAATCGTTCAATTTGAGTTTGACCAAGACTTGCCGTAGGTATCAATGTCATACTTTTCAGCAAGAGTATGATCAATAATTGTTGTAAATAATATTAATTTCAGCTTTTGAATATTCTTTATCCGGCGGTGGGACTAACTATGGATATGTCCAGGTCACGAAGGATGGTAAAACAGGTTTTGTAATTGATTCTAATGGGGCATACCCGAATGTGATGGCTAAAGCTGCATGTAATAGTCTTGGTTTTAATGGTGGTCTACCTTACCAGATGAATGAAATACCAGCTACATATTGGTGGACTGTTTCTACTAATCTGCAGTATCCTAGTTTCCCTCGTCTTCAGCCGGGGAGTGCGACGACAAAACCTTCACCAGTTCAACAGAAATATGTCTCTGTTTATTGCCATGGAAACGGTAAGTGTACATAAATCATGCATATAAGATTAAATATTTTTTATTGCATATAGAAGCTCACGGGGAGCAAGCCTACACAGACATAAATCACATTTAGTATTCCACACAAAGCATAAACATACATAAGTCACATTAGGACCACAATCATAGCATGCAATTATATAAACCATTTTCAGTACCACAAACATAGTATGCAATTATATAAACCATTTTCTGTACCACAAAGTATACAATTACATGTACATAAACCACTTAATCATATACAATTTCAACTGAATTGAATTCTTTATGGCATAAGTGTATCTAGTCCGACGCTATCAAAGTTTTAGTCATACTTTCAATGTACGAATTGTTTTGTGGTTGCAGTGAAACTTGATGGAAGTTACAGTAAACCTCTAGAAAAGGGAGATGTTTTACAGTATAAATATAACAAGTTCTATGCCATCTGTGCTGATGGCTTTACAAAGACCGAAGGGGATGTCGTATGTCGGCAGTTGGGATTTCCCCAAGCTGTCAAGGTTAATGTATTACAATTCGGTAGTGATTCGCCTGTGGGGTTTCACGATTTTAAATGCCCGAAAGGGGCTAACTCTACAGCAGATTGTACATCACGATTTACTGGTACTGTTGCTGGATGTACATCAGGAAAAGCTGATGTTGAATGTGGTGATGGTCCATCAGATGGCGCAAATGGACAGGAAGTACACGGTTTGTACATCTTCTATTCAATTTAAAACTTGTAAATAGTGCAGCTTGATAAGTTTGAAATTAGAGCCGGTCATCATATGTAGGGTATAAGAGGGAGAGAGAGAGAGAGAGAGAGAGAGAGAGAGAGAGAGAGGGGATGATGGGGTTTAACGTACACTCGGCACAAACTAGGTCATTTTGGGACTAACATATGGTTTAATTTTATTTCAATAATTTGCTTGTGCCCGGAAAAAACCCACAGTAGAATCGGGAAGTCGAAACCACGCCAGTTGCTTCAGTGACAGGCTTTATGATACACCGAGCACGTGCTAACCTGTGGTCCGTCCAACCCCCGAACTATAATGTAACACAATTAACATGTTATTGCGTTCCTTAGATGTGGGGTATAACAAATAAATAGAAAACAATACAGAAAATTATGTTATTGCCCTTCCTTCTTAATAATTGGACAGTGATAGTTACGATAGAATATAACTATCTGTTGATTATATCAATGTTATAATGTAAATTGTATTTTTTGTTTCAGTTTCTGTGATATGTGTTATGATGTGCCTTGTTCGGGTTGTTTTGATGTAACATCGACACCTGCACGAAAGTTTATAACCAGTTTATTTTGACCATATTCCAACCAGATATTAATATCAAGAGGATATATACCGTATCTTTTTGTCAAATTAGAGGTCATATTTCGTTATTGTAGAACATGTGATGATATTGTTAACATTGTGACGGGTATTGTACACAAGCCAGTGAGTACTTACTTCTTTTACAACACATGACAACATTCCTCCTGGTCTAGAGTGCCGCGCTTCGACCTCTAGCTGGCCGGTCACCTCTGGCTTGCGGCTGTGGTTTCGAGCCCTGGTGTGAGCGTATGTGGCATGGATATAGGGGCGCCTTCTCAACCTCGTGGGTTTCCTCCGGGCACTCAGGTTTCCTCCCACTGCTAAAGACCCCTACGCGCAAGCGAATTATTGAAATAAAAATTAAAAACCATATGTTTGTCCCGAAATGACCTAGTTTGTGTTGAGTGGACGTTAAACCACATTTCTCTCTCTCTACACCACTGGTTGTAGATTATGTTCCAGAGAAGTTGTCTACCCCGGGACATGTAGAACGTTTTGTAATTCGGCATGCCTTATTTGAGTTTTGGGAGAGAGAGAGAGAGAGAGAGAGAGAGAGAGTAATGGGGATTAACGTCCACATAAACTATGTCATTTCGGGACTAACATATGGTTTCAATTTCATTTCAATAATTCGTTTGCGCGTAGGGGTCTTTAGCGGTGGGAGGAAACGGGAGTACCCCACGAAAACCCACGAGGCTGGACAGTAGACCCTACTCCATGCCGCTTACAACCGGGGATTCGAAACCCAAAGATGTTGTATACGCTATAATAAAAACATCCATTTGTATGGCATGGCCATAATCAACTATCCGAGTCTCTAATATAATTATGTCTTGTAAAAATTTCAAACAGTGATTATGTTCACTCCGAGTAAAATTATGCCTTGTCAAAACTTCAAACAGTGATATGGTCACTTCGAATGAGGACATTTGAATGAAATATGCAATATATACATTTTGTATTATATATTTTCTAACTTATTACATCAAGAACGGTCAGGTCGGTATCTAAATCTTTAATGTTGACCTAAATATGTTATTTTTTCTTCACTCAAATAATTGGATAGTGTATCTTGAAACTATGATGAAAGTAAACTTCACACAGCTTTTCGTTTCTAGAAACTATGATATGCAAAACATATTTCATTAATGTATTTGATTATGATTATTTGTTTATATAAATGTATATATTGAAGACGGCGTTTTAAGTTTTAAAACATGTGCATTATACACCTGTTATTTAGAACAAAGAATATGTTTAAATTATATATCTACCTTTACTATTCTATTAAATATCCTGTATATTTGTGTATATTATATGATTATACTGCTTTTTATGACACTTTTCTACATTTGGTGATAATGGCATATTTTTGAGGGATGTTTCGTTACAAGGGGAATAAACAGTAAAACGTGTGTTTCGAGGATGGGGTTCAAAAACATGTCTTCGATGTTTGAAATCAACATTTAAAATGGTTGATTTGAAGCTTATTTAGTCTACAATGTATGTTGTACAACAGTGATCATTTTTTTTATCAAAATTGAATTAGGACCAAATATGTAGTTACTATGGTATATCCTTCCTGTTGTTGTACTAGATATTCCAATCTTTTGATATTGTAAGCAGTTACACCCGTGACACAACCTAGCAACTCCGTTCATTTGCCGTGTATGCCACGGAAAAACCTAGTAGCTCAATGGTAAAATCAATGAACAAGCTGGGGTTTAATATTCATTCATTACGTTTTCCTTTGTTTTCTGAAATTAAAAAAAAAGTGAGTTACTAGGTGTTGCCTTTCGACGGGAGTGTTGGACTTTTATATGTTTTAACCACATTTATTTTAACTTTTTTATTTTCTGTTTTAACCACATTTGTTTTAGCTTTTTTATTTTATGTTTTAACCACATTAAAACCACATTTGTTTTATTTTTTTTTTTATTTTTAAGTAAATTTTATATGTGAAGCATATTGTGTATGTATTTTATTATAGTTTTTATCAGTATCTACATACATAAACCATCCGTTTAACTATCAATATAAGTATTCTGTTGTTATTCAACTAGTCTCGGGGTGTATATTACGATGTAGTATTATTTATTGAAGATCAGGGGCCGGTTGCTCCCGAACAACACTCCCACCCACACCACAAAATGAAAATATTCTTCTTACCAGGTGGTACGTAATTCCAGCCCATCTTACAATCCCAATCCACGAATTAAGTCGCATCAGTATAACCAGACCCCACACCATACATCATTAAACATCGAAAAGCACCAACAAGATGGTCGGTTTTTAGCCAAATCAGCACCCATCCGTATTACACCTGGGACTTTCAGCAAAATGGCAGGCGATAGTGTTGTTGTTGATACAAGACCATACTGTCGGTACAGCTCAACTGGTCCAGAATTGTAGTCGTAACCTAAGGCCATGCTAGTCCACGTCGATGCTGTAATGTCCGTAGGGAGATACAGATGCACTTTCTCTACTCCCAATATCCATTCTTAAAGTAAACGTGTAAGTCACCGATGATAAGGTTGATTATAATCTCAGAAATTGTGTTATCCTCTGGAACATCAGCCTGGTAATGAAACACCGTGCCAGTTGTTAGTACAGGATAAAACAAAAAGAAAAACCCAAAGGAGTCGATGGTGACATTATCAACTACTACCATGTCCATGTATGATTCTCTTGTTCCGTCCACGTACAGTGGGTGGTTAATCCAGCCTGGGTAAAGAATCGGACTTTTGAGAAAGCATTCGTTAATCTTTGGATGTAGACCATCTACACCAGCCCCGTACACCTCATAGCTGAATACCATGTTATGTAGGGGCCATAGAAAATGCGGACTGGGTAAATTTCCAAATACGGCTAAAGTCTTGATAGCTGAAATGAGAATTTTAGAAAATCTTTAAAAACGTGTTCTTAATTATCAATTGGACAAGAATTAACTCACCTGCGATCTTGGGTGGATTATGATCCGATTTACTACATACCTTCCCTTCGCGATTAAATCAATAAATGGATAACCGAGACTATGTTTTTTATCGTACTGACTTTAGTAATGATGATCGAGGCTAGATGGAAATTTCAATCGCTTAATTCTTGGTTCATATTGGATAAATTTGATTGAATGTTCAGCAAATTGCCCCTACAGTATCCAGTTTTTAACTATTATCTAATCTCCCATAATGTATCATTAAGCTTTAACTATAACCTTTTATAATATATGTATGACTATTGTAAACATTTCTTTGTCCAGTACAGCGATTTGTCCCCGGGGGTATTTCAAGTATTTTTAAACACATTTATGTAGCCATGGTATTAAAATAATCAATAATATTTGATATTCATTTGTTGACTTTCACTCCCTTTGCAATATCACACACATAGACAAATTCCATTTGCCTTCAATTGAAACATCGCCATTACTGTTTATTCCAGTCTATTCAAGACCTTGGTAAGCCGATTATGTTTCCGGGCAGACAATAGTAAAAAAAACATATCCGGTCCTGCTTATTAGAATTTTCCTATACTTATCACAAACAATTGACAATTTCCTTTCGGGAAGGTTGACAAAAACGATTGTTGTTACTCTGATGAAATCTAAGCTACCGCGAATGTAAGTTAAAGAGACTGACATAAAATGGAATGGGGTTTAACGTCCTACTGTTCTGCTCCGACTGGTATAATACAGATGGACATACACCATACATCGTGATGGGAGGGACAGCGGCATCATGATCTACTCTTAGATCACGGGATCTTTTACGTTCACGTCAATGCATACACGGGACCTTAAATTTATGTAAGACCCAAAGTAAACATATTTTGTCAATAATTGAATAATTTTCTTGAAAAGTAGTGTGATCCATCCCATCTTGTATCAAATCATCAATTGCATCAATGTCACTGACATCTTTAACTATGTGTAGCTTTAAATGACAATGCGTCCCGAAGGAGATGGGACTCTGTTTGTCACGGTTTTTTTTTTTAAATGCGCTCACAACGGTATTGCGAAAGACTTCTTATAACTCGTATAAGATGATGGACTTTTATAAGTTAAAATGCTTTCTATATTATCTCACTGGGACGAGTGCATTGTTTACAAACATAAGATGTAAGGCGTCAACTGATCTGGACAGAATGGTGTGAGTGACATAGTTTTATCTAACGTCCGCTTCAACCGAAGTGATATCGCAGACAAGCGCAAAATGATACCCTCTACTCATATTATACATGTATACCCATTTATTCCGGAGTATCCCGTGTAAACTCATGAGATTGAGAAGGCGACCGTTTCCCAAAACCACATACTCTCACACCGGGGATCAAAACCAAGAAGAGACGGAGAGAGAGCAATGGGGTTTAACGTCCACTCGACACAAACTATGTCATTTCGGGATTAGCATGTGGTTTAATTTTATTTCAATAATTCGCTTGCGAGTAGGGGTCTTTAGCAGTGGGAGGAAGCCCACGAGGCTGGACAGGCGACCCTATTCCTTACCACGTGCAATCGTGGATTCCAAACCAACAAGACCGCAGGCCAGAGGTGACCGGTCACTCAGATCTCGAGGTTCGACAGTCTAAACCTCTACTGTTCATCCCAACCCCCATTCCATTGATCTGTGCCTGTGATGTTATTTAATATATTGATAGTCTAGCGCGTTCAGCATCGTCAAAAACATCAACAATAAATATCACCATTATTAAAGTTCAGACTAATTAGAATTAGTGTGTTTGCATTTGACTTTAGTCAACAAATTTCTATAAATTCAAGTCTTATACATTCTGTCTTGGTTCTCAATATATTTCAATTATATTTTTGATTTTTAAATATTCTAGTTGCCTCCGGAAAGTTTGGATTAAAGAATGTCATTTTCAATATGTTTGCACAATTAATAAGAAGATATACAATGTTATGATGTCTTAGACCGAAAGCCCAGGGGGGGTCGGTCTAGCTGAAAATTGTACCAATTTTCTTCTATATGTTATCGATGCATGTATAGCTGGTATCATCAAAATGTAAGTCTCCCCGGTTTCTGGTGGTGGGTGTGGTATTCCACGCCCAAAATGCGATACCCCTCAACTAGTCTAGATTAGCTCAAAAGTGCGCTACACGAAATTCGCATTTTGGGCGTTGAATACCACACCCATCATCAGAAACCCGGCAGACTTACATTTTTATGATACCAGATATACATGCATTGTGACAAAAAAGGAAAACATTGGTACAATTTTCAGCTAGGTTAGCCCCTGGGCTATCTATTCAGTCAGTATTTTTTTTTTATATTTTTGTTCCGTTTCCCGAAAGGTAAATACACAAGACAAAGGTTGCTGGAAAGAAACTGCAATGGGTTTACCAGGGATTAATAATCGGAATTCACATATAATCACCGGAATTCACTTCGAAAACCCTCGATTCCTCCCACAAAACTAATTTATTTTAAATGCACAGTGCAATATAATGTAACGAATAACTACTTGATCTCTCCACTGGCCAGACAAGGGCGCTTTGGGTGTATTTATTTGAAAGACGACCGTGGGAAGTCATTGATTATGATGACCTAATCCGCGTCGAATTACCCAATAAATCCAAAACAACACCCTGTAACTGTGCAAACACAAAATAACGATTTAGTTGGAGGTTCATGAGAGATGATTCGTGTATATGGTATGTGACTTTTGTTGACACGAAACTAATATGTAGAAAAACAAATGGGAGACAGATATTCGTCTCGTGGAACTCAAATCGCACAGGGGAATAATTCAGATATTTCACTGTCATAAACAATTCTAGATTTAATGTTCTGATACATGTTTCTCTCCCCTCTCCTTCTCTCTCTCCCTCCCCTCTCCCTTTTTTCTCCCCCCCTCTCTCTCTCTCACACACACGTCACATCAGTTTATAAAGTTAATTTGAACAACTGACTATAACCATTTTCATCAAGATTGTGACATGTTGAATGTTCACAGAAATCAATCAAGATTATTTAATCTTGTCTGAGATGGACACATCACAAATGATTTGCCTATTGACTTTAAAATGTTAATTCTCGTCTCTTAGATCGGCCCTAACTTTTCCCAAAAACTTCATTGGATAACACTTTCTTCCAGATGGAGTAACACGTGGCAACCTATTGCCCAAAAGCGCGTATGAGCTTCATCATGAAAAACTTGGAATTTTCCGCCCTACATTTCAATCTAACCAACCAATCAATATGCATCAAAACCAGACAGAAAATGTATATTCAAAACTTTTTCTTCAATACTACACCAAAAAGCCAAGAGTGGTCGCCATGCAAAGAGGGGAAAATGGATAGGAGGAGAATGGCTAAAAATAGCTTTCGGTCTTAAGTGGGCTGTATCCAGATACACTGAAATAACTCTAAATTTGTATAAATGGATGCAGACCACCATTAATTTCCCCATTGACTTCAACGTTAATTCTGGAATCTTTGCCCACATCAAACTTTTCCCCAACTTTTCGATGGGCGGAATGCTTTTTACTATAGACAGAGGAACAAATGACCATGTCTTTGCACTAAAACTTGTATGAGGTTGACCACCAAAATTTTAAGATACACGAAGTTGTAGAAGCGTACTAAAAAAATGTATCTATGTGCCGTACATATCACCGTAGCCACACGTATAATTTGCTATTTTTGGTAATATTACCACATTTATTCGCTATATATGGTAATGCTACTTGCTTATGGTAATTTTATTAATACATTTATTTGCTAATTATGATAATGCTACTACATATATTTGCTATATAAGAGTACTGTTTGATACAAAATCAACATGTTCATTAAAAAAATAAACAGATTTGTTATTCAATTTTGTTTATTATATTTTGGAGCTAATTTCTTTTAGTCAATTTACACATTTGTACTATCGGGTATTAAGGCTGAAGGATGTCACCCCCTTTTTATTCCTTAGACCAGGTCCGGAAAAATTTAAAATCCCCAGAACACCTTAATTATTTTGATTAGCTGTTTTGGCATTCTGGGTTCTTTTTAGATTAAAATCATAGGAATGTTGCTTTTTGTTTTTAAAACATATAACAGGCGCCAATGGGCAACATAATTAGTGGTCTTCTCCCGTCCCGCAAGCATTACAATAGATTTATCTCCCTTGCATATATACCGAAACAAGGAAGAAATAGCCACTAACAGAGGGGAAGAGATATTTTCATCCGAGAGTTACAAGATTGTTCCAGTAAATTGGTGAGTTCTTATGATAAAAGACTGCTAAGAGGTCAAACAGAATATATAGGTACGCGTTTCGGACATGGTTTAGAATTTACAGATACGAATCGATTTTTCAAATAATATTAATGACATCAATTGTCATCTATTACAACACACAAAACCTGTTGTCAGCAATCTCAGCTCAGTAGAGAAGTGGTATCAGATGTTATACAAAGAAGAAGTATGTCTTGTCTCATAGAGAAGTCGATGGAAACAAGGGAAAATATAACCTAGATAATTAATAGAACAATATCTAAATCGGTGTCATTTAATACATTGAAACGTCTGACGCGTGACTCACTATCTATTTATGGAAAGGGGAAAACCATTTTTCAGCTACTGTCATCATAGTTCAGCTCTGAACGTAGGTCTCATTACACTCGCCATTACACTACGTTTAGATTTCGTGCCATTCAATCAATGTGGAAAATATAATCTGTCCCAGTCAATTTTACTGGGCAACTTTTCACAGCTAAACGGTGCCGTGTCAGTCCCCGTGAACGCCTGAACAATGTAATTGAACGTCTTAGTGAGAAAATAAGACCTTGCTTACCTAGCTAGAACCAGTATGACCGACACAACACGCTTTTAAAAAATACGTCTCCGTCTGCTAGACGAACTGGCCGATGCCATTGATAGGGTAACGCACACATTTACGAACTCGGCCATATAAGATGAAACGAAATTTAGGTAAGTCTGGGGAGAAAAATTAAAATCTTTGAAAAGCCGAAAATCTTCAGCCATTTATTGCTTTCTTTATTTCAATTACAATAATTTACAGTCAATTTTTTTCAAAAATCCCAATCCCCCCCCCCCCCCCAGGCTTGACTGGGACAGATTATAGTTTTGGCATTGATTGAATGGCACGAGTGAATGGCACGATATCTGAACGTAGTAATGGCGAGTGTAATGAGGCCTACGTTCAGAGCTGAACTACTGTCATCAAGGCCTTTATTCATTTGTATATACATGTATATAGCATGTAGCGACATTGTGATCGGGTCTTGTAGACTGTATACATACTAAAGGACGGATTTAGATTTGTGGATGGAGGATTCTATAGAGACGATGCTGGAATCACCCATTGTCAACTTTATTGTCAAATTTCCTGAACAGGTACCTGATAACCCAGCTCCAGCAAAAGCTACGGGATCCGCTCCTTAGAGTATATATTTCGTTACTTCTGTCTGTGTCAGTATTGGGCTTGTTGAAAACGACAAGATAATCACTAAAGAATGGTAGCGCCGATTTAAATATAGTATTTGTTGATCCATAGTACTCTTGCAGTCGTGGATCCAGAGGGGGGCGCACCCAGCGCACGCCCCCTCTATTTTTTGGGTGGCGAACAATTTTTAGCTACATAATCATATTTTCGCTGCAAAAAAGAACAAAACAGTTTAGGTTTGATATTGTAATTTAGGGTGAATTCGGGCGGTCCAACTCGAGGCACTTGAGTCGACTCGATTTCGTTCGCGCGTCCCGAGTTTCGGTGATGTCGGGTCATGTGACCAACTCGAGTGACCTACACGAATACTCCCCATTCCACGAGGAGCATGTCGAATCGAGTCGACTCGGAACACGTGATCTTCTGAATGAAATGGCGGCGAACGAAATTTGTTTTAAATGTGAAGCCTGTGAGCTTATCACAGACACGCTAGATGAAATCCAGAACCACAGCTGTAAAGCTCCAATAAATGGTAATGAGAAAGCGAGTAAGGCACCAGTGCAGAGTACAAGTGGGATAGAACAGCATTTTTGGAGCGAGTCGGCAACTAAAACCATGCTTAACATGCGTTTATGGATGAATAAAGAGTTTCTGAAATCCCGCGCCCATTCAGTGCTTTGGAAAAAAGTTGTTCAGGCAGTGAAAAAACAAGACTCGGATTTTGAAGCTACAGAAAGGCAATGTGTTAACAAGTTCAAGGCAATAAAAAAGCAGTATGTCCAATGTGTTGATCATAACAGCAAAACCTGTAATGATCCAATAACCTGTAAATTTTACGATGAGTTTGATGAAGTGTTCGGTACCTCTGACAGTGCAAAACCCCTGTTTACTTTGGCGAATGAAAAGCGAGAACCCCCAGCCCCCCAAAAGTTCAAGTGTATGGCTAAGAATCAGGGTAAAAATAATGCAGATACAGAGGACGCCGATACCAGTATTGAACTAGAGAAGGATGATGAGGGTGAAGATGTTCCAGGGCGAAAAAAGCGGATTAGAGGCCAACCCACTGCTGTTCTGAAATGGCTTTCCAATTACCAAGAAGATCAAAAAGAGCAATTCAAACAACGGGAAGACCGAGCTGAAAAACAACATCAGGATAAGTTGGAGCGATTTGATAAGCTCCTCTCACTTTTTGGCAATAAGGATAAGGAATGAACACAATTTGTTGCGATATTCGTCGTACACGTAAAACGATACATGACAAAAACTATAACTGTTTTATTCATATTTTATTTAATGGTCATATGTTCAAAGATTCGTTGAAAAACACTGTATAATTCTTTTATCCATATTTTAATGTACATAATTATCATGTTCAAAGATACGTTGAGAACATTGTATAATTGTTCTATTCATATTTTAATTTTCATAATTATCATGTTCAAAGATTTGTTGAAAAACATTGTTCATGTCAGTTGAACAGTGAGTCGTTGACGGTGTTTCTGAATTAGTTGATGTTCCAGTTAGGCCACATAATTGTATTTCGTATCTTAGTGCGTGGATGAAAAATTAACATTTTTGCTAGTTTAGCTTTTTTATTCAATGTATATTTTATTGTAATATCGGATTTATTACAAAAGTTAAAAGTAAATGTTTTAAATAAATTCCAAACAAGTTTATTGTGAAGCTCTTTATAAGGCCTGTATTTTCGGAGCAAATTCAATACAGGATCAACGATTTACGATGGCGACTAAACGGTTTCTCTTCTGATATCCAGCAGCCGCATTGATGAGGACGTTTGGTTGGTGTCCTGGTTCATCACCCAGTACTTCTAAATCGATGTATTGATCTAGGTCATCATGAGCCAAAACACACGTATTGTGGAGTACACAAGCCGAAATGATGAATTCACAGATATGTTGCATCAGCCTGCTCCTATCGCCACACTGATTTGTGAATGGAATGTCTCGGAGTTTTCTAAATCGCCCTTTAAGACGGCCGATTGCCCTTTCAACCACTTGTCGATCACTAGAGAGATTGTAGTTGAAATTTCTCTGATGGGGTGTCAACTGTCCATTGTCCTTGAATGGGGGTATTAGCCAGTTTTTCACAGGGTAAGCGGAGTCACCGAGCAAGTGGTCATCATCTTCGAAGATGCGATGGTCCTCCGCCTTTTCATAAATGGGACTATTCCGAAGAACACGGGCATCATGTGCTGACCCTGGATAACTGACAAAAACATCATTAATCATTAACATATCATCAACCACAACTTGTAACACTACTGAGCAGAATTTTTTTCGGTTCAAGTAAGACCGGTCATTGCCAACTGGGTTCGTTATTCTTATATGTGTTCCATCGATAACACCAATGACGCCAGGTATTTTCGTAAATTTTCCTTTTATCTCTCTTCTCCTTTGATTATTCGGCCATTGAATACACTTATATGATAAAGCTGATATAACTCCTGCTACGTGATGAACAATACTATGCACAGTAGATTTTGACAACTTAAAGTTGAAGGCTATATTTCTCATGCTGCATTGGTTACTCAAATACCACACAAACACGAGTAGTTGCTTCTTAGGCGGAACTGAATCATAACAACCACCAACGTAATTAACATCTGGTACCAGATATGCTTCTACTTCTCCCAAAAGTAGCATGAATGTTTCTTTATTTAGTCGGCAATGATACCTAAAATCTTCTTCATTCAAATTAATCACAAGCTCAGTGAAACCCTCCACTTTGGGCACACTTGGTCTTAATTAATGCAGGAATAATTGGAGCTATGTCACCGTCTTCATAGTCATCATTTTCATTCAATATTTCTTCCAGAAAAGCATAAATTGCAAATCTGTCTATTGGCGCTGTCATTTTGGAATTGGAAATTTACTCGAGAACGTTCGTACCATCAACTCTAGTCCCTAGTGACTCAAGAGCGTTCGGGTAATCAACTCTCGTAACTCGCGAGTTGGAAAACCGAGAGTCAATCGCGTAGAACGCCCGAATTCGAACTTAGAGTACTGGTATGAAATTAGTCCTTGTGGGCATTTTTCCACTCAAAAATCACGGACCGGGCTTCGTACTCCTTTAGCTGCAGGCGACTATTGGCATTAAACAACTTAAAATACAGACACTATCCCGCACGTGCTTTTCAATGAAATACGTCACGCGAGTTCAATAATAGTACAGACAATGGTACCCCAGCATCAAAGGATGACGTCACTCATTAATTACTCGTATGCAATTTACCAGTTGATTGTATGGCCCAACAAAACTAAGTCCTAAGATAAATGCAATTTTATACAAATTATTCAAACAATGACAACGTATCCTTGAAAAATGTAAATGGTCAACATGTTTACTAAACCAGAGCTCTGTTAATGTATCAAAGTAACCAGCATACTTTCTATATTTATGGTTATGAACTCGTGAACTTAACAATATTGTTTCAGCCATCATATTCCTCCATTCCTTGTCTTTAGACCCCATATCTTGCTTTTGTCTCAATATTTCACAAACAATTCAATTTGCGTTTTAAACAATCTTACACAATAGCTAATATTATTTACAATAGAAAATAATTAAGCAAGGCCATATTGTTGTTTTACATATATGTGTTCTTTATGTTACGTCACATATAACAAGGCCAGAAATAACCTACTCATGAAACACATCAGCAGAAATGATAAAACGTCAATGTACAATTAAAAAACACGATTTATTCCAATCTACAGTAAACAACAATTACCAACATGGTAATACAACAGAATCATACAAAAACATAATACGTAACAGACTAGTAATGGACATTAAACTTTAAATATTAGACAGTATTATTAATCATATTTTAAATAATCAGTTCACAACGCAAATGTTCCTCAAGCACACATTCCGACATCACGTGGATCGAACTATTCTGGAATCTACGATGATACTTGAATCTTCAACTCTTACTCTAACACGAATTACTCACCACAACCACGAAACGAACCACTCACTATGATTGGAACACATTACCAAACACTCACATGGTACACAATAAGGAAAGAACTTATATAACAACTACAAAATGAAAGAAATCACACACGACACATCCAAACAAATCTCGCCATGCCGCTGGTTGCTATGCCTCTGCCGAAACATCATCATCACGTGAATAACAGCGCGTGCTCGTCTTGATTAACAAGTCTCTAAATTCTGTAAGAATGCTAACAGACGAATTACGACACAACTTTAGTACAACAATTAACTGATTAGTCATTATAATCGTAAAGAAAATAATTAAGAGAAAATAATTATAAACACATAACAATATCATGTACTACATGACACCTCCCCCTTAAAAAAAAGTTTAAATGTAATGTAAACTTTAAATGTAACACTCAATTAACTCTAGATAAGGCATCAGGTATAACATTATCTCTACCTTTTATATGTTTAATAACAATATTGTATTCTTGTAACATTAAACTCCATCTGAGCAACCTCTGGTTCTTATTTTTCATTTTGTGAATAAAAGTAAGCGGATTGTGATCCGTACACACAATTACAGGATATAAAGTTGTTCCCAAATAGAAATCAAAGTGTTGCAGAGACAGTATTAATGCCAAGCATTCTTTTTCAATGGTAGAGTAGTTCTTTTGATATCTATTAAACTTCTTTGAAAAATAACATATAGGATGTTCAATGTCATTTACATCATTCTGAGACAAAACTGAACCTGCACCTATATCACTTGCATCTACCGAAAGTTTAAATTGTTTATTAAAATCCGGAGTAATAAGAATTGGAGATGAAATTAGTATGGCTTTAAGTTTATCAAACGCCTTCGCACATTGATCAGACCAAATAAATTTTGCATCTTTCTTTAATAAATCCGTCATGGGATTAGCAATAACTGAGAAATTTGGACAAAACTTCCGATAATAACCAGCCATACCTAAAAATCTCATCATTTCTTTCTTATTATTCGGCTGAGTAAAATCAACAATAGCTTCAACTTTTGCTTTAATAGGTTGTACTTGTCCTTGGCCTACAATATGGCCTAAGTATTCTACAGTAGCATGACAAAATTCACTTTTAATGAGATTTACAGTTAATTTAGCATCAGATAATTTCTTAAATAAAGCCTCTAACTGATTCATGTGCTGTTCCCATGTATCACTATAAGTGATAATGTCGTCAATATACCCCTCACAGTTTTGTAAATCGGCAATAATTCCGTTAACTAATCTTTGAAAGGTAGCCGGTGCGTTTTTCATACCAAACGGCATTACTTTATACTGGAATAGACCATCTGGTGTTACAAAAGCTGATACCCTTTTAGCCCTTTCCGTTAATGGAACCTGCCAATATCCCTTTAAGAGATCGAATTTACTTACAAATTTTGCGTCACCAATCTTATCAATACAATCCTCTATTCTAGGGATAGGAAATGAATCAGTTATTGAAACAGAATTAACTTTTCTAAAGTCAGTACAAAAACGATATGACTTATCAGGCTTTGGAACTAATATACATGGCGAACTCCAGTCACTGTAGCTGGGTTCAATAATGTCATTTTCTAACATATACTTAACTTCATTTCTCAGATGTTCCAATTTTAGAGGATTTAAACGGTATGGGTGTTGTTTAACAGGTACAGCCCCATCCACGTTAACATCATGATATATAGCCTCCGTTTTACTTGGAACATCAGGAAATAAATGTATGTATCTCTGTATCAAAGATTTTAACTCATCTTTTTCAACATCACTTAAATGATTAAGTTTAGTATCTAAATTTGTAAGTACAATAGAATTCTTTAATTTAACATCACATTGTATAGGTTCTATAACAGCAGGTCCATCATTTGACTGAACTGCAGCTAAATTAGCAATAGGTCTACTAATGTTTAAAGTTTCTCTTTCAATATATGGTTTTAACATATTAATATGACATAACTGGTTTTGTTTTCGACGACCAGGTGTTTTAATAACATAATCTAAATCATTAACTTTAGATTCAACTTCATAAGGACCATGATATCGGGCCTGTAGTGGATTACCAGGAACAGGTAAAAAGGCAAGCACCTTATCACCAGATTTAAAAGTACGATTCTTGGCTTTCTTATCATACCAATATTTCATTTTAACCTGGCTATTTTTCAAATTTTCTTTGGCAATTTCACATGCTCTTTTAAGTCTTTCTTTAAAACTAACAACATAATCTAAGATATTGATATTAGTATCATCACCTAACCATTTCTCTTTAAGAAAGGTAAGCGGTCCCCGCACTGAGTGACCAAATACTAATTCGAATGGGCTGAATCCAAGGGACTCCTGAACAGCTTCTCGAGCGGCAAATAAAAGAAGGTGGACGCCTTCGTCCCAATCTCTTTGGTGCTCTAAACAATATGTCCGAATCATATTTTTTAAAGTTTGGTGGAAACGTTCAAGGGCCCCCTGAGATTGAGGGTGGTATGCACTAGATTTAAACTGAATTATATTCAACTGATGCATGACTTGTTGAAACAAATTAGACATAAAATTAGATCCTTGATCTGACTGTATAGATTTAGGTAACCCAACTAATGTGAAAAATTTGATTAAAGCTTTCACTATATTTGGTGTTTTAATATTTCTAAGAGGAATTGCCTCTGGAAAACGAGTGGAGGCACACATAATTGTTAATAGGTATTCATTGCCCGTTTTTGTTTTAGGAAGTGGTCCCACACAATCGATAATTACTCTACTAAAAGGTTCTTCAAACGCTGGGATGGGATACAGAGGCGCGATAGGAATTTTCTGATTAGGTTTTCCAACAACCTGACAGGTATGACATGACTTGCAAAATTCAACAACATCCTTTTTCAGATGCGGCCAATAAAAATGATTTAAAATCCTTTGGTAAGTCTTGTTAACTCCCAAATGACCAGCCATGGGCGAATCATGGGCTAAACTTATAACCTCTAGACGATATACTTTTGGCACAACAATCTGATGAACAACTTTCCAATCATCACTCACTTTCGCATCCGGCGGTCTCCATTTCCTCATCAAAACATTATCAGTTTTATAAAAACAAATAGGGACGTTCTCCACCTCGTCTACAGATAAACACTGACCAAAACAATTAACAAGATCATTGTCATTTCCTTGTTCAACAATTAATTTAGAACGACTTAAAGGATCTGCACCTAAACCTTCAAGACTATTAGGGTGTAAAGAGGCACTGTCTTGTAAAACAGGAACTTGGTCCTTTTCAAATGAAGCATCAAACTGAATATCAGGAATATTCGCCATAAAAGTGTCATCCAACACATAAAAATCTTCATTAATAGACATATCCTCATTAAGAGACTTCTTTTCAGACATCTTACTCATAGCCCTAGTAACTGCACAAGCAGGGTAAGTAAATAAATCAGAATCCTGATTATCGTAAACAGGCTTTTCAAAAGAAGGATTATTTGATAGAATCGGGTTAACAATAACTTTATCCCCAGCTAAGTCATTCCCTAGTAATAAATCTATACCTTCTACAGGAAGAGTAGGTCTAATACCCACAGTAACACGCCCAGAAACTAAATCTGACTTTAAGTTAATATCATGAAGAGGTACACTAACGAAACTTAAATCAACACCCTGAATAAGAACATTAGCATCTACAGACGACTTTGATGAAAAGGGTAAAACTTTTTCTAACATCAAACTTTGTGAAGCCCCTGTATCACGTAATATCTTAAGGGTTTGTAAATTGTCATCGTCACCTACAAGTGACACTAATCCTTCCGAAACAAAAGGTTTAAACTCCTCAATAATAAGTTCAGACTCAGCATTATCAACATCCTTTTCAGGGAAGTTTAATTTAATTGGCGTTTCAGGGCTTTTTAATGAAACACAAGCACTGGATTTTAAACTAGTATTTTTACTCTCTTTCCTCTGAAGAATCCAGCACTCTGAAATAATATGCCCTTTTTTGTGACAATACGAACATACGGGTATTTTATGATGATCCACCCCTTTATATGCATCTGGCTTAGATCTAACAGTGCTATCACTATTTGACTTGGCCTTATCATAAGTTTGAGGGTTAAAGGGTGATCTACCCTGTATTATTTTATTTGGGGAATAATGAGAGGTAGCGGCATGGGGAGATTTGTCTGGCCTTTGGCTACTTTTAGTAGAAATTAAATCGTGTGTGAGTGAATAATCATCAGCCATTGTAGCGGCTTCACTTAGTGTGCTTACTTTATGTTCGTCCAGAAATGTTCTAATATCACCATGTATACAATGTTTAAATTCTTCTAGTAACATAAGTTGTCTAAGTTTATTAAAGTTACCATTTATTTCTTTAGAATCAAGCCACCTATCAAATAAGTGTTCCTTTTCTCTGGAAAATTCTACATGCGTTTGTTCATTAACTTTGATTGAATTTCTAAATTTTTGTCTATATGCTTCTGGGACTAAAGCATAAGCATTAAGAATTGCATGTTTGACTGTATCATAATTAGAACTTTGTTCAAGGGACATAGCTGAAAATATTTCTCTAGCTTTACCCAATAATACACTTTGTAATAGTATTGTCCAATTTTCTTTTGGCCATTTTAAACTAGCAGCTATCTTTTCAAAATGTAAAAAATACTGATCTATTTCCTTTTCTTGGAATTTAGGAACTAATCTGATATGTTTTGCTGCATCAAAATGATTTAACAGTGACTGCTGTGTGGAGTGTGACTGATTTGCCAATTCAATTTCTTTTAACTTTAATTCCTTTTGAATTTCTAATTCTTTAATATGTAGTTCTTGCCTTTGTTGTAATTCTAATCGTTTTAACTCATGTTGAAATTCTAACTCTTTTAATTTCACAGCATCTACATCACCCGGTATCTCACTAATTAAATCTAAGGCATCTTCGTCAAAAATATTATTATCAACCAAGGTTTCAAGGACTGCATTTTTAATTATGTTCTTTCTCATCGATTGATTTACTTTAACTTTGAAATGAATGGCAAGTTCTAACAAATCAGTCTTCTTTAATCCGTCAAACTCCACCAGAGTTGGTTTTGACAAAAATGTTTGTACAGTAAACACCATATTGACTTTCTAATTTCTGCTGATTTATAAATATACCAAAAACACAAATCTGTGTATTTTATCAATTTCGTTTACATAAGAAATTTAACTAATATAATAAATATATATATACACGGATTATCCCGGACTGAAGCCCCCAATTTCTGTTACGTCACATATAACAAGGCCAGAAATAACCTACTCATGAAACACATCAGCAAAAATGATAAAACGTCAATGTACAATTAAAAAACACGATTTATTCCAATCTACAGTAAACAACAATTACCAACATGGTAATACAACAGAATCATACAAAAACATAATACGTAACAGACTAGTAATGGACATTAAACTTTAAATATTAGACAGTATTATTAATCATATTTTAAATAATCAGTTCACAACGCAAATGTTCCTCAAGCACACATTCCGACATCACGTGGATCGAACTATTCTGGAATCTACGATGATACTTGAATCTTCAACTCTTACTCTAACACGAATTACTCACCACAACCACGAAACGAACCACTCACTATGATTGGAACACATTACCAAACACTCACATGGTACACAATAAGGAAAGAACTTATATAACAACTACAAAATGAAAGAAATCACACACGACACATCCAAACAAATCTCGCCATGCCGCTGGTTGCTATGCCTCTGCCGAAACATCATCATCACGTGAATAACAGCGCGTGCTCGTCTTGATTAACAAGTCTCTAAATTCTGTAAGAATGCTAACAGACGAATTACGACACAACTTTAGTACAACAATTAACTGATTAGTCATTATAATCGTAAAGAAAATAATTAAGAGAAAATAATTATAAACACATAACAATATCATGTACTACATGACATTTAGCACAAAACGCGCCATCCATATTACTATACACACCATACCCACTCCAGCCGAAGATACCGTAAAATAGCATTATGCAAGAGCAAAATCTGCTTATTACAAGTCTTTCTCTAGGCCTGAGATGTTATCTAAATAATCAATTAGACATTAATTAACATATCCAGACCATAATAAACTCTTAAAGTCAAGGCTAGCCTTCGATGTTGGCGGATTAAATTCCGATATGCCGCTTAATGGCCGTTGATAATTAAATCAATCAAGTGGATAATCGAGACTATGCTGTTTATATTAATGATTTTAGTAATGATGACCGAGGCTCTGTGTATATTTCAAACGCTTTTTTCTCGGCTAAAAGTGAACCAATTTGACTGAAATTTTCAGCAAATTACCTTTACACTATCTAGATTTTAACTATTATAGCGAGAACAGCCATCTCTTTATCTATCTCCCATAATGTAACTTTAAGTATAGTGTTAACAAAACGTGCGGAAATAAATTTAACGTCATCCTTTGATGTTGGCGTTTCATTATTTATACTAGTTAAAATTTTCGACCCGTGTTACATATTCCATTGCAAATCACATGCGAGTGTCTTTATTTTAAGTTGTTTACTGGTCTCGAACTTACGACATTGCGTAATATATTTCATTATATCACTTAATGTCTCCCTCTCGACCATTAAAGGAGCTAAATCGCTAACACTTGGGACTAGAAATTGACACAAGTGGGTCGCAACGCATATAATACTCTAATATAAATGTATATAAACTGATTTACATTCAATGGTTTCCGTGTTTACTCTAATTTCAAATCAGTTATGTTCGGCGAAATGAGCCAGCAGTGTCAATCGAATGCAAATTTCTAGTTATTCCAGTCAACATGCGCCTCGAGTCTCTTGCTGGAACTGGGGCTGAAACGTATTATGGTACACGATTCGTCTACCAATGGTAAAATATTTATATTGTCTTAAATATTGAATATCAGAAGCCCATCTTTTTCCGGTAAGATCACATGATCAATTTTGATTCAAATTAACAAATAATTCGCGTTTTCAAAGCTGGAGATTTTGGATGATATTGAGTTATAGACTTAGATACATTAAATCACACATACTTTATAATCGTTTTTCTTTGTGTGTATTTTAGTGATCTTGAGATAATAACGGCTACCTGATATAGACCGAAATCTAAACACGATGGAGGCAGAGAGGTACGTATATTAAATAGACAAGGCTTTACTATACGGGGGTGGAGGTGGGGGCATGGTCGAATGGTTAGTGTTGTATCATTAGGCCTGTCATTGAATCATCTTGTGGTTTCGAATCCCCAACTGTACGTGATAAGGAGTAGATACGCCTGTCCAACCACGTGGGTTTAAAATAAATTTGGTGAACAGATTATAAACGAAATGAAATGGGGTTTAACGTCCTACAGTTCTGCTACTTACCTGGGCTAATGTAGACGGGCATACGCCACACAGTGTGCTATGAGGGATATTTTGGCCGGACAGTGGCTCTACGGCCTACATGTCTATCGAATTCCAACTGCCAAGGGATCTTTCACGTGCATGCCAATGTGTACACGGGGCCACGGTTTTCGTCCCATCCGAACGACTAGACAGCTGCCCTTGTCAGCCCATCTGTCCTACATCACAGACAAGGGAAAAACCACGCCGGCATATCTGGATACACTTTCTCCGCCAATGCAGGATCGAACACCCGACCTCCAGTCTAGCGAGCCAGCGTCTTGTCCACTTAGCCACCGTGATCCCCCGAACAGATTATAATAACATTCCAATTAAACAGTCTGTGCAGGAAGTTACGCTTTTCAAAAATTGGAATTGATATATTTTATGCTAGTGTTTGATTATTCTTATTGTGTTTATATTATCTTCAAAATAAAATGTTCAATATATTTTAGGGTACTGGAGTCAAAACTACGCCAAACTGAAAACGATGGGAATATTGGAGACGTGGTAGAAACATTATCAATACAAGATAAGAAGCAAGCTTTACTTATAGCCGTTAGAAACAGACTGTATCACGTTGTGATGTATCTGTTAGAGCATGGAGTTGATGTGCATTATGTTGATAGTTGTCAGAACAATCTAATCCACATACTTTTATATAATCACCACATAGATGACAATACTGATTTGCTCTTGCAATGTGTGGTTAAATTAGATGATGCTGGTGTAGATGTGAACAAGGCGAATGACGATACAGATACACCCATTTCTATAGCTGCTAGAGAACGATTGTATAAAGTTGTGATGTATCTGTCGACGCGTGGTGTTGATATAAATTATGTTGACTCCCGTCAAAACACCCTGCTGCACATGCTTTTATATAGCTATAATAGACATGAGAATACATGTAGACCTAATTTGTTATTACCAAGTATAGTTAAATTAGTTGATGCAGGTGTAGACGTCAACCACACGAATATACATAGAAAAACACCCATCGTTATAGCTGCTGAAGATGGGTTGTATGAAGTTGTTTTATTTCTGTTAGAACACGGCGTTGATATACAGTATGCTGATAGACATCAGAACAACATGTTGCACACGCTTTTACAAAACAGATATATCAATGCTGGTGAACATGATTTGTTATTGCAATGTGTAGTTGGATTAGTTGATGCTGGTGTAGACACCAACCAGTTCAATGCAGATGAAGATACGCCTATGTTTATAGCTGCTAGGAAAGGATTGTATGAGGTTGTGCTATATCTGTTGGCCCGTGGTGTTGATAGACATTATGCTGATAGCAATCAGAACACCCTTCTGCACACATTATATTGTTATAACATTGCGGATACTACAGATACACGTGTTTTGTTATTACAATGCGTTGCTAAATATGTTGAAGCTCGAGTAGACGTCAGCCAGATGAATATAGATAAAGATACGCCTATGTCTATAGCAGACAGAAAAGGACTGCATGATGTTGTGATGTATTTGCTAGAACACTGCGTAGACGTACATTATGTTGATAGATTTAAACGTAACATTCTTCACTACGTTTTAAGTTATATGCGATCTTTTGTGAAATATGACGAGCAATATACACAACTCGTTAATACTTTAATAAACACGGGATTAGACATAAACCAATCTGACTATAAAGGTAATACTCCATTGTTCTATGCTGGTAAACTCGGCACTTCTAAAGGCGCCTACTCTTCCTCTGCGGCTAAAGTACACAGAATATGTATGACATTACAGACAAGACAGGACACTTATGTTCTATTAAAATGTAGATTGATTAACATGTTATTAGATGCTGGTTGTAATGTGAGCCATCAAAACAAACTGGGACGAACAGCTTTAATGCACCATATAATATACCAAACTGATATCAGTATATTAAAACTATTGATTCCACATTCTGATCTAAGTTTAACTGATAATAATGGTGATACTGCAATTAGTTATTGTGTTAAATATCACATGATCAATTCGACAATAGTCTTTAAACTGTTATTAGATTCAGGTTCAGATCTGATGTCACGAAACAACGGAGTTAAGTTATTCCATGATATTTTAAAATGTAAGAGGTTTTGGATGTTCAATTATTGCATTAGGCTAAAGTTGATTGTTAATGGTGTTACAGCTGAAGGAGAAAATATGCTTCATCTTTTAGCTCGTGTTAACTATGATTATTCTGTAAGCAAGTTTAAATGGTTGTTAAATGACCAGCTAGACATTAACCATCCCTGTTCTAAAACCGACACACCGACTATGATAGCTGCCTTTTTATTAAACAATAAATATTTAGAACTGTTGACACGTCATCCTAGACTAGAGATCAATGCACGGAATAACCAGGGTCACACAGCTCTACATCTTTGTATCATTGGATTTACGATGTTTAAAGATGGCTTGAACAAGAGACAGGTAAATAATGTTGTTAACAATTATTGTAGACAGATATATCCAATACACATGGCTTGTATTGATATTTTACTTGGTATTGATGGAATAGATGTAAATATTCCAGACAATGGAGGTAGAACTACTTTAATGATGGCTGCTATGAAAAACGACAGAGTTCTTACAAGGAAACTACTTCAAGCTGGTGCCATAGTTACCATGTTAGACTATTCGGGAAGATCTGCTCTACAATATCTTGATATTTATCAAAGTGTGTTTGATTTGGCTTGTTTTAAATTATTGCTATCTAATGGTAATGCTGGTCTTCTCAATATACCCTGTATTGATGGCAACACGATTATACAAACAGCCTTGTGTTTTCCCCGCTTCTGGGAACCATACTGCGTTGTTCGGTTTATTAGATATTTAATTGCTGAAAATTGTTGTCTTCAGACGCTCATTGCGCCTTCAGTTGAAAGTAGCTACAATCAAATTGATCTTACAGAACTGAGTAGTTCAGATAGAGATAAACTGAGGAAACTGCTATATCTTAGTGGCGCACAAGGGGAGGAAATTATGACAACATTAAATTTTGATGAGGAAAATAAACGATATGAAGACAACTACAGGATTCGCTCACACGCCAGAGAACAATTCGTTATCTTTTGTAATAATACATCTCTTAAGTCTCTGTGTAGAAGAAACATCAGACAGTATCTTGGGTTTGGAATAAAGGAAAAATTTAAGGATCTAGAATTACCTTATGAACTAAATGGTTTTCTTCTACTAAACGATATTCTCCATCCACAAGATTATAACTTAGACCATATTGACGATGGCTGTAATTATTTTGATGATGATGATGATTATGATGGTTATAATATAGATGATAGAGATGATGATTACAGTCCATACAAATACAACTATTTTACTCTCCATACGGATCCTGAAGTAGTTCAATGTTTCCTAAAAACATCATTATTTCCTAATGGCAAGATAGATGATGACGAAGGTGGTGATTATTACAAGTATGGCCATAGTGATGTGTAACAATGTAAGTGGAGGATTTATGGGATAATGGAATAATAGCGGTAAATACGTGTTTAGCTGAATGAGAAATTAGATAACGAGTTGACAGTTCTCACTATAATAGTTAAAAACTACATAATGTAAAGGTAATTTGCTGAAAATGTCAGTCAGAGTGATCCACCATGAACCGCGGCCTCTCGATAAGATTGTCTTTTTATGCTTCTAACTGAGATCATTTATCAGGCCAAGGTGTTATCGACAACCTTATTAGTATTTAACAGCCATTCACAAGTTATAATACATATATATTAGAAGCCTTCATTTAACGGACATTCATATAATATTACCTAATAATACGAGAAGATAATGACTAATTCTAATAACTTAAATAATGCATGTGTAATTTAAACATATATATACTAATTGTACCACAGCTATAAACCACATCTGCTTAATATTGTGTCAAATTATCCACTTAATTGTTTATCATGAAGGAATGTTTTGTGTGTTAATCGGACTATAATCCAAAAAATATCACAGGCTATAGCCTTGACATCGAGGGCTGATTATGGTCTTGATAATTTAATTAATAGTTCTTATAACATTTCAGGCCTAACGAAAGACCTACAATAGACAGATTTTACTCTTGCATAATGCATGTTTAATAATATTATGGCCTTAACTAACTATTCTCCATTGTCGAAATATTAGCTTTAGGTATGGGTTGGTTTAAAAGGCAAATTAAATTGTTTATGAAATATTGTGAAATAACAGGAGAAGGGGTCTAAGGCTAAATTCTATTGTCTAGAATATTCACGAGAGGAATAATACTACATGTACTGTCCCTTTAAGGATGGTACTCCCGTCATGAAGCATGGGACCCAATCAATATGATTAATTACGTAATGTTGAACCAATTAAAAAGATAGTAGAAGTCCACCGGTATAAAATCGGCCGAATCAGTTCGCCTCGGTAGACCACCATGTAAATTCTAGAGGGGAGGAGCATAGTTTGTTGTAGACAACCATGTATATTCCCAGAGGAGAGACCATGTAGGGGTTAGATGGGTCTAACCATGCAGTTAGATTCATGCAGGCGTCATGTCTGAAAGAATGACTTTGTAACCTTTACCTGTAACCGTGTATGTAAAATACACAACGTGAGATATCAGAAATATTAACATTCGCGTGTACATGTTTTCTATGAGTTCACGATATACTATGTAACCATATATAGACAATGGCAACTATAGCCAATTAAAACCACAGTGTTACTTTGTAAATATGTATTGATATACTATACTGTCCATCTTTATACAATGACATTATATATGAATAGTCGGACGGACGAAAAAAACTTTAATGTTAAAATGTTATTAAACCAGTGTTATAATCAGTTTGTTTCAGCATGTCTTATCCTCGTATACCGTGAAACAAAGTAGTTCATCGTCGCGGTTGTGCTTATATTTCTGATTTGCAGTGGAGTGGGTGTTCAGTGATGTAGTGGGTGTTTATCAGCCGAGTGGGTGTGTAGCCATCTCGTGGCTGTTTAGCAGTGGGGTGGGTGTTCAGCAGTGGGTACGGGTTTAGCAGTGGGGTGTGTTCAGCAAGATGCGTTATGTAAGAGCTAAATCGGCATATTCCAGGTCTTTCGTTATCATTGACTATAGGCAACTCTCTAGATCAATAATTAAAATGGTGGAATGTAAACACAAAATCGTCTTTCTTCATTCTGAAGTCCCAGTCTCAGAACGTGTCGTCAGTAACAATTTGATATGGGGAATTCAAGCGGCACAGCTCAACAGCTGTCTCTACCGAATATGAAAACAACCGACAATTACACGAAACACAGGGGTCTAGGCTAAAATCTTAAGTTTGGCTCTGTTTTTCTTCTGCAGGAAAAATCTGAGTGCCCTGAAATTAGGGAGGCCTTAATTTTCTGAGATCGGTCCAAACAGGCTATTTTTTAGTTTGACCATCAAAGCATATTTTGCCCTCCCACCACTTTGGCCCTTACATCATTGTCGTCATTAAATTGGCCCTCATATCAGGCCTGAAAAAATCTTAAAATCCCCCCCCCAACAAAAAACACCTTCATTATTTTGATTAGCTGTATGCGATACTCTTTGATCTTTGTAGATTAAAAACATCGAAAAGTATTTTTTTTTTAAATGTTTAGCTTCAATGGGGAATATAATTAGAAGTCTTGCACCATGAACACTTAAATAGATTTATCTCCCCTGTTTGACTTGCAAGAAGGAAGAGACAGAGAGAAATGGGGTTTAACGTAGTCTCTATCATCCATACAAATATTCTACGAATATTAGTCTGGATGGGTCTACTCGGCAAACCTCGGAAGATTTCGGACAATCTAAACTCCGCTGTATGATGAATTCCGCCATATTGGAACTACTTTAAAGGTCCCGGATGAAACATGGCTGCGTCAATTCCAAACACAAGTTGGCGACCTATTTGGCTAGCGACCTATTCGACCGATCCAGCTGTAAGATAATGACGAAATTACACTTCTATTCTGAGCTGAAGGAATGGATAAGAAATAATATATTCTACTTTCATTTGATAGACATAACGTTGGATTTTATTGGTTGATAAATAGAGACTGTTGTCTTTACTCTAAATAGGTTTCCAGCAAACAGGTTGCAGCTCGATCGGTCGAATAGGTCGCTAGTCGAATAGGTTCCCAATTTGTGTAATAGCGTCAATTTTTCCTGTTAATGTAAACCGGTAGCCGCATCGCAAATGTATGGGCGTAGGTACATATCACTTACTGTCATACATCCGAGACTAGATGTAGTTTACGGAATCTGTCGAGATTAGCTGAGTGTGGATGGGTCCTAAAAATTTGACGGAAAATAGGTCAGTCTGGATTATCGAGTCTTTTAAGTTACTACGTACTGAATGTATCAAAACAGCTCGCTTGTCAACGATGACACTCTTTAAAATTTTGTTTGTAAGGTTTCAATTGAAATTTTCTCTCGTCATGAATCAGACGTATGGCTTCTCACAATCTTCTTAATTCTTCATCGCGATGAATGCTTATTCCTCGTCTCTATTTTGTTTCTAATAATAGATGTGCCAAGTGAATTGTGGGATATATTTCAACCACGCTTTATAGAATCTAGCAAAATCGGCCCGGCTTCATAAGAGCTAGCACTTACCGATACTTTAGCCAAAAGGTTCCATTGCCCATGCGTAACAAAATGTTTAGTTTTTTTATGTGGTAGATTATCCAGTAATTTTCGTCAAAATTTGAGAACCGACCCAGGCCCTCCGTGCGTTGAAGACTAGGGGGTTCTGGGTGACAGAGACTAGGTTTAACGTCCACTCAACACCAACTAAATCATTTTGGGACTAACATATGGTTTCATTTTATTTCAATAATCTGCTTACGCGTAGGGGTCATAAGCAGTGGGAGGAAACCGGAATGCCCAGAGGAAACCAACGCGGGCAAGAAGGAAGAACTCGCCAGTGAATGTGGGGAAGAAATATTACCATTAGAGAACTGCGAGATTGTTAAAGTATATGAACTTAACATACTATGGTGATCGCAAGGGTATTTCTCTGAATCCCACTTGGTGTTCTAAGGTGTCCACAAAGTCATTTGTCACGGCAAAACAGCAATATTTTTAGGTAAATCCCGCTGGTAGTACGGAACTCCGTGGACAGGTGGAAGTAGTCCCGGTTATCCTGACGGACACCTGTATTTTACAGGGCAAAAAACCCAACACCCCTCCCCGTCTTAATTTGAAATGATTGGTTTCTGGTTCTGAAAAAAAATCCTTCTCACACTAGCAGCAAGGATATACAAGTACACGCATCAATCAAGATCAAATCGGTTAAAACTTCACGGAAAAATCTACATACACACAGCTATTCAACGGTTTACATTAAAGTCACCGTAGTAGGCATGGTCAGGTAAATAATCAACATCGTAATGTTGAAGACATCTTCACTTTAAATTGTGTTCCTTTATTTCGAAGGAAAGATTGAATCTTATTTCTTAAACTCCGAAAATATCATTTTATTCTGGTGAGATGTCTGTAGTTACAAGTATCTAAATAATATTTCGTTTCATATTATTCTTCGTTTCGTGCATTGTATAATACGAAACGATTACGTGACTAAACTTGCCTGTGGCGGTAATGGTGTGACAGACGCCCCGCTTAAAAAAAAACGGTTTAGCATCAATATTTTAAGGTAACTAATGAATGTCTGACGGTGAGAAAACATCCATTGAAAGTTCGGCAGTACAAGGTAAAGAAAGAGATTCTTACACGGTTACACAGTTTACAAAGAAATCACAGTGCGCATGCCGAGAGCAGCAAAGTTGTAAACAATACAGTCAAACCCTTCGAATCAGAAATTGACTTAATTCGGCGGTCTCCAGTCTTCCTATGCGGAAATTAAAAAAGTCGGATCAACATGTGAAAATTCCAAAAGGTACATTTAATGTAGAGCGTACGGTTATAAAGTGAGCTGAATTTCCTGTATTAAATATTATGTAGAATATATTGAAACATTGGTAAAAGTGTTGTATGCTGTAAATAAGCAAGAAAATGTGACCAATGCGGTATTGCATGATTTGCTATATATTCAGAAAGCTGGGACAAACTGTCAACCAGACGTTTCAGGCAGAAACTAAAACCCGGGAAATGGTTGATGTGGGTGCATTTGTCCCGATACACACATATAATGTAGCACAAGGTAAAAACAAAAAAAACAACAAACAAATACGCAAGCACATGCAAACACTGAATAATTGTGAGAGCGCCTGATCTTAAAGTAGCCCGTACGTGTGTTGTATTTCTCATTGGTAGATAACGTGGTTTCAGGGCAAGAAGCGAAATTTCCTATAGCATACTTCTCGAGAATGTGTTTCTAAGGATTCCTCTGCCTTTCAATTGTCTCTTACGTATCATGTGAAATGGTCTTAGGCCACAATATCCGTCTTCCAGTAGATCGCATTCTTGGATCGGTGGAACCTACAAATTCAAAAATAAAGTCAGAATATGCGTATGACTTAGTAGTGGTAGCCTGAGTACAGGCCCTTCCTTAGCAACGCACGTGCTTCCCTAGCAACGGGGTTGCGCATGCGCAGACGCCCCTAGCAACGGGTTTGCGCATGCGCATGTCACTTCCGGTCCTCCTTAGCAACGATCACTTCCGGTGATGACGTCATCGATGACGTCACTTCCGGTGATGACGTCACTTCCGGTGATGACGTCCTTGGCAACGATCGTTTCCGGTGATGACGTCATATGTGACGTCATGGCGACGTGACGTCATCTCCGAAACTGACGTCATCTTTGCTAGTGACGTTGGGATTTCCTTTTTTCTCGGGATTTCTTGGGGTTCTCTTGGGGTTCTCTTGAGGTTCTCTTGAGGTTTTCTTGTGGAAACCCCCCTCCCCGGTGCTCATTTACTCTCGGGGATTCCCTCCCTTTCTTTTTCTTTTCATTTTCTGGGGATTCCCTCGCCTAGTCTATATCCACATGTCATGCAACGTTGGGGAAATGAACCGTAGTTACTGTTAGGTGAAGTGTGATGTGATTTCTTATCACAAGTTCCTATACAGATTCTTATACAAATTATGATAAGATTCCTTTTAGAATCTTGGATTTTCCTGGTGGGAGCTCCCTGCTAGGATGCGATTCCCATAGATATATTATAGATATATTATAGATATATCATGGATATATTAAGCGGTGAGAAAGTGGTGACGGATGTAGTCTACGTGTAAGCATTTCATCCATTCTTATAAAAGCGTTTGTAAAAGTGTTTGTAAAAGTGTTTGTGAAAGGTTCTTATAAATGTTCTTATAAACGTTCTTATGAAAGGTTCTTATAAATGGTCTTATAAAAGATATAAACAAAATAGAATATGAACGTTCTTTCTGAATGAGTTGGGTGGCCCTGAAAAGGGCCGTTTGGGTGGCCTTGAAAAAGGCCGTTGGTTGGATGCCTAGCATAGGCGTCGGCGGACATGCCTCATGTCATCCTCTTCGTCGTCGTCGTCGTACACCTTCCGTTTACGGGGTGTAGGTGTTGGTGGCGTGGCTGACCCTGGCTGGTACCAGTTTCTCAATGTGTCCATATCTGTGAAGGGTTCGAACATGGATGCTGGTGGTGGAGTGGTTGGCCTCACTGGTGTAGAGGAGACATTCGGCCTGAACGCCTCCTCATACAGCCAACTGTATACCTCCTGGTCCATTTCGCACAGGAATGGGTCTGAGACCAACCACTCCTCGTCACCAAACATCCATTCTTCTTCTTCGATGTAGCCATCATCCTCATCATCGCCGTCATAATTGGTTTCAGTTAGTAGTGTCTCGGCTACCTCTTCTGTTACCACCACCTCTTCCATCGAACAGTCTTCGAGTATGCTGTGGGATTCCATGATGAAATGATATAAAAAGTGCGACCGAGAGGCCTTTTATGCAAAATAATCGGATCGAGCCCCTTCAAGCGCGGACTTCATAGAGAGCACCTTTTTTTAATAAAAGACTTAAATATAAAAACACAACAAAACACAATAGGATTGAGAATTGGAGTTGAAATTTCCGAACCCTCCTCAGCGCGGACTTCATAGAGAGCATTGAACCCGCCCTTCTTAAACAGATTTAAGATACAATTAAAATACAATTAATATACATTTAAAATGTATACTACACTATTAAAAATGAATGGGCGAAATAGGAATATAGGATTGGGAACTATTATTAGAACTATTATTAGAATATGTAAACATTCTTTCTGAATGATTTGGTGGCCCTGAAAAGGGCCGTTTGGGTGGCCCTGAAAAGGGCCGTTGGTTGGTTGACCGCCTAACCAAGACGGACGCGTTGAATAAACTCGGCGTCGTCGTCCCCGGTGCTTGGTGGTGATGGTGTCGGTGGAGTGGCCGGTGTATACCAGAATGGGTCACTTGTCACTAACCACTCATCGTCGTCGTCACTATCACTCACGACTATAATTTCCGGCTCAAGGGTGGTATCTGACACAGCTTCTGGTACAGTTTCTGGTACAGTTTCTGGTACAGTTTCTGGAGCACTCTCTGGTATGACGAGCACCTCTTCCAGCACCTCGAACCAGTCATCGCCGTCAAGCATGATGTAAGACCCCATGTTGAATGACAAGAAAGCGCAATCGGTCTGCCTTTTATGCAAAAGAATAGGATCGAGCCCCTCCAAGCGCGGACTTCATAGAGAGCACCTTTTTTAATAAAAGACTTAAACAAAAAGAAATAGGATTAAATATAAGAACACAAAAATGGAGTTGGGAAATCGGATCGGGAAATGGAGTTGAAATTTCCAACCCCCACCCAGCGCGGACTTCATAGAGAGCACCTTTTTTAATAAAAGACTTAAAATGTCTCATGCTCCAAATCGGATCGCCAAGTGCCGCGACACGGTGATTTAATGATTATTATTTTGGTTTGCAATTAGAATATGAAAAAAACTCTTTCTGAAGGATTTGGTGGCCCTGAAAAGGGCCGTTGGGTGGCCCTGAAAAGGGCCGTTGGGTGGCCCTGAAAAGGGCCGTTGGGTGGCCGGTTTGCCTTACAGCCGAGGGTAAAGACTGTAAGGCGGTGGGGGTGGTGGTAAGGAGAGTACCCCATCAGCCTGTAGCCGATAGAGGTCCAACAGCTCCTCTCTATGTGTATCCAACTCCATGGCCTCTAAGCGATGGAGCTCACGGCGGGTCTGCCGCAACAGTTTCTGGAGGTACCCTCGCTCCTCCAAAAACCGTTGCCGTTCGGCCTGCCACGCCGCTTTCTCGGCCTCCCATGCCGACCTCTCGGCACACTGCTTAGAGAGGAGCTGCTGGAACTCCCCCTGCCACAGGCTTGTCAGACGTTTCTCTTTCTTCAAAGAATTTCCCATGATTGAAGGGTTGGGTTTCACACGCCTATTTGTACTTCTATCGCGGACCTGTGAGAGAGCCGTGATTTTTTGGACAAAAAACATTTTGTAATTCTATGAATTCCAAGAAGACAAGAAAGACAAAAAATCGCGCGGACTGTAAGCATAACTCTTAGCTAGAAAAGCTAGAAGAACTATAAAAGACGCAGTGTGGTTAGTTCAAGCCTTGTACTGCAGGATGGACAGGAATCACAAGACATGTGAGAAGTGCAAGGGTGCCCTGCCCCCCATACATCTTTAACGGAAAGATCTTTCTTCTAACTTAAAATGACGTCATGTTGCTACGTGACGTCATCAATCCTGTATATATAAAGCAGCCAGCGACTGTTGGCTATAGCATTCTACAATGGCGAACACACCAGGCTACACCAGCGCCGTTCCAGACGTTTTCATACGGAAAGCTTGTATGTCAACATTGATTTTAATAGGAATTGGGACCAGATTGCACCCGCTGATGTTCCAGAAGTGTTGTACGATACTTTTGATAACATATTGAATGACCTGGGACATTTGGTTGGCTGTCAACCCAACGACTTTGTGCGATTTAGTGTATCGCACCCGGGCCTCAAGACGCCGGCGTGGATACCGTTTCAACCATGGCAAGATGTCAGACCACATCATATATTGGATCCGTTGGCCCGGATCCTACAGTCCAACGAAGAGTTTAAGATGGATGAACGCCTGAGACTACATGTGTGTCACGTAGCCCCGCCTAATGGATCCGGAAGTGGACCGCTCAAAAAGAAGGACATAAGTTCCTTTGACGACTATTTGAAACGAAAGAGAGCCATCGTGATCATTAAAAATCGAGATCAACTCTGTTTCCAGCGTGCTTTGGTGGTGGCCAAACACTATGCCAATAAAAACGATACCCCAGAATGGGAAGCAGAAAGAAGAAGAATAGTCAAGCATTGTGGACCCAGCAGCTGGCAGACACGTAAGACGTACCGTTTGATTGAGGAGGTTGGATGTGCCTACGAAGCCTGTCGTGGCCCCGAGACCTGGGAACAATATCAACGTGTGCTGGGTCCCCAGGGCTACCAGATCAACGTTTATTCCCGACAACTTTTTGGAAAACTGATGTTCAAAGGCACCAAGTACATCGTAGGTGGCCAGCCTAAAGTATTACATCTATACCATCACGCTAATCACTATGACGTCATCACGTCCATGCCGGCTTTTTTTGAACGAAACTATTTTTGCGAGGCCTGTCAGAAAGGTTACGATCATTGGGATCAACACGAATGTCATGCTATATGTCACAGTTGTCAACAGTCAGGACCCCCGTGTTTGGAAGACGCCACCCGTCGAGACTGTGACACATGCCATCGACGTTTTCCGAATCAGATGTGTTATGACCGACACCTACAACCTCGACAACCAGGAACACCAACGATCTGTCAACGATGGACGAAATGTTTACGGTGCGGCAAAGAATGGGATATTCTGAAAAGACACCGGACATTGGCCGAACACGTGTGTGGGGAATACGAGTGCTCTATCTGTAAGAAATGGCATCAGCGCGGAGACCGTTGGTGTTTTATTCAGAAACTCAAATCACCCATCGATCTGACCCAGCCGGACCGACCACAACAGTTGGCAAGACTGCAAGGAAAAGACTTGACGCGTTTTGTGTTTTATGATTTTGAGTGCAGCCAAGATACGGGAGAACATTTAGTCAACTTGTGTGTGCTGCAGTGCTGTTGTCATTTCTGCATGGCATCGTCGGACCCCTGTGATTACTGTGATCCGTTCTGGAATGGTCAACGCGAATGGATATTTCGTACGTTGGACGACGTGGGAAAATGGTTCATCCATTTATCGGCACACGGTACAGTTCCGGGAGGGAAGTCCACACAAATCATGTCTACACAAATCATAGCCGTTGCACATAATTTCACATGGGATGTGCCTATCACGGATGTCCTCGCTGCTACCCGGGACCCATACAAGACGTGAAACATCATCACCCGTATGATCCGTCTAGAACCATGCGTGATTTGTATCAACACACCCAAGATCGCCTTTACAAATTACGCCACGTGTATTGCCTATCTGAGATCAAAGTTATGTGGGAATGTGAACTGAGCGAAGAACGTCGTCGTAATCCTGAGATGGAAGAATTCTTTGCCAGTCTAGAAGCCCAGGGATGGCCTTGTCCGGATCCCCTGTCACCCAGAGCTGGCTTTTTTGGAGGAAGAACCAATGCCTGTCAATTGATGGCCAAAGCCGAACATCCCGACGAAGAGATCCGATACGTGGACGTGGTATCCCTTTACCCTTGGGTGTGTAAATACGGTAAATTCCCTCTGAAAGAACCAAACATCATCACACGACCCAGTCAAGCATGGGAACAGTACGAAGGTCTGATTCAGTGTTCTGTGCTTCCACCTCGCCAACTCTATCACCCCGTACTCCCGTTTCGATACAACGGCAAACTCACTTTTCCACTATGTCGGAGCTGCGTGGAACAACACATGCAGAAAAGTGAGATCACCCACTACATCGATTGTACACACAAACAGAAAGAACGCGCCTGGGTAGGAACTTTTGTGTCGTTGGAATTAAAGAAGGCCGTGGCGATGGGTTATCAAGTCCTCGTCGTGTACGAAGTATGGCATTGGAGCGAATGGAGTCAGTACGACAATCAATCCAAGTCTGGAGGATTATTTGCTGGATACATTGATCATTACTTGAAAAAGAAGATGGAAGCTAGTGGATATCCGGACGATTGCTCCACGGACGACGATAAACGACGTTTCATCCAAGACGTGTACGACAAGGAAGGCATTCAACTCGATCACGAAGCCATGATACCCAACAAAGGTCTGAGAAGTTTTAGCAAGCTACAATTGAACACATTGTGGGGCAAATTCGGACAACGCGATAATTTTACCCAAACCGTGTACATGACAGACCCCGCTGATTATTTTCCACTCATGATGGATGTCACCGAAACCATCAAAGATGTTCGAGTCGTGAACGACAACATGATTATGGTGGAAAAATTAAAAAAAGAAGAGCACGTGAGACCATGTCCCATTACCAACGTCGTGGTGGCTGCTTTTGTAACAGCTCAAGCCCGGTTGAAACTGTATTCTGTATTGGAACCACTGGGAGAACGTGTGTGCTACTTTGATACGGACAGTGTCATATTCAAATATGATCGCCATCGATGGAACCCCCCGGAAGGAAACTCCTTAGGCGAATGGAAGAACGAATTACCCGACACATTATCGATACGCCAGTTTGTATCTGGTGGACCCAAAAATTACGCCTATCAACTGAGTAACGGTGAAACGGTGTGTAAAATCAGGGGATTTACGCTCAACTACCGCAACAGTCAACTGTTAAATTTTGACACCGTGAAACAGATGGTCCTCGGTCTCGCCCAAGACAAAATCACAGTCACCAATCCACACAAGATTGAGCGATCACGTGATCGTCGGCTATGGTCACGTGTGGAGGAGAAAGTTTATAAGATAGTATACAACAAACGTTTTGTAGTATTGGACAAAGACGGTCAGCCCAGCAACACCTTACCTTATGGATACCATCACGGCGAAATTGAGGCAGAGATGGCTGACGCATAGCGTCAGTCATCGTTATTTACCCATTATAGACCACCACCAAAATACTTTTTGCATTGGATGTGCCTACAATCACCCAAGTCAACGGTATCATTCCTGTCTGGGTTTGGGAGTCTGTCCTACCACCGGTCAGACGGCCCATCCCGTTGACATGTATCTGGATCAAGTATTAGATGACCACAACCACGACGATGTCGAGAAAGTATTGGGTAGTTTCATGGACGAACCACGACAAAGGGTACAAGAATGGGAAGCAGATCCCCAATGGGCAGTCGAAGTGGAACACGCTCTGCGACAACACTGGGAAGTGGTACCGGGCTTCAAGACGGCGTTGATCAGAAGAAAACACAGTTGTGAACATGAATAGAGAAGATACGCTGTTATTAAGTGATATGTTGCACACGGTGTACCCTCTTACACATCTCTGGAAGGCCTATTATGAAAAGAGTCAAGGCTATCGAATCTTCACCTGGTACGAGGAAGATCGGATTATTTTTGATGTATTGGATCTGTTGGTCAAGACGTATGGAGTGCAAATGACGCAAGACACAATGAATCACTGGTTCGCCTCCCATTTACTACCGGACTATCACGTGACCATGACGTATTGTTTACGCTGCGTTGGGCATGCGCAACCGACTCAACGTTCTGGATGTTGTCTATTGTGACCAATAGGACCAATGAGCGAATGCCACGTCATCCATCACGTGATTTGGGGGGATATAACACTGCCAACAACACCAATACTTCATTCTGGAGACAGCTACTCAAGTACACAGACGTGGTATGGAAACTTCTGGCGATGGACAACAGTGCGATCTTCAGCGAACTCCTCAACGAACCACTCAACGAACTACTCTACGAGAAACAGAAACCAAACAACACTCCAACAGCTGTTTTGGGTGTGGAAGCAATGAACATTGGTACAGAGACTGTCCACACAGAGCCAACCAACGAACCACTCAACGAACCACTCAACGAGCTACACAAGGAGCTACTCAACGAGCAACAGTCCAACAGTCCAACAACTGTTTTGGGTGTGGAAGCAATGAACATTGGTACAGAGACTGTCCACACAGAGCCAACCAACGAACCACTCAACAAGAAACCCAACAACAGTCCAACAACTGTTTTGGGTGTGGAAGCAATGGACATTGGTACACCCCACAAAGAGCCACTCAAGGAGAAACGACAGAAGTCAACACACAAGAGGAAACTCAAAGAGAAAGCCAAGGAGAACATCAAAGAGAAATATTTTACGGAAAAGAAGTCAACACCAAGAGCGAAGCTCAACGAGAAGCTCAACGAGAAGCTCAACGAGAAACGACAGAAGTCAACACCCAAAGAGAAACATTTCACGGAAAAAAAAACTCAGAGAGAAGCCAAAAAAGTCAGTAAACGCTACGACACCTGTTATCGATGCAAACAAGTCGGACACTGGGCTCCCGCCTGTCCCCAACGCTACCAACCTTACCCGTCGACCCGTTACCAAAAAGAACAAAATAAAGAACAAGAAGCAAAAGAAGCAAAACACCGATGTCTCAACTGTAACAAATTTGGCCATGGATTGTTTACTTGTAGACAACCCAAAGAAAGAATCGACGACTTTAACACCCTTGCCAACAAACTGTTTAACGTCGATCAACGTAACTGGTACTGGGGCGAAGAAGCCAACGAACTCTATCACCGATTCAGGCAAGGCGAAGAAGAAGATGTTAAACCATCCTACGTCCGAACCTTGTACTACGACAGCAACTAGACTAGAACAAGATTTGGTTCATTGTCCGATTCAACTCGAGGTGCCGCCGTTTACTATTTCCTTGACGGCCGAAGATGCTCAACGATTAGCCCACACACTCATCATTCCAGGTGGCCCTCGTGGTATGACAGAACACCCTCTTCCACCACCACTGCCTTGGATGGACAGCGAATGGGCACCCCTGGTGTTAACTCTACTAGACGCCCAAGACTGGGTCGACGACGACTATTTACAACAGATGATCGGTTCCGTATATTGGGTACCCCGTGTGTTGACGCGATCTCCGTGGCTGTATGCGCATATGGTGCGCATGGAATACCCTTTGCCGTTGTGAACACTGTTGTGAATTTTTTTGGATAACATTTGTGAACTTTTTGGAGAACGTTAATTTGTGAACATTTTGGATAACATAAGTTTGTGAACTTTTTGGATAACATAAGTTTGTGAACATTTTGGATAACATTTCGAATAACATTAATTTGTGAACTTTTTGGATAACATAAGTTTGTGAACTTTTTGGAGAACACCGTTGTGATTGTAAATAAATTGTAAATAAATTGTAAATATATTATAATGTTAATAAATGTTATTTTTGTTATTATACACATCTTGTCTGTTTTATTTTTGTTTAAATTTTGCCAGGGAAAGTATAAAAGGGGGACTGTCCAATAAAGGAAAAGTTATTTCACCATGGACGTGTCATTCAAACACCCCTTTACCATGTTAGTGAGTGGGCCAACGGGTGTGGGGAAAACGGTCTTTGTGCAGAAATTTCTCCAAGCATCGCTTTTTGATACTCTCCCTGATCGCATCGTGTGGACCTATGGCGAATGGCAAGACAGTTACAAACAGTTTCCTTATACCTATACTCGTGGGTTGGGCAATTTGGACGAGGTGATGGAACAAGTCCAAGGGCCCCAATGTTTAGTCGTGGATGATTTGATGGGAGAAGACACCGACACGTTAGAACGCTGGTTCACCAAGAAAAGTCATCATAGGAATGTGAGCGTGATTTACATTGTGCAAAATCTGTTTGATAAACAACAGAGGACCATCAGTTTAAATGCTCACTATGTGGTCCTCTTCAAAAATCCTCGCGATGCCTCACAGATGGGTGTCTTGGCCCGACAAATGTATCCGGGACATGGTCAGTTTATGCAAGAAGCCTTTGCCGATGCCACCAGTACCCCTCGCAGCTATTTACTGATCGATCTAAAACCCGATACCCCTGATGAACTACGTCTTCGTACACGTATCTTACCGGAGGAAGAACCGTCTCATGTCTACGTGAAAAAGGTATAAAAAGGCTCTGGAATGATCACCTTCATTTCATGTCATCATGGCTCGTGTGAAGAACACCGTTCGTCGGCATCCACCTCCAGGTCTACCTCGTGCTAGATTTCCACCGCCCGCCTGGAAAGGACAAAATTCATTTGGCGCCACACCAACAGAGACCACAGGACCCAACCGACGCCGCAATGTGGGTTCCCATGCGGGTACCAATATGGGTGCCAATATGGGTGTCAATGTAAGTACCAATAGGGGTACCGGTACCAATCTAGCTCCAGATTTACGTTTATCCCCCGTGGTCGTACGTGTGCCACGCCATCATCAGATTCCAGTCACAGACGATGACGCCCGCCGTCCCACGCCGCGCCGTCCCGCACCGCGCCGTCCCGCACCACGCCGCCCTCTACGTCTGGATGATGACGGTGTCGTCAGACGCCGTCCAGCGCCCCGCCAACCACCACGTCAGGAACTGAAGGGAATGAGGAGCTTTATTAATCGTTTGAAACGACTGTCCCCCGAAATGGCTTATGGACAGTTGGCCAAGAATACAGGGATGGCTCAAATTGGATTGCTGAAATGGTTCAAGCTGGCTGCCGAACATTTGCTGAAAGGAAATATACGACCCTTGCACAAACAACACGAACGCTGGGTAGAGCGAAATCGAGAGAGATTGCAACAACTGACCCGAGATCGTTTATCTGTCAACGATAAATTGAACATGATTATGAAACCTGGTGGACAGGGATTTTTCGGAGGTATCCTGATTCGAATCTTGATTCGTTGGAAAGAACGTTTGCAAAAGGCCAGAGAAAAACAGAGACCCGTGAGACGGGTGCAACGCGGTGGATTTTTTGGTGACATTGTCAAGTCCCGACAAAAACGACGAAGACGGCTATAAATACCAAAAAGGCTATAAATACCAAAATCCAATGCTTCTCTTCATAACACCATGAAATCCCGTGATCTCAACATTATCCGGTCGCTACGGGCCCTGCCCAAACCTTGGCAGAAACAAGTTCTGAGACAGGCTCCTGATACGTTTATTCAGACTCTTTCCGAATGTTGCCGCCAAGTCTCCAGGCCGCTACCCCCATCTTTAACTCTGTTGGCAAATCGTAAAACCCCGATGAGAACGAAACGACGAATCGTTCAACGCGGTGGTTTTTGGGGTGAAATTGTCAAATTCGTGCTTCAAGTTCTGACAACCGTCGGTCAGGCCGTGGGTCGTGCGGTAGGTCTACCTATCTAAAGTAGTATCTAGAGTAGTATCCAGAGTAGTATCCAGACCCCTATAAAAGCTCTATAAAAAGCCCTCCAGTATAAAAACCAAGACTACACCATGCAGCCATTACCTCTCTTGAATGTGTTATTGAACGTGTCTCCAGCTTGGCGAAAACGTCTGATTCGACAAGCGCCCCGAGACGTGGTGAATTGTTTATCCGAGTGTATTGGTAATTTACTGCAAGGCACCATACCTCTGACGCCCAGCGAAAAACAACGTTTGCAACGTCTAAAACGTGTGTTGCGTTCTTTGGGAACCCCCAACACCTCGTGGCATCGACGAAGACGCTTATTGGATTCTTCAGCCCTTTGGAAAAACGTCTTCCCCTGTATTCAACGTCAGCTGGAACGACGACGACGATGAAATTTGCAAAGAAAATGAAATTGGTTCCGGTGGATGAACCCAGTGTCACGGTCATGAAGCCGTACGAACCCGTGTGGGAACGGGACCCCATTCGCCGTATCATGGAAGAAGTGTCAACCGAGATGGATACCGTCTTGAAATCCCGTATGTCTGATGCCGATAAAATGCAAAAGTATGGGCAGTTGTTTGAAAGATTTCAAACGATGCAAAAGAAACTCGAGACCCCCCAGCCATCGCAACTGCCATCACCCCAAACACCCCAGCCACGAGCACCATCCCCGCAACCACCGCTACCACCACAACAACCCGATATCTCGCAATCAATCCTGGAATCGGTTCCTATCAAGTATCGCCCTAAAGCCAAACTGTTGTTAAAACACATCAAAGAAAAAACACCTTTGGAATGGAACGAAAAATATGAATTGGTACGTGATGGTCAAGTGATTAAAGGAACGAATGCCTACGATATCGTCAACGATTTAATGCGAAGTCGTAAAACCGTGTCGCCAGCTCCGGGGTGGAGCGATGTTGTGTCCACGTTGAAGAAGACACATGCTTCGCGAGAATGGGTAGGGAATGCAGACCGATGGAAGACACCCACTCGTAGACCACAGGTGAAAGAACCAAAGACGGCCCAACCACAGGCCCTACGTACACCCCTGGAGGTACGCTGGACAAGACCTCGGGAACGAAAAAGGAAACGTCTTCAAACTAGCCGAAGAACAACGCCACGTTGGATCCCCTTCAGAGACTTGTAAAATTAATAATAAAGTGCTTGTAAAATGTTTATTATTAAAATATTAAAATTGTTATTATTAAAATGTTAAAATTGTTATTATTAAAATGTTATCATTAAAATAAAATTAATAATTTATTGAAAATAAAACTTTGGAAATAGTATAAATACTGTTAAACAGTGCAAATACTTTTAAAATACGTTTAAAATGGACAAGAAGTTGGCTCGTGTGTATTACGACCCCGAGCATCCTGCGGGTTTCGGGGGAGCGACCCGTTTACAGAAAGCTACCGGGGTTCCATTGAAACGTGTCCGGGCCTGGTTACGTGGACAACGCACGTACACCTTGCATAAACCCATACGAAAACGTTTCCCTCGTTTATCCACCGTCGTGGCCGGTGTAGATCATCAGTGGCAGGCCGATTTATCCGATCTCTCGTCCTTGGCGTCCTTTAACGATGGGTACAAATTCTTACTGTGTATCATTGACGTGTTTTCCAAATATGCCTGGGTGGTGCCACTCAAGAATAAAACGGGTCCCACGTTATTGAAGGCTTTACAGGGTGTTTTATCACAAAAACGTATTCCACTACGGTTGCAAACAGACAAAGGAACCGAATTTCTCAATCGACATGTTCAAGCTTTCCTGAAGAAGAAAAAGATTCATTTTTTCGTCACGCACAATGTCGAAACCAAAGCCAGTGTGGTAGAACGATTTCAGCGCACGCTCAAACAACGCATGTGGCGTTATTTTACGTATCGGAACACACAACGTTATATCGATGTACTGGCCGATCTGGTGAGGGGCTACAACGGGGCTCAACATCGTACTATTGGCATGGCACCCAAGGACATGACCCCGAACAAAGAATGGCAAATCACTTCCAAGAAAACCAATGGCAAATCACTTCCAATGCAACGCAATGGCAAATCTCCACGTACGTCCGTCCGTTTGGCCTTGCCCAAACACGGGGCATTCGACAAAGGCTACTGGCCCAATTGGACCCTGGAAACATTTCGTGTGGATCGACAAAGTGGGTCGACGTACAAATTATTGGATGAACGTGGCGAACCTATCGCAGGATCATTTTATCCCCAGGAATTACAAAGTGTGAGAACGGATCCGAACGAAGAATTTCCCATTGAACGGGTACTGGATCGTCGCCGCGGCGAAATGTTGGTCAAATGGTTGGGATACCCTGCCAGCTTTAATTCCTGGATACCCAAGAGCGCCGTTGTCTATAAATAGTCCCGATGTGTTCCAGGGAATGTCACAATGTCACAAGACGAAGCCACGTCAACGATTTCTACGTCCCTCTCCGAACATCGACGTCACTGGTCTTGTTTTGGCAGTCGCATCCCGCAAGCGGAAATTGTCTTTTTCTGTCAAGTGATTTTAGTGTACGTGGTGGCCGGTGTCGCTTTAGCTCAGTTAGCCACACGCCCAGACGGTCCCCAAACGACCCTGTGGACGGCCCTCTTGTCCAGTAGTATTGGTTATCTGCTTCCGGCGCCAGCTCTCAATCCCACCCCTACAAATGACAAATCCTCGCCAGTTTTATCTCACATTGCCTAGTGACAGTTCCATGAAAGTGTATCCCGACAACACAATGTCCAGCTATCGAACGTTGCTGAATTCTCCCATCGATTTGGACCACCGAGACTTGGAAGTGGGATTGGCCTCCGTGTCGTTTCCCACGACCTGGAACAACCTCCCTGAAGGAAGTAGTAAGGTTAGTCTGATGATGGTGATGGTTGCACCCTTTAATCCAGACGTACACAGACCAGCCAACATACCAAAGACTGACAAATGGAAGGTAGTCGAAGAGCCTTCCAAAGTTGAGATCAAAAAATACCCTATTCCTGGAGGAACGTACAATAGTGTCCAACACTTGCTGGCTGAGATAAATTCGCTTATACAAGCTCTGTTTAAAGATCACGTGACGCTCGAAACACTGCATGCCAAACCCATACGAAGACACCCAGACAATCCCGAACTCACGGAAGTCGAAAAAGAACACGAGAAGAATTATCAAGCCAAAATAAATGCCTACAGCAAAGCGATCAAAGAAGAACCGATCGTATCCTTTGTGCTGGACGACGTCACGAAAAAAGTCAAGTTGCAGATCAATACGGAAGATGGCTTTAAATATCTCAAACTTATACCCTTTCTCAAATTGAAGTTGACGGGCCCCGTGGTATCCTCGTTGGGATGGATTCACGAGACCACAATTACGCCCCGATTGGACCATTTAACGTCTTTCAAACAGAGGGATGTCATCGTGGCCCCGGACACCTATGACATCAATGTGGGTCACACCATGTTTTATCTGTACGCAGATCTCTTGGAACCTCAACGGGTGGGAAATATGGTGGCGCCTTTACTGGATGTCTTTCCAAGTTCTCACGGTTATCATCGACCGACAGTCATCCATTATCAACCCTTCAAGTACGACAGCATCACCACCATTGGCCTCTATATAAGAAACGGCCTGGGCCATAAAGTGTCATTCACCAAAGGAAAAGTCGTCGTCAAACTACATTTCCGACGAAAAGCGTAATGCAATTTTATCGTGGTGTGTTACGCCAAAAGGGCGCCAACATGAAGACCCGCACGCCCATCAACGTCTACCGGGGCGGTGTCTTGCGGCAAAAAGGCGCGGGACGTTTACAGGGGCTACTGAACATGGCGAAACCCTTTCTGCAAGCCGGAAAGAACGCCTTAAAAGCCAATTTCTTGAACAAAGAGACGTTTGGAAAATTGGGAAAAGCAGCCCTCGGCGTAGTGTCGGGAAAACAAAGTGTGGGCCAGAGTTTGAAGAATGTGTTCCAGCGCACCATAAAACCGCGCCTCCGACAAACACTAGCCGACGTCATGTCCTCCAGATCACCCAAAGCCCAACGCCGACCAACACACACCAGTCCACCCAAAACCAAAACTTCTATAAAAAGGAAAGGAAAATCCCCTGGCGTCATTTCACGAGCCAAACGTCCTCGGCCAGACATCTTCGATCATGGCTTCAGCAATGCGTAACGATTCCTGTCCTTGTGCTCGAGATGAACTGCAAGAATTGTTCCAAGTGCCCGACACGCACACGGCCATTACCAGAGTGACCAAAATACGTAAATACTCCATCACACCCGATCTGAATCACGATGGACCAATTGAATTTCTGGTGAACAATGCCAGTATGGATTTCATCGATTTGGCCAATACGACCCTGTACCTGCGACTCAAAGTGGTGAAAGAGGATGGTACCAATCTACCGGCAGACGAAGCCGTGGGTCCCGTGAATAATTGGATGCATTCTTTGTTTAAAGATGTGAAATTGCGGCTGGGAAAAGATTCTGATACGTTGGTCACGTCTCCTCTACCTAATTACGCCTATCGAGCTTACCTAGAGAATTTACTGAGTTATGGAAAACAAGCCAAGACGAACCATTTAGACCGACAAGTCCTGTGGCACAAGGATACAGCCGGCGAATTTGATCAAGCCTCCCCCGTCAAAGTCAATGCAGATGCCCCTGAACCTGCGAATGCCGGATTGGTGGAACGTTACAAACGCATCTCCGAAAGCCAGGTGGTGGAATTACAAGCGCGGTTGCATTTAGATATGTTTTTAAAGGAGAGATACTTATTGGACGGGGTAGATCTACGCCTGAGTTTGGAAAAACAAGCCTCTAAATTTTTCCTGATGCATGCCGACAACAAAGGACCCTACAAGATTGATTTCATCAAAGCGTATTTGGAAATTCCATTCGTCACCCTTTCTCCCACCACGTACACGCGGATTACCAACCAACTCCAAACCACCAATGCCAAGTACCCCTTGAAACGTATGGTCGTCAAAGATGTGGTCGTATCCAGTAACCGCACCAGCCACGTCCTAGACAATCTGTTCATCAACGAAACCTTACCCGCACGTCTATTTGTGGGGTTGGTCAGTAACCGAGCTTACGATGGATATAATACCCGGAACCCGTTCCGATTTCATCATCATAACCTCAAACACATTCGCCTGACCATGAATGGAGAAGTCGTGGATGATTATGCCGATCTCAACTTTGCCGATAAATTGGCTATCACACCGTACATGGATTTAATGAATCGTGTGGGTGTTCTCAACACTCGAGAAGATTTGGATCTCAGTTTCCACGATTATATCAAGGGCTACACACTGTTTTGTTTTGATTTGACCAATGACCGAGGAGCCGACGGGGCCTATTCACACCCCAGAACCACCGGTAACCTGTCTCTAGAACTACGCTTCTCGGCAGCCCCCGCCAACGCCCTCAATCTTATGTTGTTTGCCGAATACGACAATGTCTTGGAAATCGATCGTAACAGACAAGTCATCCTGGATTGGTAGTCCTTTATCCACGTTACAATTGGAAGAGGCCCTACGGTATCATTCTGACGTCTTTGGCGGTGTTTGGTCACGGAATCACCTGTACCGGTTGCAACCCCATACCTATCCTCTAGCCTACATCGTCAATACCGACGATGAACAAGACCCCCGCACCCATTGGACCGTGTTTATGTGTGAAGGACCTGGACACTTGTATTTCTTCGATTCTTACGGATGCCCACCCGAGACCTACGGACAAGCCTTTGCCGATTTCAGTCAACGTCACGGACCCACTACGCATCAACCTCAATGGTTACAGAGTTTAACAAGTTTTGTGTGTGGACATTATTGTTTATTTTTCATCTGCCATTCGAAACGGTGCCTGCAATTGTTTGGCACCAATACCCGGCAAAATGATGTGCTGGTGAATCAATGGGCTCAAAATCATTTTCCATCCTTAAATCGTTTGGGTGGACAAACGTGTTGTTCTTTTTCAAACATGTAAATACGTTATAAGATTGTTCTGTTGTTCTATTGTTCTATTGTTATTAAAAAATTCATTGAAATTAAAATTTATTGAAATTAAAATTTATTGAAATTAAAATTTATTGAAATTAAAATTGTTATGAACTCCTAGGGTACTCCCGAGAAAGGGAATCCCCGAGAGTAAATGAGCAAAGGAAGGGAATCCCTAGAAAATGCCGCCCAAAAAAGAAATCAGCGTAAAAAAAAAAAAATCAACGTACAAAGGGAGGGAATCCCTAGAAAAGAAAAAGAAAGGGAGGGAATCCCCGAGAGTAAATGAGCACCGGGGAGGGGGGTTTCCACAAGAAAACCTCAAGAGAACCCCAAGAAATCCCGAGAAAAAAGGAAATCCCAACGTCACTAGCAAAGATGACGTCAGTTTCGGAGATGACGTCACGTCGCCATGACGTCACCTATGACGTCATCACCGGAAACGATCGTTGCCAAGGCCGTCATCACCGGAAGAGACGTCATCGATGACGTCATCACCGGAAGTGATCGTTGCTAAGGAGGACCGGAAGTGACCTGCGCATGCACAAACCCGTTGCTAGGGGCGTCTGCGCATGCGCAAACCCATTGCTAGGGAAGCACGTGCGTTGCTAAGGAAGGGCCTGTACTCAGGCTACCACTACTGACTTGCAAAATAAAATAGAACGCATACATGGCTTTGCTAGAGGGTGTTTAAAACACGCCACGACAAATATTAAAATTTATCACGATAGACCTATTCAATTAAATCCCTACAAGGTCGGCAGTCCTGTGTGGTATTATAACCAAAAATACAAAGGTCGAGGATAAACATTAAGGTGTCCATGCAGGCACGAATCCAGGGGAGGGGGTCCGCCCCCCCCCCCTCAGGCTTGAATTTTTTCAATGCGATTTTATTTGCGACTTAGACCTGTAAATTTGGAATTTACCTTCCGGAAATACGTCAGAATGAACCAAATTGAATCTAAATTACCAAATTAATCGGTTGAGGGCAATTAGTTAAGCAATTATCAAACCGAGACACCCCCCCCCCCCCGCCTGCAAAAAATCCTGGATCCGCGTCTGCCATGGGAGGGATCATACCAGGGGCCTATTTCACGAAATTTTAACTAAGATAAGATCCCAATTTTAGTAATTTGATTGGATAATATTAGATTGATATTAGTGCTTAGCCAATCAAAATTGAAGTATCTACTAAAATTGGATTTTATTTTAAGTTAAAATTTTGTGAAACAGGGCGCTGTGACAAAATGTTTTAATGATGTAGTCTATAAAATACAAACATCCCCAAAGACCCAACCTAAAGTGGTCCACCATAATCATCTGAAACCATACACGGAAAATAACATACCCAATTGGTTAAAGATGGCATAAAATATAAATTCTCTGTGTTAATCTTTGTACAGTTAAACCGTTATGGGTGCAAGTTTTGCACAAAGGCCGAATTGGCCAAATACCAATATGCGGAAAGGCATATGACCGCATGCCATAGCCGTTTCGGCTATCAGTGCTCGCACTGTCTAGGATTAGCTGCAAGAGCAGATATTAAACACCCAAGATGTCCTGGTACAGCAAAAATGAATCTGGTAAATAAATCAACCATGACCTTAAATTAAAATGATAATGTACAATATAGACAAGAATCTGCAAGCTGCCTCGCCCCGCAAACGTACATTGCCACAGAAACCATACAATGGTCTGAAGCATCCAAAGATAAACTTACCAGTTCCAGTAGGACCCAAAGTTATTTTGGAGAAGAATGAACCAGTCCCAACAGAGAAGAAACAGATATTATTAAAAGCTTGAAGAGAAGATAACCAATTACCCACTACTGTAGTGGAGGATCTAAAGTTGTCCTCAACTTCATCATCATGCGTCTCGACCGCCTCACTGAAGACTGTTATGTCACCTGAAAAAACAAAACAAGAATGAAACTACAGGGAATCATACAACAGTAATAAGAATAATTCTTTATCTCTACACGCACGCAGTAGCGATGTGGAGGTACCTTGTTCTATACCAGAATTCAACTTGAGTAAAGACCCCTCCTGCATTCTAGCCCAAATGATTACCCCCAATTCACCCTTTCGACCCTACAAGCAAGAAGACGGATACAGATGCTGTTTTCTCAATCGAAACCCTGAACATTGTCACGTGTCTTCTAATTGTAAAACCTGTCCTATTTTGAATAATAATAATTTTTTTACAAGTTCTTTAACTAATAAATCATATTATACACGTGGGTTTGAGAAACTAAATTGTAAAACCTCCAATATTATCTACGGTATAGAATGTACACTCTGTGGACTGATTTATGTTGGCGAAACTAAAGGACCTTTACATTTACGTATTAACGGTCATCGTCACAACATTAATAAGGGTCGTAACCAAATTCTCTATAGACATTTTAACCAACCGGACCACTCTATACTATCTATGAGAGTGTCCATATTAGAGAAAATTTACCACCATACCAACAGCCCTACTTTGAGTACTCCCTTGCGCAGAAACCGAGAAGAATATAGGATACGGACATTAGGTACGGCCACCCCATATAGATGCAATGACAATGTAGCTAGTATTGGAAATTTGTCCAACCCATGCGTGTTGTGACGTTAATGTAATGACATTATTTCCAAAGTTTCGTCGTCGAAAACGCAGTCATGGACATCGTCGCTACACACCACCTAAGCTCAGCACTATTTCACTGGATGCCTTTTTGGAAATTATCCAAGAACCATTAGGGCCACATCATCATATACGTACTAAATTATATTCTATTCCACTCACTATTTTACTTAAAACTGAATGTTTGGATTCTAATTGTACTGATCCTGCATCCACTGAATACAGGGTTGTATCCATTGTGCTTGACATTGCCCACCGTCGTTTGGACGTTGCGACCGAACCCGATGTGTCTAACACCACCAACAGTGCATTCCTAAAACTGAAATTTGCTAATAAAGGCATTGACACTAACGGGTTAAGTCCAATATTACATCATAAGCAAGTCACAGCACACATCCCCCCCCCCCCTACTTCAAAACTGTTACTTTTCGTAGGATTTCCTATACATACACAAAACCCATTGCATCTAAAATATTTAATTACAGAAACGCATTATCTGACATCAATGCGAAACACTTATATGACAACCCTCCACCCTGTTCTTGCTCTACATCGTCCTTCCTTTATCAACCAGCTGGGCATGTGGTCATTGGTGATTTGAATATAGTCCAGGGGCCTATTTCACGAAATTTTAACTAAGATAAGATCCCAATTTTAGTAATTTGATTGGATAATATTAGATTGATTTTAGTGCTTAGCCAATCAAAATTGAAGTATCTACTAAAATTGGATTTTATCTTAAGTTAAAATTTCGTGAAACAGGGCCCAGAATAGTAAGCTGCGTGAAATTTTGTTCAAAGGGCCCAAATACCGGGAACCGCAACCATTTTCATGGGATCAAAATTTCAAACTTATTATGGATGCCGTAGAGGACTATGCTAGATCATGGGCTAAGAGGGAAGATGTTATTTCGGATACTCGCTCGGATTGGACTAATTCTATTAGTCGTTTACTAAAATCTCAAAGCCTTGCATAACAAGTATGTCATTGTTCCGGCTGACAAAGCGTCCAATAACTTTGTGTTTATATGTAAACGATATTACTATGACTGTCTCTTCAAAGAACTTAATTTCGGGAAATCAACCGTATAAACGATCTACTCTTAGTAAGGATGAAATTATATCCAATCACAAATCTGTACTCACTTCATTTGGTACTCCATGCGGAGATACCTATACAGATTTGCCCCTGTTGTATTGGATACCTAAACTACATAAAAATCCCTACAAACAACGTTTAATAGCAGGTTCATCCCGATGTTCCACAAAACCACTTTCAAAAGTATTGACATCTAAACTAATTGCAGTTAAAGAGGGTATTCAAAAATACTGTGACAAAATATACTCTCGTAGTGGTATTAATCAAATGTGGATATTAAAAAATTCCAAAGAATTACTTGATGGTTGCTTCGATCTCATCTATTCAAACCTTTGACTTTTCCACTTTGTACACTAAAATTCCTCATAGTAAATTAAAAGCTCGGTTGAAAGATATTATTCACAGTGTCTTTTCATCTAAATCGGGAACTGCTAGATCAGGGATGTCACTAACTTTTCAAGTAACAGGAAATTTTGCAAAAGTAGGAGGCAGAAAATGTTTAGGGCCGCAGGCCTGAATCTGCGAGCAACCCAAACGGCTGCGACTGCGTTATGGACGAAGGCCTTAAAGGGTTTATTTCAGAAAATTAGGCCTAAAATAAAACTTGTGGTATATGCAGATCCTTTATATTGTAGATTGTTAAATACCTGTATGCTAAGGAGATGACTGCTTGTTTTCATATCCCATATTTGTTAGTAACAGTGAATTCATGACCAATATATTCAAAATAAAACAAGCTTGTTATTACTTTATGTTTTTATTCTATATACATAAATCGTCATCATCATCATCATCATATTCCATTGCAACAATGTCATTAAATTCACTATTAAGATTTAATTCATTAATACAAGATTTTAATTCTTGATTGTTAGTTGAAGAAATGTGGCTTGCCTGTGGAAGTTTTCTTCTGTGCTTAGCAGCCAGCCAGGTCTTAACACTTTTATTGACTAATATACCAGCATCGTCAGAGAACAACTGAGGACCATTCAGATTGATTTGAAAAATGGATTGCATTACATCATTTTTTAATCTATTTCTTAGACAAGTTTTAATTAATTTCATTTTGCTGAAACCCCTCTCTGGCCAGGCATTAGAAACTGGTAAAATGGCAATAATCTCAGCTAAGTGAGTTAAGTGGGGATATAGTTGTGCAATCGAGTCTTTCTGCTTCAGGAGCTTATGGTTAAGGATATATTCTATTGCAGTGACTGTACTAGGGATATCTCCTTTCCAGGCAATGAGGTTAAATTTTAAATTTTGCCATTCAGCCATGGCTTCTTCCAGGACCCTATCATTACCTGGATAAAAGTGATCCACAAGAGTTTTTATCTCGGATACACCATACACCGTGAAATTTTGTGTCTGCACGGTCTGGAATAAGATTAAGGTCGAAAACTGAAAAACACTTATGTAGATCTGACTGTTCAAATCTACTGTCAATATTTGTACATAAAGCTTCAACATATTTAGCTATAAAAGATTTCAAGTCAGTAATGACACCAGGTGTAAATACTATTTGCAAAATTGATAATCTCCCTTGTGTGAGATCATGTTCTAAACTGTCAAAAATTGCAGTACCAGGAAGTAATGCCCTTAAATTAAATTTACAACTCTCAATTGATGGTTGTATTAGTGAAAAATTAACATAGCCCATTTGAAATATTTTGCTAAGATTAGCCAGTATAGGGAGTACATACTTCAATATATATAATAAACCAATAAATCTTAAGTTGGAAATTTTTTTCATAAGACCATAAGCTGTAGGATCATTTGGATAATTATTCAAGGTTTGGATTACTGCTAACAGTTCAGCATATAAACTTTGAATTGCATTATCAAATGATAACCACCTTGTTTGACAGGCCCTTTTCAATGTTTTCGTAATCATTTTTTTTATTATTCTCTGAAATAATCATACCCTTTATTTCGGCTTGAGCTTTTAATAAAGCAGCTAATTTGACAGGGGACTGGTGAAAAACCTTCCAGATGCTAGTAACATAGGATTCTACTTCCTTTATGCAGTGTAAATCTTTATGATTTGTATCTACACAAGCAAGAGACAGACGGTGACAGATGCAATGAATAGCAAGGAGTGATGGATTGTCATTTTTTAGTTTAGTCACAACTCCTTCCCTCTTACCTACCATTACAGCTGCACCATCTGTACTAATACCTGAAAGTTTATTGAGTGACAAATTATATTTATGTAATTGGCTCTTAATGACATTATACAAAGTTTCAGCTGAAGGTGAAACCGCCTCTTCCAAAACATTAGCAATAAATAGGAAGTCAGTATTAACTTTCTTTTCCTGTGTATTCCAATATTGTACAAAGCATATCATTTGTTCAATACCCGAAATGTCAGAGGAATCATCAACCAAAATGGAATAGTAATCTGCATTTTGCAATTTGTTAACTACCTTAATCTCGACCTCTTTGCCTATTGTTTGCAATATCTCTCTTAAGGAAGCACGGGATCTGTGATTAAAATATTTTATTTCATTAATACCTATCTCCTCAATTAGCTTGAGCAAACTACCTATCTTTTCATTGGCAATAGATTCTTTTATCAACCAATAAAACGAATTAAAAACTTTGTTTAAAACACTTTCTTCCACAAGATCTTTTGTAGTTACTTCTTTTTGGAAGTATGAAACTCGGTTTAAGAGTTCAGTTTCCACAGCACTAATATGTTTTTTGCTATTTAAATGTTCTTGTAGAGCTGATTTTTTAAGTCTAACTGAAGGTGTCTCTGCAAAGGCTGTGGATTTATTTTGAGTGTTAGAACATTTATGTTTTTTACATAGGGAACAGTACATGCCCTCATTTTCGGTGTAGCACAGCCACCAAATTCCAGTTTTAGGACAAAATGATATTTGTTTATCATGCAGCCAATCATGATGAAATTTATCTTTAAGAGAAGCAAGACGTTTGTTTTCATTTAATGATAAGGTTGAACAAACGCCATAACAGATTACATGATTGTGGAGGGGTTTGTTTTTGTTAAACAAAGACAGTATGAAATCAGGCTGAGCTAGCTTGTCTTTTGCAGTTTTGCTATCTAAGTGATTGTTGATGTCGGTGGCAAGTGTTGATAACTGGGTGCTGCTGGTCGCACTGGTGGTAAGGGTTGTTAACTGGGTGTTGCTGGTGGCAAACTGGGTATCAGGGATGTCATGCTGAGAGCTGTTAGTACTAGTGCCAAGCTGGGAGATGTTAGTGGCAAGCGAAGAGAGTTGAGTGTCAACAAGAGTGCTAATAGAAGGCAAAGTAGTAGTGCTAGGTGGCGTAACATTAATAGGTTGTGTACTGATGCTATCTGAAAGGAACAAAGAATTATTCATATCTCTGGACGTCTGTTATATGAACTGGTTTATTTGCTAGGAATACTGACACACTATAATGAAATAATATAGACACACATTAACTAAGTAAACTCAAATAAATGACACAGACAAAGGAAAATAAAATTTATTTATTAATTAAATAAACATATAAATAAATACATATATAAATAAATAAATACATTTAATAAATTATCCAAAATGAAATATAATGTACATGTAGCATAAATAATAGATTATTTTCTGATATGACAAAAACTGAATAAAATACTAAAATAAAAAGGACAAATATTTACCATAATTATAAACTGAAGCCGAAGCCGTAGTTTAAAAAAACAACAAAATATTACACAATAAAAGCTTCACATAAAATAGATAACGAAACAATATCACTTTTCAACAATAAAGGCTGGTGTAATACGCAAGAAATCCACTGTGGTGTGTCGTCGGTCATAACTACTAGGTCAATTAGAAATTGTTCTCGTCAGACTCGTGTCTGTTCTGTAGTCGGCCTTCGCAGTGCATTCACAACATACAGTAAAGACTAGAATGCCCGTATGCAATATTGTATTCAATTCAAATTAAACTTGACATTATTAAGAATGAAACTGAATAGTGAAAGAAAATGCACGTTTAGTGGGGTAGCCGTGTAGCTGGGTCATCGACGTAGTGTCGCCGTGTGGGTACTCGCGGTGACGGTAAATATACATGTGTACATGCAGTTCTTGTAGCCAATAACGCCTATAGTATAACTCACGCCTATAGTATAACGCATGCTATTTCTAAATAATATTTTTCAAACCATTATTATTTTTCTGCTTTTTAAAAAAGCCGTCTAAATTGCCCTGCTTTCGTTTTGTCGTGTTCATTTTCCACACAAGTCCCGCGTGAAATGCAAGCGCAGACAACTCGCGTGGCAGCCATTTTGTCAGTTTCGATTGTCACGACATCAAAAATGAATACAGGCGGACAGAGTCCTAATTATCGGGTATACTATGGTTTACCGTTATTATAAGATTTGCCGACTCCATATAATTGTGGCAATATGTGCCCAAGGTATTATTGGCGTTTGGGAATTAAATTAGTATAAATTGATATTAGGCAAATTATTTTTTTAAAATTAAATTATGGATCGTTTATTTGGGGCTAAAAAGTAGCCGGCATTTGACCTAATGTAAACGGCGAAATTTGCCGGTTGCCGGCTTCTAATGACATCCATGTGCTAGATATCAATATTTAGTTGTTAATTGCAATTCTTCATATTTCGTTAAGTACCATAGTGATTCAAAAAATAAATTCACTGCCATCAAGATAATTCAGATGTTGGATTTTTTAATTGATAACATCTTTATTGAATTTGGAGGGGAAATATATCAGCAAGTAATTGGTATCTCCATGGGCACCAACTGTGCACCTTTGCTTGCTGAATTATTTCTGTATTCCTATATGAAGCCGAGTACATACAGGCACTAGTTAAAACAAAAAAACGACTAGTCAGACATTTTAATTTTACTGATCGGTATGTCGATGATGTTATATAACTGAATAATCCTAAATTTAGTGATTATGTAGAATTCATATATCGTGATGAGCTGTTAATTAAAGATAGGTTGCCAGGCAACGAAACATACGCCCACAGCATATTTTTACTTTTTTTTGGTAATGAAACATTTGTAATACACTAAAATCTGAGTAACAACTCTTTATGTAATTATCTGAAAATCATTAGAATTTGTTTGCTTTTTATAAAGTTTTGCCCCAAGCTAACAATTAGTATAGGAAACATTTAACATCATGGATTTAGCTGTTCAGTTATCAAAATTCATTGAAAATCAAATTACTTGTTCGTTTCAACACCTTAAACTCTGTGTATACTTCTGAAGTCAATCGGATGATAAGTTTGGCATCTATAGCGTCACGAGGTTTTTTGAAGTGATCAAGGTAGATAACTCTGGAAGTAATTATTTGAAATCGCTGAAAATCAGTAGGCTTCTTTGTCTCGGGACCTTAAACAGTGTGAGTAAATTTAAATTCAATCGGATATTAACTTTGGCCTCTAGAGCATCCACAGGATTTTTTGATGTGATCAAGGGCCATAACTCTGGCACTAATTATCGGAAATTGATGCAAATCAATAGGCTTCTTCGTCTTATGACCTTAAACACTGTGTATAAATTTAAAGTCAATCGGATATTAACTTTGGCTTTTAGAGCGTCCACAAGATTTTTTGAAGTGATCAAGGGAGATAACTTTGGCACTAATTATCGGAAATCGCTGAAAATCAATAGGCTTCTTCGTCTTATGACCTTAAACACTGTGTATAAATTTAAAGTCAATCGGATATTAACTTTGGCTTTTAGAGCGTCCACAATATTTTTTGAAGTGATCAAGGGCCATAACTCTGGCACTAATTATCGGAAATTGCTGAAAATCAATAAGCTTCTTCGTCTTATGACCTTAAACACTGTGTATAAATTTAAAGTAAATCGGATATTAACTTTGGCTTTTAGGGCGTTCACAAGATTTTTTGAAGTGATCAAGGGCCATAACTCTGGCACAAATTATCGGAAATCGCTGAAAATCAATAGGCTCGTTCGTCTTATGACCTTAAACACTGTGTATAAATTTAAAGTCAATCGGATATTAACTTTGCCTTTTAGAGCGTCCACAAGATTTTTTGAAGTGATCAAGGGCCATAACTCTGGCACTAATTATCGGAAATCGCTGAAAATCAATAGGCTTCTTCGTCTTATGACCTTAAACACTGTATAAATTTAATGCCAATCGGATATTAACTTTGGCCTCTAGAGCGTCCACAAGATTTTTTGAAGTCGTCAAGGGCCATAACTCTGGTAGTTATTATCGGAAATCGCTGAAAAACAATAGGCTTCTTCGTCTCATGACCTTAAACACTGTGTATAAATTTAAAGTCAATCGGATATTAACTTTAGCCTCTAGAGCGTCCACAAGCAATTGTGGACGCCGGACCGACGGACGGACGGACCGACCGACGGACGGACAGGGGCGACGACAATATACGACCACATTTCAATGTGGGCGTATAAAAACCACACTGACAGTGACAATTACGCTTCCTACTTGGATCTGCGTCTCGATTTCGACAATTGCCATAGACTCAGTGTTAAATTGTATGATAAACGTGATGACTTTGACTTTCCGATTGTTAACTTTATTAGTAGTAACATTCCTGTATCACCAGCTTATGGAGTGTTTGAGTCTCAGCTTAATCGTTACGCGAGAGCTTGTTCTTTTTATTCTGATTTTTTAAGTAGATCGAGACATTTGTCAACTAAGCTTCAACTACAAGGATACTTACGCACTAAACTTATAAAATCCTTTAAAAAGTTTTATGGCCGTCATATTGACTTGATTGGTAAATATAACATGTCGCTCTCAGCTATTATTCTTGAAAAATTTAATTGACGCGTATCCTATTTACTATCTCTCTGATTATGCCTACTACACCGTTAACAATGTTCATCACGTGCATTTTGCATACCTATAGTCCATTCACGTTATTTTACCTACATTTTGCCTAGTAGTTTGGATGCAGCGATGGCGGGTGTGGCGCGCCAGGCAGGGTAAGCTTACTCTTCCGGACACCTGTTTTTTGTGTATTTCGTACACGATGAACAGTCCATTTGCTGATTACACTACTTTGCCTAACTATTTTACCTATAACGTTTTGCGTAATGGTTTGGATTGTTCGTACTTGGTTTTATTTTATTATCTTAGAAATATAAATTCGCCAATATCATATGCACACTTGTTGCGTGTTCAACATCTTAAACTCGCAGCCATAATGCAAGAGGCAAAGTTTTCTGAATTAGATGCCCTGCTAGAAGTAGAATGCACAAAAGAAAAACTAAGCGAGTATTAATTAGTATTATACTTATAAGATGTTATTAAAATATTATTCTATGTTATTTCCAATATAATAATATTACAAATGTAATTATCATTGTCAGTTATTAGCATTATTAAATGTTGTGACAGTATTTCTTCTTTAATCAGGTTCTTAGATGACAACACTGGTATATACTTCTAATAATACTTTTATTCTGCTTCTTACAATAGGTACAAACATCGTGATGTAAACGACCGTAGAACTAACTATATGGAAGGAGTCATGACTTAATTAGCTTGGCTTAGCACGAGTGTGCTAACTCCAGAAGCTCTCGTCTCGTCTCGTCTCGTCTCGTGCCAAGGCACCCATGGCCAAGGCACCCATGGCCCGCCTAGCATGGCCTCCTGGACCTGACTGAAGATTCGTTTCTGTTCTGAGTTTATAAACGTATTCAAGACAAAGGGGCTCATTAGACACCTGTCTAATGTATCAAGCATCATATGAAGGTTTAACATTCAATATAGTTTATCAGACAAAGAAAGTTAGATAAGACATGCCAACAACAGTTATAGTTACGCAATGACATAAGGAATACTACCAAGATCTCCAGCCGGGTCTTGATAGCAACAGGTTTATGTTACAATCACTAACACGTATTTTAATATGGCAGGACGCTTCTATGACATATGTCATTGTGTAATAATGTATCCAAACTTATTTTAATTCTTAATGTAAGTTTCCACATGTTAACTTTAACATATGAAATTGTATGTACTAATTACTATTTTTTTATATCATCACCCCGAATTTTAATGTTTATAAATTTAATGTTATATTGAGCCACTCACCTTTCATTAAATAAAAATAATCTTGTGGCAATAATATCCACGTTTACCACGGCATAGGGAAGTTGTTCTTTCCAGTTGCCACATGGAAGATAATATTGGCAAAGTCAATCACATCAGTGTGAGTTGTGTAATCGTTTTAGCGTTAGGGACGAATTTCTCCGAGGAAGGGGGCAATGTTACGGTCCAGGCGATTCCAGTCCTTCACTCATCGTTTCCGACTGAGAGTGTCATGGCTACAACGTCGTTATTGTTATTAGTATCGCTCGCGTTCATTGGTCGACAACTGACGTCATCGGAATCCCCTTATAAATAGAAGCAGACGGCCAGGGAATCATCAGTCACATGGTCACTAGGGCTGCAACGATTCATCGATGAACCGTGATTTTGTAAAGATGCACGATACAATCAATGTCCGTATCGCGATTAATTATTCAAAAAATCCACAAAAATTGACTGACGTTCTGTCGCTTAAATATCCTAACGAGGAATGCGTAAGTCGAGCTTGAAATTAAGTAATTTGCAAATTACACACTTGAATAATATGCGGAAAAAACATACAGCGTATTATTATAAATATGTCGGTAATATGCGATTTGTGCCAAGATTACTGTACGAGAATGGTGATTGGTGCATACATTGATAAGCACAATTATCATTTCTATATTTCCAATGTATAATAATATTTTGATATTCAAAATTTCGTATCGTTATTTTCTTTGCCATTGTCTCGTCTACCACTGACCTGACAACGAGAAGGCTTTTCATTGGCTGAAATTGTTGCAATACGAGCCAGCCATTTTGATTCAGCCATACGATCTATGATTAAGCGACTGATGTTTTTTTGATAATGCATTCGTCAACAAATTCAAGTCGCGCAGGCGACAAAAGTAATGTTGAAATCGAAAATCCCCATGCCAAGTATAAGTCACATGTATGGGAAAGTATTTGATGTGTAATAATAGTTTGAAAGAATGATAGAAGCAAGTTAGGTGGGGGCGGGGATACATGTACCGGTACAGTAGTTATGGATCTGCTGCCGACTTGCAAATAATGTGTACATTTAATCATTTAAAGTAAATCATTCACCTTTCCTTATATTCACAGTGAAAGATTCAAACTTTGAAAGTAGAGTGGATTCCAGAACAGTTATGACTTTTACTTATGTAAGTTGATAATTATCATAGTAATTATTGATACTGATATATAATGCAAGTGGATCTATGTGATAAAGAGTTTATCACAAACATTAAATCTATACAAACCTTTGAAAAAAGTCTTAATATTAGGTTAAACGTAAACCATAAAGACTTTTAAAATTTAACAGCAGTTTTTAAAAAAAATCCTGCATCGTGATATTAATCGTATCGTTTGGTATAAATCGAGATGCGCATCGTTGCAGCCCTAGTGGTCAGTCGGTACAGACTCCTAATGCAGTTGGCAGTTGTACGGATATTTTCTGAATTGGATATGGACCACCAAAAATGGGTAAGGGATTATCCTAGCTTCGGCTGTGGTAATTTATCCATAATTGGTCTCCTATTTAAAGTCTGAAACGACTTAGTTTACTAATTAGAAATACCACAAATACACGGGCTACTAAGATCAGGCGCTCTCACAATTATTCAGTGTTTGCATGTGATTTTAGGGCAGTGCATACGAGAAATTCTTCACAATATGATCAAAATTTGAGAACCATGGTACATGTCTTAACTGTCAAGTGAGCTAATTGTTGGTTTTCGTTCCCATTTGATCGATTTTACTATTTTTGAGTGATTTATAGCATTATGAAAACTGGCCTCCTTTAAAAAGGGGAACGATAACACTATGCTTCCATTTGGTTGGGACTTGTTTCAGTTTTAGAACAGCATTGAATAAGTTAGATAGATGATGGTATAGACATTCACCTCCGTGGATGAGGTGTTCATATACAATTCCATCAATATCAGCGGCTTCATTGCGTTTCAATTTGGAGCAGAGTTGTCGGATTTCACTTGGAGAAGTTTATAGATGTAGAGGTAGAACACTGTTTGGGGAATTTACTTTACATTCTTTCACAAAGTTTGAAATATAAGCCTTGAACCTATCATCAAAACTCTCGTCATCTTGATTCGTGAAAATCAATTTAAAATGACTTGCCCATCCATCCAGAATGGCTCTCTCATCCCTTAAGATATTACCGCCAATTGAAAGGAAGCTAGCTCCTGAAGATGATTTCGGATTTCCTCTCTTTGCAAGTGACCAGAATAATTTTTGATCCATGTCGTAGGCGGAATCTAATTCATTGTAGTGATTGCTGATGTGATCATTAGATGCACGCCTTAGTTCGCGCCTAAATGATGTCTTACACAGTTTATATGAGAGACGATTTGGATCATCAGCATCACAGATCTTTCCATGCCGTATCCACTTCTGCCTAGACACACGCATCTGCCGATGGAGAGTCTTTTCTTGTAAGCATCTCGTTAGATGCTGTAAGTAATGCCGTGACTATCTCGTTATAGCAAGTTTCAAGATCTGTAATGGAATCTATCGAGTCTGATGCCAGTGTCCAAAGACCATTTGACACATGGTATGTGTAATCAACCACGTTACCATCTTTACGAGCTTTATTCTACGCGAACGAATAAATACAAAGTCATTTGTTTTCTCTGATGGAACGAGATTGAAAGAGCACACAACTGGTAGATGATCGGATACATTGAAATTGTGGTGCTCAAGAACAGCTGCACCAGTTATTAATCTTAAAGAGTCTTGCGAACAAATTATATGGTCGATCATTGTTGTTGGACCTCCGTCATATACGTGAAAAGTCCATATTGGTCCAGTACACAGTGAGCAAACATTTATAGACACGTAATTCAGTCGTGTAAGTAAACTCTGAATAATATTAGATCTCTGGTTTGAATTAAATTCACAGCGAGGACCATTAATTTGTACGTTAAAGTCACCAAGGAAGAACACCTGATCCTTGGTTGAGTAGACATGATATAAAATTTCCAGTTCGATAACAGCATCTGCGAATTTGGTAATGCTATGAGAAGATGATGGTAGATAAACCCCGAATATAAACAATGGTTGGTTGCTTCCAATGTTAATTTCTACGCCAATTACGTCATTGTTATCTAGAACAATTTCGGAAACATTGTCAGCATACTCGTTATGGACGATATTGTGTATTTGCCGATGAATTGTGGGGATAGCATTTACAGAATGAAACATAATCTCTATGAATATCAGAGAGAATAAACTGTGAATGTTCACTTAACCAGTGTTCAGTAAGGCAACAGACATGAATTTCATTAGACTCTAGACACCGAACTAAGTATGGTATAGCGGAATAAACACCTCTACAGTTCCATGCCATTAGATTCAAGAATGCTCTGACTTCGATTCAAGAAATTTTTTCCACGAAATCCATGGTTTGACAATGATACCTCTTGGTCAAGTGTCAGGATTCTGCACAATATTATTGGCTTCTTCGACGACATTAATATGCGCTGCAGCGAACCGTTTGTTGGGATTATTGAAAAACTTGAGAAATGTATATTTCAGATTTAAGTCACTCAAATAGTTCTTAAGTCCTTCTTCTGTAGACTCGTTTGAAATTCTTCCTAGGTGAAATCCGAGTCCGTTGTTGCCCCATAAATACAGGTTTGTGGTTTTGAACACTTGCACATTGATTAGAGGATATAACAGTTTCAATTGGGGATGGGCCTATTGATTTATTAGAATCACAAACTTCATTATCTTCACAGAGGGATCTTCTCGATTTTAGATAGTCGTAAATTGGAGTATGTGACGTCAGCTTTAGTTGATTTTATCACTGATGAGTTACTCAACTCAAGACTCGAATCACACACATTAATAACAATGTTCTTTAGATCGTCAACGTCAGTTTTAATATTATCGAGCTGACACCTGAAATCAGTTAACTCATTGCTTAGGTGATTATTGTCACTTTTAAGATCATTTACTTTATTTCGAAGGCAGTCAATCTCTTGTGTGTGTTCACCGCATAGTGAGATTAAATCTCTTTCAACTCTAACGATGTATTCTTTTAGATCAAGAAGCAAAGTATTGTTCACTGGATCAGATTGAGTTGAGTATCGTTCACTTGCAACAACATGGGTTGAGGAAATCGACCTAGATTTGGTGTTTAATGTAAATATTTCTCATAATTCTATGCCGAATTCTCCCAAACAGGCCCTTTGTACATTAAAACAATCTCTAGCTAGTTTAATTTGTACAGAATCTGTTACTTTACCGACAGTCTTTCTTCTCTCTTTCAACACAAAATCGCAGTACGGGAAATTATCAGTTTGCTTGGCTCTGTTAAACAGTTCATTACGTAAACATATTAATTCTGTCGAATTGCGCTTCGTCTCGCACAATAGACTAGTAACAAAAGAGTCCCTGGGTTTTGAAATAAAACTACCACTTAAAATTAACTCTAGTATATTTAGGGACTTTTCCTAGCTGGTTATGTCAACTTCACTCTGTATATTGACGGGTTGTACATCTCTAGACAAAGGATATTGACTTGAAGGTAGTTCATCTTGGCTACTAACAACAAAATCGTCACAATAATTTCATCCAATATCCTGGAGTATATCCACGGGCACATTTTGAAATTCCGTAAAGTCCTTATCTGAATTATCACTCGGGCACAGATCATAAAATTCATCAATAACAGAGAGGTCGACAGCGTGACCGACCCGGTCCGCCATTTTTTTATGTTATAATTCCATTATAGTACACAGTATAAATTAAATTTTCGATTTCTAAATAACCAGTTGACAAAAATATCACAAAAATAAAAGTACTATTAAGACCACATGTGGGACTGTCTAGATGTGGTCTAAATCGTGAGTTGGTCTTAATACTGAGTGAGCATGCTTTAGACAAATTCAAAGAAAAACAGACAGTGTTAGGTAAATTATATACAGTAAAGACATACTTTATTACTAATAACAGATGTAATGTTAAAACACGTCATAATAATTATGCATGTTATAAAGACTTTGATCACGTTATAATTTTTAATTCATAATGCTTCCTTTATTTATCTTCATTTTCGATTAAAATCCCGCAACCACCCTTTAAACAAAAATGATGTTATCCATGCTATTTTATTATTGGATCTCCACGTAACCGGCAGACGAAAAATGTTCAAATAATAATCCTGTCATCCAAGCTTTTTTATTATTGGATCTTCACGTAACCGGCAGACGAGAAATGTTCAAATTTCTAAACATGTTGCTGCTATTTTGACATCAGAACAAGTTTAGCCACGAACAGAGAGCGTTTTATCTGGGAGGCCACGATAATTCACTCCTCTCTCATCCATGTTGTAGATATCCCGAGCTTTGTAACCAATGACAATGTCAGGTACACTATCAGTCCATTCTTTCACAACGTCGTCATTTACGCTACCACTTTCAACGTACATCTTGTAAAATGAATTGTTGTCTTTCTCTAAATATACTTTTTCACGAAGCGTAGGACCGGAGATAGGCACATCATTGTCACGCACACGCTGAAGCCACGCCCACATTCTTCCATCGGCGAGCAAACACAGAGACGTTTCCTGTGGCTGTCTCTATTTTCGTCGTATCCATCAAGAATTTCTGCCTTTCTTTTCAAAATCGTCTGTAATTGTTTTTGGCTTCTACCCTCACTTTCTTTTGATAAATTCTACTTTTGCTTTCTACACGAGTACGCTTATTACTACGGGTTTTTTCCATTACACAGGTGAAGGTCGAATAAGAAATGATACCCTTTTGACAAAATTTAATCGTACAAAACAGACGAAGGCCGAATAAAAAACGATAATTACAAAATTTACTCGTATAAATTGTAAGAGTTTAAATCACTTAATCATTATTAATTACTCTATCCAAATTAAACAAACAATGAGAAATTCCATTGTTTAAAAAATGAAATCAACAAAGAAAGATTAGCGGCTCGTTAAATTGTTGCGATAAATCAGTCAACCACGACTGTTTGATCTGTCGTTAGATTGACTAATCCCTGTCAGTGGTCGTTATCGTTTTGATCTCAGTCGGGAGCTGACTAATCCCAATCGGTGGTCGTTATCGCGAGTCACAAAAACAATGAAATTGACTGATTGGGACGGGCTTCGGTGGTCGTAATCCGTAATAGTGAGTTGCCCGTAATACTGAGTTCAATTTATAAGGAATATAGAAGAAAAAAATTGGTTCTTTTAATATGTGGTCGTATACGTGAGTTGCCCGTAATTCTGAGTTGGTCGTTAAGCGGGATTTCACTGTAACTCTGAACACAGATCAGACCTAATGTCATGGATATCTAGAGCACACTTCAGATTGATAATAATTTAATATATTCTTATGCAGTGGTGTAAATGGACAATTTCGTGGTATTAGGGGGTCTATATAAAGGCGGTCAATATGCAAAATATTCAATTTCAAGTTGTTTTTGGTTTTGTAAAGAGAGAAACTAATCAACTCAAATATGTTTATTGAAAAATGTAATACTATTGAAAGTAAAATATTTAATTATTTTTTTTTCATTTTTTAAAAATGAAAGCCTACATATATTAAAAGACCAAAAATCATAAAAGAACACAGGGAGTCAACATTGGAGCCAAAGGCATTTTATCATGGAAAACAACCAACGGCTCAAATCTGTTTATTGGAAAATGTTATAGGCCTATTTAAAAAAAAAATCAATTTTAATATTTTTAAATTATTATTTAATATTTTAATGAAAGCATACTTTATTAAGTAATACGCTCTAGAAGACAGAGGTATTTTTCTTTGGGAGAAAAAATAAATCTTGTTGAGTAAAATAGGCCTTATCCAAAAATTAAAAAGGGCGTGGTTCTTTGACATTTTCAAATGGGCCATTTTAAGGTTTATGGGAATGTATATTTCAAATCTAGGAATCGAAACAACAAGTATTTGGCGGATTAGTTTTAAAGTTAATAAAAAAAAAATCGACAATAGTTTACGGCCTTATAAACCAATTCGTAAACCACCACAATTGCCGTCTTTCACTTTATTACTTCATTTCATATGCATGTTTTAAAAATATTAATCATGTTTTATAAATTCCCGAAACACACACACACCTAACATGATTGTATGTATTAATTCTCAGTAGTTTTTTTTTTACCGAAAATACTATAAAATTACAGCGCAGTGGACGCTTACGACCGGCCCCCGGATCCATTCACTTGATTTGATATTTTCCGCAGGTTAATCTTATAGGGTTTTGTTTTTCGTGTAGTGCGGTCCTCCTGCACTTACTAATAGGTATCGTAACGTTGAGCGTACTGTCAGTGTGTGTGTATTACAGACGAATCCCATCATGCATTGCGCGTACGGATGTTTCTATTGGTAGTAAGTTACCACTCTGGTTATTCTTACTCTGTGTCGTAATGTTAAATATAATTTGTTTTTTTTTGTTTTTAGTCTCTTCAACAGATTGTCCAACACCAGACTGTTAATTTGTACGATTCAAATAATGTACAACTAGGGGAGACCAACACCATACACTGCCATCAAACTAATAATCTAAAACAAGATGTTGATAGAATGAAGAATGAAATACAACAACTCAAGTTGAAGAATGAAACTCAAGCCGACGAAATACAACAACTCAAGGCAAGGATGAAAGTGATGGAAATTAAAACAGGCGCCAAGGATACAAATAAAAATATATTTAAAGAAAAAGATGATATGATTAAACTAAATATAATCTGCGGCTTGTAAGTAGAAACATGGTTTTTATTCACTTGCGGATTTAACTAACAATATATTATATTTACTTGTATGATATAAGTATTATAATATATATTTACCTATATTTACAGGGATAGGACTATAAGTATAAGTAGAGATAAAACAGTAGATGAATTAGAGAGCATGATACAGGAGGTGTGGAGAAAGAAGTATGGTAGAGATGGTGATGGTTACATTTGTTTTATCTACAGCGATGATGGTGAACAGAAGTACAACGACACACAACACAACAAACATCTTCCATTGTCACACTATAATATAACACATGTGTTGTGTTGTTAACATGGTAGCAGGTTGTGTTAATTTGCTCTGTTAAATGTGTGAAAAATTATGGTATTTATTAAGTGAAAAGGACTATAAAAAGTTGCTAACAGTTTCATCAAGCTTCAGAGAAGACAATGCTAAAATGTTTTTGAAGTGATGTTTGTTGTTTTGGGAGGAAAATTGGATTTGAAATTCAAATAAGGAATTTAAACTTAAACAGTGATCAATGAGGTGTGAAGGTGTGCCAAGTGGACCATGTCCATATAAGAAGAAGGCTCAGATGTACATATGTCACAGGGTGATTTATCCTTATGTAAACACTGTGAAGAGGCGAGGTTTGGCCCTCCACTCAGAAGAAATGCTAGAGTTCAAAGTAATGAGAAGATATCACCTAGAGTTATGATTTCAGACACAGATACTAATACTACTGTAGGGTCAAGCAATGCGATTACTGATCAGATTGTCACTAACACAGTAGTTTTAATCACTGATGTCATTCTAGGCTATATCGTGTTTGCTATGGATAATAGTACTCAAGAAAACATCAAGAATGTAGTACTTGGACATTTTACCCTTGAACAGATTGTGAATAGCAAAGATGTTGTTTGGTTAAAATGTGATAACGCTGTAATAGGAGAAAAAGCCAATAGAAGAGACTCTGCCGTAAGATCTGAAAAAGAGGCCCATCTGCTTGACATAATATATGCTTTAGATATAGCAGATGCGATGCCGGAAGTGACACTACGTGCTAGAGATATTGGAAATATTCCTCGTTATTATCCAGAGGAAGTTAACACTATATCAATTGTAGAAAGACTAAATAGTTTAGAGTCAAAGATGTCTGGAATGCAACAAATACTAGATCATACGATTTGTGATAACGTCTCGATAAAGGAGAGATTGAGTAAAACCAAAACGTATTCAGAATGTCTGAAAGTACCTGCCCAACAAGATCGTGACAGAAGAAAACCAGATAGAAAGTCGACACTCTCTACACCGAATAATCCTGCAATATCTAAGGTACGTGATAATTCTGTAGACAGACTTTCGATTAACTCTGTCACAAGCAAGAAATCCAACAACTGGCCTGACGATGATGGTCAATTTGAATTGCCTGCGTATGCCAGGAAAGAACAAAGGCGGAGAGAAGGGAGGCGTCAGAAATTCATATGCGGTAAATCTACCCCCAAACCAAACATGTTTAAAGGCGCGCCAGCACCTGGCAGACAGTTATTTATATACAGATGTGACATCGCCACAACAGAAACTGAGATATCTGAATATCTGTCTTCTAATGATTTTACAGTAAGACGTGTTGAGTGTATCTCAAACCCTAGTGCGATGTTTAAATCTTTTAAACTCACTGTTCCAGAAATGGAATTCAGTAAACTGTTTGATGAATCACTATGGCCTGAAGGTGTTCGTATTCGCAAGTATTTTCGTCGACGTGACGATCCTCAAACTAGACTGAAATCACAATGAACAGTTTTACGATCGCATCATATAATTCCCATGGTCATGGGGTAGGCAGGTCTGAGTATGTTCAGAAATTGTGCAAAGAACACGATATCGTCTTGATTCAGGAACACTGGCTCTTACAAGAACAACTGAATATATTTGAGGAGAAAATAAAAGACGTTAAAGTTTACGGTATATCAGGAATGGACAGTAATAACGTGATGCTAGGAAGACCGTTTGGTGGCTGTGCTATATTGTGGAAGAGTTCCCTTATCTGTGATATTAAACCGATTAATTCCGATTCTAAACGTGCATGTGCTATTATAATTAACCATAATAATACCAAAACATTATTGTGCTGTGTTTACATGCCATGTGACAATCGTAACAATCAGGAATTTGAAAATACCCTTAAGGACATTAGATTTTTCATTTCAACGTGTGATGCAGACTACATTATTATTGGTGGTGACTGGAACACTGACTTTAAGAGGACTAACTCCTATCATACAAATCGTCTTTCGGAGTTTTGTTTATCAAATTTTTTAAAATGTGCATCGTCTCATAGAAACTGTAAGATTGATTATACTTATTTGAGTAAGGCGAACGGTGACAAAAGTAAAATAGATGACTTTATTTTGACAGAGAATCTATTTAACAGAATCTTGAACGGTGTCTCGATACACTAGGGCGATAATATGTCTGACCATGCCGCCATAAGTATAACTTTAAACTTAAATATCGAAACCTTTGTCTCTACTGAGAAAAATTTCGTTGACAGCCCAGTCGTAAAATGGCAAGAGGCTTCAAAACAACAATTGCTCGAGTACAAAGAACATCTAGAACATTATCTTAGTGATATTAGAGTCCCTTATAGTGCTATAAAATGTACAAATCTCTTATGTTCAATTCATCGCATAGAATTAGATAATTATTACAATAAACTTGTAAGAATAAGCATTGATGCTAGCTTGAAGAGCATACCGTATTCCAAACCTGGTAAAAATAAAAAAGTAGTTCCTGGCTGGAACGATAATGTTGAACTATTCAGAAAAGTTGCAATATTTTGGCATAACATTTGGAAAGATAACAACTCCCCTCATTGTGGGCATTTGGCTGACATTAGATGTCGCACCAGGGCACGGTACCACTATGCTCTTCGGGCCACTAAGCGCAATAAAGAGATTATTATCGCAAACAAATTAGCTGAAAATCTTGTAACAAACAAAAGCAGAAACTTCTGGAAAGAAATTCAGAAAATAAAAGGTTCAAGTAAGGGTGTACCGAATAATGTCGATGGCAAAACTGGGCCAGAAGATATAAGTCAAGTTTTTGTAGATAAATATAAGAAATTATTTAATTTAGTTTCATTTAAGCAAGAAGATATGGACTCTCTTAAACATGAATTAGAGTCAAAAGTTACGGAACACTGCCAACATGGTAATTTTCATGATAACCATGAAATCTCTGTTTCAGATATTTTAAAAGCTGTCAAAAAGTTAAAGCACTGTAAAAATGATGGTAATATCGGTCAAATTTCTGATCATATAATTCATGCTCCCCACTTATATTATTGTCACTTGTCATTCGTCTTATCAGCTATGCTACGTCATGGATTTAATCCACAAAATTTTACGTTATCCACTATAATCTCTATTCCGAAAAACAGAAAGAAATCTTTAAACGATTCTGAGAATTATAGAGGTATTGCCCTGAGTAGCATCACTGGTAAACTGTTAGACTGGGTTATATTAAATAAGAACAATGATATGCTGAAATCGTCTGACTTACAATTTGGTTTCAAGGCTGATCACTCAACCACTCATTGTTCCTATGTAATAAATGAAACCATCAGCTATTATCACCATAACAAATCTGATGTTTATGTGTGCCTGCTAGATGCAAGCCGTGCCTTTGACCGGATCAACTTTATAAAACTATTCAGGATACTTATTGATTGTGGAATCTGCCCTTTACTAGCTCGATTCTTACTCAATAATTATGTCTCGCAAAAGGTTAGAGTAAAATGGTCAAATTGTACATCAGAACCATTTAATGTGTCAAATGGAGTAAAACAAGGCGGAGTTCTCTCCCCGATATTGTTCACTGTATATTTAGACAAGTTATTAAGAAAATTGTGTGATAGTAAACTGGGTTGTCATATTGGACATGTCTACGTGGGTGCCCTTGCTTATGCTGACGACATCACTCTCGTCACTCCATCAAGACAATCTCTGGTGTCACTACTAGAAATATGCGCCAGGTTCTCTAAGGAATATGATGTTAAATTTAACCCTGACAAATGTAAACTGATATTTTTAAGTCACGATAATCAGAACGATAGTAACTTTAAAGATATCTATTTTAACGGTAAACGTATAAATGTTGTACAGTCTGAGCCGCATCTAGGCAACTCTCTACTTTGTGACAGTAAAGAACATACAATCCAGAAGGGAATAGATAGTTTTATTGCAAAATTCAATGTTACTTATAGTCAATTTAAGTTTGCACTATCAGACACAAAATATCAGCTTTTTAAAACTTATTGTATGCCTTTATATGGTAGTGTATTGTGGGACTTAGAGCACAAGTCTATTAATAACTTTTACTGTACCTGGCGTAAATGTATTCGTCGTCTACTTAATCTGCCTTATCGCACTCATAATAAACTACTACCGCTTTTATGTCAAGATCGCCCTGTTGAAAATCAGCTGCATTCCAGATTTGTGAAATTCTTTAAAACATCATTTAATAACAAAAACATTTGCATCAGGACTTGTAGTAAACATGCTCTTTATGGCAGTGGTTCCAATATTTGTAATAATATAAATTACATTTGTTATAAATACAATGTTTCAAGATCCAACTTTTCAAAGTCCAAAAACTTATTTTGTTCTAATATTGATAATGATATTGTGAATCTTCAAAAGTCAGCAACTGTGAAAGATATGATATATTTATTAGAATCAAACAACAAAGATATAAACCGTGAACATATACGTGAAATAATTCACCACTTATGTACTGATTGAATCTTTACATTATTGTGATTGTATAATATTGTATTATATATTTTGTAATTTATGTATGTATTTGTAATTCAACTGTACCTGAGTACGAATAAAATATATTATTATTATAGTCATTGGTTTCGGTACTAGTCTGTTGATGGTGTATACAATACTAACTATAAAAAAATATTAAACATTTAACTTGATGGGATATAAAATGGAAATTTTGTTTTTGATGTGTATATAATTAAGATATCTGTGAATATGTTTTCTATCTGTTGAGGTCCAGTTAAAAACTGTGACAAACATGAATACGTATGTTATTGGGTGTGTCGGGGGGGGGGGGGGTATGTCTGTGCACGGCGGAGACAATGTTTAACAATCTGCTGAAGTCCAGTTTACGGTAAAATATGTAGATTGCGGGTTAGGCCCTGCAGATTTCGTTAAACTATCCAGATGTAAATAGGGCTAGCGCTAACCCTAACCATAACCAAGTCTAACACTTACCCTTTCCCTAAAGTACAATCCACATAATATGACGTCATATGTGCAGGCAACAGAGCCCACTGTCAGCATGTATGACGTCACCATGTAAAGACACCGCCTCCTCAGTAATTTTATCCAGACTAGAACCTGTCAATCAATCATCAGCGGTTACGTCATCGAATGAGAATCTAATTGTGGGATACCAACAACAACCAGTGTGTCATGTGACCGGATGTTTTTATATCGGTAGGTTTACTTGAAACAAAAGAAACGAGCTCAATTTATCACGGATGATTTTAATTGAATGTCACTGACACAAATACAATTTATATGTCACTATGGTAATATATTTAAAGCCATTAAAAACGCAATGTCCAATTCGTGAAGTATTTTTGGTAAACTTTTTCTTGGACTTTCCTATCTTATGGCACATAGGTGAAACTTGCGATGAGTCTCTTCTTGTGAAGTTCTGGGTTTGAACACAATATCAGTTCTCGGTCACACGTTTTGCACGTACATTGCCTGCACTCTCGCCCTTTAAATACGGATCAAAATTTCACCTTCATTGTCTCTGATGTTTCGATTTTGAGCATTTGTATTGAATTCTTTCATGAAATTATCCGGAGATGCTAGCAATTGTTATGTCGATTTTGTCAATTGGTATGTACATCCGTTAAAAGTTGTTGCAGTAAATAAACTTTGAATTGGGCATTATTGTGTTTTTAATGGCTTTGAGTGTATAATATACAAAATAAAAATTTATGGTAAAAAAAATGTTATGGAACTAATTTGTTTAATTCGGGCTCCGCTTTTTGAAGAGCCATAGACCCATCACCCAACGTAAATCCGACCCTGTTGGCGGATTGATTGTATTTTAAACTGCTGATGCATCCTCCATATTATCATTACAAGGGATGGTAACAGTTATTATGATTTTAACTTCACGATTCAAGCTGGGGCCTAAACCCCGCGCAGTGTTGCGTTTGATTAGAGGTAATCCTACTACACACTGCTATTATGAGTGGATATTGTTTTAAATTTTGATTGGTCAGTAGTCCGTCTACCAACCAATCACTAGCTGCCCTACAAAAGCTTTATATTTAAAACGAGTGCCAATATTGGACCAAATATGTTTACATAACGTTACGTCATGGCTCACGATTTTATTATGCCTAATTAACCCGTGCATAGTAGAATACTGCAGTAAAACTAATTGCGTGACAAACGAGGCTTTCGAGTGAAATGTAAACAATACTGTTTGGAAACGAACATACTTTCACCGTTTTTATACGCCCACATTTTCATGTGGACGTATTATGTCGTCACCCCTGTCCGTCCGACCACAATGTGTTTGTGGACTCTCTACAGGTCACAATTCCTATCTGACTTTGACGAAACTTGAAAAAATAGGTTTATCCCCATAAGATGTCGGCTCCTTTCGATATTGGCATGTATCGGATCGGAACTTCATGGATTATGGCCCCTGATTGTACGAAATATCATGTTTTTAGCTTGTGGACCCTGTAGAGGTCACAATTTTGAACCGATTGTGATGACACTTAACATGCATGTCTATAACCCCAAAATCTTGGTTCCTTTCGATATTTGCGCCCATCGGATCGTAACTTCCTGAATTATGGCCCCTGATTGTCCGAAAAATCGCTCTTTTCAGCTTGTGGTCCCTCTGGAGCTCAAAATTATTATCCGATTTAAAAAACCATTTGATTATATTACCGTTACATAGAAATGAAGGTTTAGTTCAAATTTCGTGAAAATCGGACCAAAATTGACAGACAAAATGGCCGACGTTTGAACGCGAATAGTGTGAAAATATGTTATATCAAGGTTGTGGACCCTATAGAGGTCACAATTTTGAACCGATTTTGATGAAACTGGACATGTATGTTTATAACCCAAAGATCTTGGTTCCTTTTGATATTTGCACCCATCGGATCGTAACTTCCTGAATTATGGCCCCTGATTGTCCGAAAAATTGCCCTTTTTAGCTTGTGGTCCCTCTGGAGGTCAAAATTATTATCCGATTTAAAAAAAACGTTTGATTATATCACCGTTACATGGTAATGAAGGCTGACTTCGAATTTCGTGAACATCAAACCAACATTGATGGCCATAATGGCCGTCGTTTGTACGAGAATAGTGTGAAAATATGTTATATCAAGGTTGTGGACCCTATATAGGTCACAATTTTGAACTGATTTTGATGAAACTTGACATGCATGTTTATAACCCGAAGATCTTGGTTCCTTTCGATATTTGCGCTCATTGATTCGTAACTTCCTGAATTATGGCCCCTGAATATACGAAAAATCACCCTTTTTAGCTAGTGGTCCCTCTGGAAGTCACAATTATTTTCCGATTTAAAAAAACGTTTGATTATATCACCGTTTCACCTTAAGGAAGGTTTGGGTTCAAATGTCGAGAAAATCGGACCAAAATTGACGGACAAAATGGCCGCCGTTTGTACGCGAATACTGTTAAAAAATGGTATATCATGGTTGTGGACCCTGTATAGTTCACAATTTTAATTTGATTTTGATGAAACTTGAAATGCATGGTTATAACCCAAAGACGTATTTAAAGATGGACAGTCCTAGAAATTTATCTTTTATTAATATATTATGTCAACATTACATTCTCCCCACCCCACACACACACGCCTATTGTAGACATTTGGCGCCATATTTTTCGAAAACGCTTCCCTCCAACGCCTGGTCACCCACCACCCATATTCGGAATCTACACAAAAAACTGGTCTAGAAAAACTTGGTCTCATAAATTCACGGCTCGGTTGGCGATTGCCCCCTTCAGCCACCGGACTATTTGGGTTGATATGTGTAACAATATGAGGGTACCTTAGTACTAACAGGGTTGTCCTGCTTAATATATAAATTCTTTACCTACATCATGTATGACGAAAACTAGGGTAATGAAGTAGCTTGCATTATTTTACTACTATCTTAGACTAACTCACAGACAGATATGTCAGTATCCATTTCTGGAAAGTAGGGTACTATCGTCCAGTCCTCACGTGCACAGATTAGTACAATTAACTAGAATAGTGTTGATGTAAAACGAACCCATAAATGGTAATTGTCCCGCCCGACTAGATGACGCATTAGACTTTCTTTATAGGAGAGAACTCGTCTGATTTAACCTCAGACAACATTCGAGAGAGCCAAGGGGGAGTTCACCCCGTGAGCTGGTCCGACTTACAGGCCGGACACAGCCGTCATGATGAAACCGTAGACAAGACATTATAGAAGTTCCGAGGGAGACGGCTGGGCGAAATAGCCAGGGTGGACATCATAGGTTTTAATCGTGGTTAATGTTTTAAATACCAAAAGTACAATAGTTGTGTCGATGTTGTAGAATATTATTGTAACCTATATATCCAGAGGACAGAAAAGAGTTTGAAGTCTTATTGATCACAACGTCAAGTCCTACCTAGACAAACGACAGTGTGACACAGAAGATCTGGCCGTACGGACACACAGTACGTGTCTCTAGAGTATCACAGGATAGTGTCACAGTCCCACGACGTAAAGTCCGAAGAAAAGCCCTAGACACACAGACACATCAGAGACACAGGGTAGTGTCACACAGCTGCATTCACAAATAATAATTCGGGTTTACAGAGAGCGGCGTTTTCTGCTATTCTAGCCCATGGAAGCAACACCAAAAGTATCCATTTTTTGTAACCGAAATCCCAGCCTGAATTCCGACCACCCATTCAGACTGTTGCAACTGCATTCACAAATAATAATCGATGCCCGAAAAATGTGGCACAAGTTGAGTGCTGCAGACAAAATGTTTTAATCCATAGTCAACCCAGTACAAATTCGCGCTATTCGATTAAAAGTGTTATATTAGGGTTCGATGACAGAAAAAAAATTTCGGGTTTACAGACAGCGGCGTCGGTTTTTTTCGAGAGACGAAGAATGGAAATGACCCTATATGGACCCCCCACCTCACCCACCAAGAAAATTTTGGAAAATTTGACGACCGCATACACGTTTTCCTGCTATTCTAACCTGTAAAATTAGTGTTTTATTCGTTTTCGGGCACTTTATTTTGCAAAGTAGATGAAATATTTTTTTTTTCTCACTTTACCCATCTGCCCGAAAAGTCAGCTTGCCCGAAAGTTAGTGGGGGGGGGGGCATGTTTAAAGCTAAATCTGATTATTGCAAGTCTTGGATTTAGCTTGGATTTAAACAGGATTTCGTTGATTGATTTAATTTTAAATGGCGTCGTGGGCGGAGATTAACCGTTACGTTGACGTCATACTCTCGGAAATTTTAGATCGAGGCTAAATAATAACACATTGTACGAAGTGAGGCCGCTGTTGAGCGATGCCTTAACAAATGACATCTAACTAAATTATTTAAAATGCACTAAACTAAACACAGATAATGACAAATTATACAATTCCTGGAGACCATGTGATGACTAATACAGACGGACAGGTCTAGAGATTATGTAGGTGGAGTTAAGGCACGTCAATCAAACGATCGGCCATACTGAGAATCGGTGAAGATGGAGTTAGAGTAAAAGTTATGAAAACTCTAAGAATTTTTATAAATACGGCCCTTAGAGTATGGATAACCGATTTAAATATGCCGATAAGTACGCCTTCTATTTCGGTCCTGAATGCTACAAACTGTACCATAACAATTGTTTTTATTGTCAAAAGAATAAAATTTTATTTCTGTGTTCTTTGTATTATTTCGATCATCTACGTCATCAGCGGTTGATATGAGCCGAATATATCGACCTGGGATGACGTGAGCTATATGATATGTTATGATTAGTAACTCACAATATGAATACACTACAAGAGCAAAATGTCAGCTAGTAACTCACGGAATGAATAAAAACACTCCAGTTTTAAAACACGTGATCGTAACTCATAATATGAATACACTACAAGAGCAAATAGTCACCTCTATGATACGCTATAGTTAGTAACTCACAATATGAATACACAACAAGAGCAACATGCCCGTTTTATTATATGTTATAGTTAGTAACTCACAATATCAATAAACTACAAGAGCAAAATGTCAGCTTTATAATACGTTATATTTGTAAACCACGATATGGATACACCACAAGAGCAAAATGAATAAAAATCACATCAGTTTTATAATACGTTATAATAACTCACAAATTGAATACACAACATGCCAGCTTTATAATACGTTATAATAACTCACAATATAATTACAGTAAAATCACATCAGTTTTATAATACGTTATAATAGCTCACAAATTGAATACACAACATGCCAGCTTTATAATACGTTATAATAACTCACAATATAATTACAGTACAAGAGCAACATGTCGGCTATATAATACATGTACGTAAGTAACTCACAATATGGATTAATTAGTAACTCACAATATGAATCAATTAGTAACTCACAATATGAATACACTACACAACTATTAAAATACAGGTATGATGATATTAAACAGCATTAATTATCAATAGAAACGAATATATACAAGTAATTAAGTACAAATACACAATACCGTTGAATATAGGAATACTTTATTGGAATATAGGTATAATAATCACTTTTTGCAGGTCTGGAAAATTACACCATGCTGGTCACGTCTATGACGTAACGCGGTTAATTCTACTTAGGCTATTGTTAGCAATTTGAGTACACGGACATTAGTTATAATGGCTATGTACAAATATAAACAGGTTAAATGAAATGAAATGGAATGGGGTTTAACGTCCTACGGTTCTGCTCTTAAACTGGGGGAGAGAGAGAGAAATGGGGTTTAACGTTCACTCGACACAAACTAGGTCATTTTGGGACTAACATATGATTTTCATTTTATTTCAATAATTCGATTGCGTGTAGGGGTCTTTAGCAGTGGGAGGAAACCGGAAAGCCCGGAGGAAACCCACGAGGTTGAGAAGGCGCCCTATCTCCATGCCACATACGCTCACACCGGGGATCGAAACCACAGCCGCATGCCAGAGGTGACCGGCCAGCTAGAGGTCGAAGCGCGGCACTCATACCAATAGGCCATCCGAACCCCCCGGTCTTAAACTGGATTAATAAAGACGTGCTATGAGGGGAATTTTACCCGGGCTGCGGCGCTATGGCCTACTCTTAAATCGAATACCAACTGCCAAGGAATCTTTTACGCGCACGCCAATGTGTACACGCGACCTCGGTTTTTAGCCTCAATCGAACGATTTGATAGTTGTCCTTGTCAGGCCCTCCGTGGCGTGCACGTAAAAATTCCCTTCGATTTTTGATATAAGAGTAGGCTGTGGTTGTGTTACCGCTGTCCGGACAAAATTTCCCTCATAGCACAGTAGGACGTTAAACCCCATTTCCTTTCTTTATTATTTTACAAAGTATGCTAATTTCCATTCGAGGACTTCTCTTGGCTAAGCACCTTGGCCTGTGTTGGATGCGTTGTGAGCATTTGAGAGAGTAAATTATAACCACATCTATTATACATGTTTTTCAAAAGCACCAGAGATAAACAAACTAGTTCATTTATACCTCCGTTTAGCATGGGAAGCGTAAAATTTAAACATGTAAAAGAGTTACTATTGATGCGCATTGTTAGCCTTTCTACGTGACTTTGTCTGATGTTTACTGCTGTATGCGTCAGTGATGCAGAAGGAGGGCTTGACAAGGGCAGCTGCCTAGTCGTTCGGATGGAACGAAAAAAAACCGAGGACCCGTGTACACATTGGAGTGCACGTAAAAGATCCCTTGGCAGTTGGAATTCGATGGCACACTGTATGGCGTATGCCCGTCTTCAATTAGCCTATGTCAGAAGAGTAGGACGTTAATCCCCATTTCATCTTATTACTGCTGTATGCCTGTCACCTCCACTTCTAGTCCAGGAGATATCAGTAATAGCCCAAAACAAATTGCAAAAGAAATAAATTTTGCTCTGTTCAACTCTGTACGGATGTATTTAAAATGTGTAAAAAATCGCCGTCGCTAGAACCAGCGGTTTTTGATATACAGGTAAAACAAATATGTCACTATAGTAACGTTAAACTAAGGCATCGACAGGCTTCCGTAGTTGATTAATTGGTCGCCGGAAGTAGCAGACGACACTAGCTAACATCAACAAAACGTCTTAGGCAGAGCAGAAATCGACCTAATTACTTCCAATAATATCATAATAGATGAAATAATACTTATTTAGTGCAAAAAGTAAGTTTTAAAATTCGTAAATATATTTAATTTCGGTAATTATTTCAATTCAGACTGAAAGTAACGTGACGTTACACGATTAAGCAATGTACTTCAATTAGGCCTTGCCAACGTTTCGCTAAATTTGATGCAGGCATATCAATTAATGAGACTCCTTTCAAACTTAGCATCCTAAATTTAAAATAATTTATATTCAATAGATATGCGTTAAATTTAGGACAAATTTCATCAGCAGATTAAGGTAAACACTAGTAAACAGTCTTTTCAATGGCGTGATGAGGCCTTGCCGTGAAAAAAATCTATGGAAGCCCAGTGACGGCATAAATACTCGTTTATTTATCAAGCGAATTCTCCACTTAAAGACTTTTTTCTTTCTATTTTTTTTATAGTGAGCTGTATCTTTTGTGAAAATCGTTTAGACAACGACCAACCAGTAGTAATTCTTGGACAGAAGGGTTGTGAAACTATAAACTCGATTAGTGAAAAGCTGAATCTCTCTACTAACGTAACCCCTCAACAAGCTGTACATAGAGACTGTAGGCGTAACTTCTGTAGACAAAAGGAGTTCCGACGTTCCCAGCATATTGGCAATTTATCTGAAGAGTATAGAAGGCTTCGGTCAGAAGAAGACGGGTTCGATTTTGAAAAACATTGTCTTTTTTGTCAACAGAATGCCAAACTTAGCGGGAATAAAAGAGGTTTTGATGTCTTTCCTGTTCGAACGTTTGATTTTCAAAATACTGTAAAAGAAATTTGTTTAAAACGAAATGATGCATGGGGGAATCAAGTTCTCGCTCGACTAGAATATGCTTTGGATTTGCCCGCAGCTGATGCTATATACCATCAGACTTGTAATGTAAATTTTAGAACTGGGAAGTATATACCTGTTTCCAAGCAGAAAGACGAGTCACCTTCATCTAAGTTCTCTAGAGGGAGGCCAGAAAATCAGACTCAATTAACAGCTTTTCTTAAAGTAGCCAAGTTTCTACAAGAGAATGACGATGAACAAATAACTATCGGCGATCTGGTAAAACAGATGGATGATTTGTGTCCTGGTGATGCTTACAGTTCTACATATATGAAGAAAAAACTATTGGAGTATTTTAAAGATCAAATAATCGTTACTGAATTAAATGGCATCCCCAATGTGGTAACCTTCAAAGCAACTGCTTCCACCATACTGAATGAATTTTACAATCATCCTAAAAATCAAGATGAAAACGAGACAAAAATGTATATAATTAAAGCCGCGGCTAAACTTATTCAAAGTGACATCAAAGATCTTCCAGTCTGTAAAGACAAATATCCGTCTCCACACGATTTGTCGTCTGTGCAAGGTCAGCTAGATTACCTACCCCAGTCACTCAAGACTTTTCTTTCCTTAATGTGTCCACCAAAGACAAATTCTGTCAAAATTGCCTCTTTAGGACAGTCAATTATGCAAGCTGTAAGACCCAAAGTATCTTTATCCCCCATCCTATTAGGTCTTGCAGTTCAACTACATAACCAATTTTCGTCACGATTCCTCATCGATACACTTAATAAGTTTGGATTTTGCTCTAATTACAAAGAAGTAATGCGGTTTGAATGTAGTGCAGCTGTTGGAAACAGTGCTCACATTTCAAAGTTGAATGAAACCCAATCTGTACAATTCGTCGCCGACAATGTGGATCATAATATCAGAACATTAGATGGTCACAACACATTCCACGGAATGGGGATTATCGCAACAGTAACACCTGGTTTGTCAGAAGAATCTAAACTGGAACGCCTAACAGTTTCTCCAGACCTTCTATTAGCTTCGGGTAGAATTAACATAAAATTCTACAAATCATCAAAAGAACAACCATCGTTAAAGTTCAAGTGTTTAATTCACAAGCCAGTGGTTGACAAAACGGATAACTTAGAACTGATGTTAAAAGTAATTCGACCTATCAAGTCTACGTGTCCCGTTTGGTCCGGTTTTATGCCAACTGTTCAATCTGGTTCCTTTCCCGGACAATCGTCAATAAATTTCTTACCAATGATTGACTTGAATCCCGGTGATTTATCATGTATCTATTCAACTTTGCATTATGTTTGTGAGCAGGCTGAAAGACACCAAATAACTCCAATTGTGACATTCGATCAGCCCCTTTACTGGAAAGCTTCCATTATTATTGAAAGGGAGAAGGAAGACAGTCCGTTAAAGAACATTGTATTACGACTCGGTGGATTTCATTTACAGATGAGTTTTCTTGGCAGTGTTGGGCATCTAATGCAGTCTTCCGGCTTGCAAGATGCAATGGAAACAGTTTATGCTACAAATGCTGTACAGCACATGTTTAGTGGCAAGGCAATCTCTCGAGCTGTACGGGGACATCTTCTGGTTGATTCAGCACTAAATATGCTGATTGTTTCAGATGTATATGGTTTATCCGTTACCCCGCAAGACAGCGAACTGGGGGATATACAAGACCACGTAGATAAAGACGTTGATGTTATTGCTTCTTTGTACGATCAACTGTTGAGCAAGGCTATTGGTGTGGAGGACATAAGCAATCACCCCGTCTTTGACAACGTAAGATCGAAGCTTGAAAGACACAAACGAGAACTTCTGCAATATCCTACTGCAGGTATGTGGATCCAATATATGGAAACCGTTGACATATTACGAAGGTTTATTAAAGCAGAAAGAACAGGTGATTGGGAGTTACACCTCAAAACTGTTGCCGATATGCTTCCTTACCTAGCAGCTACAGGTCACAATTTATACGTAAAGTCAGCCTATCTATATCTACAACAAATGTATGAACTTCCTAGTAACCACCCGAAAGTATATACAGAGTTCATGGATGGACATCATGTAGTGCGAAGAAGTGACCGGTTCTGGGCAGGTTTGTCTACAGACCTTACTATTGAGCAGACTTTAATGCGAAGCTTAAAGTCCACAGGTGGAATGACGAGGGGCAAAGGAATGACAGAGACTCAACGCGTTCAATGGTTGCTTGCTATGCCCATGTGTGCTGCAGTTAATTCGAGTATGCAAACCCTCACAGAGATTTCATTTTCGTCCAGTGAACAACACAAGGAAATGTTTAGTTCAAGGCAAAAAAGAGACAGAGAAGATTTAATTACAGTTTTCGACTTTTTGAAAGCGAGAAATCCATTTGAAAAAATTGATATGTTGCGTAATATCGAGACCGGAGTAACTGCTAAAGATAATGTAAATGTTCACTTGGCTAAAACCGTCGGAGAAGACATTATAGAGAATATTAAGGACCAGTCTGTAATGGATTTATCTTTTCGGAAGAAAAAGCAAGTTATTACCATGGATCAACATTCTCTTCTCAAAATAGAAAATGAAACGGTGCCAGTTAGCACACAACTTCTTTTTCAACGCTTGTTGGTTGCTGCTGCAGGCGTTACTGAAGATATGCACCAAGTATTTTCATATGAACTCAGTTCTGTACCTTCTGCTTTGTTTGATAACAGTGGGTGTATGAGGGAAGCCCATAAGTCTACATTAGCGGATGCTATCTGGTCTTTGGGTGATTGTTCAGCGGATGAGAGAACTGACGCTGATATGAAGTATGTTGTAGATGGTGGTTCACTTTTACATCAACTTCCTTGGTCTAGGGGATTGACATTCTCTGAAATTTGTCAACTGTATGCAAACTATGTTAATACGAGATATGGATCTCCAACTATTGTATTTGACGGATATATGGCAGGCCCTTCAACGAAGGATGTAACGCACCAACGACGATCTAAAGGCATAATGAGCACAACTGTATTATTTACTGGTGATATGCCCTTCCGTTCGAAAAAGGACCACTTTCTAGCTAATTCCCAAAACAAGCAATCCTTCATCGATATGTTATCTTTAACTCTTGGAAGTATAGGCTGCAGAATTATCCAGGCGAAATCCGATGCAGATGTTTTGATGGTTAAAACTGCTGTGGAATCTACCGTAAATTCCCCCACTACATTAATTGGTGAAGACACAGACTTGTTAATCTTGTTGTGCTATTATACAATACCAAATAGTCACGAACTCCGGTTCCGTTCGGGTAAAAGTACAGGTTTAATTCATAAAGCTAAAGTTTGGAGCATGAAAAAGACAATAGATGTTGTTGGGCGGCAGATTTGTTCAATTCTTCCTGCAGTTCATGCGCTCACAGGATGTGATACCACCTCAAGAATCTTTGGTGTTGGAAAGGCCAACGTATTTAAGAAAGTCCGAACAAGTGTTTGTCTCCAAGGTGAATTCGACAAATTCCAAAAGTGTCTCAGTTCTGATGATGTGGCGAGAATCGGTGAAAATATTATTGTAAAACTATATAATGGATCAAAAGACGAAAATCTCAATCAGCTAAGATATCGTTTATTCAAGGAAAAGTCAATATGTAATACTTCAACAGTTGAAATCCATACTCTGCCACCAACCTCGTCTGCTGCGAAGTTTCACTGTATGCGAGCTTTTCTTCAAATAAAAGATTGGACAAGCGACTCGGTCATGGATGCAACATTATGGGGATGGAAAGTTGAAAACGGTTTATATCTACCCACCCAAATCGACATTGATCCTGCTCCGTCAGCCATTCTTTCTATAATAAGATGTAAGTGCAAAGTGAACTGTGATAGTAAGCGGTGTTCTTGCCGAAAACACGGACTTGAATGTTCCATATCGTGTAAGGAATGCAAAGGACTAAGCTGCTCCAATTCACCAGCAATTGACTTTAGTGTAGATTAATCTTAATTGAACTATTGACTTCGATTCCGCAAACTATATTTTACAATTATTGTAAATACCAATTTATGTATTCAAAAATTAGAATACGTCAGCACTAAATGCTTGCTGTTATCGAAACAAATTGTGTTATTTTTTGTTTTTTTTTATCAAAATCCTAGAAAACAACTTTTGTATGCCCAAACTGAATTGACAAAATGTCCCTTATTTTCGTTTTCCCAAAGTTCGAAGATAAAAATAAATAATTATATGTATGGATCAATGTAATTCAGAACATCATTTCTGAGGTCACGATCTTATGACGTCACTATGCATAATACCCTAATTAACGTCACTAATTATGCACAATGACCTAATTAAGATATAAAAAACCAAATAGGTTCATACGCGGATGCCTCGTCCGTCTTTTTTACACAATCGTTTTACAAGTATTTTATCTAAAGCAATTTCAAGATCCCCACCCCCATTTTTTTAACTCTCAGATGTTTTTCTAAATATAGTAACTTAGACAGGTGAAAAATTGCATTAAGGATCAAGGGATCGGTGGCGACTTTTGATAGGATGAACACCAAAGTCCAAAGAATATATTAACGGTAAAAACATTTCTTTTGCAATTTGTTTGAGGTTCTGGATTTATTTAGAATTTATCTCCTGGACTATTCACAAATAGAGAGCAATTCTGTTGGCTTAGTTATCCTGATAAATCTGCCCACTGTTTCCTCATCACATTCGAAAGTTTTCACGGTACGTCCAAAAAATCCAGGTAGAAATGTACACAGTTTAGACGGTGCAAAGGCCATGGATAGAACAGATGGATCTGTGTCATATACCATTACACTCACATCAACCAACAATTTACCTGAAGCAGAAAGAAATCCCTATACAACAACAGTTCAATCCTGCAACAACAGATGTTGTCCATCTCTCCAAAAGGCCACTAGCAGCACCGCATGCATCACGCCTTGGAATCCAGTCTCGCTCGCCACTTTTAGGGTCGGGCGAGAGTAAAAAATCAACATCTGATTGATTCCCTGTTTTCACAATGCCCCTTTTATAACAGATAATAATTAATGTATCATTTTGTCCTTATTCTATTGCCCGTATTTGAGTCTAATGGCGAGCTACTCACCGCCAATCCAACTGTGTATTCGATGTTTGTCTCGCGTGTCTTATATATTTACATTATGTTTGTTTTGTTGTATATCATCAGTAGGTCGGTCTACTTAAAAATTGGTCCCTTTTGTTAACTTTTGCTGGTTCACGGTCGCCTGACAAGGACAGCTGTCTAGTCATTCGGATGGGGCGAAACACCGAGGTCCCCTGTACACATTGGCGTGCACATAAAACATCCCTTGAAAGTTGGATTTTGAGTAGGCCGTAGTAACGCTGTCTGGGCAAAATTTCCCTCATATCAAACGGTAGGGAGTATGCCTCTCCTCATAGCCCAGTTCGCGACAGAGCAATAGGAGGTTAAACCCAATTTAATTTCATATTTAATATTGTATTATATTAGGTATATGCTCCAGTTTAGGGTCGCCGTCTTGTAGCTAAACACTATAAGGTACCCATCCAAACATGCTGCCAAATCAAGACTTCTTCCCACTTGCCATGCGTGGCGAAATGGTAATTTTGTCTTGGCGTTCAGATTAGCCTTTTTAAAGTCAAAAGAACGAGGACTTTCTTGAAGTGCACAAGAAACGATGGTTCGATTGATTGGATGGATATACTAACGATACAAGCTCCGTCTTAATTCGACTTCACAACACTAGAATCTGGGGGCAGGTTATGATAATGTGAGTCAAATCAAATCAAATCGTCTATTGCGTCGAGGTCTTATCGTGTGGCGTGAGGAACTATAATTAGATTAGTTAATCGAATTACAGATGTTATTGAGTAAAACCTCGCTCATGTGAACTCTAATTTGAATCACAATGTCTTTGTATTAATTTATAATAAAAACTGACGTCAAACAGGCTGTGGGATTTCTCTCTTTTAGAGGCACAGTGTGTATGTATAATATGCACCAAAATGGCGATAGAGACAATGTACTTCTTAAAAACTTTCCAACTGGTTAGGACATCCCTAAGATACATTGTCCAAGATACCGCCCCCCCCACTCCACCCCGGATAAACGCTGGATCCGCCCCTTCAACGATATTACAATATGAATTGCTATATTTAAATAGTAAAGAGGAAAATAAGTGCAGAGGATGACTTACCGGTTAGATCATATCTGTTAAATATTGTTACACTTGTGATGTCATACATCCCACCCAGATCTACTTGCCACCATGGATTTAAGTCGCCGTATTGAGTGCTTGGACAATAACCATCCAAATCCCTGTGTCCGTCAACGGCCGCACTAGCGGGAATGTACTGCATGTTTTCATCCACTGAGCTTTGGTTTGCTGGTTTTTCTAAAGCAATGTTGCTACCCCCTGAAAGAAACAATTTAAAAAGTATAACTGTCTCAACTTACTCCCATGAAAGTAAAACTTTCTGCTCCTCGACCATCTGAACAGAATAAAAGATGACTCCAGTATATGAGTCTAAAATTGTAAATTTATGTTCAGGACCGGTGCACAAAACGATATCGTAAAAATTTTGTAGTATTGACGTGGTTACCAATCTAAGGACTTTTGAGAGGATAGAGAGAGGGGGGTGGTGTAAGATTTACGCCCACTCGACACAAAATATGTCATTTCGGAACTAACACATGGTTCAATTGTATTTCAATAATTCGCCTGCGCGTAGGGGTCTTTAGCAGTCGGAGAAAACCCGGGGGTCCCGGAGAAAACCAACGAGGTTGGAAGACGACCCTACTCCTTAGGAAATCGAAACCACGTCCGTTGACGCAATGACAGACCGTATGATACAGCGCGCACGTGCTAACCATTCGGATAACACCCCCACCCCCACCCCTTATGAATTTTGAACAAAATATCTAACCCGTGCAGCATCTATAGGGCTTCTTTGAATGGAGCAAATATAATTCGCGAATATGAAAAATTCAGACCAGTATAAATCATCTGAACGATCGTCAGTGTTTGGTGCCAGTGACAATAACTCTGTACAGAATTGATTTGTCTTTAAAAAATCGATTGGATTCGTGATTGGGACTTACCGAGTACTCGTAATATGTCCAAAACAAAAACTTTAATATATTATATTCCCGCTTAAAATGTAGACATAGACAACGGAAATTGAAAGTGTAATATGGCTATTTTACCTGGTAATTTTTTACATTCATATCTTTGATTACGGTTGTCACTGGTTTCAATCACTAAAACAAAGGTTAAGGGTCACCAGAATAACTCCATGAGTTTCTTTTGTAAATAATGCAAGTAATTATGTGGGCATATTCTTTCCATAAGTATAACTCGATACCGAATATCAAAGTTAGAAGCAACAGGAAAATTTTGACGTTAGCGATTTCCATCATTAAACAAGCCGTGGTATAATTTCAGTCCTGCTCATATTCTTGTCTCTTTTACTATGCGCATGACTAAAATTACAGGCGTAAGTTACGACTTCTTACGGTGGAAAACGTTTACATTAGACGCTATCTGTGGCTTGTAACATTGATATTCGGGATTGTGTTATACTTATGGAAAGAATATATTGACATAATTACTTGTGGTAGTTAACATGGCCATTGATGTGTTGACATAATAACTTGCATTATAAAAAAATATATGAAGCCTTTCCGATGACCTTTAAAGCTGAACTCCGATCATAAAACTAAAAAAATAATTAAATAAAAAAAGGGTAACGCCCAAAACAACCGCCATACTTATTTGCAATTGGGTGGAGAAACACACAGGCAGGCCACGCCCACTTCCACTTGTCAATCGAAGTGTGCACATTCGGTTAGGTGATCAACAACCAATTCCCTCCTGACTGATTGAAGTTTTTGTTTACACTATCAGTTCACAGGAAATATTATTGCTACACAATGATCATGACTGATCAGGTATATATTAACCACAACGTACATTTGCTCTAAAGATAACACAAAACTGACTAACCCTAAACAATAACCGATAAAGGGAGAGAGAGAAATGGGGTTTAACGTCCACAAACTACGTCATTTCGGGACTAACATATGGTTTAATTTTACCAATTATCTCCTGACTGATTGAAGTTTTTTTTACACTATCAGCACACAGAAAATATTATTGCTACACAGTTATTATATCTGATCGGATATATATTATTTTACTAGCCGGATGTGCACACTTCGCTTGACAGGGTATAAATTGGAAGTGGGCGTGGCCTGTCTGTGTGGTTCTCCACCCAAAGCGATCGCCATGTTAGTTCAAGAAATTGAAAACGAGTATGGCGGTTGCTTTTGGCGTTACCTTTTTTTTAATTTCAGTATTTCCGTAGTTTTGTCATCGGAGTTCAGCTTTAAGTATTGTCAATAAAAAGAAAGTATATTGTTGATTACGTTAATAAATCCAAATCATGCAATAATTTGTGATTGATCGGGGAGTGTTATTAAAGAAGTAAACTCTACAGCCCAGCTTAAAAGGAGTGGGACCCTGGGCAAGACTAGACGATTATTTTATATCCTTTCGAATGGCACGCATGCATGACACAGCATTAAACGGTCCACAATGTGCAAGACGAAATTACAAATATGAATTGTCATTTGGAATTTAGTATACTTCTTTCCCTTTCTGCCACGAAGCCCGTAAACCAGGGAGCCAATTATCTAGACCCGTTGTGCCCATGCCAAAACTTGGATGTGTTAAACACATGTGGTCGATTGACAACCTACGAAAATCCTGGTTTACAAAATCTATTATATAATACATTATATGAAAGTCTCACACAGACATCAGTTGCTAATACTAGCCTACTAGAGATCTAGGAGACACAACTGATGGACTGGACTGTGAGCGGTTTCTCTGCAATTACAGCCCTGTAAACGACACCTTTGAAAAGCAGTGCCAGATTGGAATACCTACTCCGTGTGCCATGAACTTCCACTTCACAAAGTGTTAAAAAATTGGACTTTTCAATGGATATCTTGACAAATCTTCCATGGACGCCATTATTACACCTGATGATGTTTTTGCCTGTATTGTGATCAACAACTGAAGCACAACAATTAGCTTCTGAAGATTTGTTTATCGTTGGATCAGAATCGTAGACTTCATAATTGACGTCGTGGAGGCGTTCAGCTTGAAATAAAGGAAGACGGTTTAATTGCATACATTAAAAATTATATATAATAATAATAACGAAATTTATATTACGCAACAATTCAAAACAAATGGGGATGCTCTAAGCGCATGAAAGTGTTCACATGGGATTAATTATAGTGACTAAACAGCCAGTTTTTCACACTTGATTTGAAGATAGCCAATGTTTTAAATTTTCGAATTGAAGGTGGCGATTGATGCATTATACTGAAAAGTCCTTGAACCAAATTTCTTCATCTTATAAACTGGTACACCTAACAATAATTTACTCTCAGATCTCAGTGATCTTTTTGGTTTGTAGTGTTTCAAGAGATTTTGAAGATATCTTGGTGCCGTTTATTTAATGTTTTGTAAGTCAGGGTTAAAATTTTAAAGTTAATTCTCTCGTGCACTCGGAGCCAGTGAAGATGGGAGTGATGTGCGATTTTAATCTAGCTTTAGTGACAATGCGTGCAGCACAATTGTGGATCCTTTGCAGCTTGAAAATTTGTTCATCTGTTACTCCAGAAAGTACGATTTGTCCTTACGATATAGAGCCTCGTTATCTGTACTCGATCGTCATTACGATATACGACATCATTTACAAAGGTTTAAGATCATTGGTCGCTAACTTCTACTCTTCTTGTTCGTCCTGGGGTGATGCTCTTCTAAAAGGCCTAAGGCTCCATCAGTTCAAGTCCGATCGACATGACAATTGGCATGCTTCTTCTTTGAGTAATTGGTGAATTAGATGAATTTCATCCTATAGCATTGCCTCTTCCTGGTCAACATTACGACCGTACTTGTCTTTTCCACTTTATTTTGCGTCAGTTTTATTCTGTTCACAGTGTCAGATATGCAGAGCCAGAAACCTTGAAAAAGCTTACCACATCCGACGTCCGACATATTCGCTCTTGCCACAGATCTGTGTTTGTCTAGTTTTGTCTTTGGCACAAATATTGTTGTAACTCCTTGCTTATAATGACTTCATCTTTGTGTTTTCTTATAACAACAATATTGAAAAAATTAGCATTTTTGTTCTCTCAACACCATCTCCTGTAAAAGTCTAACCACACAGGACACCGCCACATCTCAAGAATTTGCGTGATGTCTGATTATTCTAGCCCCCACTCCTACTTTTATAGGTGCCTGCCCCTAACTGATTTACTTGATAGACTGTTAACAGCTAAATTCTAAATACGGAATAAATATGACCATATCCTGGATACCGGCAGGGATTGTCACCTAATTTGGTCAACAAATATGACATACCTTTTATAACAAAGAAACATGTAAATGACGAACATGTTCATTGATCTTTACATCCGTTAAGTATCAAAATAACTTACTTTATATATTTTTGGTTATAAATCAATCTGATTAAAACGCAGATCCTATTTCGTTTCATTTTTATAGTTCAAAATTTCGTTTTACTTGTCTTTAAAACACTAGTTGTTATCATTGACGAGTTTTGAATGGTATGAGGTATTAGCAAATGAAACGGTCTGTTACGACGTACTCTAGGCGTGTGTTGCACAGAACTGCGGGTAATCCACTAGTAACATCAATGCTGATTGGTTAATCAAATGTCTGTAGTCATAGGGTCAAAAGCCGCTCGTGACAACGGGTCGATTCTTTATGAAATGGAGGAGACAGATAACATGTGTATTCATCAAATCATAAATCAGGTCCTCGGCTGCACTTAAATTCGCATAATTCAATTTCGCATAAATTAAAAATAGTATTACAATAGACGTGAATGTAACAGATACATCCACAGATCAAGCATGCGTAAAAGGGGTCCAAATTGTTATTTTACACAAGGAACGATAATTAGCGAATAAAATGTGCTCATTGTTGCTTTTCCGATCCAGATGTACTCAATGATGCGAAGAAGTATCCCTCAGGCGCGGATCCAGAGGGGGGTCCAGGGGGTCCAGACTTGAAAAATTTTTATGCGATTTTTTTTGGCGATTTTTAGACCTGTAATTTTGGAATTTACCTTCCGGAAATACATCAGAATGCACCAAATTGAATCTAATTTACTAAATTTTTCTGGGGGAGGCCCTCCAAACCTACCGTTAATTGGTTGAGCGCCTTCGGCGCTGGCGGCGGTGGGCGACCCCCCCCCCCCTGCAAAAAATCCTGGATCCGCGCCTGTCCCTATGATAAAATATTTATGGACCAGTAAAGATAGGTCGACTAAGGAACACCCCAAGACAATACCATGTGGCGAATGATATTGCGATTTCTGTAGTTCTTAATCTCCCCACAGACCACACGGCGGCCAAGAAATACACAAGTTCACCGGCAAACGTCATCACACAACGTGAGAAAATGTCCCCCAAAAATGACAAGAGAGAGAGAGAGAAATAGGGTTTAACGTCCACTCGACACAAACTAGGTCATATGGTTTGATTTTATTTCAATAATTCGCTTGTGCGTGGGGGTCTTTAGCAGTGGGAGGAAACCGGAGTGCCCGGAGGAAACCCACGAGGTTAAGAAGGCGCCCCTATCTCCATGCCACATACGCTCACACCAGGGCTCGAAACCACAGCCGCAAGCCAGAGGTGACCGGCCAGCTAGAGGTGGAAGCGCGGCACTCTAGACCACTAGGCCATCCCAACCCCCTCAAAAATGACAGAGACAATGCGAAAAAATGTAACCCCAAATATGACAAACTTGAAAAAACGTCGCGTTCGCTAAGCTCCCCAGGCCACGGCTAGATATCTGGCGTTTACACCACACTTTTACCGCCGCCGTGGCAGCGCGGTAAGGACGCCAACTAGGTATGACGGGTGTATAACTGTGTAGATGAAATGAAATGAAATGGGGCTTAACGTCCTACTCTTCTGCACCTAACCTGGGCTAATGGAAGACGGGCATACGCCATACAGTGTGCTATGAGGGACATTTTGCCCGGACAGCGGCGCTACAGCCTACCCTTATATCGAATTCCAACAGCCAAGGGATATTTTACGTGCACGCCGATGTGTACACGGGACCTCGGTTTGTTGTCCCATCCGAACGACTAGACAACTGTCCTTGTCAGTCCCTCCGTTCTGCATTACTGACAAGGGGAAACCACGCCGGCAGACTAGCGAGCCAGCGCCTTACCCACTTAGCCTCGCGGTCCCCTACCGCGTAGAGATTTACAACAGAATGGGTATACTTACAATAATTTTCCTCGTCTGCCACGTTGTAAACCACTATAAAACGAATCAGAAATGTCTCCATTAAATGCAGGAGGATCCAGGGTTGATAATCGCCTCCCTCTGTTTGAAAACAGGTACTTGGGTCGTTATCTATAGTATCTGAGAGGTCATATTCCATAAAAGCCATGGCTGACCGTGGCATACCTATAGAGCTTGTGGATATGGTGTCCACACTGGCCACACCATCTACAAAATATAAGTAATGAAAGTATAAGCCGAATATGGTTAAAGGCAATGCTAATGAACTAGTATCTAACGCTTAAACATGCATTATGCAACAGCTAAATCTGCATATTGCTGGTCTTTCTTTAGGCCTGAAATGTCATCTAAATTATTAATTAGACATTAATTAACATAACAAGACAATAATCAACGCTAGCCTGGGATATTTACTGGATTAGGATTCCATTTGCTGCTTTACTTTCATTCATGATTTAATCATGAAATGGATAATCGAGACTATGATTTTATCGTACCGACTTTAGTAAAGATGATAGTAGTATGAGGGCCTGTCGAGGGACGCACGTGCGCGCATGCGCGTGCGTGCATGTGCGTGCACGTGACCCTTGCGTGCGTGACCTAGATGACCCCTGGCACGTGCGTGACCCCTTGCACGTGCGTGACCCCCTGCGTGACCCCTTGCACGTGCGTGACCCCTTGCACGTGCGTGACCCCTTGCACGTGCATGACGTACGAAGAGGGGCGCGCGCGCGCGCAGGAAAAGAGAGAGAGAGAGAGAGAGAGAGAGGAAGAAGGAAGAAGAAGAAGAAGAAGAAGAAGAAAGGGAAGAGGAGAAGCAGGGAGGGGGAAGGGGAAACAACTCTTTTACATTGATTAAGTTGGCCCTGAAAAGGGCCGTTGGTCCTCTCAATGAGAGGGTTAGCAGGAACATCTTGGATGCTCTGCCGAGTACCGTGGTACAGGTCGCTTCTCACACTTGACAGCATGCTTCGACCGCCTATGGTAGGTGTTGGACACATCTACCCCACACCAGAAGCAGACTAGGTAATCTGCTTCTGGCCGGTTCCCCTTAGACAAAGGGTAATACCCCCCACAAGTCGTACAAAACCTGAAATCTTTACGATCCATTTTGTTTGTGACTTCTTTTGGCTTCGACACTCCTATTTATGGCTCGAGACGGGACGAGTCTAAGGTGTTGGGGCGATACCATTTTCCACCAATCAGAATAGCATGACGTCACATGACGTCACAAAAAACCAGACACGTGATATGTTGTCGACATTTTATTGAACTTGAACACAAAGCATATTATTTAACACAAAATTGAACTTGAACACAAAGGCATTGAACACAAAAAACATATTTACAGAGCAAAAAAGCATCGACATCGTTGTCCCTTCTTCTGGTCTTTTTGCAAGTCGGGAAAATGATCCCTAGCCCATTGTTCGACGAGTATATCGTTCACACGATACACGTGCCCGAACACCGAAAGGGCGTGCGGGGAGGGAACGTGAAAACGATGACACAAATAATACAAACAATAATGGCCGCAGACGACACTCTCGAGTCCCTGAATCCATCGGGGTTGGTAGTGGAGTTGTAGATCTTGGACGAAACGTCGAAAGGCTTCTCCGTAGACATCAGGGGGACACCCGTAGGAATCGAAGAAGGTAATGTGATCTGGTCCTTCGCACACAAACACGGTCCAGTGTCTACCGGGTTGGTCTTCGTCGTCCGTGTTGATGACATAGGCTTTGGGGTACGAGGTCGGGCGCAGTATATCCAGATGATTACGAGCCCACACGCCCCCGAATACGTTAGAGGGGAGATGTTTCTCTAAAGCCCGTGTCAGTTGTCCATTGGAGAGAGCCTCACCAATCTGTGATGACTTGTCGGTTGGCGTCGATTTCCAAGACATTGTCGTATTCGGCAAACAGAACAAGACTGAGGTGATTGGTCGGGGCCGCACCGAACTTGAGTTCCAAAGACAGGTTACCCGCCGCTTTGGGATGAAAGTAGTTACCGTCGGCTCCGTGGTCGTTGGTCAAATCGAAACAATACAAAGTGTACCCATTGATATAGTCGTGGAAAGGGAGGTCCAGGTCTTCTCGGGTGTTTAAGACGGCCACCCGTTTCATCAAATCCAGGTAAGGTGCGATGGCTTGTCGCTGGGGAAAGTTGACGTCGTATTCGTCCACAATTTCCCCGTTCTTGGTCAATTTGATGTTTTCCAATTGATTGTGTTGGAATTCGAAGGGATTTCTGTTTTTTCTTCCATCGTAGGCCGTGTTACGTACCATACCCACGATTAATCTATTGGGCAGGCTTTCGTTGACAAACAGATTGTCTAGGACGTGACTGGTGCGATTGTCGGGAATGACCATGTCGCGGACCACCACGCGCTTCAGGGGATACTTGGCGTTGGACGATTGAAGTTGCGCGGCTACCCGTGTGTAGGTACTTGGAGCCAGGGTGACGAACGGGATATCCAGGTAGGCTTTGGTGAACTCGACTTTGTAATCTTCTGCATCGTTGCCTTCGCCGTACATCAGAAAAAATTTCGGGGATTGCTTTTCCAATTTCAATCGCAGGTCCACACCGTCCAACAGATACCGATCTTGTAAACACATGTCCAAGTGTAGACGCGACTGCAATTCAAAGGTGCGACTTTCAGCGATGGTTTTCTGACGTTGTTCCAATCCTTTGTTATTCGGAGCCTGTCGTCCACCATCCCCGGCGGTGGCGACGGATTTCGTGGAATTGAACTGACTGGCGGTGTCTTTTTCCCACAAGACTTGTTTCGACAGGTGATCGTTCTTGGCTCCCTTACCGAAACTCAACAAATTCTCCAAGTAAGCCCGGTAGGGATAGGTGGGCAGAGAGGTGGTGACCAAGGTTTCGGCATCCTTTCCCAGGCGTAATTTGACGTCTTTAAACAACGAATGAAACAGGTTGTTAATGGGTGCGACTTGACTATCCGCATCCAGGTCATCCCCGTTGTTCTTGGTCACCTTTAGGGCCAAGTGCAGTGTCATATTGGCCAGATCGATGAAATCGGTGGTGGCATTGGAAATATAAAATTCGATGGGTCCGTCGTGGTTCAAGTCGGGCGTCAGTGGATACTTTCGGATTTTGGTCACCTTGTTTATGGCCGTCTGCGTGTCGGGTACACTGAACAAATCCTGCAATTCGTCTCGCGCGCAGGGACAGGAATCATTGCGCATTACCTGCGTAGCCATGGTCGAAGATATCTAGTTTACGTCGTTTGTGAGAGGTGACCTGTGTCTTCTTCTTCCTCTTCGGACGATGTGAAGTGGACGGGGTTCGTGAGGGGTCTTTTATAGGTTCCAGGTGGGCGACCACGTTCTTGAGTGTGTCGGACATCGTGTTTGACAACGCGGGGCGAAGCGTGTCCTGGGCGACTTTCTTCCAGTTCCATTTTTCACGACCACTGACGGCGTCGAGCACGCTTTGCCCCACTTTGGGTAACACTTGGGCCACATTCTTTTTCACGGCCGCTTTACCGGCCGACCACAAGGTCTTCCCGACCGATTTGACGGCATTCAATAACCCCGACCATCGACCGGCACCCTGTTGTCTCAGAATTCCCCCCTTGTACACCACCAGACCATTGCCAGCCCCTCGCTGTCTGAGCACTCCACCTTTGTACACTCGAATCATCATCGCCGGCGAAAATGAAGTTGGACCACCACCTTACCGTGGAGAAATGGCACGGCTTTCCCCATTCCGTTCCTTATATAGAGACCAATGGAGTTTAGTCGACTGTACTTCAGAGGTAAGTAGTGAATCCTGGCGGGACGGTGATACAATCGTCGACTGGGAATCACGTCCAGCAAAGTAGCCTTCACGTCGCCCACGATCTGGGGTTCGATAATGTCCGTGTAGATGTAAAACAGATCGTACTGGATTTGAAGATTTGGGGTGTGGTGGGCGTAGAAATACCGTAGACTTTGGCCATCTTCGCCGGTCATATCGATTGACTGCAGGGCAACCAAGAGTTCGTTTCCAGGCCATCCCAACATGGACACGATGGGTCCACACAGACGAAGTTCGATTTTCGGCAACACGTCAAACCAGAAAAGCGCCTGCACGTTATTGATCTTCAGATACACTCTATCGTTGGTGTTGTCTCTCTTGAAAGACACGAAGGAACCTCTTTGTACGGCCCCTTGGCGCATCACCTCTCGAGTTTCGTACTCGTTCTGCTCTTTCTTCTCGTGGTCGGTCATTTCCTTGTTATTGGGATCCAAGCGAACGGGTTTATGGGCCAAATGATTGTAGATGGGAGACAGGTTCCACAAATCATCCAGTCTAGTGTTCAGGACATCCAGGATATGTTTCAGCGACTCGTAGTCGTCACTCTTGATGTGCGTTTCCATTTCGACCGATCCCTTGATCTCACCACCCTTTACACCTTTGAAACAATTCGACGGGTCGATCCTGTGGCGGTCCCGGCATATCTTGACTCCGGGTTCGTCGCTCGAGGGCGGCGACCAAGGATGAATGCGTAAGCCGAGCGTGTTGTCTCGTTGATCGATGTTTTGCCATTGGTCGGGTAACGTGATCATGGACAGACCCACTTCCCATTCCCGATGATCGACGAGAAGTGGCGGTTCCAGATGTGTATGATACGTGGAGACTTTGTTGTCGGGATACCACGACATGGAACTGTCACTAGGGAGCGTGAGGTAAAAGGGCCGGTCGTTGTTCATTATGTTTGGTTTTCAAAGTTGGAGAAGGTAACAGGTAACCCAAGCTACTGGAGAGCAAGGCCGTCCACAACGTGGTCTGCGATCCGTCGGGTTTGAAAGCCAGTTGGGACAAAGAAACTCCCGCCACGACGTACACTAAAATCACTTGACAGAAAAAGACAATTTCCTCTTGTGGCACACGTTTTCCCAAGAGTGACCAATTGTGGGCACTCGCGGACGTAGACGTGGTTTCGTCTTGCATGTTGACTGATGTTGGCGTCTCTCGCTCCTATTTATACGTTTTGGAGACTGGTCCTGTCGATCCACGAATTAAAACTCGCCGGATAGCCCAACCATTTCACCAATACTTTGTCTTTTTTTCTTTCGAGTACTCTTTCGATGGGAAAGATCTCATCGTCGTTGACTTGGACCGCTTGCAATTCTTCGGGATAGAAGGTGCCCTGTATGGGTTCACCTCTTTCGTCCAACAGTTTGTAACCGGGACCGACGTTAGGTGCGACGTTGAACGTTTCCAGAGTCCAGTTGGGCCAGTAACCTTTGTCGAAGGCACCATGTTTCGGTAAAGCCAAACGTACGGTCGTACCAATGTCCATTGATTTTTTCTTTTTCCGGGGACGTGGAGGCGGTGTTGTCAACATCCATTCGTGTTCGGGGCGAACATCTTTGGGCGCCATGCCGATGGTCCGATGTCGTCTAGCATTGTAAGCCCGAACCAGGTCGTCTAGCACGTCGATGTACCGTTGTGTTTGTCGATGAGTAAAGTATCGCCACATGCGCTCTTTCAGTGTCCTTTGAAATCGTTCGACCACACTGGCTTTGGTTTCGACGTTGTGTGTCACGAAAAAATGAATTTTTTTCTTCTTCAGGTACGCTTGCATTTTTCGATTGAGGAATTCGGTACCTTTGTCCGTTTGAAGTCGCAGGGGTTGTCGACTTTGAAAGATTTGACGAAAGGCATCCACCAAACTGTCCCCCGTCTTGTTTTTGAGGGGCAACACCCAAGCATACTTGGAAAACACGTCGATGACGCACAGCAAATACCGGTATCCTTCATTCTGTTTGGCCAAGGCCGACATGTCGCTCAAGTCGGCTTGCCACTGATGATCTATGCCGGCCACCACCGTGGGAGACCGCGAGAATTTCTTTTTCAATGGTTTGTGCAAGGTGTACGCCCTTTGTTGTTTCAACCATGCCTTGACTTTGTCCAAGGACACACCGGTAGCTTTGTGAAGGCCCAGGACTCCACCGAAAGCGGCCGGGTGATTCGGGTCGTAATACACTTTCTTCAGTTTTCGTTCCATGTTTCAGCAGGTGTCCCTATGAACAGGCTATTTATAGTTTTTGCAAGGAGAGCCATCTTCTGGTAGATGTACTAGGGGTATCCGTGCTGGAGATTTTCTTCTTTCTCGGGCGTCGCGGCGGAGTCCGTGTCGGTGGCGTGGACAACACGTTCCATCGTTCTTGATTACCAATGGCTTCGCGCGGTACGTTCGTGGCCTTCAAACTTTGCATCACGCCAAACCATCCCACGGGAGCCTGGGTATTCTTTCGCCGACGAACCAAATCGTTCACAATGTCAATGGCATTGGGTACGCGTGAGCCATTCCGAACCAATTCCAAGTTCTCGTTCCACGACCAAGGTGTCTTTTCTTTCATGTGTTTCAACAAAAGGCGAGCTCGATGTTGATAGGGTCGGGGGACCGACTCCAGGATGGGTGCCTCCGAAATTTCTTCTTTTGGCTCGGGTATGTTTTCGTCCAACAAGGGAATGACCTGTTTTCTTTTCTTTTGCATCGTTTGATAACGATGTAACAACTGTCCGTAACGCTGCATTTTATTTTCGTCGGTTAGAGTGGGATCGTTTAACACGTGTTGCATGTCTTGGTGGACATTCTCGACGGCCTGCTGCAGTGGATCTCGATCGTACGCGGGTTCGACTTGCATGACTTCGACGGGTTTGACGTCGATGGGTCCGTCGAAGGGTACCAGTTTCATTTTCTTGGCGAATTTCATCTTTGGGAAAGGACCTAAACAATCGGGTATAGAATCCCCCTTTCTGTTGCTTCAGAAGTCGCCGACGGGTCTTCCAAGGTGTTTTAGACGTGCCCAAACGTCGTAACAAGGGGGCGTCCTTTTTCAAGCGCTTGACTTCTTTGTCGGTCACAGGAACGTTGCCGCGAATCAGGTTTCCAATACACTCACACACACCGTCGACGATGGGCTGGGTCTCGAGTAAAAGAGGACGGTCTTTCAGTGCAGTGTTCAATAGATACCGCAGTGTCTCCATGACTGAGCTCGGGGCCGTTCTCCGGTTCCCTTTTTATACCTTTCTGTCCACGGGGTTATCCACCAAATAGTTTAGATAGCTCGGCAGCCATAGCGTTCGCTCTATCGCGCGTTCTAAGGAAGGGATGTTTACCACCCTTTTGTCCACCCAATAGATTAGATACCAAGGGGGCCAAAGCCGGGAGGGCCATGGCCAGCAATGCCCCGATGGCACCACCCTGTTGATCGACAAGTCGTCGTTTGACGTTGGGGGATGTTCGTGGATTACTCAGTTTGCGAAGCAACGCTCGATGCTGGTTCAATTCTTCGGTACTCAGACCCCTTCCGCGCTGGGCGGCCCGTCGAACGAATTGATTTCGTTTTTTGTTTCTTTCCTCTTGCAGTCTTTCCTTCCATCGCAGCAAGATACGAATCAGCACACCCCCAAAAAACCCACGTCCCCCGGGTTTCATGATCAGGGAGAGTTTTTCGGTCGTCGGCATGTTTCTCTCCGTCAGTTGGGTCAACACTTGTCGATTTCGTTCCACCCATTTCTTGTGCTGGGCATGTAGGGGTTGAATGTTACCCTTCAGCAAATGGTTGGCCGCCAACTTGAACCACTGCAACAATCCAATACGTGCCCGGCCCGTATTCTTGACCAACTGTCCATAAGCCATATCGGGAGTCAGATGTTGTAATTTGCGAATGAAGGACTTGAGTCCTTTCATAGAATTCTTCTTTTCTCTTCGTGGTCTGCGAAAGATCGGAGAGGGAGACCGAGAAGCGGAGGGTGGTGACGTGGGGCGTGTAGGTGTGACCGGTAAGGTGAGTCGTGGAGGTGTAACCGGTAAGGTACGGCGTGGTGGTGTGGCCGGTAAGGGAGACATGGGACTCGTGGGTGGTGTCAACGACGGGGGTAACCATTGTCTTCTGGGGGCCCTCATTCTCGGGCGAGTCTGACTTCGTACCGTGGGATCACGAAGGTCCGGTGCCAGGGTCGGGAACGTCGCCCTGGGAAGGGTGGGAGGTGGGTGTTTCCTCTGCGTATTCTTCGTGCGAGCCATCGTGACAAACAAGAGTCATTTCGAGGTACAGGTCCCCCTTTTATACTTTTTGGACGTAGACGATGGGTGGTTCCTCTTGGGGTAAAATGTTGGATCTCAGTCGCAATGTTTCGGGAGTGTCGGGCTTCAAATCAACGAGTAAGTAACTGCGAGGGGTACTCGTCGCATCTTCATAAGCTTCTTGCATATACTTGGAGCGGGAAGGGTACATCTGACGGGCCAACACACCAATTTGCGAGGCGTCTCGGGGATTTTTGAACAAGACCAGGTAATGGGCATTCAGACTGATGGTACGCTGTTGCTTGTCAAACAAGTTTTGCACAATGTAAATGACACTCGTGTCGTGGTGATGACTCTTTTTCGTGAACCACTTTTGCAATATCTCCGTGTCTTCTCCCATCAAATCATCCACGACTAAGACTTGTGGACCTTTGACTTGACCCATCACGTCGTCAATATCCGTCAAGCCTTTGACATAAGTGTAGGGAAAGCGATCGTAACTCTCTTGCCATTCGCCATAAGCCCACACGATACGTTGGGGAGGGACGTCGAACAGGGACGCTTGAAGAAATTTCTGCACAAAGACCGTCTTTCCAACACCCGTTGGACCACTGACTAACATGGTAAAGGGATGTTTGAACGTCACATCCATCTTGCACTGTTTCCCCCAATTCCCTTTTCCCCCTGCCTTTTATACCTTCGCGCCAGAACAACAGACATGGAATGAAATTAGAACACAATTTATTTTACAAAAAATACAAAAAGAACATTCAATACAACAATTCAAAAAAACATATCATACAAAGGAAAAGAAAAAACTGTTAGTTATCGCGTTCTCTCTTCAGGATCTCTTGTCTCACCCAGGGTACATTTCTCAGGACGCGAGGAATCCAATACACATGTCCCAAAAGCTTCTGCATCGTGTCGTGTGGGTGCCAGTCTTCCACTTCAGCAAACGTGACGACGACGGGTATCCATTCACTCATATCGAAACAAGGGGGATACGACAAGACTTCGGTCATATCTCTCGGACCCGCATATTGGATGAGTGCTCGGGAAAAACTTTCTGCTTCCTTCTCTGCCAACAAGAGGACAGCCGGCTTCGGGATTTCACCGTTCGAAGTTTCACCGTTTTCACTGGTAGTTGGGAGAATAGGAGATGGGATGGAAAGCTTCGTCGGCTGTTTTCTTTTTCTCTTTGTATCGTCTGTAGAGCTCGAACGCTTCTCCACACCAGTACCAGTATCGCTGACTGCGGGTGTTGTCTCTGGGCATGTCGATGTTGTTGTCGAACATGCGACCGGCAACGGCTTCAAAGTTGTTTTCTGTTTGGATTTCTTCTTGGCACTCGAGCAGGCCGTGTCCGAGCTGTCCACAGTTGAGGCACTTGTGATTTTCGTCGGTGGGTCTCTTGATTCCATAACACTTTCTTTTGACAGTTTCTTTTCTTTCTTCATCACTCTTCGCTTTTTGGGCTTCGGTTCGTTTTCCACACTGGGGTGCCCAGTGTCCTGGTTCTCCACAGAGGTAACAATTTCCATAGGAACCATAGGCTGGTCTGTCTTGTCTTGGTTTTCGTTGCTGTTGTTGTTGGGAACGAGCAGGGCAGTCTCTATACCAGTGTCCGACATTGTTACAGGAGAAACAAGCTTGACTAGCCATCGAGAGCAGAATGAAATTTCAGTGTGACACTTCGCTTCTTATAGTCCTGGTCGTGACGTCACTCGCTTTTGATTGGTTCTTTCTTTTCCTTCGTTTTGATTGGTTCGTTGTTTAGTCTATGATTTCCAGGCTTTCCACGTACTTTTTCACTTCGTCCCAATCGACCAAGGCTTCACTCACGTGACAGGCTTCCAAAAATGTCATCAGGTCGGCTCGATTACCGTGTTTTTGTCGCCAATGGTTGAACACGGTGAAAATTTGCATGCGCGCACTGTTAGGATGACTCATCTTGGCTTGACTGATTCGCGCTTCTCTGATCCCCAGATGTCTGCCAATACATTCCCAGCCTTCTCCCAGTTTACCGGACATGACATTGATATCCATTTGATCCAGAGACCATCGTTTCTTTCTCTTCGGCAAGTCGTCCATCCACTGGCGTATGGGGTCTTCTTTCTGTTCGACGAACTCGTCTTTGCGTTTGATCAACGCGGTCTTAAAGCCCGGTACCACCGTCCAGAACTTTTTCAAGGCTTTCTCGACGTCTTCTCGCCATCGTTGTTCGTCCTCCCACGTCTTGACTTGATCCCGTGGATCGTCCATCATACTGCCTAGCACGCTATCGATGTCTTGCAGTTTCGGCTCGTCCACCCAGAGGTAGTGATTGTAATCGTCCACGGGGTGTGAGGGTTGACCCGTTATGGAAGAAACGCCTAGTCCCAGACACGAGTGGTATCTCTGACTGGGATGTTCGTACTTGCAGCCGATACACTCTTCGTGTTGCCTTTCTTCTATAATGGGCAGAAAACATTTCAACACTCGAAAGTTGAGCCATCGTCGTCTAAGTTTCTCGATCATCTCCGTATTTTCTGCCGGTTCGTCATCTTCTTTGTTTGATCGCCATCGTCCTGAGACCCGAAAGTCAGTATCCATAGGGGTAAGTGTTGCTCGGTTGGCCATCGTCATTGAATTGAACAAACCGCTTGTCATACACGATTTTATACCGCTTGTTCTCGGGGCGTGTCCAAAGACGGCGGTCACGTGATCTGGTAATCTTGAACGGATTGGCTATGACCAGAGGCTCGTTTTGATTGACGTGCCGTACATTCTCCTTCATGATGGCGTAATTCAGCTGTTGGGAGGCACGATAATTCAAGGTGAATCCCCGGACTTTACATACAGTTTTACCATCGCTCTGGCGGTACGCGTAATTCTTTGGTCCTCCGCTAACAAATTCTCGAATGGTGACATCTTCGGGCAACTCGTTCTTCCACTGGCCCAAACTCGAACCTTCTGGGGGATTCCATGACGTGGGGTGGTATTGATAGATGACGCTATCGGTGTCAAAATAGCATACCCGTTCTCCCAACTTTTCCAAGACGGAATAGAGTTTTAAACGGGCCTGGGCTGTGACAAAGGCGGCGATAACCACGTTGGTGATGGGACAGGGTGCCACGTGTTCTTCTTTTTTCAGCGTTTCCATCAATACCATGTTGTCGTTGACTAACTGCACATCTCGTACGGTCTGGGTCACGTCCAACATTTTTTCAAAATAGACGCTGGGCTCCGTGATGTATTCTGTTTTGGGAAAGTTGTCTCTCTGTCCGAATTTACCCCATGCTGTGTTGAGTTGTAACTTGCTAAACGCCCGCATCCCTTTGTTGGGTTTTATCGACGCGGGATCCAGACGAATACCTTCCGTGTCGTACACGTCGTTAACGAAGCGGGCCTTGTCTTCTTCGGTGTGACAGGTGTCGGGATAACCGCTGCTTTCCATCTTCTTCTTGAGGTAGTGATTAATGTACCCCGTAAACAGACCACCCGTTTTGGCCTCGGGATCGTAAGTGCTGAATTCTTTCCAGTGCCAGACTTCGTAGACTTTCAGTACTTTGTATCCTAGGGTCACCGCTTTCTTGAGTTCCAGGGTGACAAACGTACCCACCCAGGCTCGCTGTTCGTCGGTGTGATCACACGGTTGGTATTCGGCAATCTCTCCTTGTTGCATGTGTTCGTCGACGCAGCTTCGACACAGGGCAAACACCAATTTCTGTTTGCGTCGAAACGGGAGCACCGGGTGGAACAGGCCACGGGGTGGCAAGACGGAACACTGGATCAATCCTTCGTACTGCTGCCACTGGTCTTGATCGGGCTGTGTGACGATCGTGGGTTCCTTGATGGGAAAGGTACCGTACTTGCAGATGTAGGGGTACAAGGACACCACGTCGATGTAGCGCATGTCTTCCACCGACTCGTTCACCAACAGTTGGATGGCATTGGTTCTTCCGCCGAAGAAAGCGTTGCGGGGCATCAGAGGTTCGGGAGCGGGCCATTGCTGATCTTCCAAGCCTTGTAAAAATTCGTTCATCTCGGGATCGTGGCGTCGTTCTTCCTCCATCTCACATTCCCACATGACGCGGATGGTCTTCATACCGTACTGTTCCTGGAGTCGACGGTGACGTTCTTGTGTCTTCTGGTACAAGTCCCTCATACTGCGAGATGGATCGTAGGGATGTTTATGCTGAAGGTCTTGGACGGGGCCCGGGTAACATTTGGGACAACCGTGAACGGCACACCCGTGAAACTCGTACACCGTACCCGTGGTCGTGTCCATGCCATCTAAACTGTAAGGGCCAACTCGGCATTCATTACCGTTGCGGGCGTGTCGAATGTTGGGTAGTGGCGTCTGGTTTCGGAATGCAGCCATGGTCTGTCGATGTTGTTCCCATTCCAACCATCGAAGGGCTTTGTTGGACTGTTGTCGAGGCTGGAAGCGGTGCCAGTCCTTACCAGGTTTTGGCTGTTGCATCAAAGCTCGAGGAATGACGACGAGGGTGTCTTTTGTGAGGTAGTGCGTGCGTAACACGCGATTGCAGGCAGAGGCCAGGGTCAAACTCTTTTCAAAGGGATCGATTCCCGTGTCCATGAGGAATATCTCGCGAAACACACCACAGCATCGGCGGAGGACATCGACGTCACTTTTACAGTAGGCGAGAATTTCCTGGCGAAAATCAAAGACGTCGTGACTGTGTTGTTCATACCACTCGTGAAATTTTTCTCGTTCCGATACACTCATGCCATCCGGATCGTAATCGGTGTCGGGAGGATAGGCGCCCACGTAATCTTCATTCTCCGGTTTGTTGAAGTGGTGAGGGAAATAACCTTTCTTGAGTTCTTGCAGGCCAAAGGTCTTGGGCATGTCCCGTAAAGCCATCGGTAGAAAGTTGAGGGAATCGATGAATTTTACCGTACCGACTGTGATCGTCATCGCTTTACCACCATTCATAATCACTTCGGGTTGCGCAACGGAATGTTTGTGCAGCGTCTGTAAAATCAGTAGGCCGTCGTAACCTTTAAAGTTGTGAGCCACGGCAATCACGGGACTCGATTCGTGACTGTCATGTTTCCGACCATTTACCACCGTACCGTGAGCAGCGAGTTGTAGAAACCATTTTCCCACATCGTCCAGTGTGTCTGGGCCTTTAAACACAATTTCTCGTTGGTGATTCCAGTACGTGTCACAGTGCTCGCAGGGATCTTGGTTGTCGATACAAAAGTGACAGCAGGTTTGCAGGACACATAGGTTGGGAATGTGTTCACCGGTATCTTGCTGGCATTCAAAGTCAAAGAAGACGAAGCGGGTTAATGTTGTCTGCTGTAGTTTGTCGATTTGGGTCTTTCGGTCTTTGTTCATGTCGATGGGTGATTTCAGTGGTTGGATGTAGCAAAACTGTTTCTCGGGCGTGTGCCACTCTCGGCAGATGGAACATTCGTATTCTCCGCATCGATGTTGTTCTAAATTTCGCTTGGCCTTGATGACGTCCCACTCTTTTTGACATTTCTCGCATTTCTTCCATCGATGACATACACTGCACTTGGCTCTGGAACGGGTGGCGAGATGATTGTCGAAACACTGGCGGCTCACAAACACACGATGACATCGGTAACACGTCTTTGTGTTGGGATCGGGTGGACAGGGTGTACCCATTGTCTTACATCCTTGACACATCACGTGACACGAATGATTCTCTGCAGCATTGTATCCCACCTGACAGGTCTCACAAAAATACGACCTTTCCACAAAGGCGGGCATGGAGGTAATGACGTCATAATGCCTGTCGTGTAAATACAGGTTCAGATGTTTTGGTGTGCCTGTGACGTGTTTTGTTCCCCGATAGATCGCCTTCCCAAAGATGGCTCGAGAGAAAACGTTGAGCTGATATCCTTGCTCTCCCAAATACTTGGCGTACAATTCCCAGGTTTCCATCCCCGTGCAGGCTTGCCTGGCTCCATCGACGGCATCGATAAGTGCTTCCGTTTTCTTCGTCTGCCACGAGTGGGGTCCTGCCCTCCTCTGTAGTCTGTTCCGTTCTCTTTCCCATTCAGGCGTGTCTTTTTTGTTGGCAAATTGACGAGCGACGACAATAGCTCGCTGAAAACATAAGTCGTCGGCATTCTTAATGGTGACCAAACATTGCTTTCTCTTCAAATAATCTTCGAAATTTGCGCAGTGTCTCTTCTTCATGTTTGTTCCACTACCTCTACCATCGGGAGGGGACACGTGACAGATACTCATGGACATGCGTTGATCTAATCTGAATTCTTCGTTACTCTGTAATACGGCAGCCACTTTCTGTAACACGTCTTCGGCTTTTAACAAACGATGCTCACGGAAGGGTAACCAGATCGGTGTTTTGAGTCCTGGGTGACTGATGGCGATTCTAACGTAGTCACTTTCTCTGGCGTCCAAGGTTCGGCGAATTTCTTCGATGATGGCCTCAAAGGTGTCGTGTAGTTGTTGTGGTACATCGTTGGCTGGAACGTGGGACCAATCTTCCAAAAAGTCTATCTCCACACACAGTGATTCGGTTCTAAACAATCGGCTGTATCGTCTATCCACGGGTCGTAATGTAAAACTCATCTTGCTTCGCTCGCTGATCGCATATCAATGTTCGAAGCTGTCGCTTCTCGGCCTTTTATGCCCGTCACCATGAATGGACTCGTCTATGACGTCATATCCTTCAAATGGACTCGTCCGTGACGTCATATCCATGCCATTACACATGTGCAATACTTAACGTCAGGTTACATGCGGTTGTGTAATACTGGATTTTCCATACGTCTATTTTTAGCAACAAACGTACACACATGCGCTGTATAACGTTACATCGCGTCTATATTTAGCCTCCAACGTACGCATAACGTTGCATCACGTCTATATTTAGCCCACAACGTTCAACCTACGATGCATAACGTGATGCTCAGTACTTTGACGTCACTCCATGAATGGACTCGTCTGTGACGTCATACCACTCAAATGGACTCGTCCTTACGGTCTTAAAACGACACAACATCTGTCTCTCTATCAGTATCAGAATGGATGCTCCGGTGTTACGCATCGAAGACAACCACAGCACGGATACTCTCGTGTATCTCAGGGGTCACACGCTTGCTGTGATTACCCCTGACGATATCTTTGTCTTACCTGACGAGGTATTAAAAACACCTCCCAGGAAAAGACCTCCTCCCGAATTAGTGGAGGCCATTAGACGCAACCGACATAAAGTGCGTCGTACCCTCACATTCTAGTGCTCGCATTCGAGTGTGGACCAACGGCCCTTTTCAGGGCCAACTTAATCAATGTAAAAGAGTTGTTTCCCCTTCCCCCTCCCTGCTTCTCCTCTTCCCTTTCTTCTTCTTCTTCTTCCTCTCTCTCTCTCTCTCTTCCCGCGCGCGCGCGCGCCCCTCTTCGTACGTCATGCACGTGCAAGGGGTCACGCACGTGCAAGGGGTCACGCAGGGGGTCACGCACGTGCAAGGGGTCACGCACGTGCCAGGGGTCATCTAGGTCACGCACGTGCAAGGGTCACGTGCACGCACATGCACGCACGCGCATGCGCGCCCCTCGACAGGCCCTCATACTACTATGATCGTGGCAAGGCCGAAAATTCAATGGCTGAAATATTGGTTCAGAGTGGATCAATTTGACTGACATTTTCAATAGATTCTCTTTACATTATGTAGGTTTTTTTAAAACTATTATAGTGCGAACTGCCAGCTCTTTATCTAATCTCCCATAATGTAACTTTAATGTATAAACAAGTTTCCTAAGTCCCTGGTAGTGGATCAACTGTTCACAATGGTAATATTTGAATTTCTCCATGGTTGGGGAAACGACTTTATATCTTTATTTAACATAGCATTATGCAAGAGCAAAATCTGCTTATTACAGGTCTTTCTTTAGGCCCGAGATGTTATCTAAATAATCAATTAGACATTAATTATCATATCCAGATCATAATAAACTCTTAAAAAGTCAAGGCTAGCCTTCGATGTTGGCGGATTGAATTCCTATATGCCGCTTAATGGCCGTTGATAATTAAATCAATCAAGTGGATAATCGAGACTATGCTGTTTATATTAATGATTTGAGGCTATGTGAATATTTCAAACGTTTTTTTCTCGGCTAATAATGGATCAATTTGACTGAAATTTTCAGCAAATTACCATTACACTATCTAGTTTTTAACTATTATAGTGAGAACTACCATCTCTTTATCTTATCTCCCATAATGTAACTTTAAGTGAGAACAACCTATCTAATCTCGCGTAATATATCTTTAATGTTGTTATTATTGAATGGGGACGATTCATCTTACTCCTCCACTAGGTATAGTAACAATATGGATAACCGGAAAACAATACGGATCACGTCACACTCGGCAAACTTCAGCAGATTCCAGTACTCTACATCTGGCCTCGGCTGTATGACGAAGTCCGCCATTAGAACTACTTTCAAGTTCCCGGATTACCAACGGCGTTGCCCATGACGACGCCTTTGAAGAATGTCTTATCTTATAAAGTTTGAAGCTGTTTTGTCTTTCAAGTTTATCTGATTTTCTTTAAACAAGGACAAGTTTGCACTGAAAATTCTACACAACCTTCGAACGACGCAATTTTGAGAACTCCTTTCTTAAAGCGGCAAGTTTTCCTAATAAGTAAACCGGCGCCGTATCACAATTGTATAGGCGTACGTACATATCACTTACTCTCATACATGTACAGCTGGATGTAGGTTCCGGAATCTGCCGAGGTTGCCGAGTGCCTCACGTCAAAAATTCGCCAAACAGATCGTTTCATTGGTTAATTCATCAGAACGCGGGATATATAACATCTCTCCCACATCCTAGCGTAGTAAAAACAAGTCAAAAGAACAGTATCAAAACTTACCAATGATCATCGAATAAACCTCCACTCCAGGATCTGGATTTGCATTCACTTCCTTTTCAATCCTTGCATAAAGACGGCATTCTCTTTTTTGTTGATGAAAAGCAACCGCCACACAATATGGTTCATTTGTACAGGCAAACATACACGTATTTTTAGAATTTTGCGACATCATTTTGAGTGCGGGGTTTAATTTGACGTCATCCGAAATATGCGTAAATCCGAACCAGAAATCGTGATAACTACAACTTAATTTGATCATAAGATATAGAAGAAGAAACACTGTCAGGAACTGAGCACACATGTTGTAAATTCTTACTCTTAACCAAATATTCCTGTTAAAAGTAATATATACATAGATATAAATAAAACTTAATAATGAGCTACACAACAATAACATTACGTTTTCATAAATATGTATCTGTGCATAACAATAATAATATCAAATATAATTGTGGGTGACACTTCGTAATAAATCGCCGTGCTTTATATACTTGCTTAGTGAAATTGGCGATGCGTAATCTGTATGGGTTCATAGTAGTGGTGGGACGATACATCGATACGTATCGGTGTAGCGATACAGAGATTGGCGATATATCGTATCGTTTTGGCATCGCGTATCGCGATATATCGCCGATCAATTATAAATATGTCCTCTACCTTACTCAATGAAATATGTTGAAATAAACAAATGTCTGGTGAAAGTTTCTTCCAATAAATACTATCCAGAGCACCGGGTATGCCGGATGTCCTTAGAAATGACATGATGTTGTAGGCCTACCTACCATCACCGGTACTTCCAGTATCGTGCCTTTTCCGCTTGAAGCCACATGCCATAACGCTTTTAATATCGTCTTGTTTATTTTTGGTTTTATAATTCTCCAGAAATGATACGAATGTAAACGAGGGTATGTATAATTAGTCACTTTAAATTCAAAGATTTGGGATTTGTTCTAGCCATGTTCAATACGCAATATGCCGTGAGCGTAATATTCGAGTGAAACATTCTGGAAACATGACGAACTTGACAACTCATGTAATCCGGTATCACCTGGAGTGAGTGGTCGTGGATCAACACCATGACAAATTTTTAACGTAAACGGATAACGATAGCCAAGTGATTTGGACAAGCAACAGAATTCATGCAGGCCTGGCAATACCCCTTTCGATAAATCACAACGAACTGTATACGTGACAGAAAATTTAAGTCAAAAAGTAAACACACAACAGAAATAACTAAATCAATCGGTCATTTCATAGTCAAAGACCTTCGCCTGTTTTCTGTGGTTATTTTTATATTTTATCACGTTTACACCAAATTCTTTGTTTTCACGCACACGCAATATGCGTATCGTATGGTGACCCATGTATCGCGATACGTATCGTATCGTGACCCACCAATAAATTCCCACCCCATTTTTGGGTAGTGATTCAGTTTTGCCTATATAACATTTTTATTTCGGACTTCTAGTGATGCTAGTATACGTGTAGACCGACCATAAACCGGGGTTGGCATTTCTGTTGCAGCAACTGCCCGGAATGACGCATCTTCAATAGGAGGCTAGATCCCGTTTTCACTACGTAATCGAATCAATCCCTTCACGTGATATGCGCATTTCGACACTAATTTCGATTGGGTACTGACCCAGCTTGTGCGGCGCCTTTCTATGAAAGCGTATAGGGGTCAATAGCGCGATAGATAACGCAATATTAAGTTGGTATTATGTCAACATATTGTGATTATTCTGATGATTTTATCTCTGAAAAGTCAATTTTTGCCGAGTTAATTGAGTCAACACGCTATGTTGTATGGCCCTTTTTCGTTTTAAGTGTGTACGTTTGAGGTAAGATATTGCTATTCTGAAGCTTTGGCGACATATGCCATTTCGCCGTAGTATATGTCGACATATTCGCAAAATATTGCCATGCGCTATGTCGACGTGTGCATCTAAAACGAATTGACGACATGCAAAATAGCTAGTTATTCATTTAACTCGGCAAAAATTGCCTTTTCAGAGATAAAATCGTCAGAAAAATCACAATATGTTGACTTATTATCAACTTAATATTGCGGTATCTGTCGCACTATTGACCCCTATACGCTTCCATACCTTTCAGATTCCTCGATCATCGCAAATACCAAGTCTCGCACTTTTCAGCCAAAGTGGTTCATTCAGTATCAACGTGTCCGTGGAGGTCGCCATGTCACAACCTTGATCGGAAACTACCACTCACGTATCTGTAGGTGACGTAGCTTTAAGTTCAGAATTTGAGCTTCAGGAACATGGATTATGTAGAGACTTACCCGTTACTTAAAACAAAATATAATTCTCCTCACAATATATCGAAGTTAATCAAATCTGTAGCAATAGTCATTCATCATTCTAAATGCTGACTGCACACACCTGTTTGTAAAATAAATCATAACAAATTTAAAGATATTTTGTCACAAGTCGTGAATCGATAACAAAAGTTGCTATGATTCGTCAAGGGAGCAACAGGTGAGCAACTGTTCAACAATAAGTATAGCATACAGGGACCTCGATTCTGATTGGCGGAAATTCATCATCTACTTGAACATACCACCCTTCCATTCTTAACCTGGAGGTGGGGGGGTAGCATAATTACTAAGCATCGATATCAGCATCGCAACAGTACACTTTAATATTTCCCTCCTTCACGAAATGAAATGTGGTTTAACGCCCGACTGTTCTGCTCCGACTGGGCTAATAAAGAATGGTCAGGGCAGCCGCACTATGGCCCACTCTCATATCGAATTCCAACTGTCAAGGGATCTTTTACGTGCACCCAATCTGTACACGGGACCTCGGTTGTTCGTCCGATCCGAACAACTGGACACTAGACAGCTGTCCTTGTCCGGCTCTCCGTCCCGCACCACTGGCAAGGGGAAACCACGTCGGGAAATCCCGATGAACTCTTCATTCGTGAAATATATAGAATATATATAGAGCATATAACGACTAATGGTTAACAGTGTGCACAAGGCATACACAATATAAAACAATAGCAAGTCTTTCTTTAGACCTGAAATGTTCTCTAAATTATAAATTAGACATCTATTAACTTATCCAGGCCATAATTCTCGGTGGCATCGCTAGCCTGTGATATTTACTGGATATTTACTAAAGTTGGCTTGTTTGAATAATGGTATGAAATGAAGCTAGGAGCACGCCAGGTCTAACTTGAATATATTGGGTCAAAGTTAACAGGGATATGGCTAATCCCAACCCTAACTATGGACCTAGCCCTCACACATACCCTAACCCAAATTCTAGGCAAAAATCACGTGCCCTAACCTAATTTACATTTCCGCGATTTTCACCAAGATTGAGTTGACCTTAAGAAAAAGATCTGACCCTTGCTATACCTATGAACCAAATTTCAGCATCGGAACGGCTTTCGTGAAGCCGCCACCCACGAACAAACAGACTAATTAACTACTAACTATGGTGACTGGTTGGTTTGATGTCGTATTGTCGGGTTAAAATGTCGTGACGTCGGAAAAGCGACACCACCAGGTATATTCTAATAAACGGACTTGTTATATTTCAGTAAACAGGAACGATTGAGGGGGAAAATTAAGAGACCGGGGAACCCTGGTCGAAGCACCATTGAAATAAATTTTACAAGAAACTTATATACCATTTAATTATGTCAGATGTTAAGCTAAGTGAGAGTATATATAAATACATAGTAAAGTTCTTGCATACAAATACAGCCAATAGACACAAATCTGACAGAATGTTAAAATATTTTGCTGCCAATGACGACTATGCTGAAAAAACGATATATTTCGCATGGTAAGAGGTAGGTAGGTACAAAAACTTACTCCCATAGTTTATATATAGATCTAGTGGGCCATTACAAATGTATATATAGAGGGAATGGGGTTTAACGTCCACTCGACACAAACTAAGTCATTTTGGGACTAACATGGTTTCAATTTTATTTCAATAATTCGCTTGCGTGTAGGGGTCTTTAGCAGTGGGAGGAAACCAGAGTGCATAATCTCACACAAGGGATCGAAACCACAGCCGCAAGCCAGAGGTGACCGGCCAGCTAGAGGTCGAAGCGCGGCATTCTAGACCACTAGGCCATCCCAACCCCCTCCATTACAATTATAACATTCCGATAGGAGTCATTAACTTAAACGATATATACTTTAAATCTTAATGGATTTATTGCCTTGTTACTGAAACAGAAGTCATAGCTCAGTAGACTAATTGCATATTAGTAGCGGCAATCAGCCATTTTATATGGAGCAAACAAGATAATTAAGAGTTTGTTCGAACACATAGATAAAGAGAGCGGGATAATGAGAAAGAGAGAGAGAGAGAAGGGGGGGGGGCGACTGTACATTAACTTGTGTTTATGTGTATAGTAAAAACACAACTTACAGGATTATAATTATGGTCCATGATTGTACGAAACATAGCGTTCTTATCTTGTGGAAATGAAATGAGAGCATTGTTCATTATAGATAGCCATTTTGATGGCCTCATTTGCCTTTTGATAGCTCACCCCAGTGTTTGAATGGTTGCCCTATATTTCGGTCTTCAGATTTACATTTTTTCTTTTCACTTTCTTATTTTGCACAACCACAGCCTTTCAATTTTCTTGTAGTGCCAGTAACTTTTCGTTTATTATCTTACTGTCTTTATTAACCCCTTTTCTGACCCTGACAACGACACACTCACTGATATCATTCAATAATTTCCCCTGATCATATTCTTTACTTCTGTTTGTAATTATTCTAAAGATTCAAGGACACAGGCTATATCTATCACGCCCTCGTTTCTATTAAAATCTGCCTTTGAGATGTGGAGCTTCTTGTTAGCGGACCCTTCGGGTATTCTATTTTATCACTTGCATTAGATGGCATGTTGATCTACTGTCTTACTGTGTTTAGGTCATTAACACGGATCAATGATGACTATATAACCAAATGCTCACCCTGCTGAATACTGTATCTGTACTAGAGTCTATTATATCGTTTCTTCGATTTTGTATGAATTTATCAAGTAAACCTCATAAGTGTGTTCTTTAATGGCTTATGTAACTCAAACCTGATCTTCTGGTGTAGCTTTCCGATTGAGGCTTTAGCATCTATTATCGTATTTTAGATTAGATCTTGGAGCTCTTCCACCCTAACCTGTCTCACGCCGCCATTTTGAAACTTCAAAAAAAAAAACCAAATGCACCACATAAATATGAGAAAACGTCCATTAACGACAGTGCCGTATAGTACAATACAGAAATATAAAAATGAATCATCATATTTTGACACGAGAGGGTTAATTGCTATGAGCCAATAGTAAGTTAACTAGTCCACAGAAATTTTGTTTTCGTAGGTTAGAATTAGTTTCCGATCATATTCCAAGACTTAAAAGACTTGTATAGTGTTCCTCGTTTTTTTTTGCGACACTGCTGAATCCGTAGACAACTTAACAGCGCATTCTGCTGAATCGTTTATTATGTTAAAGGGACAATAACACTCTTGTTGGCTTGGCAGCCCCAGAAAATAAATAATAGCCTCATTCTAAGTACTAGATGTTTAAGTGTCATACCTGTTGTGTAAATTATCCATTGCGACCTATTTTACTTGTCCAGAGGGTTCGAAAATATTTTAAATCAAAGTCACATTTGAAAAGGTTTACGTTAGACTTTTAAAATCAATTAGTTGAAGTTTTCCCAATTTTTTAAATTAGGTGTGTTAAGATGAAAGTTATATCATCAATTAATTGGAATATTGTAAAATAATACAATTTGTTGACAAGAATGAAGATTGGGACATATTTAGTTACAACAAGAGTGTTATTGGGGCTTTAAGTTTACTTACATGTATTTTGAAGGGACTATCCCGATTAAGGTAGCATCCACAAAATAAAGGTGCAAGTACCTATGAAATTAAAGTGCCAAAATATAGAATGGTGTATGTATCCTATCTCAAAATTTCACCTCAACATGAAGGTCAAAACTGCGCAGCAGGACACATAACCTTTTTAAGATTTTGGGTCAATTTGGGTGACCTGATAATCGATTCCCGTTTCCTTAGATGTCGATAAAGTGAATTCCCTATTTGTTGTGTTTGATAACGAAAGGTAAATTTCATCTACACATTATTTGTATTAAATTAAGTCTGGTTTGGTCCAAACAATACTGCTTTGGACACTGGTCTCCATTAGCAGATTATGCTTCATAAAGTTGAATCCTTTTACTTGATTGCCATAACCCATTATACATATGATACACGGGTGATTTGTTTATTATGCTGTGAAAAAAAGGTCGAAATGAGTTGTTAAAAGGGATGATGAAATATTGAAGTAATTCCATCCAGCTGTGACTAATACAAGCATAACTTTAAAAAAGCAGTTGTCACCTAGGGAATCTAAAATTCACTGTTTGAATTTTTGTTAATATAACAAATGAGTTACACTAATTTGTTCCCCTATGTTTCCACTTGGCCATGGATTATGATTTTGTCAATAGTCAAATTGAGTTAGACTAATTTGTGTCTCTTATGCTAGTTTCACACGAACACGATTCGCGCTTTCACTGAAATCCTGGTTTTAATCGTGGAGGGATCAGATCCTTTCACACATTTTGGTTCGGCGTAGCAATCGTGTTGATGGTATCGAAACGTTTCAGGAGGTTTCTGCACGTACCAGATCCTGTAACTAATAGGGACAATCCTGTTGTAACACAGTGCATGATAGTGGACACCGGGCTTTATTGCTATTAATAACAAATAGATGATTCCATATTATTGTGTGTGAAATCAACCCGTTTACTTGAACATCCCCTCTGTCATTTTGGGGCTGGGTGGTCTAGTGCGTGCGCCTGAAATCACAAGATCCGTTATTGAGGCAGGTGGTGTGGGTTCCTGTCCAACCCCGTGGGTTTTCTTCGGGTCCTTCGAATTCCTCTCCCAGCTTAATACCCTGACATTTTATTGATATAAAATTGAACAAAATGTTAGTCCCTCAATGACATAATGTGTCGAGTGAACGTTTTTACCTGTCCAGCTGAGGCGGTGGGGGATCTGGGACCTAATATGCACTTGTGTTGCAGATTCATTACAAATGCCCCGGTGGTATAATTTATTCTAAAAGGGTCAGGGGGTTGGGATGGCCTAGTGGTCTAGTGTGCCGCGCTTCGACCTCTAGCTGGCCGGTCACCTCTGGCTTGCGGCTGTGGTTTCGATCTCTAGTGTGAGCGTATTTGGCATGGAGATAGGGGCGCCTTTTCAACCTCGTGGGTTTCCTCCGGGCACTCTGGTTTCCTCCCACGGCTAAGTCCCGAAATGACCTGGATGTGTTGAGTAGACGTTAAACCCCATTTCTCTTTCTCTCTCTAAAAGGGTCAGTATCCATGTACACTGTTCCTGCACAGCATCAGTCTTGAGATCATTGTTGATATAGCCAAACTTCACAAATTTCAAACACCAAAATACCAATTTAACGACTAGCACTTTTTATTCGTACTGAACCTTCTTCATGCCATTTTCACTTATGAAAGATTACATAGAACAATAGAAGCAACGCCATGACGTTACTATAAATATATCAAATACAACCTAAAAATATTTACATATTTCTACATTCAGTAAATAATTAATAAAAAGAAAATCTCTTACTTTGATACCCGTTTATTTAATTCTGGTTTGTACTTTTTGATGCAATACTTTTCTTTACATCATAGTAAATCATTTTAAAAATTCAATTTGTAGAGACATTGCTTTGTTTCACGGTAAACGATATAAAGGTCAAAGGTATACCCACACAAACGGATTTCAACACACAACTGAGCACACACAAATTACCTGCACAGTCTTCACATACTTTTACAATGTAGTATGGAAATCTGACTCACCTTTATCAGTTATAGTAAGATCTCCAGTACATATGGCTTTAGCAACAGGGTAGTTATTAGTACAACTAGCTGAGGCTGGAACTGTTGGACAATCGCTAAGACGAGATTCCCTGCCAGTGCAACCATAGATTGTGTCCATCATACTATTGTTGCTGATGCTACCAGATAAAGGGAATGATATTGTCCCATTCTTGAAACCATACTCTTTACAAAATACCTGGGCTGTTGCGTCTGTGAAACCTTCCTGGCAAACTGTCTGGTATTCCTTCTGGTTAGCATTGTAGACAGATACATATCCATTACTTGCTCTATTATATCTATTTGCAAATTTAACTGAAATTGGAAATTCAGATCGAGTCAACTGTCGCCGTTTCGACTCCACAGTTGCACGTAACAAGGAGTAGGTTGTCTGTCCAGCCTCGTGGTTTTGTTCCGGATCTTTCGGTTTCCCCCGCTGCTAAAGACCCCTACGCGAAAGTGAATTATTAAAATAAAATTGAAACATATGTTAGTCCCAAAATGACCTGGTGAAATAAAAAGTGAAGCTAGGTTATTACGTACCATTTTTAAAACAATATATTGTAGTATAAGATTTTGTTTTACAGGTTTCAGTCTCTGACCACCCTGTATTACTACAACTCGTCAAGGCAACATCGTCTGGACTACACGTTATGTTCGATTTCCAATATCCTATCGAGGGATCTCTCACACTTCTACTAACTGTTCTACCGGCCGATATATATCCCAACTCCTTACACACTAAATTTCCTGCTAGTGACTTCAAGAATTAAGGTGTTGTTTCATATAAAAATAAAATAAAACCAAGTACGAACAATCCAAACCATTAAACAGAATTCGAAGTCCTAAAAAAACGTTATAGGCAAAATAGTGTAATCAGCAAATGGACTGCTCCCCGTGTACAAAATACACGACAAACAGTGGTAACAGGTGTCCGGAAGAGTAAGCTTACCCTGCCTGGCGCCACACCCGCCATAGCTGCATCCAAACTATTAGGCAAAATGTCGATAAAATAGCGTGATTGGCCAATGAACTATCGGTATGCAAAATGCACGTGATGAACTGTGTTAACTATGTAGTGGACATATAATCAGTGAGATAGTATTAGTATACGTGTCAATTAAATATATCTAGAATAATAACCGAGAGAGACACGTTATATTTACCAATCAAGTCAACATGACGGCCATAAAACTTTTTAAAGGTTTTTATAAGTTTAGTGCGCACGTATCCTTGTAGTTGAAGCTTAGCTGACAAATGCCTCGATCTACTTAAAAAATCAGAATAAAAGGAACAAGCTCTCGCGTATCGAATTAGCTGAGACACAAACACTCCATAAGCTGGTGATATTGGAATGTTACTACTAATAAATCGAAAGTTAACAATCGGAAAGTCAAAGTCATCACGTTTATCGTACAATTTAACACTCAGTTTATGGCAATTGTCAAAATCGAGACGCAGATCCAAGTAGGAAGCGTAATTGTCACTGTCAGTGGTGTTTTTAATTTCCAGCTCATCAGGATATATGAATTCGACATAATCACTAAATTTTGGATTATTAAGTGATAAAACGTCATCGATATATCGATAAGTGAAATTAAAATTTCTGACCAATCGTTTATTTGTTTTAACGAGCGCTTGGGTGTAATCGGCTTCGTACGAATAGAGAAATAAATCAGCAAGCAACGGTGCACAGTTGGTGCCCATGGGGATACCTACCACTTGCTGATATATTTCCCCTCCAAATTCAACAAAGATGTTATCAATTAAAAAATCCAACATCTGAATTATCTTGATGGCGGTGAATTTGTTTTTGGAATCACTATGATTCTTAACGAAATACGTGGATTTGTAATTAACAACTAAATATTGATATCTAGCAGTTCCCGATTTAGATGAAAAGACACTGTGAATAATGTCTTTCAACCTGGCTTTTAATTTACTATGGGGAATTTTAGTATACAAAGTAGAAAAGTCAATCACAGAGATATTTCCAAACACCGTTACGGTTCACTTGTATGGACCCCTCATTGACATTAAAACCACCAGTTAAACGAACTTGTTTTTCTGTAAAAGTAAGCAAAAACAATTAACCTAACACACATTAGAACAATCAAGAGAGCATTGGCAATTTCGAGTGCAGCAGAATTCAGTCTTGTCACGGTTCTGTCAGTCCCAACAGTTATGGTGAGTAGAATCGTGAATCAATTAAAACACAACAAATATGTTTCAGCTGTCATAGTTGAGGTAGTTTCTTACGCTGTGAAATGCATTCAAGTCCAAAATTCATTTTCAGTCAATGGTTAGTATTTCTGAGGGACTTCAATTCTGGAAAGTAACGTTTAATCAAAAAGGGGCATAACTCTGTATGGTTGACTCTAATAGGATTCAGACAAGTCATTGTCTTCATACCGACTTCAATGGTGATTCCGTGACATTTTTCTGGGATGTAACATTTTTGTTAGCATACGTAACATTATCATCAGTACTGCAAAATTCAGAGGGGGGGGGGAGGGGCGTTTCAATATCTTTTACTACGCCAGGTAAAAGGGATATATGGGCTGTGACGTCACCTTGATACATGGTATCCCAATTTCATATCTCTTACTTCCCGATCATTCCGCCTCGAAATGGTGGTGATGGTGTATTTGTGTGTGTGTGTGTGTATGGGGGGGGGGTGATAATTGTTGTAAATAGATGAATCTTATATTAAATAGTCTAAGTCCATATAACCAGTGTAATGAAGTTATTGTCAAATAGGGACAGGGTCTCATCGAGTGGGGATTATTCAATCATAGATGCCAAATAACCGCTCCTACTCGTTTGCGTGATGTGTGGTTATACATTCAAATACGCTAGATATTACTGGCGATTGGGCAACTATTGACGCTATGATGTTTTTCAGGGATATGGTTGTACTTACTTTGCGAATCCTGAACATATATTCCAAATACTTATTTATATCTCTGCCATTAAGTCAGTTGGCGTGACAAGGCCTCGCGGGTTTCTGTAAGATCCCTTACGCTTAAACAAATTATTCGAATAATCGCGAACCACGTTAGTACTGTAATAACTTAGTGTGTGTTGATTTTGAGTTAAAACATATTATCTCTGATTTATAGCAATATCAGTCAATAAATTGTGGTTAGTACTAACAGTAATTCAGGATAGATTAGATAACGCTATATAACACGCATAGTGATCTGTTGCTATTTTCGCACGTGAAATAAAATCTAGTAGGTACATGAAGCACTCATTTTGTAATTGCTGGATTACTGATATTATTTCCTGATTTTCCGGCGTGGTTCCACCTTGTTTGTGATGCAGGATGGAGGTCCCGACAAGGACAGCTGTCTAGTCGTTCGCATGGGACAAAAAACCTACGTTCCGCGTACACGTTGACGTACACGTAAAGGAAACCATAACAGTTGGAATTCGACATAAGAGTAGGCCGTAGCGCCGCTGCCCGGGCAACATTTCCCTTATAGCACAATGTGAGTGATATGTGCCCGTCTTCATTCGCCCAGTTTAGGAGCAGAACAGTAGGATGTTAAACCCTATTTCATTTTATTGACGTCCTAAAAGCACACTGTATTGAACATGCCTAGTCGGAGCAGAACAGTGGATTCAATATAAGAGTAGGCCATGGATGGCGCCCGGGCAAAATTTCGTTCATATGCCCGTCTTCATTAGCCCAGTTTAGGCGCAGAACAGTAGGACGTTAAAACCTATTTCATTTCACTAATATTATTGTTTTGAAAGGGAAGAGGAAGGCATCGATATAGTTTGGGGGGTTTTGGATGGCCTAGTGGTCTAGAATGCCGCGCTTCGACCTCTAGCTGGCCGGTCACCTCTGGCTTGCGGCTGTGGTTTCGATTCCTGGTGTGGGCGTATGTGGCATGGAGATAGGGGCGCCTTCTCAACCTCCGGTTTCCTCGCACTGCTAAAGACCCCTACGTGCAAGGGAATTATTGAAATAAAATTAAACCATATATTAGTCCCGAAATTACCTAGTTTGTGTCGAGTGGACGTTAAACCCCATTTCTCTCTCGATATAGATTTATGTCTTGCTTTTCTGTGGTTAAGGAAGAGGGGAATATTAAGGATAAATCAATGATGTGAAGTGAAATGGAGTTCCGCATCAACAGTTCCGAATCACGAGTTCCGCATCATCAGTTCCGAATCACGAGTTCCGCATCAGGGTTTCGATTACTGACAATATCTGATGATAAGTATGGGACTCCTGCCCCTTGATTACAATAACACCACAGAAACAGGATTTAACAACGTGTTCATTTATTGCATGTCTTTAAAGCGAGAATTTCATATTTTCTAAGACAATCAAAACAGAACTATTTAAATGATCACAGGCATTATTCCCCACGCTTAACAAAGTCATTCACATCGGAAATAATAACACAAGTTCCTCTCTGGTTTTTCCACCACCCCCCCTCTCCCATGCCATAACTATCTTTAGACGTTTGGATTTGAAGTTGAAAATGACATTTTTGGCAATTTCTCAACTGGCAATGGTGAATTATAGGATTAATAGGATTATTCTTTAACAAGGTAGGACTGTTTATAGATACCATCTATTTTAAGGCTTTATTTCAATACATTTTAAAAATACAACTTAAAATATAAAATTTTCGTATCAAAAGGTAAGACAAACGGGTGCTCTAATAACTAGGTATACCAACTTACCGCTAGCTGTATTTACAGGTGTAACAAACAGCACCAACACATGCAAAAGGCAGGTAAACTTAAATAACATATTGATCCAAACTTGTAGTAACTTAAAATACAAATCACAATATCCAATGAAATAGAAATGACGTTGAGTTATATCGAATCATTTTCCTTTTATTGATTACCAAAGCTTGTAATCTTTAGATTTATAATCACTTAAGAACCACACTGACATACAAAGATTTTTCGTGTTAACATTTTGATAATAAACTATTGCCAGGCAGATAAGGTATGTGTTTCACCCACTCTCCTTGTAATTGTTGCTTTTCCCCAATCGTTTAAACATTGCATAGTGAAAGATAAGATAGCGACGTGAAGTTAGCTTGTGGTTCGTTGTTCGCTATTCGCCAATATGAAACAGCTTGCTATTTAGGTGGAACGACAACTTGCTAGAGTCTATTTCCCAAGATTCTGTGCTATAAACCAATTAGACAAATAAAATACCAACTCCAGGCGTATTGCCTTATAAAGCGCCTTTATTATATTACTCTGGTGAATCACACTGATCAGCAGTGAATATTCGCTTGGCCGCTACAATCACTGATAAGCATGACATCGACGCAACTTAATGAGTCCCCATATTAACTTTTTTCTTCCGACAAAATAAATTCTAAAACATTTTTTTGAAATATAAGAAAAATAAATAAAGATGTCTGAAGTATCTGTAGTTAAGAAATATTTCCTATTTATTGTAAATGGATATTAAAATGAGTAAAAGCCATCATTTTGCCCGAAGCTGTTACGTGTTATGTAAACAATGCACGAGCCATTAAGCCAATGACTGACGCCGCGTGAAGTCAATACACGTGTTCAAGACAGTCATCTGTGACAGAGATAATTCGTAAGTAATTCTCTGTGAAACAGATTGCTGGTGAATAACGAACCACGAATTACAAGCTAACTTTGTCGCTGGTTAAGATGGGATTTTTATTGATTCATGCAATGGCGTTAAAGGTGTGGTTCCGGCGTGGGGGATATAAAATAATGCCCAGATCGTTTAAGCAATTCAACTAATAATTGAGGGCATTCTCGTCATGTGCAGTTTTGGTAAATATGATAATGGATAACTTTTTGGAGGAGGAACTGAACCTTCTCTTCTTGATATTCTTCGAAGTAGCCCAACCACATTCGACACCAAACTTGGCATGCTTCGTCATTTTACAATTGACGTAACAATTTTAAGATGGTTGCGATGATATTATGCTTTGCTCTTTGGCCTCTCATATTTTTGATATAATAAATTTATTATCTTGATCACTGCACTCTTTGTAGTATGAAATAAGTTTATATATCTAGGTAAAAAGGTCGGAAACATAAAGTTCGAAAAATAAAATTTAAACATAGCCTACATTATACAAGAGCTAAATCTACCAATTACAGTTCTTTCTTTAGGCCTGAAATGCTATCTGAGTTATTATTTAGACATTAATTAACTTATCGAGACCATAATCAACTCCTCATGACATCACTAGCCTGTGATATTTACTGGATCAAACCCGCGTTGATGCTGCTGATTAAATCCAACAATATATAATTGAGACTATGTTAATTTTATCCTACAGGCCCAAATTCAATCGCTAAATTCTCGGTTGAGGGTGGACCGCTTTGGTGTATCCTTAAGACAAGCGTACAGTTCTAAATGTAATTAAAATCTTAACAGTTGCTAGAGTTTTTTCTCGTTTCGCTGCTTTCGACCCACCAAAGGAGTTTAGAAATATTTCAGCGACTAGCCAAAATGTTTATTAAATAGGAAGTTCAAACATGGACTCAGACTAGCAGTTGTTTGCCGATTGACTTCAATGTTAAATGGCTATAACATTACAAAAAGTAGCTCTTCGCTCTATTTTCCGTTGGCTCCAATAGTTATATGCACATAGGAGACCGCATTTGACACTCTCTTTGACGTTATTTTGTTGCTTGAGGGTAGAACGTTAGCAGGGTGATTTGTAGTTGCCTGGGGTCACTTCCAAGGCTCTGCACAGACACTTTACATCCCTCCTGTATAACATCCCCAGTATTACTGCCATGAAATTGCAAATTTGATCCCTTTTCTCCAATTCCCGACCAAGAGAAATCAAGGAAAAATTTGTTAATTTATGACTCCACTACATTCATTCGTCCATCATCAGATAAGGGGAAATAACTGTACTAGTCTTAGTCCAAATAGATCATCAAATATGACTGGGAGTTTGGAGACTAACATTTAAATATCAAAAAACTTTTAGTTTAATTTCACTCTTTGATGGGATGACCATCCCGCAACCAGCCCCTCATTGAAAAAGGTACCTGGGCCATCACCGTTTTTCTGCACCTCACTGTTCCTATATGTGAAAACTATTCCCGTGGACTTACATCGTGAGAGGGCGATCCAACTTGAATCAATGACAGACATTCTGATTCCACGTGCACGCGTTGAACATTCGGGTGGATTTCGAAAATATCTTGTGGATCCACGTCCGTTACCTTTTGGGTATTTTTTGTTTAAATCAAGAATGAATAAATGCACTAAGGGTGAAGACATTGGTTTATATTTTCTGACAAGTTAGTATAACGTTAGTCCGGCAATGACCCAGTTTGTGACGAGTGGTCACTTAACCCTATTGAGCTCTCATTATCTTGCTTCTTAAAGTCGGGTTGTAGAACGCTCTTTAAATCTGGTCCCTTCTCGGTATTGTCAACATGTTCAGCAATGTTTCCTGTAATCAAAATAAATGACCAGCAATAATCTTTAAATACACAGACATGGTAGTATAGAGAGTGAGGTGGTGGTGTGTTGTAGGTGATGCTATGTAACACTGTGTTGGGTGTGGTGTAGGCGATGCCATGCAAGGCTGTGGTGGTTGTATTATAGTTGATGCCATGTTAGGCTGTATGTTGGGTGTGTTGTAGGTGATGCCATGTGAGGCTGTATGTTGGGTGTGTTGTAGGTGATGCCATGTTAGGCTGTGTTGGGTGTGTTATAGGTGATGCCATGTTAGGCTGTGTATTGAGTGTGTTGTAGGTGATGCTATGTAAGACTTGTGTTGAGTGTGTTGTAGGTGATGTCATGTTAGGCTGTGTGTTGGGTGTGTTGTAGGTAACGCCGTGTTAGGCCGTGTGTTGAATGTATTATAGGTCATGCTATGTAAGACTGTGTGCTGGGTGTGTTATAGGTGATGCTATGTAGGACTGTAACAGTATGTCAACTAGTGTTGTGGCGGTGGTGATGCAAGAGTGCGTGGCAGAGATAGGTTGGTGTCTCATTTTGTAAACTCTAAGAAATGAAATGGGCTTTATTGAAAGTATGGAATAATCTGAAATGGGGTTTAATGTCCTACTGTTCTGCTCCTATACTAGGCTGATGAAGACGGGCAACCGCCATATAGTGTGCTATGCGGGAAATTTTGCCCGTCTTACTCACTGAGCCTCAGAGGGTCCTACTACAGGTATACACGGGACCTCCGTTTTTCGTCCCATCCCAACGACAAGACAACTGTCCTTGTCAGACCCTCTGCCCGTCACCCGATGCACTTTCTCAGCCAATGCAGTGAACTGTTAGAATGTGTAGTGATGAGCTCTAGACCAGCGGGTTAATCTGTATATTACAGATTAACACCCACTCGGCACAAACTAGTTGATTTTGGGACTAACATATGGTTCAATTTTATTTCAATAATTTGCTAGCGCGTATGGGTCTTTAGTAGAGGGCGAAACTGGAGAACCAGGAGCAAACCCAAGGGATTGGACAGGCAACCCTACTCCTTGTCACGTACAACAGGGAAATCGAAACCACGCCAGTTGACTCAATGACAGACCTAATGATACAGTGCTAACCTTCGGCAATTCAGGGGGGTTGGGATGGCCTAGTGGTCTAGAGTGCCGCGCTTCGACCTCTAGCTGGCCGGTCACCTCGGGGCTTGCGGCTGTGGTTTCGAGTCCTGGTGTGAGCGTATGTGGCATGGAGATAGGGGCGCCTTCTCAACCTCGTGGGTTTCATCCGGGCACTCCGGGTTTCTCCCACTGCTAAAGACCCCTACCCGCAAGCGAATTATTAAAATAAAATTAAAAACCATATGTTAGTCCCGAAATAACCTAGTTGTGTCGAGTGGACGTTAAAACCCATTTCTCTCTCTCTTTCGGCCATTCACCCAGACCCGGATTTTAAAACATGAACTGGGATCAACACATACCTTTATCGAACATGTCTACTACATATGATAAATCCAGCTTATGTAGACATCGTATAAAAAAGGGATAGGAATTGGGATCAAATGTAGACCTTAATATTCTTGATAATCTCCCTGCGGCCAACTTGATGTCACCTCTATTAAAACATCTGGCCATAAACCTTCTGTTATAATAATCCATATCACTTCTACCTTTCAGTGATTCTTCCAGAGGTTTTATTTTGTCTGGGTGATGAGTTACCAGATAATCTATGATCTGTTGAACCTTTCCCCGGTCCTCAGCTAACTTATTATGTTCAACCCCTGTCGTATAAATAATAGTTCCTGAAATGTAACAAATGGTCGTATAACAATATTACATTATTATGTTTATTATCTACTAAATGATGGTGTTACATGTTGATGCATTTATTATGATATCAGTATTGTTGCTAACAAATAAAATGAAATCAACGTCCTACACATCGCAAAAAGTTCAGCACCCGATCGACATTCTTTTTAATGTTTACTGAAGCCTCTATGAGTAAACACGGTTTTCGGAGAAGTCGTAGTAACTCCGGAACTAACGGTCATCAACTCATTATTTAAATGCCCTCTCGACACAAACTAGGTCATTTCGAGACAAACATATGGTTTAATTGTATTTTAATAATTCGCATGTGCGTAGGGGTCTTTATCAGTGGGAGGAAACCGGAGGACCACGAGGAAACTAACAGTATTGGACAGGCGACCCCACTCCTTGCCACGTACAAACAGGGGAATCGAAACTGCGCCAGTTGAATAAGTAAATAAGTAACAAACCCGGTGCTACAACGAGTATGTGCTAACCACTCGGCCATCCAACCCCCAGTCCTCGTATGAAAGCAAGTAATCTATAATAGCATCTGAATGACATTCGGTATTCATGTACTACCCACATACATATATCAAAAAATGAACAAATAATATGACCAATACTCACCTGTAGCCGACATGACTACGTCAAATGTGTACTGATATGGACTGGAAGTAGATGGTAATATCTTTGATAATCAGCATGAAGCCAGCTTGATAAAACTTTTATTATAGATACATCGGGTGATAAATATACTGTTATCATCAAAAACACCTTTTTATCTTTCAGTAATTGTATCAGTGGTTTTATCTATTCAAGACGGAGAATTTTGAAAACATATCCCCCGGGTGACAAAGCCATCTGTATGTTTAAGCCCCACCCCCACACCGCATATATCCAACTCAATATCACATTACCAACGTTAGAGTAGCTCCGTTTTTTTCTTTATGAACGTTTTCATGATATTCCCCTATAGCCAAACTTACAAGATCGCATACAAAGGAAAACGTGCAACCGGGAACACGTAGCATTGATTTGTCAGTAATTGTCGAAGACGATTTTAGAAGAGTGATAATGAGTTAATTCCGGAGTTATTCATGTCCACAGGCTCTAGTAAAATGGCCTTAAAATACCATCATCCGTATGGCGAATTATATACCGGTATCACAGTCATGATCAACATACTTATCACCATAAAAATCACGATAATCAAACACATAATCACCACTAGGAAGTCTATTCATTCGTATGTAATCTTGTCTTAGTTCATGATCTGTGTTTAGCGTAATATTCTGGTAGTTATATTGGCTACAACCGCCATCCCTATATTTATCTATATCATAATCACAATCATCATCACCATCAAAATCATTATAGCCACTATCAATGTGGTCTATGTTGTAATCTTGTGGATGGAGAACATCGTTTAGTAGAAGAAAACCATGTACTAAATGAGATATGTCTAAATGCTTAACCTTCTCCGTTATTCCCAATCCAAGTTTCTGTCGGATGATTCTTCTACACAAAGACTTAAGAGATACATTACAACAGAAGTCAATGAATTCTTCGCTGCCTCGTGCGCGAATTGGGTCCTTTTCATCATATTCTTTATCTTCCTGGTAAAAATTTACAGAAATCATAATTTGCTCCCCTTGGGCGCCACTAAGGTATAACAGTCTTCTCAGTTTTTCTCGATTTGAACTACTTAGTTCTGTAAGACCAATTTGATTGTAGTTACTTTCAACTGAAGACGTAACGAGAGACTGGAGATCACAGTTTTCAGCAACTAAATATCTGATAAAACAAATGGTTTGACATGGTTCCCATAAGCGAGGAAAACACAGGGCTGTTTGAATAATCGTGTTACCATCAATACAGGGTATATTAAGAATACCGGTATCACCATTTGATAGAAGTAATTTAAAACAAGTCAAATTAAACACACTCTGATAAATATCAAGATATTGTAGAGCAGATCTTCCCGAATAATCTAACAAGGTAACTATGGCACCAGCGTGAAGTAGTTTCCTTGTCAGAACTCTGTCGTTTTTCATAGCAGCCATCATTAAACTAGTTCTACCTCCTCTGTCTGGAATGTTTACACTAATACCATCAATACTAAGTAAACTATCAATACAGGTCATGTATATTGAATACATCTGCCTACAATAATTCTTAACAACATCATTTACATGTCTCTTGTTCAAGCCATCTTTAAACATCGTAAACCCAATGATGCAAAGATGTAAAGCTGTGTGACCTTGGTTATTTTGTGCATTGATCTTTAGTCTGGGATGACGTGTCAACAGTTCTAAATATTTACTGTTTAATAAAAAGGCAGCTATCATAGTAGGCGTGTTGGTTTTAGAACATGGATGGTTGATGTCTAGCTCGTTATTTAACAACCACATAAACTTCTTTACAGAGTAATCATAGTTAATATAAGCTAAAAGATGGAGCATATTTTCTCCTTCAGTGGTAACACCATTAAGAATCAACTTTAGTCTAATGTAATAACTGAACATCCCCAACCTCTTACATTTTAAAATATCATGGAATAACTTAACTCCAGTGTTTCGTGACATCAGATCTGAACCTGAATCTATTAAAAGTTTAAAGACGGGTGTAGAATTGAACATGTGATATTGGACACAATAACTAATTGCTGTATTACCATTGTTATCACTTAAACATAAGTCAGAATGTGGAATTAACAGTTTTAATATACTGATATCAGCTTGGTGTTGTATATGATGCATTAAAGCTGTTCGTCCCTGTTCGTTTTGATGGTTCACATTACAACCAGCTTCTAATAAAATGTTAATTAATTTACATTTCAATCGACTATGCATGTCTTGTTCCGACTCTAATTTCAACCGTATTCGGTAAAATTCACTAAGAGAGACTGGGGATGCGTCGTCAAACGGGTCGTGTTCACCATTACAATTGATACCGACATAGAACAATGGGGTATTACCTTTACAATCTGGTTGGTTTATATCTATTCCCACGTTGATTACAATATTAACGAGCTGTATATATTTCTCTTCCGATTCCACATAGGAATACATATAACCTAAAACACAGTGGAGAATGTTGCATTTAAAACTATCAACATAATGTACATCAACACCGTGTTCTAACAGATATATTACAACTTCATACAACCCTTCTCTAGCAGCTATAAATATATGCGTCACTTTACCGTCGTTCACCTGGTTGACGTCTACACCAGCAGAAACTAAGGTAACCACACATTGTAACAAATCACGTGTGTCTGTGCTGTTAACACTGTCATTGTCATAGTGATTTAAAAGTATATGGATCAAGTTGTTTTGACGGCTATCGGCATAATGTATATCGACACTGCGCTTTAACAGATATATCACCACATCATACAATCCTTTTCTAGCGGCTATAATTACAGGTGGATCTTCATTCACCCGTTCGACGTCTACACCAGCTTCAACTAAGTTTACTACACATTGCAATAACAAATCCCGTCTACCCGTATATTTATTTAGGTCATATATAATAGAGCTATCTAAAAGTATATTGATCAGGTTGTTCTGATGACTGTCAACATAATGTAAATCAACCCCGAGTTCTACCAGATACATCACAACTTCATACAACCTTTTCCTAGCAGCTATAGATATAGGTGTATCTTTATGTTCATTCAACTGATTGGTGTCTACACCAGCATCGACCAATTTAACCACACAATTTAACCGCCCCTTCGTACTGTCATGCCTGTCACCACAGTAATCGTACGTTAAAAGTAAGTGCAGTAGGTTGTTCTGACGACTATCAACATAATGTACACCTACTCCGTGTTCTAACAGATACATTACAACTTCATACAACTGTTTTCTAGCGGCTATACATAGAGGTGTATCTTTATCTGCATTTAATTGATTGGCATCGACACCAGCATGAACTAATTTAACTATACATTGTAACAAACGGTCGTCACATGTTCCGTCAAACATTTGCGTGTAGTTATATAAAAGTAAGTGCAGTAGGTTGCTCTGGCAACTATCAACATATTGCACACCAGTACCATGGTCTACCAGATATATTATAGTTTCATACCACCGGGATTTAGCGGCTATAAGTAAAACTTGTATCTTATCTTGTAATGATAATGTTTCAACTACTGATCCTATATTTCCATCTTTTTCAGCTTGGCGTAGCTTTGACTCCAGTAGCCTAAAATACATTAAACATGTTGTTTTAGTTATAAAAATGATATAAATACAATAACAGTGTAAAAACTCAACGTATTCTGCCTCATTAATCTCTTTAAGTTATAATTAATCAATATTGCTACATCATAAAACAATTCTATTTTTTTTTTTTTGATAGTTAGGGTGCTGTTAGAATTTGCCTACCAGAGCTTACACTGTTGTTCTCCGATTCTACAAAAGATTAACCATAGTTAACACGTTCGTAAAGAGTATGTATATGATTTATCCGTTTAGTTAAGAGTGCTGTTTGAATCTGTCCACCAGAGTTTACACTGATGTTCTCCGTATCGGTATCTAAAAAAGGTTAACCATAGTTAACTCGAGTGTTCAGAGTAAGTATAGCAGAGTTGACAGATCCTAAAGCCTGGTTTATTTAACATACATACCTTTCAGCATCCATCATGTTTAGTTGTTGGTCGAGATCAAGTAGGCGTCATTATCTCATCATCACTAAAATACACAAATCAATAAAGACTATCAGTTATGTAAAAATGCATAACATGAACGCCATTGTCACCTGTGTTCACATGCTTCCACTCTATAATATAACATATTTAGCATATGAGCTTACGGCAACCAGTTTGATGGATATTCAGCGCTTTATAAATAGATTATTACTATTAATCAACCTTCTTGTGCCCATTGAAACTGATTCTGCCAGAATATTCTCTTGGACTTAAAATAATTTAATTAAATCAAACACATATTTGTAATTGTTTTATTTCAGTAATACTGTGAATCATTTTGGCATTCCCCTAATATAACTACACTGATTGGACAGTCATATGGGTATTTCCCTTACATAATTACTCTGATTGGACAGTAATTTGTATTGGGCAATCTTTTCCGATAATGCTGACAGCGATTCGTGAAGGTTTTCCGTACGCTCAGAGAAGGATTTGGCCGACTGTGTTAAGTGTACTGTACCCAAAAATAATTTACAAAGAAATTCTTAGGTTATAAATACTTTCAAGTCTCGGAGTGTCTTCAGAAATAATTGAAATGTGGAGGAAAAGAAAATCCAGAAACATTGATAACCGATCTAAGCACGTGGTCTATTTCGGTGCTGAATGTTGAATTGTCAAAAGAATAAAAATTTATTTCTGTCTTCTTTGTATTAGAATATAACTGCTATGCACATCAAAGAAAAACTACCGCAAGTTAATCGCTAAGGAAGGTCATAGATTGTGATTTAGCCTAGGTGAATCCAAGTTGCACATATTAATGGATTGGTAAACATGGGTACCAACTTCATACTATTAACCATTCTGTATATAAAGCCACTTGTATCCCTAGTGGGGTTGGGTGGCCGAATGGTTAGCGCGTTTATCATAAGGTCTCTCACTTGCATCCCATCCCCATATGAAAAACAAAACCAAATCGACCCTTAACTGTGAGGTGTATACACGGGGCCTCGGTTTTTCGTCCCATCCGAAAGACTAGACACCTTTCCTCGTCAGACACTCTGTCCTGTACACGAACCAGAACAGTGGAAAAGAGCATCTGGTTTCAGAGTGTTTAGCAATAACATCATGGTTTTTTTTTTTATTTATATCAGTCATTCTCAACCAGTGTGCCGAGATCTTCCTAAGTGTGCCGCGAAATTTCTCACTAAATAAGTCAGTTATTTGACTGATAAAATTCGAAACACAACAATAGAGTAGGTTCATAGCTTTATTTAGTTTGGGTCACTCTATGTGTTTATGACTAGTCTGTGTGTATTGGGGGGGGGGATGGCCTAGTGGTCTAGAGTGCCGCGCTTCGACCTCTAGCTGGCCGGTCACCTCTGGCTTGCGGCTGTGGTTTCGAGCCCTGGTGTGAGCGTATGTGGCATGGAGATAGGGGCGCCTTCTCAACCTCATGGGTTTCCTCTGGGCACTCCAGTTTCCTCCCACTGCTAAAGACCCCTACGCGCAAGCGAATTATTGAAATAAAATTAAAAACCATATGTTAGTCCCTAGATGACCTAGTTGTGTCGAGTGGACGTTAAACCCCATTTCTCTCTCTCTCTCTGTGTGTATTGTGTCTGTGACTTGCCATGTTTTAATTTTTGCAAAATACAAATATTTTTCATATATATTTAGCCAGTGTGCCAAGGTGTGCCGTTTGCAAAAAAAGGTTGAGACAGAGAGAGAAATGGGGTTTAACGTTCACTCGACACAAACTAGGTCATTTCGGGACTAACCTATGGTTTCAATTTTATTTCAATAATTCGCTTGCGCGTAGGGGTCTTAAGCAGTGTAGTGGGAGGAAACCGGGGTGCCCGGAGGAAACCAACGAGGTTGAGAAGGCGCCCCTACCTCCATGCCACATACGCTCACACACGGGATCGAAACCACAGCCGCAAGCCAGAGGTGACCGGCCAGCTAGAGGTCGAAGCGCGGCACTCTAAACCACTAGGCCCCCCCCCCAAAAAAAAAGGTTGAGATCCAATGATCTATACCATAATGTTTTTATCATCTACATATAATAATAAATAATGTCAGGTTTTCAAAATGTCCCTGCTGGTTACGTGTAATCAAAGGAACAATTATCCAATCATTATGCTAGGTGGATAGTCTGTCAACATGGTCGTACATAACGATTTTTTTGTTTGGGGGGGGGGGGGGGTAGCCAAAATGCGACCGACTGAGGGGGCGGTTTTCAAATCTAGGGCGCCACTCACAATGAATGTCAACAAAATAGTGGCTATAACACCAAGTTCACATGAAGTTTATGTCATATATGATGATTGCGCCTATAACACCGAGCAATTTGAAAACATTTTGAAAAATTGAGTCAACAACATGGCATTAGAGGTCATTGCTGGAAGAAATTCTTGTGGCCGAGTGGACCAGAAATGTCAGTCAATGGAACAGAATCTCGAGATCTGTTTTGCAAGAGTTGACAGAACATTTCTACAGTCTGAGGCCCCACGATCCACACACCAGTGGTACTACAAACTGGATAGTTTACTATAATCGTGAATATTATTGTACTTAGACAGTAGGCTATAAGACAACAGAGGAGTGGAAGAATGTTATAATGGAATCGAGCGCCGCAGTCGCGAAAACAATTCAGATATGTAACCGAGCTTTTAAATTTTTTGGGCTGGGCTTGAGCATTTTAATCAATCTCATGGCAAATGGAACCAAATTCTCGTTAACGAGAGGATAAGAAATGGGACAGAATCTTGAGGCTTATCTGTCAATCTCGCCTGTTTTATGATTGTTTGTTTACGTCATTAATTCATTTAGTAGTCTGCAGTGAGAACGTTTTTTGAGACCGACTTTTTTTTGCCATGGGGGAAGCATTTCATAGAACAACATACTCACAACAGAATAAGAGTGACAAACTTTTTTTCAAACATGACAAGCAGACATGGTTATTTTATGCTATAGTTTTGTGTGACTTCTGTAATTTAGGATCACGGATTCACGCAAATACATAGTATTTGGGATCTTTTCTGGCAGTGTTTGTTTACCTCATTAATTCATTATGACTGCACTTATTTCGAGACCGACTATTTTTCTACCTTGGTGAAATTTTGTTCTTAGACCAACATACTCACAACAGAATAAGTGTGAAACACAACATTTTTTCAAACATGATAAGTTGACAAAGTTATTTTAAACTAAAGTTTTGCGTGAGTAGCGTGACGTATGCAGTGAGCACTCATTTTGATACCGACTGCTCCTATTTTGCGACCGGCTGCACTGGGTGAAATTTTGTTCTTAGACCAACATACTCACAACAGTACAAGAGCGAAACACAACATTTTATCAAACATGATAAGTTGACAAAGTTATTTTAAACCAAAGTTTTGCGTGAATAGCGTGACGTATGCAGTGAGCACTTTTTTTGATACCGAATGCTCCTATTTTGCGACCGACTGCACTGGGTGAAATTTTGTTCTTAGACCAACATACTCACAACAGAACAAGAGCGAAACACAACATTTTATCAAACATGATAAGTTGGCAAGGTTATTTTATACTAAAGTTTTGCGTGAGTAGCGTGACGTGTGCAGTGAACACTTTTTTTGATACCGACTGGTCCTGGTTTGCGACCGACTGCACTGATTTTGCGACTGACTATTTCTTTTTCCTGGGGAGGGCGGGGGGGAGTCGGTTAATTACCCCCCCCCCACCAACATTTACGCCCCTGTCCGTCAATATAATACAGTTTTCAATATGGCCTACAAATCATATATAATACAGGCAGTCAATTTATAGTAGGCCTACAAATCATATATAATGGAGGCTTTCAATATATATAGTAGGTCTACATATCATATATAATACAGGCTTTCAATATGGCCTACTTATCATACAGGCAGTTAATATATATATATCTTGCTGGTGGCGAACACAACTAATTTGGATTCTCCATAAAGCTATATCTGGGCTATATTTGTTTAATAGGAAGATGAAAGACAATCCTTTATGTCCATTATGTAAGATAAGCGATGAAGATAATATTCATTTTTTATGTGTATGTATAAAATTGAGTCATATTAGATGTAAATATATACCAGTAAAATTTGTTAATACTGTGAACAACAATAGATTTAGTTTCATACAACTAAAAATACATCTCTTTTAATTTCAATTTCACATTTTATTAATGTCGCTTTAAATTATAGATCAAAATACATTTAGATATTTAATTATATGTTCTTCGTAGTTATTAAATCACTGCTGTACATAATTATATTTTTAAATTTTGTAACTATGGGTCCTAGACCTACTTACTGGAATAAAGTATTTTTTTTTTATTTTTTTTTTTTATTACCTTGCTGGTGTAAGTATAACTTTTACTCGATACCACTCAATCGTACAAACATGGTCTCTATAGTGTATTGATATAAACAATTATCTATATTTACAGTATCTGTTATTATCTGTAATATCACCCGTCATGATATGGTATTTATTGTTAACAGTTTATGTGAGAACTCTGTTATTATCTGTAATATCTCCCGTCATGATATGATATTTATTGTTAACAGTTTATGTGAGAACAAAGACCGCCATATAATATTAGGCGAGACGCTTACTACCAACTACGAACTTTCTTTCATATATATACTGAGCCCCATAGAAAACGCATTACTTAGGTTTTCGTATAACAAAATGATCCTATAAACATATCTTATTTATTTTGCTTCTTATTGTGAACAATATTCAAATGGGAACACATCAATAACACAATAACAACACATTTGTACACTTATGGATGTTTAATCTGTAATCAACGGTACAAAGTCAGAGGTGTCAAAACCAAAAGTACGACACAGATGGTTAATTCCATGCTATGTCGCTGCACAGCGTGCGCAATAGTCAGTGGTGGATACACGCGCTACTGACATCTGGTCGTACTTTGATTATTAGGCAATATACCATACAATCTTTGTTGACTGTCAATTGGCTTTCGTTTATGTGTGTGTTTGTATTATTTGGGGTGAGTGAAGGTCACGAGAACAGTATATGGAGTGAGAGAGAGAGAAAAAGGGTTTAACGTCCACTGGACACAAACTAGGTCATTTCGGGACTAACATGTGGTTTAATTTTATTTCTATAATTCGCTTACGTGTAGGGGAGGAAAGCGGAGGTCCCGGAGTAAACCCACGAGATTGTAACAGTATTTGGAGGACCATTATATTTCTATATATCACTGACTAGCTTACTTAAGATATAATATATTTGACAACCGAAAGAAAGGTGGGAATATTCGCCAATATGTACTCTGATCACGTGTTTATAAATTAGCACTTTGTGGGTGAGAATTTATAATTCTACACGGGGATCATGGTGGTTAAGTGGATAAGGCGCTGGCTCTATAGTCTGGAGGTCGGTGGCCGAGAAAGCTCATCCAGACTTTCCGGCGTGGTTTCCACTTGTCAGTAATGCAGAACTGAGGGCCTGACAAGGACAGCTGTCTTGTCATTCGGATGGTACGAAAAACTGAGGTCCCGTGTATACACTGGCGTACACGTAAAAGATCGCTTGACAGTTGGAATTCGATATAAGAGTAGGCCGTAGTGCCGCTGTCCGGGCATATCTGTTTTTATTAGCCCAATTCGGAGCAGAACAGTAGGGCGTTAAATAAAACCCTATTTCATTTTATAATATACACAATCACTCTATGAAGCATTTGAAATATAGTTTACAAGGCAGCTGGACATGTGTCGACAGTAATCCACAAACCCCATGTTAATGCAATGGAAAATATAGTTTGCCGGGCAACAAAATATTACGCCCACATCATCTAAGTCATTGTAGCCATCCACAAATGTTGTCGCATATTTTATTCTAATGTTAGAAATGCAAATATTTACGAAATAAGTACTATTCTTCTTCAACTGGCCTATTAATTGAAGACGAGCATACGCCATACAGTGTGCTATATGGCCTACTATTATTCCAACTACCAAGTATTATTTTACGTGCACGCCAATGTATACACGGTTTTTCGATTCATCCGAATGACTAACAAAGGAAAACCACATCAGAAAATCCCGACGAACATTCTTGGCTAATGCAGGGATCTAACAAGCAGCTCAGGATAGCAAGCCAGCGTCTTACCCCTGTGTCCCCGTTTCTAACAGTAAATGAAAGTAATGAATCTTACCATAAACATATAACCTCATTCACTCTAAAACATAGTTTTTATGACTGCTTTTTCTCAAATTGTCGTATTAAGGTCACGCACTTGAACAACATATTGCAGATTTAATCAATGATAATTCAGTTACGCTGACTTGGCGACGAATCATGTGATATTCAGTATGTTCAACACTTTATTCATTTCTTTGTGGACAACTTCAATAGATCGCAAACAAAGACCTTTATACATTCCTTGAATAGTAGTGGAAACCTGCTTCGAGACCCTACGCTAAATAAACTTGTGTTGTATCTCCTTTGCTTATGACGTGTATTTGCCATTTTCGCCTATATGTTTATTTTATTTAATTTGAAATAAGCTGTAATCTAGGAGCTTTTATTATTCAATGAGCTCCACCTTTATGTACAGAAGTTTCATTTTATGTTTGTTTTAGTGTATTTTGTTCTGTGTGTGTCGTCTTTCGGGGAGAGAGAGGCAGAGAGAGAGAAATGGGGTTTAACGTCCAACTGACACCAACTAGGTCATTTAGAGACTAACGTATGGTTTAATTGTATTTCAATCATTCGATAGCGCGTAGAGGTGTTTAGCGGTGGTAGGAAACCGCAGGACCCGGAGAAAACCCACGACCCTACTCCTTGTCACATACAACCGGGGAGTTGAAACCACGCCCTTTACAGACTTTATGATACAGCGCGCACACGCTAATCATTCAGTCCCCCTCCCCCAAAGTCGCCTTTCAACACTGTAAATATATTGTAAATGCCTGTTATTTTGGCAACTTATATGCCGACATAATTTCGTAGGGTAGTATATTTTATAGCCTATGTATAGCTCTATGCCCCTAAAACTTTTACAGATTATATACCTCGACGTATTGAATAATATGGCCTGCATTAGCCATTCAAAAATTAAGTTGTAAGGTTAACTTTTGTCAGACACCTTAGTGTCTACTTTTATTATATACAACACAAAATAGAATACAGTGGTTTGGAACGCTCTACTTGTCTTATGTTGAGATGTTTAATGATGTCTTGTTAAAGATACATTATGGGAGATAAGATAAAGAGATGACAGTTCTCACTATAACACCGGTAGTTAAAAACTAGATAGTGTAAAGGTAATTTGCTGAAAATTTCAGTCAAATTGATCCACTTTTAGCCGGGAAGACAGCGAGTGAAATATTCACATAGCCTCGGTCATCATTACTAAAATCATTAATATAAACAGCATAGCCTCGATTACCCACTTTATTGATTCAATCATCAATGGCCATTAAGCGGCATATATGAATTTAATCCGCCAACATCGAAGGCTATCCTTGACATCAAGATTTTATTATGGTCTGGATATGTAAATTAATGTCTAATTGATTATTTAGATAACATTTCAGGCCTAAAAAAAGACCTGTAATAAGCAGATTATGCTCTTGCATAATGCTATTTTAATTGAGTGTTAAAATGGTATTGTATCTTCTGAAATTGTCATGATACCTTCGAGGCGAACTATATCATAACTTATTTTAAAAGTGTTATGCTACCCTGTCAACGTGCCATGTTGAACAAAGAAATTGTCATGGCCAGAAAATTTATACAGATGTAAATAATATATTGTAAAATGTACATAGATGACAATAAAGTATATAAATTCCCAGCGAAAACCCCAAAACAAAACACATTAAACGATTTTCTCTATATTACACACTATGAACGATACTTTATCACGAATTCGTTTCATTTCGGCGTTCAATAGGTTTATGTATATAGTACACTTAGCAGCATTTGTAGTGCAGATTGTAAAATACGTATACAACATGTTGTATTTATTAATAGGGCCTAATATCCTTTATAATGCCCCCCTGGGGTGTAGGGGGTGATAAGAATATACCCTTCGTATGTCCTGCGTGTCGTAAGAGGCGACTAAAAGGATCCCTGTAATGGGGCAACGTGTTTGCCGTGCGTTGCGACCCGTGTCGGTGGAGGGTGGAATCCTGGTAATTGAGTGGGGATTTGGCTTGCGAGCCCTTTTTCTGCAACACATTACTTTGGTCCATGGTTCACCTAGACGGGAGGTCAGAGTGGCCCACTTTGATCAATCGGCTTCGGTCGTGTTTAGCTGACGAGTAGGCATATCTTTCCCCTAATTCTGTAATGTATTTGTTGCAGTTCTACCTTTGCGTCCTGGATGTCTACTCATAAGCAGCGGCTTGGGTCAACTGGATAAAATAAAAATATTTAATCTTTACTTTGTCTAGGTATATCCCTGCCTGTCCTCTTGGGGCGTATGCGCTGGATTTCCGTGCAGTAGCCTGCATGGATATTGTAACCCTTTGGTGGTTGGAGAGCAGGCAGGGATGAATCCTTTAAAATTACACTCATATGGAAACTAATAATATACCAAATAAAACATCCCGAACCTGGCCTAGATTTCTGGTCATACAGAGTACAAATGATACTAATTTAGCTAAAACTTCTCCTTTCTTGATCGCTAAAGGTCTTGCTGGCTTGGCCGGTGAGCCCAAAAGCATTAAGAAAATGAGAAATGGTACTCTGTTAGTGGAATGTGCTAAAGAGTCACATGCATCATCATTATTAAAATCAACGACTTTAGCCAACATTCCGATCAAAGTTGCACCGCATAACTCCCTTAATTCTTCAAGAGGGGTTTATACGGTTTTAGAAGGCAGCTGTGAGAAGGAGATGCTTGACAATCTCGCCTCACAAGGTGTTACATACGTCAAACGTATTTCCATCAGACGTAATGGTAATGTTATCCAAACCAACACCTATATCCTGACCTTTGATAAACCAGATCTTCCAAAAATGATCAAAGCTGGTTTTCTTGCCATAGCAGTTACCCCTTACATCCCAAATCCATTGCGTTGCTTCCATTGCCAACGCTTTGGACACAGTAAAAACGTGTGTAAGGGGGAAGCAACATGTGCTCGATGTGGACAAGATGGTCACGAAAGTACATCTTGTCCACATCGACCATTGTTGTATTAACTGCAAAGGGCCTCATTTCGCTTATTCCAGAGAGTGCCCTATATGGAAGAAAGAAAAACGAGTTCAGCAGGTAAACACAGAAAAAAATATACCATATCCCGAGGCAAGGAAGTTGGTCGAGGCTGCAACCCCAACATTTGCAATGTCTTTTGCAAATGCAGTCAAACCGAAGACCGCTTCCATTGCTTGTCAAACACCTGCTGAATTTCCAGCAACAACAGAATCCTCGTCACAGAAGAAACCCCCCATTCCTCCAAAACCTGTAAATGTTTCTCTCAGCACCCAGACTGCTAATAAGTCTGAGACTGAGAATGAGGAGATTGTACCCCCCCACTCCTCAACCAAATGGTGGAAATCCACCAAAAGCAAACAAAGCCAAGGAGCGTTCTGATAAAGACGCTTCTCGTAAGTTGAATACCTTCCGCAGTAGGAAGGGTGATGAGGATCCTGTTGGAACCTATAACAGGTTCGGGATACAGGACAATCTTATGGATGTTGTTGTTGAAGTACATGACCCCAAACAACACCATAGAAGTCCTGTTAAACCTCCCTGAATATGGCTAATTCCATTATTCAGTGGAATTGTCGTGGTCTTAAACCAAATTTTAATGAAGTTCAAATCTTAATTCAAAAATTTAATCCCTTAGCTATTTGTTTACAAGAAACATTTTTAAAGAATTCAGATGTCTTAATGCTCAGACACTTTGTTGCCTATCATCATTATGCTAATGATGATGGTAGAGCCCACGGTGGTGTTTCCATTTTCCTTAATGGAAATGTTCCGCAGAGTGAAGTCGCCCTCAACTCGCCTCTACAGGCTGTTGCAGTTAGGGTGACTCTGCATATTCCTATCACACTTTGCTCTGTATATCTTCCACCAAGTTTACATCTGAACCCCAGAGATCTTGATGACCTTGTTGCACAACTTCCCCTCCCGTTTATAATTACGGGAGATTTCAATGGTCATCATTCACTCTGGGGTAGTCCAGATGATAACAACAGAGGTAAACAAATAGCGGACTTCATTAACATTAATAATTTGTGTTTGTTAAATGATGACTCGCCTACTTATCTACATCCTGCCACAGCTTCTTTTTCTTCCCTCGATCTCACCATTTGTTCTCCGGTCCTGTTTCAGGATTTTACATGGAGAGTAAATGAAGATCTGTGTGGCAGTGACCACTTTCCAATCTTGATAGATAATAATGGACCCTCTCCGGTCGAAAGACCTCAGAGGTGGAAGTTGCATAAGGCTGATTGGGCTCTGTTTGAATCTTTGTGTCTCTTCTCTTTTGACGCAAAAGAGTTAGAGGAAGCAGAAGAGCCCATGGCCTTATTCACTTCAATTCTTCAAGATGTAGCTGAGCAGGCGATTCCAAAGACCACGACTGAGCCGAAACGTTTCAATAAACCATGGTTTAATAACGATTGCAAATCCGCTCTTAAAGAGCGTGATCGTATTTTAAGACGCCTTGAGAATCACCCTTCCATGGAGAATCTTGCAGCATACCAAATGGGCCGGGCGAAGGCCCGTAGAACCATACGCCAGGCAAAGAAGTCTTCATGGCAGGGCTATGTCTCAAAGATAAATTCCCGTACGTCTTCCAAATCGGTATGGGATAGGATTCGTAGAATTAAAGGTAAAAGTAGTGCATTATCAGTTAACCATCTAAATGTTGATAATACCACCTTAACAACATTTCCTGATATTGCTAATTCACTGGCCAGTACAATTTCATTCAATTCATCATCCAATTTTTCCTCTGATGCCTTTCAGGGCATCAAACATCAGCAGGAGAAAAGGCGACTTAACTTCAAGTCCCGTAATGATGAATGTTATAATGATAAGTTTTCTATTGCTGAACTCCGTGATTCCCTCAAACGAGCTCGAGATACTGCAACTGGTCCAGATGAAATTCACTACCAGATTTTAAAACATTTACCTTTTTCTACACTCTTAATATTATTAGATCTTTACAACCGGATTTGGGTTGATGGGAATTTCCCTCCTTCGTGGCATGAAGCCACAATAATTCCCATCCCTAAACCGGGTAAAGATCCTACGAATCCTACCAATTATCGTCCGATCGCTTTAACTAGCTGTATTTGCAAAACCATGGAGAGATTGATCAATCGAAGGCTTGTTTGGTACCTGGAGTCCAACAATCTTATTACAGACCTCCAATGTGGATTTCGGTCCCAAAGGAGCACTCTTGATCATCTCGTTCGATTTGAAACGTTTGTCAGGGATGCTTTCATCCAGAAACAACATTTAGTTGCTATATTCTTTGATCTGGAGAAAGCTTATGATACCACATGGAAATATGGTATCATGCGCGACCTGCATAACCTCGGTCTGCGGGGTCGCTTACCTATCTTCATCAAAAACATCTTAGAAGATAGGTCGTTTAAGGTACGTTTAGGATCAATTTTCTCTGACCCCTTTCCTCAGGAAATGGGGGTTCCTCAGGGAAGTATATTATCTCCCACACTTTTTTCTATCAAAATAAATACCATACCGACGTGCCTTAAACGCGGGGTCGACGGCCCTCTTTATGTTGATGACTTTCAGATGTGTTACGGATCGACAAGTATGCAGACAATCGAACGTCAGTTGCAGCTTTGCTTGAATTCTATTCAACGATGGGCAACTGACAATGGATTTCGTTTTTCGAAATCCAAGACTGTCTGTATGCACTTTTGTCAAAGAAGAGGTTTACATCATGATCCAGAACTTACACTGGATGGTAGTCCCATTCCAGTTGTAGATGAAACGAAATTCTTGGGTTTGATATTTGATAAGAAATTATCATTTATCCCCCATATCAAAACCCTCAAGAAAAAATGTCTGAAAGCCCTCAACATATTGAGAGTCTTATCAAACACTGACTGGGGAGCAGACCGTAAGGTCCTGCTCAGATTGTATCCAGCATTAATACGATCTAAACTCGATTATGGGTGTATAGTGTATGGGTCTGTGCGCGAGTCTTATCTCAAAGAGCTAGACACCATATACAACCAAGGACTTAGAATCAGTTTAGGAGCATTCCGAACATCTCCAGTGCAGAGTTTATACGTCGAGGCGCACGAGCCCTCATTGCACGACAGACGTGATAAACTTGCACTGCAGTATGCCACAAAAATTGCATCTCTGCCTCATCACATTTCATTTAACACCATATTTAGACCTCTTCATGAGCATTTGTATCTGATGAAGACTAATACTATTCCATCATTTGGTATTCGCATTCAACCCCTTTTGTCAGAGGCTGGTATAAGTCATGACAGTATTGCGAATACCCCTTTCTTTGAGACACCACCATGGTCTATATCTCCTCCTAAGATCGATCTAGATCTTACAAAAAATAGGAAGAAAGATACTAGTTCCACAGTGTTTCAAACTCTCTTCGGAGAGTTGAGGTCTAAATATGGTGATTATGCTCCAATTTATACACCCCCCTGGGGTGTAGGGGGTGATAAGAATATACCCTTCGTATGTCCTGCGTGTCGTAAGAGGCGACTAAAGGGATCCCTGTAATGGGGCAACGTGTTTGCCGTGCGTTGCGACCCGTGTCGGTGGAGAGTGGAATCCTGGTAATTGAGTGGGGATTTGGCTTGCGAGCCCTTTCTCTGCAACACATTACTTTGGCCCATGGTTCACCTAGACGGGAGGTCAGAGTGGCCCACTCTGATCAATCGGCTATGGTCATTTCAGCATCAAAAAGGGTATTTATTTTTCATTTTTTTCTGGCTTTGTTTTTTCAACTAAGCTATTTAACCTTTGTGTCCTAGGTGCCCTCTTTGAAGCGTGGCCTGGGTCAATCAAGTTTGATATATACTTGTATACATCTTGCTTGAGTATACCCTTCGCCTAGCCCTGAGGCAATGCGCTGGCCATCCGCGCTAGTCCTCCCCTTGTAGGCAGGGAAGTAACCTGGGGGATGGCGAAGGGTGAATATCCAAGAATTATTTCATGGATCCCCAAATCCCCATTTCAACCTTGAAAAGAAGAAAGACAGACGAAGATCCAGTTATTCCTTTAAAGGTATCTAGATCTTGGCCGAGGTTTCTCCTGATCGAGAGCACCTCTAATGTAGACTTCTCAAAAGTATCTCCTTTCTTGATATCGAAAGGCATCACCGGCTTGTCCGGGGAACCTAAAAATATCAAGAAACTTAAAAGTGGAGCACTGTTGATAGAATGTGCGAAGGAGCGGCACGCCGCTGTGCTGCTGAAATCGGAAATGCTTGGTACGTATTCTATCAGGGTGGCTCCACACAGGTCTCTCAGTTCATCTAGAGGTGTCGTTCGCTGCCGGGACCTTGAGGGCAGCAGTGGGGAGGAGGTGGTGGAACATTTGTCATCACAAAATGTCGCACGTGTTGGGGGAGTTAGTGTTCGACGTGGTGATAGGATTGTTCCCACAAGTACATACATCCTCACTTTTAATCGTCCCGACATCCCGGGGTCGATCAAGGCAGGTTATCTAAATATTCCTGTTGATGCCTACATTTCTAATCCTTTGAGATGTTTCAAATGCCAAAAATACGGTCACAGCGGGACTGTGTGCGGAGGTGGGGAGACGTGTGCCCGGTGTGGCCTTGGTGGTCACGAGAGCTCTACCTGTGCTGCTGGGTTTTGCTGTGTGAGCTGTGGGGGTGAGCATTCTGCTTATTCCCGAGAATGTCCCGTTTGGCGGGGGGAGGGGAGGGTTCAACAGGTGATGTCTGAGAGAAGGATCCCTTATTGTGGCGCTGGAAAGCAGGTGGAGGTAACAACGTTTATTCCGCCTACTGGATCTTTTGCTGGTAAAGCTGGGGTCCGGACAGGATCTGTTGGCGTTCAGACATCGGAATCCTGCCTAAAAGGAGAAACAATAAAGGTTTTACAGGACAGTACAAAGAGTAAATCTTCACCTACGGGTACTACGAGCTCAACACAAACGTCTGTCGGCTCGGAAAAAAATATTAGTAATGAAAATAATAATAAAAATAATAATAAACATACTGGCACCAAGGTAGGAGGTAATAATCAAAAGCCTTCTATACCTGAGAAGCCAATTAAAAAAACAGATTCTTCTCTAGATAAGTATAAAAAAGGGAACCGGAAAGGCTCTGGTCCCATAGATTTATATAATCGATTTGGAGTTGAGTCGATGGAGGAAGAAGGTATTATTGTTGTTGATATACACAACCCCCCTCCCCATAACAAACCACATAGAAGTCCTGTAAAACCTCCCTGATTATGGTTAATTCCATTATACAGTGGAATTGTCGTGGTCTTAAGCCAAATTTTAATGAAGTTCAACTTTTAATTCAAAATAAAAATCCATTAGCTATTTGTCTACAAGAAACCTTTTTGAAAAATTCTGATAGTTTGTCATTCAGACATTTTGTTTCCTATCATCATTTTTCAAACAATGATGGTAGAGCACATGGTGGTGCTTCCATTATTGTCAATGGAGACATCCCACAGAGTCAAGTCACCCTGAATACCCCCTTGCAGGCAGTAGCCGCTCGGGTGACATTACACATTCCTATTACACTCTGTTCACTCTACTTACCACCAAGCCTAAATTTAAACCCCAGAGATCTTGATGACCTTATTTCCCAGCTTCCTCTCCCATATGTTCTTATGGGAGATTTCAATGGTCATCATCCACTCTGGGGTAGTTCTGATGATAACTTCAGAGGTAGACAAATAGTAGACTTCATTAATAATAATAATTTGTGCTTATTAAATGACGAATCGCCAACTTATCTACATCCTGCCACTGCTTCTTTTTCCTCTCTTGATCTTACCATTTGCTCCCCGGTCCTGTTTCAGGATTTCACGTGGAGGGTGAATGATGATCTCTGTGGTAGTGATCATTTCCCCATAATAGTGGAAAATATTGGTCCTTCCCCGGTTGAAAGACCTCAGAGGTGGAAGTTGCATAAGGCTGATTGGGCTCTGTTTGAATCTTTGTGTCTCTTCTCTTTTGATGCAAAGGAGTTAGAAGATGCGGATGAGCCAATGGCCTTATTCACTTCCATTCTTCAAGATGTAGCTGAGCAGGCGATTCCAAAAACCACGACTGAACCAAAACGTTTCAATAAACCATGGTTTAATGACGATTGCAAATCCGCTCTTAAAGAGCGTGATCGTATCCTGAGACGACTAAAGAACCATCCTTCCATGGAGAATATTGCAGCATACCAAATGGTCCGGGCGAAGGCCCGTAGAACCATACGCCAAGCAAAGAAGTCTTCATGGCAAGGATATGTCTCCAGGATCAATTCCCGTACCACATCTAAGTCGGTATGGGATAGGATTCGTAGGATTAAAGGTAAAAGTAGTGCATTATCAGTTAACCATCTAAATGTTGATAATACCACCTTGACAACATTTCCTGATATTGCAAATTCTCTGGCCAGTACATTTTCACATAATTCATCATCCAATTTCTCCTCCGATGCCTTTCGAGGAATAAGACAACAACAGGAAAAAAGGCGACTTAATTTCAAGTCCCGAAATGATGAATGTTATAATGATCGTTTTTCCATTGCAGAGCTCCGTGATTCGTTAAAGCGAGCTCGGGACACTGCAACTGGTCCAGATGAAATACACTACCAAATTTTAAAACATTTACCTTTTCCCACACTCTTAATCTTACTGGATCTTTTCAACCGGATTTGGGTTGATGGAAATTTCCCTCCTTCGTGGCATGAAGCCACAATAATTCCCATCCCTAAACCGGGAAAAGATCATACGAATCCTACCAACTATCGTCCGATCGCTTTAACTAGCTGCATTTGCAAAACCATGGAGAGATTGATCAATCGAAGGCTTGTTTGGTACCTTGAGTCCAACAACCTCATTACAGACCTCCAATGTGGATTTCGGTCCCAAAGGAGCACTCTTGATCATCTCGTCAGATTTGAAACGTTCGTCAGGGACGCTTTCATCCAGAAGCAACATTTAGTTGCAATATTTTTTGATCTGGAGAAAGCTTATGATACTACGTGGAAACACGGTATCATGCGCGACCTCCATAACCTCGGCCTACGAGGTCGCTTACCTATCTTCATTAAAAATTTCCTCGAAGATAGGTCATTTAAGGTACGACTGGGATCAATATTCTCTGACCCATTTCCTCAGGAAATGGGAGTTCCTCAGGGAAGTATTTTATCTCCAACATTATTTGCAATAAAAATTAATACTATCCCAGCGTGCCTTAAGCCAGGTACAAACGGCGCTCTTTATGTTGATGACTTTCAGATGTGCTATGGTTCTACAGACATGCGGATAATCGAACGTAAGTTGCAGCTTTGTTTGAATTCACTTCAACAATGGGCAACCGAAAATGGATTTCGTTTTTCGAAATCCAAGACTGTCTGCATGCATTTCTGTCAGAAACGAGGTTTGCATCCAGATCCAGAACTTTATTTGGATGGCAATCGCCTTCCGGTTGTGGATGAAACCAAATTTCTGGGGCTGATATTTGATAAGAAATTATCATTTATCCCCCACATAAAAAACCTAAAGAAGAAATGTCTGAAAGCCCTCAACATATTGAGAGTCTTATCAAATACTGACTGGGGAGCAGACCGTAAGGTCTTGCTCAGATTATATCGAGCATTAATTCGATCCAAACTCGATTATGGGTGTATTGTGTATGGGTCTGCCCGCGAGTCTTATCTCAAAGAGCTCGACACCATACACAACCAAGGACTTAGAATCAGTTTAGGAGCATTTCGTACTTCTCCAGTGGACAGTTTATACGTCGAGGCACATGAGCCCTCTCTGCACAACAGACGTGATAAGCTGGCCCTGCAGTATGCTACGAAAATAGCATCTTTACCAAATCATATTTCATTTAACACCATATTTAGACCCTATCATGAGCATTTATATATGCTCAAGACTAAAGTCGTTCCACCATTTGGTATTCGCATACAACCCCTTCTGTCTGAGGCTGGTATCAGCCTTGACAGTATTGCGAATACCCCTTTCTTTGAGACACCGCCATGGGCTATATCTCCCCCTAAGATCGATTTAGATCTTACAAAAAACAGGAAGAAAGATACTAGTTCCATAGTGTTTCAAACTCTCTTCGGAGAAGTAAGGTCTAAATATGGTGATTATGCTCCTATTTACACAGATGGTTCTAAGGATGGTGATCGGGTAGCTTCGGCTACAGTGACGCCATCTGAGACCATTACTGTGTGTCTCCCACCTGCTGCTTCCATATTTACAGCTGAACTCCAGGCCATTCTTCAGGCCTTGGAGTTCATTCAATCCTCTTCAGCTTTAAAGCATATCATTTTTACTGATTCTTTGTCCTCGCTTCAAGCAATCAAAAATAAACAGCTTGAACACCCATTAGTAGCAGATGTTTATCGTCTGCTACTATCGCACGAGCTCAGCAGCAAAGACGTCGTCTTCTGCTGGCTTCCCAGTCACGTTGATATAAAGGGGAATGATAAAGCAGATTTTGCTGCCAAAGCTGCTTTGGATCTTCCCCAATCACCATTTTTAATACCATTTAAAGATTTTAAATCTGCAATAAATCATTTTATTTATGACCGCTGGCAACGGTCTTGGGATCTTGCAGGCACAAACAAACTTCATCACATTAAGCCTCTCTTAGGAGATTGGCCAAACTCCTATAGAACCAACAGGAGAGATGAAGTTGTTCTGTGTCGCTCTCGTATAGGTCATACTTTTTTAACACACTTTTTCATTTTGAAACGAGAGCCCCAACCAGAATGTGAACACTGTCATGTTCCTTTGACAGTGAAGCACGTTTTGATTGAGTGCAAGCATCTCAAGAACCTAAGATCGAAATATTACCGTTGCCAGTCTCTGCATCAATTATTTGCCCAACCGGGCTTATATTGTAAATTGCTAGACTTTTTAAAAGAGACAAGCTTTTATTATAAATTTTAATTGTATATATATCATTTCATTTTTTATATTTTAAATATTTATATGCATAAAAGATTTATTTGATTTTTTAATCTTATTTACTGTGATATTGTTTTTATTTATGCATATAAAACTTTTTCTGTGATATTTATTTAACTTGTCTCGCATAATTCTTTGTAGGTTTGGCGCAATATAGCCCGGTTGGTGCCGAAGTGCCATAAAACCACATTTCATTTCATTTCCAATTTATACAGATGGTTCCAAAGATGGCGATCGAGTAGCTTCGGCTACTATCACGCCATCAGAGACCATTTCTGTTCGCCTTCCTCCTGCTGCATCAATATTTACTGCTGAACTCCAGGCCATCTTACAGGCACTAGAGTTCATTCAATCCTCTCCATCTTTGAAACATGTTATATTTACTGATTCTTTGTCCTCTTTACAGGCAATAAACAACAAAAGCCTCCTACACCCATTAGTAGCAGACATTTATCGTCTGCTACTATCACACGAGTTCATCAGGAAGGACATTGTCCTTTGCTGGCTCCCCAGTCATGTTGATATTAAAGGGAATGATCAAGCAGACTTAGCTGCCAAGTCTGCTTTAGATCTTCCCATATCACAATTGTTATTACCATTTTCAGATTTTAAATCTTCGATCAATCTTTTTATTTATGGCCGCTGGCAACGGTCTTGGGATCTTGCAGGCACAAACAAACTTCATCACATCAAGCCTCTCTTAGGAGATTGGCCCAACTCCTATAGAACTAACAGGAGAGATGAAGTTGTCTTGTGTCGCTCTCGCATTGGTCATACTTTTTTAACTCATATTTTCATTTTAAAGCGAGAGCGTCAACCAGAATGTGAACACTGTCATGTTCCTTTGACAGTTAAGCACATTTTGATTGAGTGCAAGCATCTCAAGGATGTTAGATCGCATTTTTACCGTTGTCAGTCATTGCATCACATGTTTGCCCAATCGGGTTTATTTGGTAAAGTGTTGGACTTTTTAAAAGAGACAGGATTTTATTATAAATTTTAATTATGTATATATATATATGTGTGTCATTTCTTTTTTGTATTTAATACTTATATGCATAAAGGTTGTATTTTACTTTTAATTTTACAAACTGTGATATTGTTTTTATTTATGCATATAATGTTTTTCTGTGATATCATGTAGCCTGTCTCGTAATATTCACCATATGCCTGGCGCAATATAGCCCGGTTGGAGCGGACGTGCCATAAAACCACATTTCATTTCATTTCCTTTATAATGAAATCACGTGACGCATATTTACACAGTGACTATGATGACATAATAATATCCTTGTTCAAGACGGGCGGCAGACGGTGAAAGCAATATGGCGGAGAAAAATGATCGCCTGAACTGTAGCATTTGTTTGAGCGACTTCAAGAAGCCGAAAATCTTGGACTGTTTTCATTCATTTTGCGAGAGTTGTCTTAGTGACTATGTCAGTAAATATGAAGAAAATGGCCAATTTATGTGTCCGTTGTGTAGGCGAAATATTCCAATCCCCACTGGCGGGGTGAAGGACTTGGCTTCTAATGTTTACATTGAAGAAAGACAAGGAGTCCATCAACCTGAAAGCAACCCATCATGTAACATCTGTGATAAGGATATCCAATCACAATTCCTCTGTAAAGATTGTGATAAATTCCTATGTGGTTCGTGTAAAACCAGTCATGATCTGTTCGTTAGCGGTTTGAACCATTACGTCATATCACTTGACGAAGACGACACGGATGACGTCAAACGAATGCGCCATGTTATTTGTCAACATCACCAGAAGACATTTGCAGTTTATTGTTCAGATTGTTCCAAAGTAATTTGTTCTAAATGTTCAAAGAAAGAACACGGACACCATACAATAATAAACAAAGATGACTCTGATCAAGTTATTAAAGTGGCTAAAGCCAGTCTCGAGAAACTAAAGAAGGACATAGACCGCCAGATACAACGGCTATGTGATTGCCGAGTTGTGATGAAAACGTCATCGTCTAAACTCCACAAATCAATAACAACAGCCTGTAAATTGGTGGATCAGCAAGTTACGGCTATTTGTGAAACAGTAAAATCTCAAGGTGAAATAATGAAACTCGACATCAAGAAATCCGAGTTTGATGAACAAAAGCTCAACCAGATGCACGAAGAACTCGCCACCTTAATCGACGAATTAAAAACAGGTAATGGCGAATTATCTGAGGATCTGACAACAGGTGATTCTGTGGATTTATTAGATGGGTTCCCTGATCTTAGAAACAGATTAAAGGTTACAGAAAATAACCCGTTTTATATTCCAGAGTTTAAGCTACCTAGTCTGAAGTTTGGTGATGGAGACTGTCAGTCGATACGTAATACAATAGGACAGGTAGAATATACTCAATCAATTCAACATACCTTTAGTTTAATTTATACTGCTACCGAAAAGACTTTTTCAAGTCCATGTTTTATTGTGCAGGGTATTCCGTTGTATATTGATTTACAGTATAAAACAGGCAGCTATTTATACATCTATCTTCAAATGATGAAAGGTGCTTTCAAATCACAGGTTTCGCTCCAAATACTGAATATAAGAACTGGCAAAACGCGTCAAACAAATCTGGAAACAAAGCACGATAAAAGTAAATACCCATGGCTAATAAATTCAGCTGATTTTAATGGAAAAAGTAACACTCTCGATACCGTAACAATTAAAGCAACATTTAAAACCACATAGAATCACAATTCGACAACGGCTTACAATAAGACGGAATACATGAATTACTGCTTATTCCACAGAATCCTGACCTGTATATTCCAGTTCAATTACTAAATGCCATTGAAACAATTTACACAATCGCTATTATTTTTCAACATAAAATGTATACTTTGTGTTATACGTTGCTGTTTTTAATCAAAGTTAAATAAATAACACAGGTTTGGAACCTGCGTAACAGAGGGACATTGTTATGTATATTGTATCGTAGATTCTTCTTACATGACTCCGTCTTCCATTAGCCCAGGTTAGGTGCAAAAGAGTAGGACGTTAAACCCCATTTCATTTCATTTTCTTACATGACTAGAAATTTCATCAGATGGTTAGCTAAGATTATTGGATTCAGTATTTTCATATTTTGTATCCTGGACGTTTGCCTTATTTATTTTAAATTAGCATTATACATTATTCTATATTCCCTTAAAATATAGGGAGACGCTGTGGCTCAGTCAGTAAGACATTGGGTCGTTGATCTTGAGATCCTCTGACCTATCTCGATGTAGGGCGAGAACGTTCCGGCATGATTCCCGCTTGTCAGTGGTTTGTTCGGATGGGACGAACGAAAAACCGAGGTCACGTGTACCCTAGTTCCTTCAGTAACTGTCTCTGATCGGACGATGTCCGCTGACAGTTCCTATCGAGCCCTATATAAATGCAGTATGAAAATACTGTAAAATACCGCTCTTCCCCGCCTCTGTTTTAAGGTTGTTTTGGAACCCTTACTCCTATTTTTCACCGTGAATGTTTATTTTTCGCCAAAGGAATCATTTTTCTTCATATCTAACACAAATTTATAATAATTCAACACTATGTTCAAGTAGAATTTAGCAATTAAATAAACATGTGTAATGGTTGTTCAGTTCAAACGTATTTTATGTATGTTTCAATCGCAGACTTCTACTTGAAAATGGTGTTGAATTAATTTGACTGTGTGTCAGCTGTGGCAAGAAATGATTCCTTTGCAAACACAGAAGAATCGGGGTATAAAATAGTCGGTAAGGATTCAAAAATAGCCTTAGACCAGAGGTGGGGATGAGCGGTATTTTCATATCGTAGCTTTATAGGGCTCGAAAGGAACTGTCAGCGGACATCGTCTATCAGAGACAGTTCCTAAAGGAACTAATGAATGAAATGTTGTTTAATGGCACGTCAGCGCCAACCGGGCCATATTGCGCCAAACACCTAAAGGAACTACGTGTACCCATTTGATGAATGTAAGTGAAACGTTGACAGTATGAATTCGATATAAGAATAGGCGGCATGCTGCTGTCCGGGCCAAATTCCCCTCATAGAACAGTGTATGTCCGTATTCATTAATCCAGTCAAAGCAAACAGTAGGCCGTGATGAATTGAGGTTAAACATCTTAGAGCCTGATAACCGAGAAATAACAAATAAACCACAGTAATTCTTCTAATCGGGGGTTTGGGGGGGGGGGGTAAGGTTCTAGCTAAGGCGGGGTTGGGGAGGTTCTTTAAACCAAAGCCCTGCACAGCGCTTTCGCTACTAGGGCGGTGTGAACTGAAGTCTAACAGGGCGCTATTCTTTGATTTGATTCCGCAACCTTGGCATTGCATCTGCGTAATATGCACCTTTTACGGCGGAACCTACCTTTAAGTAATCTATCATGATTACGCTCTCGGTATTCCAGAAAGCGGTGGCACTCATGGCTTTGTCACTGGAAGACGTTCTTTTGGGCATTTGGGGGGATGGTAATGTCACATGCTTCAACTGCATACATTGAGTTTGTGTTTCCAGGTCAAAGCGATGACCCCAGGTTTCATTCTGAATAACACTATGGCCTAATATAGCACGCGGATATCTTACCATGAATCAGAAAATCAGTCATCATTCTGGGCACCTTGTTCACCAGCTTCGGTATACGTTTTGGTTCCGCTTTGACTCCGTACAGCTAGATGCGATAAACATTGCATTCATTGCTTGATGCTTGAGGAACATGCTTATTCATGTGCATATTTTCATGGATTATTCGTTTGCCAGATGTCTGGCTCATGCCATGATTTGTAAGCAACGTCTTGCACTGCAATAGGAGGGACCTTGGCTTGTCTTCTAATGCCATCACCACATTGCTTTGGTGTAACCTTAATCACGGCTCTGCATTCGGGTTTTCTCCAATTTTGAGAGCACGTCAGTTGGGTCAAACTGTTTGACGCCTGTATATAGGATATTATATCACGACGATGTCATGAGCAAATGGTCTTATTATCAAGTGTCACCTAAAGCACGCCTGGATACCAAAATATAGGCATTTCAGGTTATGTGTCACTTCACCTTATCTGTAGGCAAAGGGCAGAACATATGTTCCGTGGATAGTCTTATTTTACAGTCTACAGCCTCATTTATGCATTCACAGACTATATACTTTGTCGTGTAGAATACTTTATATTATAGCCTGTATACACATACACATATAGCTACGTTTCATTATATTTATTGAATAGAGCCACAGTCAATAAATGTCATTCATGTTCATTATATTAGAATTATGTGACACATGCATGTATTTACACACTTACTGTAGCTACATAATAATATCCTTGTTATAGCCGAGCAGACGGTGAGAGCAATATGGCGGAGAAAAATGATCGACTTAACTGTAGTATTTGTTTAAACGACTTGGACTGTTTTAATTCATTTTGCGAGAGCAGTCTTGTGTCAGTAAATATGAAGAAAATGGTGTCCGCTGCGTAGACGTAATATTCCAATCCCCACTTATCTTAAAACTCTCGAACGACAACAAACCCGAGCATTTGAACTTATTCTAGATATAGAGCACACAAAAGATTTATCCCCTGGCATTGCGGATCTAAACTTATTAAAAATTAAGGGAAGGCATTTTAAATATGTTCTCTTACCTTTACAAAATAATTTATCATCGTTGCCGGGAGTGCTTAACTAATGTTCTCCCCTAATAGTAATATTAATAACAGATTAATTGTTCTCCGACCCCAGGTTTCGGTTGTTAAAAATAGTATAACATTCAGAGGATCTCAATTATGGAATTCATTGCCAAATAATATTAAAGATATAAGCTCAATCAACATGTTTCGCAAGCATATTTATAAATATTTAAGCGCTTCATAATTTAATAATTCTTGTCCACCCATATTATTATAGATCTATGTCATCAGTTTCCATGTACGTATATTTTTGTATAATACTATTTATATCTTTCTTCGACCATGTACTATTCATACCTCTCATAGTGTAAATAATTTTCACATTTATCGAACATCACATCTATGACGTTTATTATCATTATGTAAAACGGTTGTTCCGGATTTTATGCATGCTTGTTGTTGTAAGGGCAAAATGTAAGAAAGGCCTCTGGCCTAATTGTGACGGAAAGGGTTAAAGTATGTTTGTTCTTATCTTGTGACGTCAGTTTACTGCCAGTCTGTATACACTGCCCCCTCTGTGATTCGATTTTCCATACGGCGGATATATTTTATGTTTTAAAATGACATAATTTGTAGTTTTACGTTCTTCTTTTTATTGCCATAGATATTATTTGTATAGGCTGCTTATGGTTGGCTGGCCGTGTTATATTTGTTACCATATGTTCATAATGGAAGTAATGGGTTAATTTTGTTATGTGATCGGCACATGTTAATGATTTTTGTATGGATATACAGTTTTTGTGATTGTGCCTATCGCTACTTTTAGTGTGCCGACTACGTGCCGATTTTTATAGGCAATTTTTGTTACCTGTTTCAAACTGTTCGGCGTGTTAACTCATTTCTTCATATTGCGAAATAAATGTTGTTCTTTTGGTGGTGTCTTAAGTTTTAAAATTGGTTGCTGGAGTGGGATGTTTACAGAAGAGTATTAATGTGGAAAAATATTTCTGATATTTCGAAGTTTTTGGGGGGGTTGGGATGGCCTAGTGGTCTAGAGTGCCGCGCTTCGATCTCTAGCTGGCCGGTCACCTCTGGCTTGCGGCTGTGGTTTCGAGCCCTGGTGTGAGCGTATGTGGCATGGAGATAGGGGCGCCTTCTCAACCTCGTGGGTTTCCTCCGGGCACTCCGGTTTCCTCCCACTGCTAAAGACCCCTACGCGCAAGCGAATTATTGAAATAAAATTTAAACCATGTGTTAGTCCCAAAATGACCTAGTTTGTGTCGAGTGGACGTTAAACCCCATTTCTCTCTCTCTCTCGAAGTTTTTGAACAGTATTGAGTGTTTGTTTTAAATCACTTAAGGTTTTGAAGTGTTTTTAAATTGCTGAATCATAATGTCCAGGGTATATATGGAAATACAGATCGGAATGGATTCCTACGAAAGGGAAATCGAACGGTTGGAAAGTTTGGCAGGCTCTAGAACGAACAGTAGACACAATGTGTCTTCAGCTACTCAGTTGGTGGAACAGCTGGAGGTGTCCTCACACCTTTATTTTCCAGCAGAAACGAATAATCACGGAACAGACTTTACTAGCAGTCTACTATTCCAGGTGAACGAATACACAGAAGAATTATACCCGAAACGTCAACACCTGCAAGTTGAATTCCGAACGAGTTTCAACGCGGTAGTACAACACCGTCGAGGAGATTAGATAGAGATTTGGCCAACCCATTGTTTAGAGAAAGACTAGGGAGACCTATTGCTATGCCAACTACCTCCAGTGGAGAAGGGCGACTTTCAGATTATTTAGTGCAATTCGACGTGACTGCAGAGATAAATGGCTGGAATTATGTAGAAAAACAAAGCTTCTAGCAAGCAGTTTAGCGGGGAAAGCTAGTGAGATCTTTGGAGGCATGAAGCCTGAGAACATCAAATATTATGATTATTTACCAAGAGCTCTTAAGCAGAAGTTTGAACCCCCTGAATTAGCAGATATGTGCAAAGTTCAGTTCCGACAAAAGGCGAAGGGGAGCCAGAGAGAATTTATCTGACTTCGCACAGGCTATTAGGCGGTTGATATGTTCCGCTTATCCATCGTGTAGTGAGGAAATGAGGGAAGAAATGGCCAAAGATCATTTTATTCAACATTTTGGTGACATGAACATGCGAATGATCATTTGCCAAGCGAAGCCTAAAGATCTCAACTCAGCTCTTCACCACGCTTGCTTTGGAATTAGAAGCAATAAAGAGCTCAGGTGAATCAAAGAGGATAGCTAACCTAATTAGCGAGATGGTAGTCCCAGAGAAATGCGGCAGTCAAATACTGATGATAACGATAAGTCAAGAAGAACAGAGAGCATAGTAAGTTCATCAACTGCAGGCATATATCTAAATGGAGTAATAGAAGGCCGAGGAACGGATGTATTGCTTGATACTGGGGCCAGTATTTCAGTGGTTTCTATCGATCATTACAACACTTTTGAAGAGAAGCCCAAACTTTTACCTGTAAGTTGCAAAGTTACACAGGCCGACGGAACTCTTCTAAAGATATTTGGCAGATCGGTGATGGAAGTTGTTATAGGTGGGGGTCTATCAAATTTCCATTTGCGGTAGTTGATATGCCAACACCTGCTTTTATTGGATTTGATTTTGCCTGGGACCAGAGGATGGTTATTAATATTCCTGAATCTGAGATTTACATGAATGAATCTTCATTTTCAATCAGTCTCAAGGGATCTTTCGGTGTGTGTCAAATTAAAGTAGCGGAAGATGTCTCATTGCTACCGGGTCATGAACAGATTATTAAGGCCTTGTAGAGGAAGGTGAAAATGTGCGATGTGTAGTGGATGGGTTGATAGAGCCTATTGACAATCCACTGGCTAGTTAAAACCTCTTGTGGGTAGGAGTATGGTTCATCCCAATTCAGAGGGGAATGTCCCTTTAAGAATATTTAATCTTGGTACAGAGCCGTCAGTTTTGAAAAAGGGCACCGTACTTGCAATATTGCGCGAAGTTGACACGACACGATTGTAAAGACTAATAATGATTTTGTCCCGGACTTTATGCAAGGAATGTTTCATTCCAGTGACAAACTGACTTAACAACAAAGGGTCGTTGTCAGTAAAATTTTGATGGAAAATGTGAACGCATTTGCAAAGGATGAAGATGATGTTGGAAGGACTCATTCAATACAGCACATGATCAATGTAGGGAATGCTCAGTCGATCAAGCAGCCGCTAAGCCGTTTACCATTTCCTACCCTTGAAGGGGTGCGGAAGCATCTCATAGAAATGACACGGAGGGGTATGATCGAACCGTCTTCTGGGCCATGGTCGTCGCCCATACCCCTCCGTGTCTGTCCAAGCGAAAGCAAACTGTTAACGTCCATGTTTCCAAATCAGAACCCCGTCCTATGCGTTGTGGTGTTAGGGCCTATGTTATTTATAATCTTCACGAAACCGCTCAAAGAAATTGCTGCGCGCTTTGGACTTAAAATCCACTCTGTGGGGCAGTTAGCACGCTGACCTCAAGTGATATCCGAATTTCATTTCACTATTGTCCATAGAAAGGGAAAGCTCAATGGAAATGCAGATGGATTATCTCGGAAGCATTGCAGAGAGTTTTATTGTCTTAGTGGTAACCCTGACTCACAGGTAGTAGTCTAGGTGTCTTCCTCCTGCAAGTCATTCCAGACAATGATATATTCAATATTCTTTTTAAAACTATGACAATTAATTACATCTAACATATAGCATCATTTAATACGGTGCTATAGATAACAAAAATTGCTTCTGACTTCTTCCGTTATTGAGAAATATATCCCCGGTTGTACGTGGCCAGGAATAGGGTCGCCTGTCCAACCTCGTGCTCCGGGTACTCCGGTTTCCTCCCACTGTTAAAAACCCCTACGACCAAGCGAATTAATGAAATAAAATTACAAATCAAATATTGGTCCCGAAATGACCTAGTTTGTGTCGAGTGGACGTTAAACCTCATTTCTCTCTCTCTCTTTCTCTCTCACCCTCTCTCTCTCTCTCTTTATTTGGGAATCACGGTGGCTAAGTGGGCAAGGTACTGGCTCGCTAGCCTGGAGGTCGGGTGTTCGATCCCTGCATTGGCCGAGAAAATTCATCTCGATTTTCCGGCGTGGTTTCCCCTTGTCAGTGATGCAGAAGGAGGGCCTGACCAGGACATCTGCCTCGTCGTTCGGATGGGACGAAAAACCGAGGTCCCGTGTACACATTGGAGTGCACGTAAAAGATCCCTTGGCAGTTGGAATTCGATATAAGAGTAGGCCGTAGCGCCGCTGCCCGGGCAAAATTTCCCTCATAGCACACTGTATGGCGTATGCCCGTCTTCCATTAGCCCAGGACAGGTGCAGAAGAGTAGGACGTTAAACCCCATTTCATTTCATTCCTCTCTTTATTCAGAAATAGCCAATTTTTGTCAGGGTTTATTTCGCATTTTAATTTCCCATTAGAAAGTTTCATCAGCTAACAGCGGTGGGTTAGTCGCAAATTTAGTCAGGATCACTTTTTGAACACATGTAACACATGGTAACAAATATATAAATAGAGTTGATATTGCTGGATTTGTCAGAACAACAGGACGTTAAACCTCATTTCATTTCATTTCGCTGGATTTGGTTGATTCTGCGTCCATTTTATGCTTACGTGTAAACGGCTTCATTGGCACCTAAACTGACATAAGTTCAAAGGTAACGTGGCATCGGAAGAGACATAAGTTCAAAGGTAACATGGCACCGATGAAACCCGTCATTACTGTATCGCAGTTCTAATTTAATATTATAGCCTTAGTGTTCTCGGATTTTATTTCGTTTACGCTAATATCACTTTTGTTTTCTTCACTTTGTCTTATGGTTTGTTCTTCTTTACATTCGTTGGGGAATTTTATTTCATTTACGCTAATATCACTTTTGTTTTCTTCACCTTTTCTTATAGTTTGTTGTTCTTTACATTCGTTGGGGAATTTTATTTCATTTACGCTAATATCACTTTTGTTTTCTTCACCTTTTCTTATAGTTTGTTCTTCTTTGCATTCTTCGGGGAATTGTGTAATATCTTCGTTTATTGTTGTTTCGTTTGTGGGAACCTGGGAAGCATTTAGATATGATATTTTTTTTAGTGAATTATCTTGTCCTTGATCCACTTCCTCGACAGTTATTACAGAGTCTGCCACTTTTTGTAAATCTTTTACCTTCGATTTGGCAGACCAGATACGTATAACTCGCGATGCTTTCTGGGCGTTTGACATTGGTTTCTTCGCTGCAACCCTCTTTGAAAAGTTCATGACAGCTAACCTTGCTCGGATTATCTTTCTTGTGTGTTCGCTGATGTCACTGGCATCATCTCTCAATGTAGAGTGATCATAGCAATAATCGAAGATTTTAGCCACTATTAATGATATAATAAGGGCACCACAAAGAACAGCTAGTGAAATAAAGGCTTTGCTAATATCATCGGAAACATTCTCTGAAAAAGACAAATTAGACAAAATGATTAAGCTATTTTGGTTTACAAGATAATTAGCTATAACACCCCCTTGGGGCCACTTTTGGAAGATACAGAGGTAGGCAATGCTCCTAGTATCGAATCCCCCCCCACCGTCCATCCGTATATGACTTGCCATTTCCAATTGTTTGTTTATGTTCTAGACCAGTGGTTCAACCTTTTTTTAGCCACCGGCACACCTTGGAACACATGAAAAAATAGCGGCACACCTGACTAAATATATAAGAAAATTATTTGAATGTTGCAAAATAAAACCATGGCAACTCATAGACGGCATACAACCGTAGACACAGGCTAGTCATAGACACATAGAATGACTAAACTAAATAAAGAAAAACAAAGCTATGAACTTGTCAGTAATCGCAAATGAATACTCAATTGCGATCACGTGTTTTCGCATTTTTTGGGGGGCACCGCACCGTTCGAAATTTAGCGGCACACACTGTTCTAGACGTGTAAGTGATCATAATAATAATCTAAATTGCAATTTATACACAGGCTTTAAGTTTATAAGACGAAGACAATTGCGGATAGTGACCGTGAGAGTTACGGAATGTAATCTTTATAGATATTTTATTCCAGAAAACACACTTTTCGGGCAGGGGTGGAAAATGCATAAAAAGTGAATGATATATACATCAAGGAAGTATGTACACGATATAAATCAAAGTTGGGAGTAGGATGGCTAAATGGTTAGCAGGTGCCTGTGTGGTCTCGAATCCCCGGTTGTACGTGACAAGGAGTAGGGTCGCCTGTCCAACCTCATGGGTTTTCTCCAGGTTCTCCGGTTTCCTCCCACAGCTAAAGACCCCTACGCGCAAGCGAATTACTGAAATAAAATTAAACCGTATGTTAGTCCCGAAATGACCTAGTTTGTGTCGAGTGGACGTTAAACCCCATTTCTCTCGCTCTAAAAATTAAAGTTATGAATGGATGATAGTTACTTGAACTATACATGAAAAGGATATCTTTTTAAATGAAAGTTTGGCTATGTTTTGGTTTATGTAGAGTTTTTCAAAACAAAGTGGGTTGTTTAGTACCTCAAATGTTCCATAAAAAAAGTGTCTTATGGAGTTCCTAATTTGCATTTAATGAGAGAGAGAGAAAATGGGTTTAACGTCCACTAGACCATTCCGGCACTAACAATGCTTCAATTTTATTTGAATAACCAGCTTGTGCAGAGGAGCAGTTCATGTAAAATCGTAGACGTGCAAGTATATTTTTGTATCGCCCTCTCACTATAACAAGGGAATATTTGCTTAGCCTATGGCGGGTTATGGCGGTTTTCGTTTGATGACTTTTGACAACTTGCAGGAATACCGGCGTATTGATATTGTTTTTAAACCAATAAAATGTTCTTAGTTTCTGGTTATCTAAAGACCATAAGATTAGAATACGCTTCATTAAATTTTCTTCAAACTAATGCACGGCGTGTTCCGGTCACGGGACGAACAAGCTTATTGATTTTTAAAATTTAAGAAAATTACTGAAAGTTTGAAACAAATTTGTGGATGCTCTAGGGTCCAGAGACAAGGTGATCAAATAATGGGTGGCCGAATGGTTAGCAGAAGGTCTGTCATTGAGTCAACTGGCGTGGTCTCATTTCCCCGATTGTACGTGACAGGGAGTAGGGTGGGCTGTCTAAACGTCTAAGAGTGAAAATGTTTATTCACAGCCTGGATGCATCGCTTCCATGTGGAATGGGTCATGCTCCATAACTGCACCAACATGTACCATACACAACACTGGGGGTGACGTTCACCACGTCTCCTCCATACTCTGATCCAGCCATCAGCGAGAAGGGTTCCAAGGATATGGTTATCGTGCATGAAGGTGAGCGGCTTGCAGGCGATTACGTATGGTTTGCGACCTTGGAACACTTTATTTCTGATGGATGTTGCAGTGTCAAATATGGTGGTCTTCTGCTTGTGACGTTACACGGGCTTGGAGTGATTGCAGCCGTGTCTGGAGATTATGGATTGTCCGGCGACGGTATCCTATCACCTCTCAACTTTCCAACGGCACGTTCATGCTGAACATTTGAGAGTCGTGGTATTGCAATTCACAGTGTCAGGACGTGGCAGATCGGGCAGATTTTAAGTAGTCAGATTTGAAATTTTGAGTAAGTGACGTAACACAATATGGCGGTCTTTTGCTTGTGACGTTACACAGGTTAATTGCAACCGTGTCCGTAGATTATGGATTGTCCGGCTACGGTATCTTATCCCCCTCGCAACGTCAGCTACGGACGTATCCGTGTGCTACATGCCAGCTGCACGTTCACTATAAACATTTGATAGCTGTGGCATTGCAATTCACAACGTCAGGGCCACACTGATCCGCAGTGAATATCCGCTTGGCCGCTACAATCACTGATGTGGATGACATCGACGAGACTTAATGAGTCAGGCATATTAACTTTTTTACTCCGACAAATTAAAATTCTATAACATTTTTTTGAAGTATGAGGTACAGGAAATAGTACGCGGAGACGTAAATGGGTTAAAAAAAATCTGGCCGTACCAGTTCATATTACTACGTTTGATGTAAACAACGCACGTGTGATCATCAATTATGATGTGACGTCACCCGTAGAACTATAGCGGTCTGACCTGATTTTATTATTAAAGGTCAGTCATCTTGGACAAAGATAAAAGACACCCGTCGCATAATCTCTGTGAAACAGATTGCGCCAGGGCGTGGCAGATCGGGCAGATTTTACGTAGTCATATCTGATATTTTTAGAATCGACTCGTACAAAACTCAATGTTGGCACCTACTTCAACTATATACTACTTTTGAGGAACATTCTGGCCGCCGTTTACACCTTTTAAGGCACCTTCGCTGCTTTTGCGTGACACGGAATAGTGTTGCCTATCCTTGCATGACTCCTGGTTTCCTCTCACTGCGCAAGCGAATTATTGAAATACAATTGAACCATGTTACACTCTTTCTCTCCCCCCCCTCTCTCTCTCTCTCTCCGTCCTGCAGCAAGGTAAAACTGCCAGCATGGGGATTGAACAAACTTCTTCTTGCCCACTGACCGATTCCCAGATTGATTTGAAAATTTTCTATTTTTTACCACGTAAGTTATCATCATGGAACTTTTAAGAAAAGGAACTAACCTTGACACGTTGCGGGTTGTATATTATCAAATAATAAGACGAATATTGGCCATTTCACCGTCCTGAACTTGATATCCAATAGTGCCATTCTGTGAATAACTCTTTCCCGTAGAACAAAAACCGATAAATCTAAAATATCACTCCATTCCATCTTGGTTGGTATTTATGTCTTCATTGGTTTTGGTTTCTTGAATGTCAACATTTCTGTTATTCAACGATCGATCTAATTAAATCTACTGGCAAGACACGAATATTGTTTTATTTACAAACCATTCAGGCGCGGATACAGAGGGGGCGCACCCGGCGCACGCCCCCTCTATTTTTTTGCGGTGGCGAACAATTTTTAGCTCCATATATTCTCGCGGGAAAGGAGAACAAAACAGTTGAGGTTGGAAATCGTAATTTACAGTACTAGTATGAAATTAGTCCTTGTGGGCATTTTAGTCCACTCAAAATCACGGACCGGGCTTCGCACTCCCAAGAGGGTGCAGCACGCCCCCCCCCCCTTTCTGAAAATCCTGGATCCGCCCCTGCCATTTACAGTTATATTCAATAGACTGACAATATCATATCCTGAAGAAATCTGTTTTCACTGTGAGATAACACAGGCATTGTGTGTCAATCCAATTAATTAATACAGAGAGAGAGAGAAATGGGGTTTAACGTCCACTCGACACAAACTAGGTCAATTCGGGACTAACATATGGTTTTAATTTTATTTCAATAATTCGCTTGCATGTAGGGGTCTTAGGCAGTGGGAGGAAAGCGGAGAAAACCCAAGAGGTTGGACAGGCGGCCCTACTCCTTGCCACGTACAACCGGGGATTTGAAACTCACCCCATGTCGTATATATGTTGGGGAATGTCGATTAAATAATCCTATTTACTGTCTCACCTGTGACTTGTCTTGTCTAGAGTCAATAGTAATAATGAGGTGAGCCCATTGCGCAAGCAGCACGCGTAATCCTGGAAACTTATTCAGCAAAGAAATGATTGCTCCGCCAAGCCCGGCCACGCTGGGCGGCGTTGCCATCTCTTTCCTAAATAGCTTATTAGTAGGTTTTCAGAAAAGGTGATTTCTTGATTGATGATCTTCATGCCAAGGCAATGACTGCATTCTCATTCAGTGAGAGAGAGAGAAATGGGGTTTAACGTCCACTGACGCTAACCATTCGACCAAGGGATCTTTTACGTGCACGCCAATGTGTACACGGGACCTCGGTTTTTCGTCCCACCCGAACGACTAGACATCTGGTGGCCTTTGTACCCGTGATTTCAACAGCTGGACTGGTGACTCTGCTGGTAGTCTATATCCACGGGGTTAACGTCCACCCAGTCGCCCTCAGCTTCTAAAACTCCCATCCAGACCCTGGCGGCAGAGTGGTTAGAACATTGAGCTTATCAGCCAGAATCTTTAAACTTCGAATACCGACATGAGCTTAGAACAATCATCATTGGGTAGTAATTTAAGCCCAGTATGACAATGTTGCTTGGTGGCTTTTTTGGAAGAAAGAAAAGGGGCCAACCTGGGGTCCAGATTATCTTCCTTAGAAATACACGCATGACCAAAATAAAGCGGAAGTAAACATAAATTGGAAGGAAGGGTGGGGCTGTTTCGAAATTAGATCTTGTCCGGTTTGTAGCAAAATACAGATTGTTAGAATGGGGGATGGCTGCTCTCAGGTGGTCCAAGCCGGGGCTGTTATTTAGGTTAGGCGCAATGGTATATAGCCGTTGGCGTTTTCACTCCAAGCTCATTGTCTCATTTTGCGTATTTCACAAAGAATCGGGCAATGCACAAGAATCGCCATAATATGGTCTTTGACACTGTATACAAGTTTTATGCTAAATGCAGGTCCTCCGGTGTCATCTCACTGCTACAGATCCCAATATGCAATCGAACTATGATAACAAAAGCATTGAACCATTTGATAGGTCCAAAATGAAATTGTTTTGCCGAGCCGATGTTAAATCACATTTCCCGCGTGTGTGCCAATGTGCAGGTAGTAGAAATCGTGGGCTTGCCACTCCATATTTTTTCATTTCTGTTTGGAGTAAAACTATTAACAGATGTATCTATTCTTTATATACAAACATGGATTAGATATATGACATGGTCATTACAGAGTATATGTTGCTATACTTTAATTCATATAAACGAATGATATATAGAGAATCTCCTACGAGTGATTTTTGATATCAAAAATATCAACACAAGTTGATAATGTAAACAAAACAATACTCTGCCGAGTTTTTTTTAACTTTATCAACGAGTGTTGATATTTTTTGATATCAAAAAACACGAGTTGGGAGATTTTATTTATCACCCAATCCTTTCTTACATGCACAAATAAATAAATATAATTCTTTGGTATAGATTTCACTTTAACTGAATCTAATTACATTACAGCGTAGTGGTACATCAGTTTTTTGTAAGCACTTTAGCTATTGCAAAGTCCTATATATTGACACAGTATTTCCTTCAAGGTCAATTAAATAAAAACAGTCAATTTTTATTTAAAATAAGTGGTTTCTTTAAAATAAAAGAAAGTAGTTCCTTTTTGATTGCCCAATCAAATTCATGTAAAGTGATATCTCGCTGTAGATTATGTAATTTATCATACAAGCGATATCTACTGTCAAAAAAGATATTGGGTGATAAATATATTTATACATATAGATTAGGTATACAGTAATATAACCATTAGAAAATAAGAAATTAAATGAAATAGGGTTTAGCGTCCAACTGTTCTGTTCCTAAACTGGGCTAAGGAAGACGGGCATACGCCATACAGTGTGCTATGAGGGAACGTTTGCCCGGGTAGCGGTGCTACGGCCTACTCTTATATCAAATTCCCAGTGCCAAGGGATACTTTACGGCTAAGTCAATGTGTGCACGGAACCTCGGTTTGTCGCCTCATTCGAACGACTAGACAGCTGTCATTGTCAGGCCCTCCGATCTGCATCACTGACAGGGGGATACCAAGCCGGAAAATCGAGATTTTCTCGGCCAATGCTGTTTTCTAGAACGATGTTGTTTAATAAAAGGCAATAACGGGTGACATTTTAGTCAATAATTGAATATTTTTGACAAAGATGAAAAAACAAGAATAGTATACACAGATTATAAATATTCCAGATATTTGTTACGATAATATAATAATAAATGATCATCATCATTAGCGGCATATTCATCATTTGGGAATATCTCGGTTGTTAGGAAAATTTGTCTTAGTTCATGATCCGTATTAAGAGTAAAGTACTGATATTTATATTGGCTGTAATCTTCATCTCTATCATCTATATCATAACCATCATAATCATCATCATCATCAAAATCATTACAGCCATCATCAATATGGTCTGAGTGGTAGTCTTGAGGCCGAAGAACATCTTTCAGTAGAAGAAAATCATTTAATTCATAAGGTAAATCTAGATCCCTAACCTTCTCCTGTATTCCCAATCCAAGCTCCCGTCTGATGCTTCTTCTACACAGGGACTTAAGAGATATATTACCACAAAACTTAACGAATTCTTCCCTGCCTCGTGAGCGAATTGTGTCGTTGTCTTCCTCATCAAAATTGAATGTTGTCATTACTTCCTCACCTTGGGCGCCACTTAGATATAAAAGTCTTCTCAGTTTATCTCGATCTGAACTACTTAGTTCTGTAAGACCAATTTGATTGTAGTTACTTTCAACTGAAGACGCAACGAGAGACTGGACATCACAGTTTTCAGCAATTAAATGCTTAATAAAACAAATGGTTTGACATGGTTCCCAGAAGCGGGGAAAACACAGGACTGTTTGAATAATCGTGTTACCATCAATACAGGGTAAACTGAGAAGACCACCACTACCATTAGATAGAAGTAATTTAAAACAAGTCAAATCAAACACACTTTGATAAATATCAAGATATTGTAGAGCAGATCTTCCTGAATAGTCTAACATGGTAACTATGGCGCCAGCTTGAAGTAGTTTCCTTGTAAGAACTCTATCGTTTTTCATAGCAGCCATCATTAAACTAGTTCTACCTCTATTGTCTGGAATATTTACATCTATTCCGTCAACTCCAAGTAAACTATCAATGCATGCCATGTATATTGGATATATCTGTCTACAATATTCCTCAACAACATCATTTACCTGTCTCTTGTTCAAACCATCTTTAAACATCGTAAATCCAATGATACACAGATGGAGAGCAGTATAACCCTGGTTATTTTGTTTATTGATATCTAATCTAGGATGATGTGTCAACAATTCTAAATATTTACCGTTTAACAAGAAGGCAGCTATCATAGTAGGTGTGTTGGTTTTAGAACATGGATGGTTGATGTCTAGCTCGTTATTTAACAACCATTTAAACTTCTTTACAGAATAATCATAGTTGAGACCAGCTAAAAGATGGGGAATATTTTCTCCTTCAGCTCTGACACCATTAACAAACAACTTTAGCCTAAGGCAATAATTGAACACCTCCAACCTCTTACATTTTAAAATATCATGGAATAACTTAACTCTGTGGTTACGTGACATCAGATCGGGACCTGAATCTACTAAAAGCTTGAAGACGGCTGTGGAATTGACCATGTTATATTGGACACAATAACTGAATGCTGTATCCCCGTTAATGTCAGTTAAGCTTAGATCAGAATGGGTAATTAACAGTTTTAATATACTGATATCCGCATGGTGTTTTAAATAGTACATTAATGCCGTTTGCCTCTGATTGTTTTGATGATTTACATTACAACCAGCTTCTAATAAACGGTTAATCAATTTACATTTTAATCGAACATAGATATCCTGTCCTGTCTTAAGTGTCAATCTTAATAATTTATGGGACGGTGTCGTTTTGTCAAAACAAGGATCGTTTACACCGACATGAAACAACGGGGTATTACCTTTATAATCAGGTAGGTTTACGTTTGATCCCGTCTGTACTAAAGTAGTAACGAGCTGTAAATACATCTCGTCATCTTTCATATTTGAATACATACAACCTAAAACATTCTGAAGAATATTGCGTTTAAATATATCAACACAATGTAAATCACCTCCATGTTCTAACAGATACACGAGAACTTCGTACAACCCTTTCTTAGCAGCTGCAACTATAGGTGTACCTTTATGTACATTCTTGTTGACGTCTACATCAGCAACTATAGGTGTACCTTTACGTACACTCTTGTTGCAGTCTACAGTAGCAATAATTGTTACGGGTTCCCTTGTTTCATCACGCAACTGGTTGACGTCTACACCAGCATCTACTAATTTAATTACACATCTTAACAAATCATTTCTATTGTCATAACGGTCATTGAAGTGAGATAGAAGTATGTACAGCAGATTGCGCTGGTGGCTATCAACATAATATACATCACCACCGTGTTCCAACATGTACATAACAACATCATACAGCCCTTTCCAAGCGGCTAAAACTATAGGTGTCACTTTATCGTTATTCAATTGGTTGACGTCTACACCAGTAGCAACTAATTTAACGACGCTTTGTAACAGATCACTTCTACCAAAAATGAAAGATCTGTCATAATAATAAAACAATGTGTGTAAGAAGTTGTCCTGATAGCTATTATCATAAGGCACATCAGCTCCTTGTTCCAACAAATATCTCACAACGTCATATAATCCTTTTTCGGCAGCTATTACTATTGGTGTCTCTTTATGTTCATTCAGCTGGTTGATGTCTACACCATTATTAACTATTTTAACTACATATTGCAACAAACTAGGTTCGTTTAAAAATCTAAAGCTAGAAAAAAGTATGTGCAGCATGTTCTTCTGACAACTATCAGCATTATGGAAAATAAAACCCTGGTCTACTAGATATATTACAACTTGAAGGAACCCGGCCTCAGCAGCTACAATTAAAGCTTGCTCCTTGTCTTGTAATGATAATGTTTCTACTATTTCTTCAATATTTCCCGCTCTTCTAGCACTGAGTAGTTTTGACGTCATTTCCCTAAAATATATTAAACATATTGTTTTAATTTTATAATATCAATGTAAAAATTTAAAGTGTTTATTGAGCTAGAACACTTAAAGTTGGAATGAATGATTCAAGATTGAATGAAATGAATCTATTATAAGGCAATTCTAATTTTAAAATAAATAAATGTGAATTATTCATACCGTTTATTTGTAGTGTTCTTATGTAACTCCAATGTTCCCCCATATCTACCACAGTTTAGCTATACCTTATCCCATATAACTATACCAATCCTTTTATTGATTTAGTTTTGAACTAGGCCTACTTCTGATACATTTAACTATGTGGTTACTTGTGTAACGGAATTTATACAACAATATGCTTGCATTCGTAATTCTTGCAACATATAATAGAACATGACTCGTGCTGACACTATATAATTATTTCTTTGGGTTTCATTCCCAGTTGTTTTCAAATATGAGTGAAGTCTGTGTCACCACAGGCCCGGGACTGTACAGCGCAGTGGACGCTTACGGCTAGCCCCCGGATCCATTCACTCTCTTTGATTTGTTTATGTTTGTGGTCTTTGAGTATGATGTCTTGTCCATATATTTGTTTTTGTGTAGAATTGTGTGTGGTGCAGCCCTCCTGCACTTACTATTACAATAGACTAAGTATATCCCACCCCAGATAAACCCTATAATGTTCACTGTATCTACGGTAGACTAATATCCCACACCAGATAAACCCTATGTTCACTGTATCTAAAGTATACTTCACTATATCTACAATTGACTAAGTATATCCCGCCCCAGATAAACCCTATGTTCACTGTATCTACGGTAGACTAAGTATATCCCGACCCAGATAAACTCATATTATGTTCATTGTATCTACAATAGACTACAATAGACTAACTATACCCCACCCTACAATAGACTAAGTATATCCCACCCCCAGATAAACCTGATGTTCATTCTATCTGCAATAGACTAATTGCACCCTATCCCAATTAATTGGGCTGTCGTGCGTAGTAGACATATCCTGAATCCCGGTGTATTTAATATACGAACTTATCTGCATCCATCTTGTTTGGCCGTTGGCCTTTATCAAATAGTCGTCTCAACATCACTAAAATACATAAATATAAAAAAATCAATGTACATGCATCGCATGAACGTTAGTGCCACCAACATGCACATACTTCCACACGTTTCGTTAACATTATACCATACTAGATATACATATTTAACATACAAAATTTAAGCCTCCGATCAACCGTCTTAACTTTCGCCTTTATGTAATATGCTTTATTTTAATCTCGTTGGTCCATTTCAACAAAGTAAAACTGATTATGCCTGATTATTCACTTTAATTAGAAATTATTAAACAAATCAACTACATGTGTTTTGAACATTTTGGGCATTCATTCCCCTTAAGTGAATCAACTGGTCGATCATTTATTTGCTGGAAAATGGGGGGGGGGGCGGAGGAGGACAAAGACGACAGAGAGAAAGACGGCAGAGAGATAGAGAGAGATGGGGTTTTATCGTCCTCGCAACATTAACATATGGTTCAATTTCATTCATTTCTTTTCGCTAGCGCATAGGTAGGAAACCGGAGAACCCAGTAACAAGATCCACTTCCTCTTTATATAACATCTGGTAACACTTCTCTATTGAGCTCATAATAACAAATAGTTTGTTTATAATTCAGTATGAAGGATCTACTTATTTGATTTCGATGAAACGTAAAATATATGTTTGTATCCCAAATATATTCTCATATATTGGAACGTATAACTCCTTGGATTATGACTCATCGCTGACAAAAAATCTAGTTTTTAGCTTGTGAGCTCGCTAAAGGTTACAAGTTTCATTTAACTTTAAAAGCCGTTTCAATATACCACAGCTTAATCATAATTACGGTTGAGTTCAAATTTACTGAAAATCGGAACGAAACTTCCCGTCAAATGGCTGCTCCTCTTTACACAAATAGTGTAAAAACATGTAATTCCAAGTTGTGGCCTGTCTAGATGTCTCAGTTTTTATCCAAAATTTAAGTTCATATTTAAGAGATAACGGTTTCTTTCGATACTGACGCATGCGACTGTAACCGCAGAATATGGCCTCTGTTCGAAAAATCACGAGTTGTGTGTATCCTCTATGGTCAAGTGTGGCTGTGGACAGATTTTAAGGTATAACTTATTTTAATACTAAACCTTACCTTGGGTAATCCTTATATTTACTTATAATCTACCAGTGTTTGTGGTTGACAGAATCTAAAATATAATATTACATGCATATAACATACGAACCTCACGTATCCCGCTCCCAACAACACCACCTTATCTAACTGTTGCCTTTATGTAATACGTGTATTATCGGTTGTCCATGTAGTACATCAAGTAGTTGCATAGTGTTGGCTATAAACAGGTAAATCAGTTGTATCACGTGAACATTATCATACAGTAATATAGGTCATTAAAGATAGGCGGAACTATTATCATACAGTAATATAGGTCATTAAAGATAGGCGGAACTATTATCTACCCGAATCCACTCAAAAGAAATCAAACTCCACTCGTATCAGACCCCTGATTGTACGAAAAAAACACGTTTTGTGGTTCAGAACACTTTAGATGTCACAATATTGTTATTTGATTTTAAAAACCTTTGAAATATACCACCGTTACACCAAAATTACAGTTTGAATTTCGTGAAATCGGACTGACACTGCCGTGACAAGTAGTCGATCCAAGGTAATATCAAGGCTGTGGACCGTCTCGAGGTCACATATTTTATCCGATTTTGATGAATCTTAAAATCTATGTTCATATTGTACCGATCTCGACCGCCTTTGCTATTGACGCACGACAGACCGTTTCTTCCTGGATTATGGCTCAGAAAGATGGGGGCGTATATTGCATAGCAACCGCTAGTTTCAATTATCATATTGCAATAATTTAGTTTACTACCTAATTAACCTTCTATATTAATAATAATATCTTTATTCATACTTAATTGTACACTTTCAACGAAAACAAAACAACAATGAATATGTACAAAAGTTCATTAGGTATTTACAGTTAAAGGTATACACCATTCTTATGAAATGCACAAATGATCAATGATTTTGTCAATGTTGGGGTCTTGTTTTGAGTCTCTGAACACTATAAGCTACCGATACATCGTTTATATTATTATGTTCAGTGACACATTTATTAATCGTATTTAGTATGTCATTTACATTCATGTCGCTAATATTATATTTGTTAACATTATATTGCAACATATATAATTAATATTATTACAAATAGTGGATTTACTTCCATGCAGAGCACAGATGTGCGTGCATTCATTTTTACTTTTTAATATACTGCTGATAAATTTCATACATCGTTTATGAAGCTGAGCTTCTATTGTAAAATCATTGCAAATTAAATGTAGCAAGGCATTATGGGTGCGATTTGGTACATTGATCATCCTTAAGCCAAGCACAATAAAATCTCTCTATGGACTTGTGTGTTATGTCCCATAAAGGACATCCATATAGAGCCATGCGGTATGTCTTAAACAAATTATACTTTATAGAGCTCTGAACAAAATTAAAATTCTTGAGAGTTACATTTACTTTAGTTAGAAAAATCTCTAACACATTTCTCAATAAAATTATCTTTAGATTTACAACATAGAATATTACCCAGATGAGGTTCAGTATTAATATTCTGCACCTTTTGACCATCGATATAAATATCTTTACAAGTGATAGATTTACCATTTGAAGGAAAAATAAGTAATTAACTTTTATCAGGGTTAAATTTTAAACTGTATTCTTTAGAATAGTCATTTGCTGTGGATGGCAGCATAATCAGAGACTGTCTACTTGGAGCTACAAAAGTGACATCGTCAGCATACGCAATAGCTCCAGCATATACATTGCCAATAGAACATCCAAATTTGCTATTGTTGCATCGAATAAGCAATTCGTCTAAATTAACCGTGAAGAGAATAGGTATTAAAACGCTCCCTTGTTTTACTCCATTATTTACATCAAAAGTTTTAGTGGTATAATTACCCCACCTTATTCGAACTTCTTGGTTGACATACATGCGAAGGAGAAATCTAATAGTGAGAGGGCACAAACCCCTCGATTTCAACAATCTAAACAGCTTGATATAACTGACACTGCAATCAAACGCCTTACTAGCGTCCATTAGGCACACATAAGTATCTGAGTTATTTTCATTATAATACCGGGATGTCTCATCTATTATAAATGAACAGTGACTTGTGGAGTGACCTGGTTTAAAACCATACTGCAGGTCTGAACTAAGGAAAACATCTTGATGACGGACCAGTAAGATCCAGTCAAATAATTTACTGATAATGCTGCTTAAAGCAATTCCGCGATAGTTTTCAGAATCATTTAGTGAGCGTTTCCTGTTTTGGGGAATGGATATAATGGTAGACAATACATAGTTTTCGGGTGTATAACCATGATGTAACAATGAATTTAGCATAAGTGACAGGTGAACAAAATATAGATTACTTCCATTCTTCAAATGATCAGTAGATTGACCAAGGCATCCATCGTTTTTATTAAGTTTTAGATGTTTTACGGCTTTCAAAACCTCATCAATTTGGATAGAGTGGTTATTACAACATGAACCCGATTTACAATTGTCGTAAATATCTTTTTCTATATTAACATTTAATTCATGCATATCGTTGATATTGAAGGATACACTATTAAATAACTTTTTATATTTATTGACAAATACATTACTGATGTTTTGGGGGCCAATTTGGCCGTCAACATTGTTTAGAATTGACTTACTTGAACCACTAATCTTTTTAATCGATTGCCGGAAATTTCTTGTTTTATTATATAGTAAGTGTTCTGCCAGCTTATTTGCACATATTTTGTCTTTATTTTTGGGACATATCTTAAAGCATAATGATATTTTGCCCGCGTTCGTCTTCTGATCTTAGCCAGATGACCAGGTTTTTGAGAGTTATTTTCTTTCCAGATATTATGCCAGAATATAGCGGTGTTTCGGTATTCTTCTACTTCATCATTCCAGCCTGGAATAATAGTTTTAGTGCGGTATGCACGATTGACCAGCTACAATACTTGCATTAACTAATTCATTAAAATATTGTTCTAATACTTTATCACGGATTGCACAATATAAATCTTTACAGTGTAAGGCTTCTATGGGAACAGTAATTTCTGATAATAGTAGATCCAGTGTGATTTTATATTGATTTATTTGACCCGATTTTGCATCATGCCATCTCAGAATTGGACCACCGAATTTATCATTTAATGCAGTCCGGTCATAATATTCAACTGGGATTTTAAGAGCCACTTTAATAGGGTTATGATGAGAAAGGTTATCACCCTCATCTGGCCACAGATATTCATCAAATAAGCGATTAAACTGTGACTTTGGAACTCATAATTTTAATGATTTGAATTTGGACATAGGATTAGATATACAGACCTGACTCCATCACCGTAAAATCGTTATTTCTGAGATGTTTTGAGATCTGGGATTCTGATGTGCTGTTATCCACACGATATATAAACAGGCATCGTGTCGGTTCAGGTGCACCCTTAAAGTTGCATCCGGAGTTATCGGTCGAGTTTCCAATAATAACTTTCTGACGTTTTGTTTCTTGTTTTTTCATCTTTTTTTTTTGACATGGGTTGGCAGTTCGAAGTCATTAAAATTATTCCTTGTAGCATCGGCTCTAAGACTAGAATCACTAACTCAAGATACTACACTGCCTACATCCCTGATATCATTCATCGGTTGACAAATCTTCACAGCAGAATTTCTATTGACTCTTCTACCCGACTCTAATAAAGACTTGTTGATAGCGGGTTTCTCATTATGTTTTGTAGTAGACATCTTGTAAATATTCATACTCTCTGCATATGAGGGTTTTCGTACAGGATTCATATTGTCCAGTCTATCCTTAATAGATATATTGTCAATTACAGTTTTGTCGACGCATTCTTGAAAATTAGATAACCTTGATTCAAGGCTATTTATTCTCTCGGCTAATGAAATTGTATTCAGTTCTTCTGGGTACGTTTTGGGAATTTGTCCAAGGTCGAGAGCATTAACGTTAAACACAGGCATTACGTCTAATTTATCAAGTTTTTCGATCGCTGACAAGACGTCTATCACGTGAGCCTCCTTTTCTGACCTCACTGCTGAATCCTTTCTTTTTGCCTTTTCTCCAATAACCTTGTTATCGCACTTATTCTATAGGAGTGCCTTTACTGCTTATAGCATTTTCAAGTGTATAATAGCCCAGTACGGCATTCTTAATATTATCGAATGTGTTATTTTGAAACGAAAATACGACATATGACAAAAGGGCATCTGCTATAACAACAGGGTTAGAGCTACTCATCGGTCTGACTTCAGATTCATTGATTGGTGTAATATTTTCCACACTACTGAGCTCACAGTCTTTATTTTGATTACAAGTTAACCCCTCACTTGTTACCGATTGTTGGGCAGAGTGAACTGTACTCGTCTGTTTTCATTGCAGAGGTCCAAACCTGTGTTCATAACAGCTTACACACCAGGGGCCTATTTCACGAAATTTTAACTAAGATAAGATCCCAATTTTAGTAATTTGATTGGATAATATTAGATTGATTTTAGTGCTTAGCCAATCAAATTTGAAGTATCTACTAAAATTGGATTTTATCTTAAGTTAAAATTTCGTGAAACAGGGCCCAGGACATATCTCCCTGTGTCATAGTGACATCAGCTCTCCCTCTCCGCCTGAACGGACAGGGTCCCTATAGTATACCCTCACATCTCACTGTTCCTTATTTTTTAGTCTCCAACAAATTGGTTATCCAAGAATTTAAATCCGAAATATCACATTAAATATTATATTGATCATCTTTTACATTATATTTAAAAACAGTGATACAACAGACAACTGAGTAACATCGGTCACGGTTGATCACATCCGAGAGCGACAGAAAACACGTCTACTCTCTTTGAAATGTGATAATTTAATATGTAGTATATAGGCCTAATAGACGGCAATTAAAATAGCTAGACCTGCTCTCTCGCCTGTGAAGCTTTTGATGTATTTTCTTGTTTTAATAACGAACCGATTCATCTATTCTTTGGAACCATTCGATATCTCGTTTCGAGTAAGTTCAAACGGTTCAAATAATGCACTCGATTGAATATGAAATTGGGCAAAATTAGCGCTAATATTAACACTTTGTCTTGTTTCATCTGTACAATATGGAATGAACAAATTCCACGAATTGTATAACTCAACTCCCATTGAATTCAAGCTAAGGAATGTTTAATAGACATCCTAGGCGCATTTTAGTATCATATTTAGCTGTGCACAGCTTACGGATCGAATAGCCAACAGAGCAGATTACCATTTGGTGTGTAATATTAATGAAAAACATGGTCTCTGGAACGGCAAAAATGCATTTCAATTTTCGTTCATCCTAAATGTTTGTCGTGAAATGCATTAAAATATACTACAGGTGGTAACTTCCGCTTTATTCATATACGTTAAAGGACAATTTTGGTGCCAGTCATTATTACATATGTGATAGAACTGTTAAAATACATTCCAAATATAATTTTAACACAGAGATCATTGCTACGGGAGATGTGTAACAAACTCTTAAATATACGGGAAATGACGTCAAATATGACAAACACGAGTTGTCCTTCTATATAAGTGACTGAACTAACGAGCGATAACAGACACGCAGGCGAATTTCATTTCACTGACAATTCCATTGACGATGAAAAGTTATCATATGAGAAGGTGAGAGGATATCTGACAATTCACAAAAAGAATTGGCTGTCAGTAGATAAACGATAACGAACAAATTAGAAAAAAGTCCGTGCATTACCATGTTTTTAATATGAACTAGATGAATAAAAACAGGGGAATGCACAGGATGTTTCAAAACTGCTGGTTCGACACTATCATGAGCAGATCCACCACCAGGGTAGACACCTCACTGAGGGAGCCATACGTTCTGCCGGATTGTGGATTGTCGGATGCAAAAGATTGGTGTCTTCTATCATACATTTCTGTGTCCAGTGCAAAAAACTTAGAAGCAAACCACCATATCAACTAATGGCCGACCTACCTGTAGCACGTCTCACCCCAGCACCACCCTTCACATATGTTGGGATCGACGTCTTTGGACCATGGTCAGTAGTCACCAGAAGAACCAAAGGTCATGTTGCTAAGGACAAGAGATGGGCTGTACTCTTTACTTGTCTCTCTAGCAGAGATGCCCACCTTGAAGCTATAGAGGACATGAGTGCATCAACCTTCATCAACGCCCTCAGACGGTTTCTTTCCCTAAGAGGCAAAGTTTTGGAATTCTACTCAGACCGGGGAACCAATTTTGTTGGTGCTGCACGTGAACTAGGTGTCAACTCCATATTCGACGAAGATGGTCCTGTGATGGATTTTCTAAACAAAGAAGGATCACGATGGATATTCAACCCAGGAGCATGGGAACGAATGATTGGTGTTGCTCGACGCATCCTTGATGCACTACTTAAAGACATCTCATCCAAGCATCTCACCCATGATGTTTTGGTTACACTTCTAGCAGAAATAACAGCTATCATCAATGGTAGACCACTAGTTCCAGTTTCTACAGATCCTGAAAATCCTTTCGTCTTGTCACCTGCCACGCTCCTTACCCAGAAGACAAATTACCACACCAACTTTGATCTAACCTTCAATGTCAAGGACTTATACAAGAGGCAATGGAGGTGTGTTCAGCATTTGGCTGATACCTTTTGGCATCGGTGGAAGACTGAGTACCTCAGCACTCTACAACAAAGATCCAAGTGGACATTAGATCAGCCCAACTTACACAAAGGTGATGATGTCCTGATGAAAGATAATGATGCGCAACGGAACCAATGGGCGTGATCACTGAAGTTCTACCTTCTGATGATGGGAAGATCAGGAAAGTTGTTATTCGTGTCTTACGAGATGGTATACCAGCAACCTACACCAGACCAATTAAAGAAACTGTTTTATTATTATCTAAAACGAACTGACTCTTTATTCCGTTATTTTGTGTTATGTTAACGTTTTAACATAAGGCGGGGGGTGTGTTGGATGTAATTACCTGTCTGTGTCCGTTATTATTTAGTATGGGCTAGTTTATCTCCCTTTAATACTACAGAGGGAGCTACTTTGTTTACCTTCGAGCCCGCCATGCTGTCAGATGCCGAACAAGACCACAGTCTTTTTACCGCACATACACACACATAATATCATGTCATCGTAGCCACCATACATTTGTCTTGGTTAGTCAACAAACTTACATCCATAGCACTCTTACGTTCTTACCAAGCTTGTACTGTTTAATGTATTAAAATACATATTTTGAAGAACAGAGTCTCTTTGATAAGAAGTTTAAACGACATTGACCTTGCTTCAAATCCAGGCCCATTCGACATTTTATTATTATTAGTGTTGGTTTAGCTATATGCAATCCCGTATACGACTTTCAAAAACTAGTCACACACAGGAGAGGCAGAATAGTAAAAAGACTAAGAACCTTGTCAACAACATTCACAGCTTACGTGACTTCAAGTACAACTCGCATACCGGTAGCAATAGTACCTACTGTATGGACGACCTGTACAGCCAAAAAGTTCAAGTAACCTGGTAAACCAAAAAATCCTTGTTTTATTGAAGTTTACGCTTAGTTATAAGTACAAATCCATACTCATCTTATAAAACGGTTTCACAACCAGCCATGGAACAAGAAATTCCAAACAAGGAAATATCAGAAACCAAAACGGCAACTTCGTACAAAACAAGGTCCTGTGCTTCATCAAAAGATCCTCTTCTCAGGATGATTGCAAAAGCCCGTGCAAAGGCCTCGTCAGCAAAAGCTAAAATACCCTTTGTAGAGAGAGAAAAGCATTTAAAAACCACAAATGCCGAAATTCAGGCATCCCTTGAACTATTACAACAACAAAAAGAGGCAGCGGCCGCCGAAGCTGAGCTACTGGCTTTATTGTCTGAATGCGATATGGAACAAAAATCAGTCCATACAAATCTCCCTGGCGTTCCAGAGGAAAACACACAAGTAAGAACTTCCAGATATGTTCTTCAACATGGTCAAACATCAGAAGCTTGTACATGCGGTAATTCTTCTACAGAACAAAACCAAGCCGTTCCTCCAACCGATCAATCGCAACACACCCTGAATGCTGCTGCAAATTGTGTCCATCCTGAGCCGTCATATCCAATTTCTGCTGCTCATAATGCCTTGCCTGATACACCTAGAAACTCAGAGTCACCACATATTACTGACTTCACACGTTTTCTTCTTAAGAGAGAGCTACTTACATCCAGATTTATCACCTTCAACGACCAACCTGAGAGTTATGCTGCATGGAAGGCTGGATTTCGACAGATTATAATCGAACTACAAGCAACGCCAAACGAAGAATTAGATCTTCTTCAAAAATGGCTTGGGCCATCGTCTGCTAAACAAGCAACCACCATAAGAGCATCAAACATGGGTGATCCACAACGTGGTCTAGAAAGAATATGGAGAAGATTAGATGATCGTTACGGCTGTCCCGAAATGGTAGAATCTGCTTTGAAATCTAAACTGAATCACTTTCCAAGAATGTCTATTAAAGATGTCAAGAAACTGTACGAGTTGGTAGATATCATAACCGAAATCGAGTCAGTAATGGAAGATGACACATATAAGTCCCTGCTGTCCTACTTCAATACATCATCAGGTGTTATTCCAATTGTAAATAAACTGCCATTTGCCTGGCAAGAGAAATGGACCAATGAGGCAGTGAAATATAAGAAGTCCCACCAGACATCATTCCCACCATTCAGAGTGTTTGCAGGGTTTATTCGAGATCTTTGTAACGTTAAGAACGATCCGAGTTTTGCCTACGAAAACTACACACCTTCAGCCTATAACAAGGAAAGGGCTCCAAACAGTTCTTTGATGAAGGGTCGTATTTCTACCAGGAAAACTGACATCGCCCAAACCCCTCCAAACATGAATAATTCTAAATATTGTCCTTTCCACAAATCCAATCACCACTCTTTAAACAGATGTCGAGGCTTCAGATACTTACCTTTGAGTGAACGTCGAGATCTACTTCGTCGCTATAAGTTTTGCTTCCGATGTTGTTCTTCAGAGCAACACGCTTCTCCAGACTGCAAGGAAACCATCAAATGTGGTGTTTGTGGAGATAATACTCATCCATCCGCCATGCATTTTGACTCTGTAAAGCAACCCATACGTACGCATGGCGGGGAGCAACATGCTGCTGATGCACCGCGAACCACACCTTCGCACGGTGGAGAGCCGTCACAACCTCCAGTGGTTAAATCTACATGTACTTCAATTTGCGGCAATGTATCATTTAGCAGATCTTGCTCGAAAACAGTTTTGGTAAAGGTATATCACCAAGATCACCCAGGGAACCAGCTGTTGGCTTACGCTATTATAGATGATCAAAGCAATAGCTCCTTAGCCAAACCGGAGTTATTCGACAAGCTTAGTCTTCCATCATCTCGCATTTCCTACACACTGTCAACCTGTTCTGGTGAACTTGAACATCATGGTAAACAATCTATGGGTGTTATGGTGGAATCATACGATGGTCAAACTACGGTAAAAATTCCTAATATCATTGAATGTGGTAATATTCCAAACAACAGAGAAGAAATTCCTACGCCAGAAATTCTCTCACAGCACCCACACCTGCAAAGTATACAACACCTCATTCCAAACTTACATCTACAAGCTGATATTCTACTGCTGCTGGGAAGAGACATTCCAGTGGTTCACCATGTCCTAGATCAAAAGACTGGTCCTCCAAATGGTCCCTATGCACAGAAGTTGTCCCTTGGATGGGTTGTAGTTGGCAATGTTTGCTTAGGCAAAGCACACATACCTGACCGACTCGACGTCAAGAAAACCTACATATCATTAGATGGTCGACAGTCTTTGTTCCCACCTTGCGAAAATCACATGATGATTAAAAGCTGTTCTCCTGTCATGAAGACTGACCATGATGACATTGGTAAAGATGTGTTTCGCACGTCGATCGATGATGAAAAGACTGGCTTATCTGTTGAAGACCGACAGTTTCTCTCAATTATGGATCGAGAATTTTCTAAAGATAGCTTGACTGGAAACTGGTCAGCACCACTCCCCTTTAAACTTACAAGGCCAAGATTACCCAACAATTATGAGGTCGCCTTACAACGAGCCAAATCACTATATTCAAGTCTACAAAAACACCCTGAGAAAGCAGTCCACTTTAAATCCTTCATGGATAAGATTTTAGCCAATCAACATGCTGAACCAGCTCCTCGTGTGGGTGATGGCGAAGAGTGCTGGTACCTTCCTATCTTCGGCGTATACCACCCAAAGAAGAAGGATAGTCTTAGGGCTGTTTTCGATTCTTCATCCAAATACCAAAATCTGTCCCTTAACGACGTACTTATGAAAGGCCCAGGCCTGATTAACCAACTGATTGGTGTGCTAATACGGTTTCGGAAAGAACCAATTGCCATGACTGCTGACATCGAACAGATGTTTTATGGATTTAAAGTTCAAAAACAACACCGTAATTTTCTTCGCTTCTTATGGTACTCCGATAACGACTACAGCAAACCACTTACAGAATGGCGCATGACTGTTCACGTTTTGGGCAATAGTCCGTCCCCGGCTGTTGCAACATATGGCCTTCGTCAAACAGTGACACATCCATCTGCTAACTGTGACGAGGATGTCAAAAGATTTGTGTGCCGTGACTTTTACGTAGACGACGGCTTGACATCAGTTCAAAACTCCAGAAGAGGCTGTTAGTTTAATGAAACGCACGCAAGAAGCCCTTAAGCTAAATGGAAATCTTCGCTTACACAAAATCACCTCCAACAGCATTGAGGTTATGGAAGCTTTCCCTAACGAAGACCTTGCCAAGGATGTTAAGGAACTTGACTTGAGATTTGTCGAAGCCCCTATCCAAAGAAGCCTGGGGTTATATTGGGATTTGAAGCAAGATGCCTTCACCTTCAACATATGCTCTGATGAGAAACCCTTCACTCGCAGAGGTATACTGTCAACAGTCAACAGTATTTATGACCCTTTGGGTTTCATAGCTCCCGTAGTCATTCAAGGTCGCCACCTACTACGAACAATGATGTCTCAAACAGTAGATTGGGATGAACCCCTATCTGAGGATTATCTAACCGACTGGAAACTATGGAAGAAATCTTTACAGGATCTTCATGACCTACAGATACCACGTACCTACACGGATTCCATAAAGACTTCTACAAAGACAGAACTCCACATCTACTCAGATGCTTCCCAGAAAGCCATTGCAGCCGTGGCTTACCTAAAAACGTACGGTTCAGATGGTAACGTCCAACTCGGCTTTGTGTTTGGAAAAGCGAAATTAGCTCCTGTCAAAGGCCATACAATTCCACGTTTGGAACTCTGCGCTGCCGTGCTTGCAGTCGAGATCTACAGCCTTGTTCGTGAACAGTTGGATACCGAAATTCATACTACCCAGTTTTATATTGACAGCAAAGTCGTACTTGGCTATGTACACAATGAACAAAGAAGGTTCCACATCTACGTCAGCAATAGGGTCGAAAGAATTCGCAGACTCACAACACCAAACCAGTGGAAATTCATACGGACTGATTTGAACCCTGCAGATGAAGGCACTAGATTTTTGCCTGCAGATCACATGAAGAATTCATCATGGTTAACTGGCCCAAATCAGTTAAGCTGCCAAGCCTATACACCAGATGAAGATTTCTACCCCTTACAAGATCCTGAAAACGACAAGGAGATTAGGAAAGAAATCAAGACCTTAGCTACACATATCACTTACAGCTTAGGAACACATCGGTTTGAAAGGTTTTCATCCTGGTATCGTTTAACCAGGGCTATAGCGTTACTTTACCATGTTATCCAGTCCACAAAACAACCTACAGGGGATTGCCAAGGATGGCATCTTTGTAACAGAAGAAAAGATCCTAGGCTTACTCATATTGCTGAGACAATAATCATTAAAGCAGTCCAAAGAGAAGTTTACACGGTTGAAATCAGAAACCTGGATGCTGGAAATCCACTGCCTAAGGACAGTTCACTACTTCCACTCAACCCACTTCTTGATACAGATGGAGTTCTACGTATTGGGGGAAGACTTCGAAAGTCACAGTTACCAATAGAGGAAATTAACCCTATGATACTTCCTTCATCTCACCATGTTTCAAAACTGCTGGTTCGACACTATCATGAGCAGATCCACCACCAGGGTAGACACCTCACTGAGGGAGCCATACGTTCTGCCGGATTGTGGATTGTCGGATGCAAAAGATTGGTGTCTTCTATCATACATTTCTGTGTCCAGTGCAAAAAACTTAGAAGCAAACCACCATATCAACTAATGGCCGACCTACCTGTAGCACGTCTCACCCCAGCACCACCCTTCACATATGTTGGGATCGACGTCTTTGGACCATGGTCAGTAGTCACCAGAAGAACCAAAGGTCATGTTGCTAAGGACAAGAGATGGGCTGTACTCTTTACTTGTCTCTCTAGCAGAGATGCCCACCTTGAAGCTATAGAGGACATGAGTGCATCAACCTTCATCAACGCCCTCAGACGGTTTCTTTCCCTAAGAGGCAAAGTTTTGGAATTCTACTCAGACCGGGGAACCAATTTTGTTGGTGCTGCACGTGAACTAGGTGTCAACTCCATATTCGACGAAGATGGTCCTGTGATGGATTTTCTAAACAAAGAAGGATCACGATGGATATTCAACCCACCCCATGCTTCACATATGGGAGGAGCATGGGAACGAATGATTGGTGTTGCTCGACGCATCCTTGATGCACTACTTAAAGACATCTCATCCAAGCATCTCACCCATGATGTTTTGGTTACACTTCTAGCAGAAATAACAGCTATCATCAATGGTAGACCACTAGTTCCAGTTTCTACAGATCCTGAAAATCCTTTCGTCTTGTCACCTGCCACGCTCCTTACCCAGAAGACAAATTACCACACCAACTTTGATCTAACCTTCAATGTCAAGGACTTATACAAGAGGCAATGGAGGTGTGTTCAGCATTTGGCTGATACCTTTTGGCATCGGTGGAAGACTAAGTACCTCAGCACTCTACAACAAAGATCCAAGTGGACATTAGATCAGCCCAACTTACACAAAGGTGATGTTGTCCTGATGAAAGATAATGATGCGCAACGGAACCAATGGGCGTGATCACTGAAGTTCTACCTTCTGATGATGGGAAGATCAGGAAAGTTGTTATTCGTGTCTTACGAGATGGTATACCAGCAACCTACACCAGACCAATTAAAGAAACTGTTTTATTATTATCTAAAACGAACTGACTCTTTATTCCGTTATTTTGTGTTATGTTAACGTTTTAACATAAGGCGGGGAGTGTGTTGGATGTAATTACCTGTCTGTGTCCGTTATTATTTAGTATGGGCTAGTTTATCTCCCTTTAATACTACAGAGGGGGCTACTTTGTTTACCTTCGAGCCCGCCATGCTGTCAGATGCCGAACAAGACCACAGTCTTTTTACCGCACATACACACACATAATATCATGTCATCGTAGCCACCATACATTTATCTTGGTTAGTCAACAAACTTACATCCATAGCACTCTTACGTTCTTACCAAGCTTGTACTGTTTAATGTATTAAAATACATATTTTGAAGAACAGAGTCTCTTTGATAAGATGTTTAAACGACATTGACCTTGCTTCAAATCCAGGCCCATTCGACATTTTATTATTATTAGTGTTGGTTTAGCCATATGCAATCCCGTATACGACTTTCAAAAACTAGTCACACACAGGAGAGGCAGAATAAAGAGTTTGTTACATATCACCCGTAGCAATGATCTATGTGTTAAAATTATATTTGGAATGTATCTTACCAGTTCTATCACATATGTAATAATGACTGACACCAATATTGTCCCTTAAGTAATCAATTACAGTATTACCTGTTATTATAATGTTTCATTCCACACCTATCACCAGGACCTGAATAGTGCGTGGGGTGGGGTCGTAACCTGGATGAGGTAAAAGGTAAAAAAATATCTTATGAAAACGACTAAAAACTGAGCATAAAGTGTGTTTAGAATTAACATTGTTGTAAAAATGATAGAAAGTTGTTTAAATTAACAGAAGAACCGATTATATCTATAATAATAACCATCACTAGGCCAAATAAACTCCTAACTCAATATGTTCCATAATATTTGAAATCCAAAACACGCATTAAAATTCAATAGCTAACCTTCGTCTATTTAATGTAGGTCATCAAGACTATCTTTATGTTATGACGTCACAGATATTATAAATACGCACAATATCTACGGTGATTAGTTTATACTAATTATGATATAAATGTTACTATATATATGTAGTAGTCAGCATCTCCCTATATAATGTTGATATTGTTAATAACGTGACGTTCGATGCATCTATATACTATTCAAAAAAAGTAGGGGATATTTAATTTTGGGGGCATAATACTAAAATATGCAAATGACTACGAAAAAAGTCACTATAGAACCTAACAGAAGAAACATTTCCAGTTACATGTGACGCCCAAACGCACCAATAGCTACCGCATGGAATGCAGGTGATGCTTGGGATCATCACGGGGGTCCAACCCAAGATTTGCACGACTCTGACTTTGAATGTTACAGTCATTGTGGCATTGAATTCCAGGGTGGAAACATCAGTTTAATTGTTTTAGTGACCAGCAAAACAAATTTTGATATGCGTCGGATTACGCAAAATGAAAGCTTACGTGCCCTTGGCATGCTACAGATCGGCACAACACAGGCGGTTGTGGCGCGGACGATGAATGTTTCTCAGTCTGTCATAAGCAGGCTATGGTCCAGATACCGTGATACACAATCCGTACAGGACAAACCACGCTCAGGTCGACCAAGGGCGACAACTCAAGCCCAGGATCGATTTATCCGTACCTTGGCCTTGAGAAATCGTGTCATCACAGCAAATCAGATCAGCGCTCGTCTTCAAACAGACACTGGTGTGAGAGTGAGCGGCCAGACGATTCGGAATCGACTGCATAGGGGTCACCTTCGCGCCCGACGTCCTCGCGTGATCCCTTGTTTGAGAGATCATCACATTCAGGCAAGACGTCGTTGGTGTAGGGATCGTCAACACTGGGATAATCGACGCTGAAGCAATGTGATGTTTTCAGATGAGTCAAGGTTCACTGTTGATTTTGCATATGTTTTTAGCACATATCCCTGCAACCCATATTATTACACTTATTTTATTGTGTAAACTTCAAAATTCGCCAAACTGCAAATCGACTCTAATGTCAATTTGCTTTCTTATTGGTAAGACATGAATTCTGGGCTTTCATACTGATCAGAGCAGTTTTAAAGGATTTATAGTGGCCGGCCTGAAGTATAATGTCTGTTGGAGGAGGGGCAGAAAACTTTTGAAAACTCTCACGTCATTGGGTGTGTTAAGCGGGGCTTATGTCGACCTTGCAACTGAATGCAACTGGCGTTTCGGCAACTTGGCGCAACTGACCTGAGCGCCTCTTACAACTCAAAGCAACTAGTTGCAGTCAGTTGCACATGCTTAACTCTCTGCAACTGGCGGGAACTAGTTGCAGTCGACATGAGCGTTCTTGCAACTGGGGTGAACTCGTGTCCATGAGTTGGCACGATCATATTAAAGGGGCGCTCTCTCAATCTGAACATAGTCAATTTTTCAATATTCTAAATGTAAAGATAGACCGGTATTTTTTCAATGGTTCGAATTTTGACTCGGAATATTACCGTTCTTTCACTTTAAAATATTGAAAAATTGGCGACGTTTAGGATGAGAGCGCACCCCTTTAATATGATTGTGCCAAGTTTTAGTAATAATATTTAGAAAGCGTATTCCATTACTTTTCAAATTATATATAGCTGGACGCCCAGAATTTTGTACGATGATCCGAATTTGAACTTCGAAAAAAATATCGGAAAGCTTATTCAATTACCTTTCAGAATATATATATAGCTGGATGCTCAGAATTTTGTACGATTAGACTGTCGTCTGTCAGTAGCTATCGTTTCAAAAAATTTCTATAAAATGGGTTTAGTTGCAAAGTCACACATTAGTAAAATGTGAATTTATATGGATAAAAAGCCGCCTTCCCGCTTCTAGAATGTGCCAGTTTTTATAAACGAGACGTCGCAAGTTTCTATTCGCGCCATGAAGTTTATCAACCATTATTTACACCTGATGCATATCATTAAAACAAACAACCAATCAAAAACACTCTAGAGCCAATTTGACCTCAAGTTCACAGGTCAAAAGGTGAGTCGAGTTAGCGTGTTTACTTTAAGACGATGTAAGTGCCTTATCCACCTCGTAGACAAAGATTGTGGAAAGCTGATTAAATTTACAGATACCAGTTGGAATAAGGTTGTTTTAAGTTTTAAAGAATGGTCAAATCTTGATGGAAACGAGCTAAAAGTGTGCCAACAATATAAAGATGTATTTGATGGTAAGTTTATCAACTAAATCAAACTAAAATTGAAAGTAGAGTCGCCATTTTATTTTTCAGCGAAACACAAAATGATAGGCGGATTAAATTTTATAGACACCTGTACTCATCACAAATGATCGGGACTGTACAACGCAACCAGAGCTTACGTCCGTATATATCATTTCTTGTTTGTTGTCATTGCTGTGTGCAAGTTACGATAAATAATAATAATGTTTGTTGACGTTCACATTGTAGGCCTATAGTCTCGTTATACATGTATAGTTAGTTCATATAGGTTTGTTTTAAAATCGATAGCATTCACGCTAGCCTTTGGTTTTATTTTATTAACCCCAGATTGTCTAAGTGTCTTTTCACAAATCAAGTGCAAACAGGTGGCAGTGTCTTATTGTTTTTCATAAAAGAAAAGTAATTTTTATTATGGATATTTGTTGCCACCTAAATTCTTCTCTCAGGTTCTAATTTGCTTATTTTGTTTATGTGTGCAATAAAATTAGGACTCAGTATGTTCGTATCTATAGGGAATAAAGATGATGCACTATGTGACTATGGGTTTATGGCTATCATTCCAAGTGTTATTCGAGATTCACAGACAGAACAAAGATTAAACAAGCTACTAAAAGAGTTGCATTAGGCTACAGTCTGGTGAGAAGCAAAGGAGTGATGAGAGTCAATCCACCTCTAGACAAGGTTCTGTCCACCTGCGAGGACATGTCTTTCCTCCTGTGCATTATCTGCAAAAAAGTGCCTTTGTTCTACAGGTGTCAGAATAAGACTGTCTCTATCTGATAAGCTGGTTTTAGCAGAAATTAAAGATGGGGGTAAGTTTTTATTGTTTGTTCAACTGTTGTGATTTAATATTGTCCCCCCCCACCCTCCTTTCCTGGCTATGCCCAGTGTTACCTAGTGGAATAGGCCCATCGACCCTCCTCAGCGTGTCGTAAAAGGCGTTTATTGGGGAGAGTGGTCGGGTGGCCGATAGGTGTTATCTATCAGTCTGTCATCAATAGTCGAGGGTACGAGTCTCATTCTCTGCGATCTCAGTGAAAACGTGTGGGAGTAGCCTATCCGAACACGCAGGGTTATGTACATGTATTTACCAGGTCTGCCAAAAGTTGTCTAGTTCATTGTTAAAAGTAGGTTGCTCCATACAAAGCCTATTATACACATAAAAACTGTTGCATAAAGAATTTTATGGGTTTTTTTATTTATGCATATGTAACCAGAAAACGAATATGCATTCTACTTCTAGTTGGTTTATGATATCCATGATATTTACAATTTTCCATATCTTTTTAGGGCGACTTAGAGAAGCAGCAATTAAGAAAGAAGATGAAACCATTCTCAGGCACATCAGAGATAAAGACTGTGTTGCTGTTGAAGTTAGGTACCATCTACGATGCTACAAGGATTATGTTCGATTCCCAACAAGAAAACCCACAGTTCAGTCGTCAGGGTGAATTTATTTCATACTTGTAGTAGTTGTTGTGTCCTTGTGGCTTGTTGTTATATCTATTTTATATCATAGGCCTACATAGGCAACTAGTGGGTGGGAAGGGATTTATATAGCCAAGTGGTTACAAAAAGGTCTGTCATCAATGGACTTGATTTCGAATCCCATTATCAGCGACCTCAATGACAAGGTGTGGGAGTAGCCGATTTATTCTATACTCTATAGTATAAGTAGTGCTGGTATATTTGATGGCAAGTGAATTGGCACAAAATGACTAGATTGTGGTGTCCAAATGCACTAAAACATCCGTTCTAAGAATGTGTCAACATTTTTTATTAGCACTTTTACTAGTTTTGAAATGTTTTAAATTACACTACACAGACATGATTTATATCTATTTTAACCTTTAAAAAAAATATATCACTAGATAAAGATGAATAAATATGTAAATACTTTTCCATTTTTTGATTTTAGTATTTTGTTTAACTGTTTGTTTTACCTGTATTTTACATACTAACTACATGTATAATATTCAACTACTTTATGTCCAGATTTAATTGAATTATTATTTTAACAAAACAAAGGGTTTTCTGTATTTTAAACTAGTTTTGAAATGTTGTTTTTAATTATAATACACAGGCATGATTCATATCTTTAAAAGATAACCAAACAATATATCGAAAGATAAATAAATGTGTAAATACTTTTCCATTTGTTGATTTTAGTACTTTGTTTAACTGTTTTTATATTTTATATTTTAACTATTTAAGCATTAATTATTGCACAACTGTTACAGCAACATTTAAAAAAATTATTGATATAACAGTTATTAAAAATGAAAAAAATGTTTTCTGTATTTTAAAAAAATATTGATATTGAAATGTTGTTGTAAATTGCAATACAAAGGCCTAATTTATATCTATTTAAACCTTTAATACTAGTCATTACATAAAAGATTAATGTTTTAAATTTGTTTTCATTCTTTGTTTGGTGATAGGGTGGGTTGCCAAGGAGAAATTTAGTCTTTGTTCAATATTTATAGGTCATTTATGATACGAGTTATCTCCCCTTATACCTTTTTACCTGGGACCCCTCTTTGAAATATCACGTTTATGTATTGTTTTTTGGTTGAAATCAAATATGTCTATGCAATTATCAAATTTATGTATGATTTCTGATAATAAATTAAATTCAATATCAATACAATGACGCTGTATTTTCATAAATAGACAAAAACATGCTACGATGTGCAACATTACTGCTTTGTGGGCGCTTATAATTGGTCCTGTGCATATACAAATTGAGATATTTCCATAATTTTTTTTTCAAATGTTGCTGTGCATTTGGGCAGTACACACGAAAAAAATTATTCACCTGCAGTAATTTTATCATCCAAAATCACAACGTCAAAGTCATATTAGACAAGCATGATAAAGTGACCGAGACCCTGGGTAAATGGGTAATATTTTAAAAACTGGCAATATCTGAAGGTGGGAATATGGATTTTCCATCACTAGAAACCTTGTATTATAAGAAAATGGCAACATTTTTTAGACCCAGGGGGGGTGCAACAAAAATCGATTTTTAAGCACATTTTCCCTATGTACAGACGACAGTCTAGATGGTCCGAATTTTAACTAGGAATATTACCGTTCTTTCACTTTAAAATTTTTAAAAAATTGGTCATGTTTAGGATGAGAGTGCACCCTTATAATAATTCACGAAATGGGGATAGGAATTCGACCAGGAAGGATTTATTAAATCTGCAGCAAGATTACTAAACAAAATCCATCACCCATCCAGAAAAGTATTATCTTGGCCAGAAACAATAACTGCTATTCAAGTCCTAAAATTATTGTTTTATTAGATTTCTGGCACTTTATTTTGCCAAATTTTGGAGGGGGTCCAAGTATATTCAGACCCCCTACCCCAGAAAAACAAATGGGGGGGGGGGAGGGTCGGACCCCCCATGTGTGACGCCCAAAACCTTTACAAACTGACTGCCTTGGCTGTATTCGTAGCGGTTGAAACCACCACTCTGGTCAATCAGGCACTATGCAGGCTGTTTCGACTGGAGATCATCTCCGAAAAAAGCCACCAAACGAAGATTTCCAATAACAGAAATGGATCCAACCAACTCATATCGGAGTTTTCAGTTGGCGGCCATATTGGATTTATGCTTACTGTTAGCCGTACGACGTTATGACGTCACAAATACGCCACCTGACATTGTTTTTTTAGTTCTTTGGTAACACTTTCCTATGTACTTGTAATACTTTTACGTCCTCCAAACTCATCCATTCCCGAGATCATATTGGAGTTTTAAGGTTTCAAAGGCGGCCATATTGGATTTATGCTAATTTTTGGCCGTATGACGCCACAGGTACGTCATTTAGCTTTGTTTTTCTGAGCCTTCTGTACCACTTTCCTATCTACTCGTAATACATTTCAACCCTCCAAACTCAACCATCCTCGAGATATTGGAGTTTAAGATGCCAATTGCAGCCATATTGAATTTATGCCAATTACTCGAAAACCTATCTTTTTAATAATATTATTGGCGATTTTTGTTTGGGAGACCTTCAGGGACCCCTCTACAAGATTCCGTCTAGAAAAATTCTGTTGCAATTTGTTCCAGGTTTGACACTTCAAAGAGAGCGAGAGAGAAATGGGGTTTAACGTCCACTCAACACAACCAGGTCATTTCGGAACTAACATATGGTTTCAATTTTATTTCAATAATTCGCTTGCGCGTAGGGGTATTTAGCCGTGGGAGGAAACCGGAGTGCCCGGAGGAAACGCACGAAGTTGAGAAGGCGCCCCTATCTCCATGCCACATACGCTCACACCAGGGCTCGAAACCACAGCCGCAAGCCAGAGGTGACCGGCCAGCTAGAGGTCGAAGCGCGGCACTCTAGACCACTAGGCCATCCCAACCCCCCTACACTTCAAAGAAGGGTTGATGAAAACTGCCGCATGCTGGTTTATCCTATCCATGGTTGCTTCCTATCAATTCTTGCATAAGATTTACTGTTAAGCGTATCTATGCTTTAGTGTGTTACGTTTAATTTGATCGGGAGACGTGTTCGGATGGGACGAAAAACCGATGTCCCGTGTACACATTGGCGTGCACGTAAAAGATCCCTTGACAATTGGAATTCGATATCAAGAGTAGGCCGTTATGCCGCTGTCCGGGCAAAATTTCCCTCATAGCACCGTCTTCATTAGCCCAGTCGGTACAGAACAGTAGGACGTACGTTAAACCCCATTTCATTTCATTTCCTTTGGAATCATTCCAAATCCCTTGTCATAAACCTCCGATTAAAGGTTTCATAAGCAGATCACACTTCTCGCAAGTATGGGGGTGGGTGCTGAATGGTTAGCGCGTACGCGCTGCATCATAAGCTTTTTCTGTAAACAATATTTTATTTCATTTGAAAATGGATTGGAGAACAGGTTGGGCCTATGTTGACCCCTCTCCAGAATTTGCAAAAGTAAGTTTACAGATCATATATACAACAAGAAGATATAAATATACAAAATCTAAAAATTATTTGAGATTTAAGTATAAACTAAACATCTATACATATATATAGTTGTCCGTTCCGTGACTTAATTAATAGGTCACCAATGTAGTAGGGCCGCAAACCCCGAGGCAAGGAGTATGGTCGCCTGTCCAACCTCGTGAACAGTCCCACCGCCATAGTTAGTATCATATACAAGTTCAAACGGTTCAAATTATGCACTCGGTTGAATATAAAATTGGGCAATATTAGCACTAATATTAAAACTTTGTCTTGTGTCATATGTACAAAATGGAATGAACAAATTCCACGAATTGTGTAACTCGTATCCCATTGAATTCAAACTAAGAAATCAGCTGGTTATTTTTTTTAAAGTTCCAATTTCATATTTTCTAGGAAAGTCAAAGCATATCTATTTCTATGTCTTTTGCTCAATAGGTTGTCAACTCACTATTATACGATCATGGGCAAAATTTTTGGGGCATTAGAAAGGGTGACACGGGGTGATTGAGGAAATAGTTACTCAATTACCTCCCTTGTTTTCCCATTCCTCTCCATTGACGGCCATCTTCAAACGTTTGAATTTGAAGTTGAAAATGATATTTTTGCCAATTTCTCAACTGGCAATAGTGAATTATAGGATTAATAGGATTATTCTTTAACAAGGTAGGACTGTTTATAGGTTCAATCTATTTTAGGGCTTTGTTTTAATACATTTTAAAAATATAACTTAAAAAAATGCTATTGGAACTTTAAAGTCTTCTTCATTACATGTTTAATAGACATCCTGGGTGCATTTTAGTATCATATTTAGCTGTGCCAATCTGGCCCACTGAAATGAGGTGGTCTCGGCACGGTACCAGGCGCCGTACGGTAAATTTTATTAGTGTGAACGCTATCCGGTCTGATCACGGTTTCAGTACGGATAACTGCGCATGCGCGAAACGAACCTTGACACTCCCCCCCCCCCCCTTAACTTTGACAGTTCTGTTATCAGTTCTGTCAAAATGGCTGCTCAAACCAAATCTACCATCATAATTGTTTTCATCTGAGTTATTTTATAGGGACTGAAAATTAACTTTTCCGCGAAGAGTTCCACATTTGGCATGCTTTGCGCCGTCCCGAGACCGGTTATTTAAGAGCAATGTTAACGGGTCAATTTCTTAAAAAATTTACCGCGGCCTGGTACCTACCCAAGAAAGGCCCGCTTATCGCGGCCAAGTGTAAACGGGGCTATTATCACATATAATTTAACACTGAGATCATTGCCACGATTTATGCGTAATAAATGTTTCTACAATCGGAAGTGACCAAAGTAAAAGGAAAACACGAGTTACCCTCTGTTTATGCCAGAATAAACAACACATACAAATATATTTGATTTTCATATATATTTATTGTTATCCTATCAATTTAGTGTTGAATTTGGATACTGAAATTTAAATAGGTTTCTGCCGTGCTGCCTCTTCAAGAAATAAACACACCAGTCTTTAAGCGACAATTAGGAATCGGGGTAAAATTCGGTGAGCAAAATGACCCTATATTTCAATAGCCAGCAAATAGACTAGGAAAAACAGAAAACTTCCGTTTTACTGTTGATTTGTTATACGGCATGAGAAATCCGATACCATTGAGAGTTGATTATGGTCTGGATAAGTTAATTAATGTCTAATTAATAATTTAGAGCAGCAGCTGCCAGGCAGAATATGCCCACATTTTGCAAGAAATGGATAGAGAACAAGCTAAACAAAAAGCGAATTTTCGAACAATCAAGGGCTATAATTCAGAAAGTTGCGATCTGATATACGCGAATATACCAGGTGTTAACATTATTTGCGTACGAGGGGCATTTCAAGTTTCATCAAAATCGGAACAAAATTGTGACCTCCAGAGAGTCCACTACACTATTTGTGAAGTCAACCAACCTAACGGTGTAACGGTGATATATTCAAACGTTTTTTTTTAAATCGGATAATAATTGTGACCTCAAGAGGGACTACACGCTAAAACGTAATTTCCGCAAAATCAGGGGCCATAACACAGGAAGTATTATATGCATGAATATCGAAAGATATCAAGATCTTTGAAATATAAACATGCATGTCAAGTTTCATCAAAATTGGATTACAATTGTGACCTCTGCAGGGTCCACAACCTTGATATACCATATTTTTTTTACACTATTCGAGTACAATCGAATCATAATTGTGGCCTCCAGAGGGACCACAAGCTAAAAAAAAAAGGCGATATGTCGTAAAATCAGGGGCCATAATTCAGGACGTTACGATCCGATATGCACAATTATCGAAAAGACCCAAGATCTGTGGGTTATAAACAAATATTTCAAGTTTAATCAAAATCGGTTCAAAATTGTGACCTCTAAAGAGGCCATAATCCCTGAAGTTTCGTTCCGATACATGCCAATACGGAAAGCAACCGAGATCTATTGGAGATAAACCTATATTTCAAGTGTCGTCAAAATCGGATACGAAATGTGGCATGTAGAGTGGCCACAAACAATTGTGGACAGACGGACAGGGGCGACGACAATGTGGGCGTATAAAACATTTCAGGCCTAAAGAAAGACTTGCAATAGGCAGATTTAGCTCTTGCATTATGTATGTTTAAGTATTTTTTAAAACATAATAAAAATGTATATTTTCTGTAAAATTTTCCATCGCCTACGACAAACATTTTGTCATTACAATTAACCCGGAATAAATGAGAAATAAAGAGTTGCAATCATCTCTATGTAGCTTAGAAAATACGGAATACTAAATTTTATCAATAACAATCTATAAAATAGAAGAAGTTCATGGTTTTAACTTAAATAGGTATAAAGGTGCCTTAATAGTTAATAATAGTAACACCCTGCAGAGTAAAGGTAGTTCCCTAGGTTTAACGTAAAGGCCCAATGAGTGTGAATCGTGAAAGATGAATCTCTAATTAGAATAGCAGTCAATAATCGTTTAAATCCGTTCAGTATTAACAAAGATATATGAACTTGAATTTTTATCGGTCGATAAACTGAACAGTTTCAACTTTTCACCAAAGCTAAACATCGGCGATACTGAAATCTCACCATCATGTAAAGCACGAAATCTTGGTTTCATCATGGATAAGACAATGTCTCTCATCCCACAGGTTAACAATACCATGTGTAAAATGTACATGAGATTAAAGCCAATATCCAGAATAAGGTATCTTACTAAAGACTCGTGTGCTAGAGTTGTATTAGCCCTGGTCATATCTCAGTTGGACTATGGAAATGGACTCCTGGCTGGCGTTCCAGATTACTCCTTCAACCGCCTTCAAGTTGTACAAAATAATTGGCTCGACAAGTTGCCAAGTCATCTTCTAGAGATCATGTATCAGAAACTCTTAAAAATCTTCATTGGCTGCCTGTGAAAGCCCGAATCGATTTTAAAGTGCTATCAAATGTCTATAAAGCTTTGTTTTCGGATACTGCTCCCTCCTACATGAAACGATTATTCACATTCTACCAACAGGAAAAACCGAATCTTCGTTCGTCCACAGATACTAGTTTATTATCTGTACCTGTTTACAAGAGATTCAGAGGAAAATTATCTTTCCCTATAAATGGTGCCCATATGTGGAATAAGCTACCAAGATCAATTAGAGAAAGCTCAACTTTTGTTAAATTCAAATCGGAGTTAAAAACACACTTGTTTAAATATTATTACGATCTGTGAGGTGACAATATAACCGGATATAATGAAGCGCTATAGAAGATGAATAATAATAATAATAAGTCCAACACCATTTTGTTGTCCCCGAAAAAGTATTTGTAGGCCAGCTGTTTTAAATCCGATTTTAGCGTTAGTATATTGAGTTCATATAATATATTAGCGCAGATTAAGCCTAAAAAACATCTGATATCTATTCGATCAATGCCAATGGTCCATCGTTACTTTAGAGATGGAGAGAAATGGGGTTTAACGTCCACTCGACACAAACTAGGTCATTTCGGGAAAACATATGGTTTGTAATTTTTTATTTCAATAATTCGCTTGCGCGTAGGGGTCTTTAGCAGTGTGAGGAAACCGAAGTACCCAGAGAAAACCGACGAGGTTGGACAGGCGATCATTACTTTAGTACGATTATTATATTACCATATAAGGTAATAGCACCAATATGCAAAGTAAACGTACTACATAGTTTAAACTTAATATAGTTACAATGGTACCTGAGCGCCTGACAAGGACAGTCGTCTAGTCGTTCGGATGGGACGAAAACCGAGGCCCCGTCTACACATTGGCGCGTACGTAAACGTTCCCTTTACAGATGGAATTCGATATAAGAGCAGGCCGTAGTGCCGCTGTCATGGCAAAATTTTTATGTAAGAGCTGAACAGACGGACATTAAACCCCATTTCATTTCATCTTATTAGGTGATAATAACAGCATATAAGTTAAAGTAGTACAGTATATTATAGACGATACATGTTTAAGACAACTTGAGCAACAGTTGTTGGAAGCACCACCTAGCCAATAATCGTAGGTGTAATCTATTAAACACGAATATGCAAGAGCTAAATCTTTCTTTATTCCTTAAATGTTATATATACTTTTAATTAGACATCTATTAACTTACCAAGACCATAATCAACCCTCGGTGTAATGACAATCGATGCTACAGTGTTATTGTAACAGGGATATCTCGGCTCAAAGAGAAATAATTTAACCAAAATTTTTAAATTTTAACTATTATAAAGCAACTTAAGCTATTTATCATATCTTCCATAAAACCCTTTTAATGGGGATAGAAACTTACATGTAATTGAAACTTCCCAGGCGACGTTCTTAAACGGGCTAATTGTTTCAAACTGTTTTAGAATAGCCTATGTTTCAATTCAATTACGATTATACACATCTGTACAGCAGGGCTGAATTAATGCACGAGGAGTCAGTCTTTTATGCCTGCCTTGTCTGAACGGGGGGGGGGGGGCATCTGAATAGCCTACCCCGTTTCTTCCTCTGCGGGTAACGATTCCTTTAAAAAATCAACCGTTTTTGACAGACTGCATTCGCTAGCTATGGCAATACATTGTCGTCTGACGTTTATATGAAACCTGGCGCCATGTTCGACAAGTGTCTTAATTTTCTCCACTGGATCTATTTGAGATCTACAACAACAGTGGAGGGGCGTATATCCATAAATATCTGGACTGTCTACGCCCAGCTCTAACCCAATTAGTAATTCGACTACTGCAGCTGTATTGTAATCACAAGCAGCATGTAGCAATGTGTATTTATCCCCGGTACTACATTTGAGAGAAGCTCCCCTTGATTTTAGGAACTTGATTTTCTCAATAGGTTGCTTATGTGATTTACACGAGTAGTCGAGGGGACGTTTACCATACATATCCATACCATTAACGTCAAACTTCTCAATATCCGTTAAGTGTGTCACAGCATCCAATGTGCCGAACTCACAAGCAGTGTGCAGTAATGTTTTATTAAATATCGGATTAGACTCAATTATCGCACCATTGACTTCGAGAAGGTTTAATTTCTGAACTGGGTCCTTGTCAGATTTACAGCTATAGAATATCGGCGAAGCACCACCGGCATCTATACTACTAACGTCACAGTCATGTTTTATCAAATACTTCATAGCTTCAATATCGCAGTATTCGCTTGCAAAATGTAATAACGTTTTATCATAATGGGTTCTCGCATGGATATCGTCGCCATTCATTAGTTGCTTTCTCAACTCTTTCAGACTCCAAATGTCCCATTCATCCAAATAATTTTTATTGGGTATACCACAAATAAGGCCCAATAAACTTTTCGGTGCAGACTGACATATTTCAACCAATGTTTCAGCCTCTTTATAACCTTTATCGACAATTAATTTAACCTTTTCTAGCGGACAATATTTTGACAGACATGCCTTGTCTAATGGCGTGTCTCTATCTTTATCAAGCTGACCTATAATTTCGGCCTGTTCGTCCAAAACAGATGTGAACTGTGTTATATCAGTCGCGAACACAGCAGCATGATGCAGTGGAAACTCGTCTTTAAAGGCCACGGTTTCAACATACGGTGTTCCTGAAAGATAAATAAGATTGAACTAAATTTATTAACTAATCCAGTCTTGATTTGCCTATTCGGTGCAGAAACATAGGACATGAAACCACACACTTTATTTCATTCATTAACTAAGCTCTAAAAATATTTTGGGCCGAATAGGTAACTCGCGCACGTATGATCATAAGGCCTGTTATCGAGTCAAATGAGGTGGTTTCGATTCCTCGTTCTTTGTGACAAGGGGTGTGGTGTCTGTCCAACCCCGTGAGTTTTCTCCGGGTCCTCCGGGTTCCTCCCACCGCTAAAGACCTCTACGTAATAACGAATTTATGAAATAAAATTCAACCATGTTAGTCCCGAAAGGACCTAGTTTGTGTCGAGTGGACTCAGCTTGTGGGACGCTGGCTTGCTAGCCCGGTAGGGTGGGGGGGGGGGCATAGAAAACCCACGAGGTTGGACAGGCGGCCCTACTTCTCACACATTAATCCACTAGACCCCCCCCCCCACACCACCACACACTCTCTCCGCGACTGCATCATTTCTTACTGTTTCGATACATACTAAACGCCGATCAATTGAATGATCAACGAGCGATTATTACCTACCCTTTTCCTGTTCTGTTTTTAATATCTTTGTTTTATTTTCTAATTCTGAAATCTGTTTTCTTAATCTTGAATTATCTTCCTCCAAGGCAGCAAACTCTTGCTTTAGTTTATTGACGTTTTGGAAATCTTGATGTGTGGCAATGTTCAAATCTTCATCATGACCTGTTTGGATAAGAAATAGGTGAAATGAAAGTGTAAACTTAATCATTAACTTTGATTGTTCATGATACCCACAAATACTCACAATAGCTTCTTGTTTTAATCTCGTTGAGCATACAAGCCTTTCATATTATGTTTCTCAAAAATTTCTTTCATTTTATGGGAAAGGTCGTGTGCAAGTCACATATCATCTGATATCACTGGGCTCAAAGTGTGAAAATGAACTTTGTGAAATTCTAGAACAGAAGGTGAAGGCTGGGTATTTCCTGAAGCAACGACTGTGAGTTTTACAACATCTGGACGTTGGTGTTGCTAGATTGCTTTACAACTCCCGCACTTGTAGCTATGCTATCTACATTTACTGCACACTGCGTACTAGCGACCAATGAGACGTTGTGACACACCTCCATGACATTGAAATGAACGAACCTTGAACTCGATTGTCACGGGTAGATATTTTAGCTGGAATAATCGAGGAATGTGATCGGCGCCCAAACAAAATTAGTGACGAAATATCCATGGTATTACGTGAATGCCTTGATAGGATGGTATTCAATTGAATATGGGTATATTGGTAATAACAAAGTATAATGATACGGACTAATACCATTCCAAAAAAATAATTCATTTCTCTACATGTCTGTGATCGTCCACCCGCCACAAATTAGGTCGTTTCGGGACTAGAATCGTAATAAGGGAGATAAACCGGGCAAAACTTGCGAGACATGTATTAAATACAGTATTTCATAACTCACTTGTTTTTGTATCAGCTTTTATATTATCAAAATTCGAATATTCCTTTTCTTCTGTAAGTTTTTCAACCTTTACTCTGAGTTCTCTATTTTCGTTATTCAACTTTCTCAAAAGTTCCACGTCAACAACTTGTTCTTTTGGTTGATCTCGTATCGATGACTGTACTTGTAACATAGTCCCTTGTGTGCCAGAACTTTGAGATCGGTCAAGTTCAGCTTTTGCGCCAGAACTTTGAAGTGGGTTCATTTCAGCTGAAAACGTAATTTTTTGTACAATCAGGCGCAATAATCCAGAAAGATACTATCCGATATCGACAGGAGTCGAGATCTTTGGGATATAAACATAAATTTAATATTTCAACATCTAGAGGTCCACAAGGTAAAAAAAATGTGATTTTCCGTACCATTTGTGCCAATATCGACATGAACAGAGATTGTTTGGATATTTCGAGTTTGACAAAACCGGCGAAAGGTAGGTACGCAAAGCGTGGAAATACACCGTACAACACAGCAGTCGTGTCTCAACAGGGCAATAGGCGAAGGCTTCTGTGCATCCATTTTAAGTCTGATCTGCAGTCGGATTGAACTTGTGTCTCCAGAAGGTGCAAAAAAATTTTTGAATTGTCCAAGGGCCTCTTCGTCTAGGGAACATAAACACCGCGTAAAATCTTCAAATGATCCATAATCTTAAAACTTGATTTTTCGTACAACCAAGGGCCATAATTCAGTAAGTTACGATCGATCCGATATCGTCAATATCAACAGGGATCAAGACCTTTTGAATATAAACAAATGGGTTAAGTTTCGAGCAAATCAGATATTAATTGTGACATCTAGAGTGTTCATTAGCTAAAACACGATTTGTCGTACAATCAGGGTCCATAATTCAAGACGTCATGGTCACAAACATGTCACTATATATCAACAGGAATCAAGATATATATTTTATGTTTGAATTAAATTCGGATAAAAATCGTGAAAAGCAAAAGAGGGTCCACAAGCAAAAAACGTGATTTATCGTACAATTTATGCGTCAATATCGACATGAACCGGGCTCGTTGGGATATAAACATATCTGAAAAGTTTCGTGGGAATCGGATAAAAGAATTGTGATCTTTAGAGTGTCCAAAATCTAAAAACGCGATTTTTTATCGAATCAGGGCCAAGATCATTGGGATATTAGCATTATTATATGTTTCATTAAAATTGGATTGGATAAAAATTGTGATATCTAGAGGGTCCACAACCTTGTTTTTATAATCTTTTACACTTTTTGCGTAATGGGAAACGGCCAATTTGACAGAAAATTAATTTCCGTCCGATTTTCACGAAAATCGTACTCAACCGTAATATATTTGAACGGTTTTTACAATCAAAAACGATACCAACGCGATTTTTCATACTATGAGGGACCCTAATCCGATATGCGCCAATATCCACAGTAATCGATATCTTTGCAATATGAATATATATTTCACGTTTCGTCAATTTCGTAAAAAAAAATGCGACCTCTAGAGTGTCCATAAACAAAATGTGACTGGACGTCCGGGCGGACGGGGCGGAGACAATATACCTCCATATGAAAGACAGACCCACGGACTGAAAATAATTATATAGGTGGTGAGACAAAAAATTCATCAGCAGCACCGACAATCACATTATAATATATATATATCGCCTAACTTTACAGCTAATTGACATTTTTAGGCGTTTAAATCTCCCCTTCAGCAGTTATCTACAACCTGGTCATTCATGGAGTTGGTGTGAAACTTGTGCAGTAGTAAAGTTTCGTATTAATACCCAGGAGAATTCCGTGCTCTAACTAGCATGACTTCTTTTTCTATCCCCGGCAAGACTCTGGGATATGGTGATATTATTGAGTGCCCAATGACCTTCAGACAAAACGCCTAAATATATCTGGTAAATTTAAAGGAGCTAATTCGCTATCCTTTGGCACCTAGATATTGACATAAATGGGTCGCGGCGCATTTACTAATGTATTATGGATGTATATAAACTGATTTACATTCAATCCTTTTTGTTTTGCTGTAATTTATATTCAATGATTTTCGGCGAAATGCGCGAATAGTCCAAATTTAATGGCAGTCTTTGGCGTCTTTTTATTTCAGTTTATACCGGTAGTACTCTCTTGTGTTGTGTGTTGAGCCTCATTCATCGAGTCGCTTCATTACAAATTTCACTCGAAAGCATTCGGTCACGCGATTCGTGTGTCAATGTTTCAAACATTTTATTTTGTCTTATATACTTGATATCAGATAAGCCCGTCTTTTCACTGTAAGATAACAATATCAACGTTGATTTAAACTGACCAATATATCGTGTTTGCAATGTCGAAGACTGGGAATGATATTGAGTTCAAGACTTGGCTCCTTTAAGTTTGCTGACAAATGTGAAAATGTTCGATTATAATATAATATCAAATATATACTTACCGCTTTTAACATCTTCTAGAAGTCGTTTTACCTTCTTGCATTCATCTACTAATTCGATCACTTGATTTCGCAAGTTATAATTATCCTCTTCCGTATCTTTCAACTTCCGCCTTAGATTTCTGATCTGATTTTGAATATCCTGCAGTTCCGCCGTGTCAATAGATTCACCGCCTTCAAAATAAGAATTTGTAAACATAGTGCACCAAGTAACAAAATATACATCGACCGGCAATGATATTAACAATGTGAAAGACGGTAAATCTCCAGGCAAGAAAATATGCCCTCACAGCAGCTACATCGACTGGGTGACTGCGTAGTTAATGCATTAGGTCATAAGGTAGGTTATTGCAAATAGCGAACTGAATTCCTACAACTAGGAAATATGAAATACCTTCTTCAACCTTTTCAAATGAAAATCCCTCTGACGATACTTTTTTGCCTCCAATAAAACCAGATTTCACTGCTGTTTCTAAAATCTGACGAAGTTCACTTTCACTCATATTGGAATCCAAAGATACCAGACTGAAAGTTATCTGTACACAACCAGCGCTGCAAAATAGATTTATTATTAGGAAAAGAAATTGTCGCCAATGCATTAGTCTAAATTGAATTATGTAATATACTATGTTATATTTACCTCATGATTACATATGCTATAAAATGTTTAGTAATTGAACTAGGAATGTGCCGGATATTAGAATCGGTCTTTCAAGTTGCCGGGCCCAATGGTTAGCCACGGGTTAACAGCCGAGGCTGCTTTAGTAAAATACAGCCCAGTCGGATATCTTACAGTTCAAAATAATTATGTTTAAACTTCTACACCTATTCAGTAGATCCGAATTTTACGTTCCTAATACTACTTAAATAGACGTGTTTAGGGGAACTAAAACCAGAATTAACTCTAGTGTTTGGTAGGGTGTGAATATCATTAACTTGTATATTACTTACTGTAGTTGTTTCACGACTACAAACTGGGTATATTTGGGGTATAAATCTTCTATGCTGTCTTCTACGTCATCAACAAATTTTTTATAATTTGGACTGTTACAATCTATGAATTCTATATACTTATGTCCAGGATATTTGAATTGCCCCTTGTATCTAACTGTAATCAAAATAAAATATATTGCTGAATTGCTCAATTACAGATGTATTATGTGAGAGCTAAATCTGCCTAATGCGGTACTTTATTTTGGCTTCAAATGTTATACATTTTCAGCTTTGTCGTTACATTTACCCTCAATATCCATGCCTAAGTAAATTCTTGGATTAACGTTTAGCAATTCGATCAGCAAAACCAAACACCCCCAACGACACGCGAGCAGGTAAGGGGGTCGACAGGTTTCCAGTCGCTTTCTTATTTCCACATATACCACACCAATATGAACGACAGACTCACCCTACCTGCAGAGAAGTGAGTCTGACACAGTGAATAGCCATGATATCCATATGACGTTATCTAAACGTCACAGGTCATGAGGTCACATCAGCAAACAAATGTCAACACCATCATTATAATCATTATTAACATTACAAAACACAATGTTACATTGTAAACAATAGCTAGCATGCAGCCTTTAGGACTGTATAAACCGTATAGCCATAACTTATCGCTTCGTCCAATGATTTTTCACAAAAATAACATCTACAACTCTAGATTTGACGACGGCATATTGGCACCATTTTGTGATTCGGTCGTGTCTATTTCAGATATACACAATCAATTCTGTTAATGTTTTTAACGTGGGGATTGACTAATAGTTAATTATTTCAGTTCTAAACAAAAATTTGAAACTGGGATTACTGAGCAAAATGGCCATTCACTGTATACGTTCGAAAAAAAAGCCAGCTACCGTTTAATTTTCGTGCGTTAGTTACGTACTATACCACATTTGTCATACGTGGGATTGTATCTTAAAGAACGGCAATGAACACGGCCGAATTAATCTTCAAAAAAGACAGCGGAAAAGTGTTCGAGGTACGACAAATTACTGATGTTAACTATTACTTACCAGAGTCTGGCTCGAGCTGTTTTATAGCTTGGTTATAACCCTTTTGTTCAAGACATTTCAAAAGCGTCTTATACACATAGGGTCCACAACTATAAAGCTTGAATAACATGTTTTTAACACATTTTCTTTTGTTAGATTCAGCAATGGCTTCTAGTTCTTCAGCATCCGTCTTACTGAGAACACACTTGGAAAACAGGGGCGTTATTAGCACCTCCGGATCTAATTCATCCATCAAGAATTCCATATTAATACGTATCTTTGACCAATCCTCGTCTATCATATTCCCCTTCTGCTCAATTAAAGGTATTGTCTGTATAACTTTGCATTCTTCGACGTCGTCTTGATATGTAAATAAAGGTATCAACATGCTTTAATAAATATAAATGATTTATTGTCAGGATGGTAAGTAACGAAACATTTTCATCACCAGTAGTTAAATACGTCCTTAAATTTCTACCGAACGAAATGTTCTAAGATATTTGGTGCCTTTTGAGCCGACAAATAATAGCATTTGTCCTCAGTTCTTTCGGGTAGCCATACTCACTGTTGTAAAGAAAGATAATTCTTGTTCTAAATTATGATTGGTCAATAGTCCAATTAACAACCAATGGCTAACTGCGTTACAAAAGCATTACGCTTAAAACAGAGCGCCAAATTGGACCAAGTATGTTTATACATAACGTTACGCCATGGCTCACGATTTTATTATGCCAAATTAACCAGCAGTTCATAGTAGAATGTCGCAGTAAAACTAATTCTGTGACAAACGAGGCTATCAAATCGAATAAAATGTAAACAAAACTGTTTGGAAACGAACGAAAATACTTTCACCGTTTTTAATACCTTAAATCAATGTTTTAGGGAAGACCCAGATTAAACGTAGGACTGCCGTGTTGCTGTACTTGTGATAGATTTGATTGAACGGAAAGAATAGACACACGCCCTCAAAAGTGACGTCTACGCAGTTCTGTGGTTCTAGCCCATGCTGACATTTAGTACGGTATACAAAACATTTAATATCATGGATTTAGCTGTTCAGCTATCAAAATTCATTGAAAATTTATATACTTGTTCACCTCAAGACCTTAAACTCAATCAGATAATAAGTTTGGCCTCTAGAGCGTTACAAGATTTTCAAAGTGATCAAGGGAGATAATTTTGGCAGTAATGATGTGAAATCGCTGAAAATCAATAGGATTCTTCGTCTCATGACCTTAAACACTGTGTATAAATTTAAAGTCAATCGGATATTAACTCTCATGACCTTAAACACTGTGTATAAATTTAATTTTAGCCTCTAGAGCGTTCACAAGATTTTTCAAAGTGATCAAGGGTTATAACTCTGGCAATTATTATCGGATATCGCTGAAAATCAATGTGTATAAATTTAAAGTCAATCGGATATTAACTGTTGCATCTAGTGCGTTCACAAGAATTTGTGGACGATGGACGGATGTACCGACGGACGGACGGACGGACGGACGGGGGCGACGGCAATATACGTCCACATTTCCATGTGGGAGTTTAAAAATGTGTCTCATACGTATTAGACACTGGGTATAACTCAGAAATTGAACTCATCGAAGTCTCGGTAAGTTTTTCGCGAAAGTCGAACTCACCACAATGATGGTGTAACGTTGAACGGTTGTTTGAATTAAAAGAAAATGCGTCCTCTAGAGGGTCTACAAGCTGATACGTGCCAATTTGAACAGGAACTGAGATCATTGTGATTCGTAGAGAATCCACAAACCAAACGTGAACGGACGGGCGGAGCGTATTTTACAATGGCGTTTCGGTGTAAAGGCCCGAACAACTGAATTTATATATGTTAAGTTTAAAAACCAACATGATAAATAATTAGGAAACGTCAAATAGAATTATTACATGACTTACCTTTTCTTGCATCAGACGCTGCATATTCGGATCCAGGAACTGTTGAATTATCATTTTCCTTTTCTGGTTTAACTAGTTTTTCTAATTGTTCAACCTTCTCTTTCAGCGCCCTGTTTTCATCTTCCAGCTGTTTATTCCTTAAATGTACATCTTCTTGATCTGTGAGCTGATTCCATTTTGATGAACTCACTGTTAATGTTCTCTCATTTGAATCAATTCTCTGAAGACGTCCTGGTTCAGTCATTTGTAGTTGATGACATTCTAGGTCTGCTGCATCAGTTCCAGTTGCATATCCACTGGATCCACTCATGGATAAGTCGTCAGTTCCGTCTTCACGTGTGGTGTGTTTTCCTTCTACCAATGGTTTATTCTTTCTAGGGCATATGAATGATCCTGATTCTGTATCCAGCTGACTTTTACATGTTTCATATGTCTTCATCGAACCCGATTGTTGAATATGCTTGTCTATTTCGTCTTCTGTTTTATCAACCATAAATGATGTTTTTAAAGGTGTTTCATCTGTATTCTGACATTCGTCCATAGCAGGAAATTCAGGCATTAACCTAGGGAAATATAATTTTTGATAAAATGAACTACGGGTGGTCGGGTAAAGTAAATCCAACATGCAAATAAAATAGATAGAATAATTGAAACAAACAACATGCAAATAAAATAGATAGAATAATGACTATTATTTTGGATAATTTTATAAAGCATTCATATGTTTCTACAAAGTGGGTAATACAGGGCGATAATTCTAAAACTAATTAACATGAATGGGAATTTTTAGGTTTCACTAATCTCAACAATGCATGTAAATTTCAATATAAATTGTGCCACGTTCACAATATTTCACAATGTGAACAATGTATATAATTCCAGAAATAATTATCGTTCTTAGTTTGAAAATCGCTATTCTTAACACAGGATAATATATTTTTGAAGCATACCCGTTATCCCTAGTGGTATCGTTTTTAGTATATGAGACAGACGGGAGTTCATTGCCAAATGCCATTTTAGCGGCCATCTATCAAATTGACCACCGTTTTGTTTTTCTTTGAAATAGTGCGAGTCATGTCAACTTTCATAACCCTTCATCAGGTTCACCCATTGATATTTAATATGGCTCAAAATGTTAATAATACAATTTTACATCTGTTGGGGTATGATTACTGTTGTTTAATGATACGTTATGGGAGTAATGATAACGAGATGGCAGTGTAAAGGTAATTTGCTGAAAATTCCAGTCAAATTAATATGATCAAATTGATATGATCGTGCTTTCTCCTCTGCTGCTCCCATTGTTTGGAACTCTTTACCACAAAAAGTAAAAAACAGTAACAATATAGAATCATTTAAAAGGAACTTAAAAACAGAACTATTCCGACAGTCATTCTGTTACTGACTTTAACGACAATGTAATTTGCGCCAATGAGCAGCCTTTTGGTTGGAATTCCAGCGCTATATAAGATGATTATTATGATTATTATTATTATTATTACTATACGCCAAAAACGAAGCGGTGAAATTTTCGCATAGCCTAGGTCATCATTACTAAAATCATTAATATATACACGTACAGCATAGTCTCGATTATTCACTTTCTTTATTTAATTATCAATGGCCATTTAGCGTCATATAGGAATTTAATTCAGCCAACATCGAAGGCTAGCCTTGACATCGAGAGTTTATTATGGACTGGATAGGTTAATTAATGTCTAATTGATAATTTAGAAAACATTTCAGGCCTAAAGAAAGACTTGTAATAACACAGAGTTATCCCCCTTGCGTTTGGTAGCGGCAGAACAGAGCTCTCTCAAGTTTTTACTAAAACTACTAATTCGACCTGGAATAGAATTTCTATACAGACAACTGTCATCTTGAAGATTTATATGGAATTACATAGGTGGATTTGTTTTATGTATTTTGTGTGTTTTGTGCAACATCATTGTTGGCTATTGTATTCTGATGACCAGTTAGTGAGTTTCATCTCACCCAACTCACTGATATCAAGGACTGTGATTTACTCCTCACAAGACCTTTTCTCTTACAACAATAGTGAACAAATTCAACCTGGATTTATTAATACCCTGAGACAAATTGGGATTTACACTTTAAAGAAAACTAAAAGAGGAAGACGTGCTGGAAGAAAAATAAATAATAGAGTTCCAGAAATCAGATCAGTTCACGCTTAACAAACTACACCAAACAAAGAAACAACCCCAACCAAATCCGAGTTAAATATTTGCCTGATCAATATATGTTCAGTCGTAGAGAAATGTGTTTCCCTAACCTACTACTTAAATGATCAAAAGTGCGACCTCGCACTGATTACAGAAACTTGGCTAAATAATAAAGTATCTGGACCCGTTACTAGTGAACTTTACTGCTCAAAAGAAGTTATGGGTCAACCAATTATTTTTGTTTGACATTTTATTAGACACAGGGGACGTGTAAATCAAAACTTGTAAGCACACTTTTGGTCAGAATGAGTTCAATATGTTTCATTGTTGAGTCTGTTATGCAAAGCAGATGCACTTTTTATACACACCTATTCTGAGGATCTGATGAAAATTCGGCATTTTGAGCATAATGAGGTCCAACACAACTGTCTCAAATTCGATAACTTTAACGAGTGAAACCACCATGTGCTCGAAAGCAGTCGACACAACGACGAGGCATGTTGTCGATCGGACGTCGAAAAAACATCTGGGAAATGACCTGCCACTCTGCCTGAAGGAATTGCCTCAATTCCTGAAGATTATCAGGTTGCCTATGATTGTCTCTCACACATCTGCCCAACTCATCCCACGCATGCTCAATTGGTGCCAAGTCAGGAGAGTATGCAGGCCAATCCATTCGTTCAATACCATTTTGGGTGAGAAAATCATTAACAACTCGTGCTCTATGCGGTCTAGCATTGTCATCTTGAAGGACAGAACCTGCTCCAATTTGACGAAGACTTGAGATGACAGAGATGAGAGAAGAATACGACGGAGAACAGAGAGAAAGTGGAAAAGATCTCGCCTCACAGTCCATGAGCAAATATACAAAGCTGAAGTGAAAAAAGTAGCTGAACTAATACAAACTACTAAAACAGAATTATATAGAGAAAAAATCGTGACCTGCGGCAATGGCCAAAAGAAAATTTTCCAAATAACCAACAGTTTGCTAAACAGACAAAAATTTGATTCTTCTTTACCAACTCATATTTCTACCAGTCAATTAGCCGACCGATTTATCAACTACTTTACTGATAAAATAATGACGATAAGAACAGATATCTTGGAGGTTCAAGCTTCCTTGACTTCACAAGTACCACATCCGCATCTCCAGATCATTTTGACTTCATCACGGAAGATTCACTACAGAAAATTATTCATATCACTACTAGCAAATTCTGTGAACTCGACCTTCTTCCGACATGGCTGTTAAAAACTCACATTGATTCATTTTTACCTATCGTCTGTTTGATTGTAAACAGCTCTTTGATTAGTGGTATTGTCCCAGAAGAGTTAGGCGAGGCTCTATTAAAACCACTACTAAAGAAACCCGGTCTTGATCCCGATCTCCTGAAAAACTACAGATCAGTTAGCCATCTGAGCTATATCTCAAAACTTATTGAAAAATGTGTACTAATCAAGCTACTTGACAACATTGAAAGTAGTTCTCTCAACAACGTATTTCAATCTGCATATAAACCTTACCACAGTACAGAAACAGCAATGATTAAAACGACAAGGGATATTTTCAAATCTGTAGTCCGACAACAATGCGTTTTTCTAATCCTTCGCGACTTATCAGCTGCCTTTGACACTCTCGATACGAACGATTGAAGAAGAAATAGGTGTACGTAGTGTGGTTTCGATCATATCTGTCCAAGCGAAAGCAAACTGTTAAAATCCATGGTTCCAAATCAGAACCCCGTCCTATGCTCTGTGGCGTACCACAGGGTTCAGTGTTAAGACCTGTGTTATTTATAATCTTCACGAAACCGCTGAAAGAAATTGCTGCGCACTTTGGACTAAAAATCCATTTGTTTGCCGACGATACCCAGATCTATATAAGTTTTGAAACTAAAAAACAGCTCAGTTCAAAATATTCAATAGAAGCCTGTTTAGATGGATGTCGGCACATTGTTAAAATTAAATCCTGAAAAAACAGCATTTTTGATAATAGGCACAAAACAGCAACTAAAGAAGATTGATTCAACAACCCTAACTTTTCAACAAGAAAATGTAACATCTACTCCTACATCAAAAAACATTTGCGCCATCTCGGACTCCTGAAAGTGTCGAAGTTCTTGTTTATTAATTCATATATTCTAAGATAGACTATCATAACGCAATTCTGTTTGGGCTACCAAAGTATCTGATTCAAAACCTTCAACGCGTCCATAATTCTGCTGCTCGCCTCTTAACAAAAACCAGAAAACACCAACACATATCTCCGATATTAAAGCGTTTTCATTGGGTACCAGTTAGTGAACAAATAAAATTCGAAATCCTTCTCATAACCATCAAAGCCTTATATGACAAAGCTCCTGAATACATAAAAAAAACTTCTCATTATGCATGCTCCCACTAGAAACTTACGATCAACGAATAAAAATCTATTGACGGTCCCGGCTGTCAATCTTGTGAAAGGCGGCCGTTCATTCGCATACTCGACCCCTTTTCTGTGGAATTCATTACCCTTATCCGTAGAAACCTTTAAATCGCAGCTTAAAACTCATCTTTTCAGCCAAGCTTATTCTTGCCAGTAGTGAATGACTTTGTTCAAACTTGAAAAAGCGCAATAGAAAATGTCATAAAGTATGTTCGCGCTATACAAATTGAGACATTATTATTATTATTTTGCTCTTGGATAATGCATGTTTAATCAATACTATAATTGTCCAAAGAATAGATTAATTTAATTGTCGACGAACGGATTGACAGGGGTTAAGACAATGCATGACCTATTTCAATAAGGTCGAGACGTATATAAAAAAAAATAACTACAACACTTAATCAAACATTTATAGCACACATGTGTTGGGTTGTTGAAATGCTCTTTAGTATGGCGGTATATTAGATACAAAATTCTAACATGCTATCGTCTATTTTCTAAATTCTATTCATGTAATTTTAAAATTAAGACAATGTATAATCAAGAGTAAATTTTAATTCTGTTTCATCTTATTTCCATTATTAAGACGAAAAATGTTTATTTCATTGTCGCTTTACATGTAAATTATGAACGTTGAGCCAATTTAGAAATTTGATACTCTACCTAGCAACCATAATTATGACGTCGTTTGGTGTCGCCATCGTGTGCTGAATGTGTCGATTTAGCACCTCATCGGGATCATTATGTTGACACAAACGACTAGCTCTTCGTCAGGTTGAGTGGTTTGGTAGAGTGTTAATATTGAAAACAATATCGAACGTGATATGGTTTTCAAATACTATTTCAAATATAAGCTAAACAGCATCAATTGTTCATTTTGTTAAAGAGAAGTGCGGGATTTATATACTTTTGATCTATATTCTTTACATGTACGAAAGTTAGAAATTAGACGATAGCACGTTTGGAATCTAATATACCGCCATACTCTAGCAGTCAGGGTTGGCTGGTTCGTTCAATGTAAAGGTTTCCGTTGAGGTCGCGATGTCACAACCTCTGACTGGACGCTAGTATTCACTTGTCAGTAGATAACGTAGCTATACGTTCGAGGATTGTGAAGTAAACTAGCAACGTCCAGATGTTGTAAAACTCACAGTCGTTGCTTAAGGAACATGGCAGATGACTTAATGATTTCAAAACATGAGAAAAAAGCTGCAGTTTGTAGAAAGGATATCAAAGAAGGCGCGAATTCTTCTTAAAATCCCCTTTAATGAAAAGTCAATAATAAACCCACTAAAGTTTAAAACAGTTCCTTTTATAAATTAATAATACCATTTACACTACTTGATGAGGGGTACATTTTACCATTAGATATTTGCTCAGGTTTGTTCGTCGATCCAATGTTTATACAATCATATATTAAGAATAAAATAAAACCAAGTACGAACAATCCAAACCATTAGACAATACAATAACAATTTCAAAAATCATCCAAAAATAATGAACGTTACCCAACATTTTAAGGTTTCAAGATATATCTCTTAGACAGTTGAAATTTGAACTACATAACCATCGACTGGAAAACATACATTTAAAGCGAGAATTTCATAATTTTATATATGTTATATTTTAAAAATGTATTAAAATAAACCTTAAAATGGATAGTATCTATAAACAGTCCTGGCGTGTTAAAGAATAGTCCTATTTATCCTATAATTCACTATTGCAGGTTGAGAAATTGACAAAAATGCCATTCAACTTCCAATTCAAACGTTTGAAGATAGCTATTGCATATGGGTGGAGGTATAAAAACAAAGGAGGTAGTTGTGTTATTATATCCGGTGTGAATGATTTTTAAGTGTGGGAAATAATACCTATGGTCGTATAATAATGAGTTGACAACCTATTGAGCAATGGACATAGACATAATTATGTTTTGACTTTCTTAGAAAATGTGAAATTTCTCTTTGACAGCGAGAAGTCGAGATTATAAACTGGCCGCAATAGGCTTCCATAATATCGCACTAGGCGAATGGACACAGATCACTAAATATTCATGTTGGGCGAAAGTTATTTTTAGTCTTTCTCTCCCTTTCCCTTTTCCCCCTTTTGCATGGCGATTTTTGTTGACGTTTTGGTATAGAATCGAAGAAAATGGTTTGAAAATACATTTTCGGTCAGGTTTCGGTGAATATTCATGATTCTGAGGCGGAAGTATACAAGAGTTGTGAGGTTGGTTACGTTGAAAGGGAGGGCCAAAAATTGCTTGTTTAGTTGTCTCTACTTCCAGCTTGTGTATCTCAAGTTTTCATGGTGAACCTCATACATGCTTTTGGGCAAGAGTTTGCCACATGTTGCTTCATCTGTGGCAGGAAGCGTTCTACCCAACGAATATTTGGGAAAAAGTTACAGCCGGTCTAAGAGACGAGAATTAACATTAAAGTCAACGGGGAAATAATTAGTGATCTGTGGCCGAATGATCAGTCGGGAATTCCCCTATTCCACTGCCTTAATCTAGTGTAGGCCCACTGGCTAAGAATAAACTGTTTCTTTTATATATTAAAACAAGTTCTTTTTTAATTACTTAAAGCAAAAATGACACAGGAAGATTTATCATACAGAATGACTGGTGTAATATATAACACAGGTTTAGTCAGTCTACGGCCTTCACTGTGCGAGTAGACAACGTAGACTACATTACAAATATACATTAGAGATATACCACACCTACGACGTTCACAATATCAATATTAAATAAAAGTAACATAGATTTTACTTACCATGAATATATAAACTGAAGTCAGCCATAAAAGATCCGTTTACAAATGGTGGAGATTTTCTAAGTTATAATGACGTAATGAAATATTTCCTCCTCATGAATAACTCCAGTTTCGGTTTAATACTAGTTTCGGTTTATTATACTGCACGCCCAGCTTGTAAAATCATATCATAGTCAGCTAAATCATAAACCACTGGACAGAGTTGATTTCAACCTTTCATGGGAGAGAGGAGAGAATGGGGTTTAACATCCACTCTACACAAACTAGGTTATTTCGGGATTAACATATGGTTCAGTTTTAATTCAATAAATCGCTTGTGTGAATGGGTCTTTAGCAGTGGGAGGACCCGAAGAAAACCCACGAGGCGACCCTACTCCTTGTCACGTACAATAGCAAAGATCTTATTACAATTAATATATTGAATATAATTCATGCAGCATTGCCAAAGGGTTTTTAAATACACAAAATGTCTCTAAAATAGGGGGTCACGGTGGCTAAGTCGATTTTCCGGCGTGATTTCCTCTTGTCAGTGATGCAGAAGGAGGGCCTGAAAAGGACAACTGCCTAGTCGTTCGGATGGTACGAAAAACCAAGGTCTTGTGTATACATTGGAGTACATGTAAAAGATCCCTTGGCAGTTGGAATTCGATATAAGAGTAGACCGTAGCGTCGCTGCTCGGGCAAAATTTCCCTCATAGCACACTATATGGCGTATGCCCTCTTCTATTAGCCCAGGTTAGGTGCAAAAGAGTAGGACGTTAAACTCCATTTGATTTCATTTCATATATCTAGAATGTATATTTCACTGCCTTCGTCAGCTATTTAAATTCAATAATCTGAAAGAATTTTGAAAAAATATTGAAAATTAAAAAAGATATGGCATTTTGAAGACGGTGAATTGGAGGCATTAAAATACGGCTTTTTTTTAAAAACGCAAAAAACCTGGCCGAAGCTAATATCTCAGAAACTATAATAGGTAGATCCATGAAACTTGCAGTATTTGAAGTTCGAGATGTGCTTGATCGAGGAAAATTATCGCGAGACTCCTCGCTTATATTATTTTTAGACTATAGACTCTGAAACTTACGACCGAGACAATTTTCGTTCAAAGTCACAGCAAAAAATCACCTGACAGTTTAACAAACCATGTAGAAGTCTCGGGGCTTTGAAATCTTTACCCAAACCGTTTCTTGATGTGATAAATACAGAAAAAAAGTTTTGACATTGATATCGTATTTATTTATTAGACACCAGCTACTCGAATTGCATTTCTTGTCTATACCATGTCAAGGTTATACAGAAAGTGTATGGTCACGGGTCAACTGCCGGTCCGGAGGCTATGGGATTTTCACAGAGTCTTTTCCTGGATACATATACATGCAAAACACATAGACTGTGTTCATTTTTAGCTGACAAAAAAGTTCTTTTCGGAATGGGAAATCACAAGTATTATGGCCAGTAAAAATTATCTTTATTGCAATTAACAAAACCAATAAAACTTAAAATCAACCAAAAATAAATAAAATACCAGAATTTTTCTGGGTCAAAACTTCTGACCCAAATCTAACAATAACAAAAAATAAAACAGTGTATGATCAACCTCAACCATATGAAAAGTACTTACTACAAAACAAAACTAAAAAAATAAGAGAGAGAGAGAAATGGGGTTTAACGTCCACTCGTCACAAATCAGGTCAATTTTGGACTAACATATGGTTTCATTTTATTCCAATACTTCGCTTGCGTGTAGGGGTCTTTAGCAGTGGGAGGAAACCTGAGTGCCCGGAGGAAACCCACGAGGTTGAGAAGGGGCCCCTATCTCCATGCCACATACGCTCACACCAGCGCTCGAAACCACAGCCGCAAGCCAGAGGTGACCGGCCAGCTAGAGGTCAAAGCGCGGCACTCTTTTTTTTTTTTTTCTTGTAATATGTTTATTCGCATAATATATTTATACATATAATATTTATAATATTTACAGTATTTCATTATTTCACAAATGTTTCATGCTTATCTGCTGTTATTGTTAAGACATACAGGCAATATATATATATAGTAATGTACAATAATAAAAACAATTGCTTTTGTTTATTTATACATTATATTGTCTAAGAGTTGAGTATGTATAAAAGATTAAAAGTAAAATAAAATATAATATATACAAGTTAAAAGCATTATGAAAATATGCTTTAAAAATATGGCCTTTAATGTTTCAAAAGTTACTATATTTGGCGACTTCAATAAAAAATAAAGATAGTGTTAGCAAAAAATTGTTTATGATTTAGAATTGGCTGAGAATATCTTATGAAAAGGTTTACAATGGCCGATTCCAATGTTAAATTTTTGAGGTGACTGGATAAGCAAGACTAATGTGTTTTTTATAGTTTAAATAGAGCTGGATAATAGAGACGTGTGTCACTGACACACATTGGATGTATATGTTACAGGTTAAGACATGGGACGCGTGCTTTCAGACGGCAATTCGTCTGCTATTTTTGGAAGATATTTTCACAAGGGATTTGAGTTGTCAGTTATATCAACTTTAGGAGTATCTAATTTAGTAATTTAGATGTTATATTTTGGTTGAGTTTGTTTATTGGGATTTCTAAGTATGACAATTACCTTTTAGGCTTATTTAATATATAGAGTTAGTTCTTAAACAGAGAAAATTTGTTCCATATTAGATTGAATTAAATAAATAACTAGCTCTTCGGATAAGGTATTAGATGGGGTATTTAGGGGTGTTTGGAATATTCGAGCATTCTGGTCATTAAATTTTTCTACCTTTAAGAATCAACATGTTAGATTGAGGCTTATGATGGTTTTGACCGTCCTCATATGATTATTACTTGGATGTTCTTCAGAAGACGTGTTCGAGGGTTGGGTTTGAGTATTCAAGCATTGTCTGCAAGGTAAATTTTCCATCTGTAAGGAAAATCAACATTGTTAAATGGGGATGTTTGATGGTTTTGACCTTATTATACTATATGTTCGACAATATGATATTTAATTAGTTCTACGGAAGAGATGTTCGCGGGAATAGTCACCAAATAGTTATCAAAGTGGGAAAAATTAGAAATTTTGTATAAATTACAAAAGGATCCCTAAGGTATGAAGATTTTGACGATGGGAGAATTAGAGGTTCTTCGGGACAGATGTAAAATGTAAAAGATAGAGAGTGAAATGAACTGTTATACAGATACATTATTATATTCTAAAGATTAACAATGAGTTATCTCCCTTGCAATATTGATTAGATACCTCTTAATGGATAAGATTCAGAGTGCATTCAAATGCGAGGGGGGGGGGGAAGGAAAAGATTACGTGAATTATTTATTTGAGTTTGTTCAAAGTGGATTCTAAATATGGCAAATCAACCTTGATACCTACAGGTGATGTCTTGCACAAAAAGACATATCATTTATCCAATTCCTTTTCTCACTTTTATTTTAATGTAGGCTTTTGTGTTGGTTAGGAGAAGTCGAGTTCAATATTTCTATAATACTTGCTAATGTAATATAGGTTTTGTTGGAGAGTTCTTTGAAAATACTTAATAATATCAATATTATAATGTACATTATCTATTAGTTTGCAGCGTCTATTGAACATAGCCTGTCTTGCACTGCTTAAGATTACATTGATTAAATAAATAGGTGCATTTTTACATATACAATAACCAAATAAAATAAAGGAATATAATTCATTATAATTAAAGGGTACAGGTGAAATATCTCTTATTATGTCTTTAAGCCAGAGGTGACCGGCCAGCTAGAGGTCGAAGCGCGGCACTCTAGACCTTTAGGCCATCCCAACCCCCCTAAAAAATTAAAACTTTAAAAAATTAACAATATATGATATAATCATAGGGATTACAAATGACAAAATCTTTTCTTTTTTGGCATTCATGACCGGACGTCATCAAAGTCATCTGCAAATATAAAAAATAATGTAGATGCATAAGATAAAGTAATCGAATATTATGACATTATTGACCAAACAAAGAATCGCCCCTCCTCTAAAATAACAAATTATAACAAATGTCTCTGGTTATAAAATTTCAAAAAAAAAAGATGTACAACAATACATTATGAGTAAAAACAATTGCATACAATGATAAAAATATCAATACTATTGGCACATTTTCATTTTGCCTATGCCAAGACAGTCTTATTTGGGGATATTTTTTTCTCCAAAGTCATTGTTTTTACTAGTAATGTTATTAAATAAAATAGAAATTTATACTGACAGTTTGCAAAAATCGTCCAAATACTTCACACTAAAAAAAGTACGGCTTGCGAAGGTTAGAAACAAATAATTATTCATTGTGGTCTGATCCCATACAAGCATCTACCAAGAGTTGTCTTTCCCCGATTCCTCCCCGTTTCAACTTTCTGTCTTATCGGAGGATTTCGGCAAAACAAAACCTCAAACTATACAATATATATACCTAGGCTATCCCTAAATGCTTATATCTCGAGCGGAATGCTCTTTTTTTTTCAAAGTTTATATTACATTTAAAAATTAAAAACATGAAAAATAAGCGAAAATTCGTTCAAAATATTATCTGATATGGCAGTCCGCGAACTACCGAACACAAATGAACTGGAAGAATCTACCAAATCTATAATCTCATGTCCAGAATATTTAACTTGGCTCTGGTATTTAACTGTAAATATAGTAATATCATTATATATCGCTGAATAAAGTAAACACTCACACGACACTCCATATTCTCATATTTCCATAATACTATAAATACTTTTTAAGGAAGTATCTTTAAACGAGCTAAATCGCTAATATTTAAGACATAGAAATTGCCATAAATGGGTCGCAACGCATATAATGATGTAATATGAATGTATATAAACTTCTTTACATTCAATGGATTTCGTGTATACTCTAATTTCAAATTAGTTATGTTCGGCGAAATACGACAGAAGTTTCAATCGAGCATATTCCTGAAGCAATGGCCCAAGAAATCCCTCTCTGGCCATTGCTGGAATAGCATCTGTTTCCTGAACTTATGCGGGAGTGTGTCTATTCTGTCCGTTCAATGAAAGCTATCACTTAAGTACAGCAACATGACAGACCTTCGTTTAATCTGGGTCTTCCCTAAAACTTTGGACAGTGATTTAAGGTATTAAAAACGGTGAAAGTTCATTCGACTTGATAGCCTCGTTTGTCACGCAATTAGTTTTACTGCAGTATTCTGCTATGCACGGATTAATTAGGCATAATAAAATCGTGAGCCATGACGTAACGTTATGTAAACATATTTGGTCCAATATTGGCACTCGTTTTAAATGTAAAGCTTTTGTAGGGCAGCTAGTGATTGGTTGGTAGACGGACTACTGACCTATCAAAAATTAAAACAGCAATATCCACTCATAATAGCAGGCTCTACGGCCTACTCTTATATCGAATTCCAACTGTCAAGGGATTTTTTACGTGCACGCCAATGGGAACATGGGACCTCGGTTTTTCGTCCAATCCGATCGACTAGACAGCTGTCCTTGCCAGGCCCTCCATTCTGCATCACTGACAAGGGGAAACTACGCCGGAAAATCGAGATGAATTTTCTCGGCTAATGCAGGGATCGAACAATAGATGTTTTAGTTTCCTGTATTTGATATATAAACATAGTTACAAAACGTTAATCCATCTATTCATCAGGGCGGACATTATACGACCGCACAATAAAAACAAACTAGGAAATATGAAATACCTTCTGTGACCTTTTCAAATGAAAATCCACCCGACAATACTTGTTCCCCTCCAATCAAACCAGATTTCACCGCTGTTTCTAAAATCTGACGAAGTTCACTTTCACTTTTGTTGGAATTCAAAGATATCAGACTGAAGGTCACCTGCACACATCCCTTGGGGCCCTCGCTGTAAAAAAAGGATTCATTGTTAGAAAACGAAATTGTCTTCAATACAAACTTCTGAATTAAATTATGTAAAATACAATGAAGTAACTTGATAACGACACCTATATGTGTATTGAAACGTAGGTAGTTAATAAAATTCAGAAGTAGTATACCCATATAAGTGTGTTTGTTTTCAGTAGCTTGATTATTACTTACGTTAATGGTTTTACGAAGACTAACTCGGTGGATTCTGGATATAAACCTGCTATGTTGTCCTCAATAAATTCTTCATAAATTAATTCTATATACTTCTGTTCAGGATATTCAACATGGCCCTTGTATTTAACTTTAAATATAGTAAAATCGTTATCTTATTTATATTGATGATTGCATTTCTATAAAAATATTGGATATCACAAGCCCATCTTTTCCCGATAAAATGACAACTTCAGTGTTGTTTAAATTGACAATAATTCGTGTTTTGAATGCCGAAGACCTTGGACGATATTGGGTTAGAGACTTAGCTTCTTTAAGAACGACAGTGATTCTGACCCAAATGATTTTCAAACTGACATAACGGGTTAGTCTAAACAAAGAGGAAATGTGTTCCAAGAATGACACTGGAAAACTGATCGATGTTATTATACTTACCGGAGTCAGGTTCAAGCTGTTTGATAGCTTGCCAATAACCTTTGCTTTCAAGACATTTTAACAACGTCTTATACGCATCGCGTCCTTTTCTTCTTATCTTGAACAGCATCATTCTAACACACTTGTTCCCGCTAGACTCAGCATCTAGTTCTTCAACATCATACTCATTTAGAAGATGTTTTGAAAACAGAGGCTCTATTAACACCTCTGCCTGTAATTCTTCCATCAAGAATTCTAAATTATTTCGTATTTTTAACCAATCCTCATCCAACATTAGCCCCTGCTGATCAATTAAAGGAATTGTCTGTATAACTTTGCATTCTTCGGCACCGTCTTGATATGTAAGTAAAAGTAGCAACATGGTTTCAGAAGCATAAATGATTTATTGCCGGGTTCATAAACAAAGATAAATATGCCTAATAATAGCTTAATACGTCGTTGGAAGGCTTCTGAACGAAATGTTCGAAGTTATGCGCTGACAAATAATCTTCTAACTTGCGAATTCATTAGGATAGTCTTCTAAACTGGCGAGCATGTAGAAACAGTCCTTGGGGTAGGAATCCGGTGTAGAGCAGGTGGAATGACCGCTGACCCGAAATGTCACCAAGAACAAATTGGTTTTTGGTTTAGTTTTGTTCAAGTGCGTATAACTCAATTGTAATTTTAAATTGATCCATTGTGTTTAAGACAGGGAGTGGGGGCATAACTCCGGAGTGGAAGTTATGGGGCTCACTGAAATCGAACTTGTATAATCAGGGACAATAATCCAAGACAATACTGTTCGTTATGTTAAATTATCGACAGGAACCGACATCTTCGGGATATAAACACAAATTTTAAGTTCCATTAAAATTGTAACTTCGAGAGGGGCCACAAGGCGAGAGAGTTCATTTTGGTCTTAACAGGTTGGTTAGACGATTTTGATAGTCTCGAGTACCATGTGATTAACCAAATAATTCTCAGTGAATATACATGATACAACTATGGTAACTAATTGGTATCATGTCGTGATGTTGTGGCGTCGCCCTTCATAAGGCGGCAACCCGACACCACGATATTCCTCTCAATACTATGATTATTTACACTGATACTGGTGTTGGTCAAGCAAGTTCCCCTGAAATTTGCAGCGTAGGTTCTCCATGTCGGTAGTGCAGAATAATGATATGTGTCTAGTATTGTAGATTGGACGAAAAAAACAAGCTCCTACGATTGGTGTGCACATAAGCCAATTCTTTACAGTTGTAATTCTATGAAGAAATGCCACCGTACGAAAAATTACGTTTTTAGCCTGTGGTAACAATTAATATCCGATTTAGATTATTTGAAATGTATGTTTCACTATAAACCTCAGAATGCCGCGTTTGACGTTTTTGTTGGAAGTGGTTCTAAAGTGAACACGTTGGTTGAAGTGTGTTAAAAATCAACATTTCGATGGAGTTTTTTTAACCACTTCAGGAGGAGTGTTTGTAGAAGCGTGAAAGAAATGAACGCTTCGTTTGAAGGGTTCCCCGAAGTGTGTAAGAAATGAACGCTTCATACGAAGTGTACCCCCCATTTCGGTACGGAACAACTGTATCCTGAACGGCTTACATCATATTTTTCTAAAACTTGTTCAAGCATCCTAACAATAATTTTCATGGCATTGTTAACAGTCCACAGATTTCTTCGTGAACTTAACCACTGCACATCCATTGTAACGCAGTCGAATTGGAGCTTTCGTCTCCAGAGTGTCTATAACGTCTTTTGGATTGGTCAAAGGCCTCTTTGTTTTGGGATGATAAATTTAGCCTGAAAACGTCCACTAAATCCCGGACTATGGACCACACTATCGTCCGGTCATCTCGTGCACAAATTAGTCCAATTAAATATAATAATGGTGACGTAAAACGGTGCCCATACGAACATGTACATAACAATGGTAATTGTCCCGCCCTAATAGCTGACGCGTCTATACCGACATCATGCAGAGTTATTAGGACGTACTCCAAGCCCTGTTCCCGGGTGTTCGAGGGTTTCAGCCTACTAAACCAAGGCGGTAGATATTGTAACATACTATCATACATGTTTTAAAAAATGAAAAGAAATGAAATGCGGTTTAACGTCCTACTCTTCTGCACCTGACCTGGGCTAACTGAAGACGGGCATACCCCATACAGTGTACTATGAGGGAAATTTTGCCCGGGCAGCGGCTCTACGACCTACTCTTATATCGAATTTCAACTGTCAAGGGATTTTTTACGTGCACGCCAATGGGAACACGGGACCTCGGAACCCCGCCATTCTGCATCACTGACAAGGGGAAACTACGCCGGAAAATCGAGATGAATTTTCTCGGCTAATGCAGGGATCGAACAATAGATGTTTTAGTTTCCTGTATTTGATATATAAACATAGTTACAAAACGTTAATCCATCTATTCATCAGGGCGGACATTATACGACCGCACAATAAAAACAAACTATGAAATATTAAATACCTTCTGTGACCTTTTCAAATGAAAATCCACCCGACGATACTTGTTTCCCTCCAATAAAACCAGATTTCACCGCTGTTTCTAAAATCTGACGAAGTTCACTTTCACTTTTGTTGGAATTCAAAGATATCAGACTGAAGGTCACCTGCACACATCCCTTGGGGCCCTCGCTGTAAAAAAAGGATGCATTGTTAAAAAACGAAATTGTCTTCAATACAAACTTCTGAATTAAATTATGTAAAATACAATGCAGTAACTTGATAACGATACCTGTATGTGTACTGAAACGTAGCATGCTAATAAAATTCAGAAGTAGTATACCCATATAAGTGTGTTTATCTTTAATGACTTGATTATTACTTACGTTAATTGTTTTACGACGACTAACTCGGTGGATTCCGGATATAAACCTGCTATGTTGTCCTCTACTTCATCAATAAATTCTTCATAAAGTGGACTGGAAGAATCTTTTAATTCTATATACTTCTGTTCAGGATATTTAACATGGCCCTTGTATTTAACTTTAAATATAGTAAAATCGTTATCTTATTTATATTGATGATTGCATTTCTTATTTTTTATTTATTTATTGATTGTTTTTGTCGGGAGGGGGCGGGGGTGTTCAAATGTTACAAACCATTGTTACAGCAGAAGCGTAATTCTCATGATTAAAATCTCTTAATTAAGACTTAGCTGAGCAGCCGGACAGTTTCAGTGCAGTGTGGGCATATATACTAGTCAAGTTTCTAACAGATAGAGATTTCTTCATTGGAGGTTCCGGGTTGGCACCCGTTGTTGACCAAGAAAGTTCCATGAGATTTTCCAGGGCGGTTTCCCTGAGCCAATGCTACCGGATGGAAGTCCTGACAAGGACAATTTGCTCTGATGTGTCGGAAAACCGAGTGTGCATTAAAAGATCCCTTGGCAGCTGAAGGAATTCGATATAAATACAGGTCGAAGAACAGCTGCTCGGACAAACTCTCAAAACCTTTGAATCGTAAGGAACAATCACAATCTGTAAGCGTGGGGGTGGGGTCTATTCACAGCTTATTAATGTTGTTACTAGCTGTCCCTTTATTATAAATATCAAAACCCAACTACATCAGTTTCCCGCCACTGAATCATGTATGTGTCTCACAACCCCTAGCTATTCGTTAAAACAAACCATTCCCCAAACTCCATCCCCCCTCAACGACAACCGAACTGACAACGTGTTAGCAATATCCTGACATTTGTGTCCTGTGAGCTTCCTGTGTTCGCTTTTTTGTTTCTAGTAAGATTGGGCGCCACTTATTTCCATATATACAAAATTAGTCATACGTGTGATGGAAATGACATGACATGGGGTTTAACATCATAATGACCTTAAACACTTTCCTTGGAATGCATCTGTAGCCCAAGCTAAACTTAGCCTATTTTGTGGCTTTCCCGCCAAGTTTCTAATGCTAGGTTCCCTCTATCATGATTCGCCCGACCTTTAAATTCGTGGTTTTAATTGTGGAGTATTCGTCGTGCTCCTACCAGGCCTGTCAAACAAATCGCGTTGATAATATCGGAACGTATCTACACGTACCAAACTGAATAGGGACAATCCGATCGTAACATATTGCATGACAGTCCGAACATAGCATTAGGAAGCACTTGTCCCCCAGATCCAAGGTGGAGTTGGACTAACACCCCAACGAACGAACGATGCATCTTTACGAATGACAATGATTGCGACTGAAAAGATCTTCAAATTGACAGAACGTGGCAGTTTAAAGATAGTGGAATTGAAAGTTGTCCAAGGATGATTGATGTTAACAGTACTCACCAGAGTCTGGTTCAAGCAGTTTTATAGCTTGCCAATAACCTTCTTGTTCAAGACATTTTAAAAACGTCTTATACGCACCGGGTTTACTTATCAATATTTTGAATATCATTTTTCTAATGCGTTTTTGTCTGTTAGATTCAGGGATGGCATCTAGTTCTTCAACATCACCCAAACTAAGAACACATTTAGAAAACAGGCTATCCATTAACACATCCGGATCTAATTCCTTTACCAAGAATGGCAAGTTAGTCCGTATTTTAAAATAATCCTCATCTGAAATGTTTCCCTTCTGCTCAGTTGAAATAGTTTTCTGTATAACTTTGCAGTTTTCGGCATCGTCTTTACATGTAAGTAAAAGTATCAGCATGGTTTCAGAAGTATAAATGATTTGTTGTCAGCTTGATAAGCAGCGATACATATACCTAAAAATAACTTATTATGTGCCCTATGAGTTTGACAACTAATATGTCGTGTTACCAACAACAGGGCCGTATCGTGCGGGGATGAAGGGGGTACATTGCAACCCCCATAAAAAATGAAATGCACCCCCTCCATTCAAAAAAATTAGTTGACAATCTTTCAATTATAGAAAATACACAAGAAATTGAAAACAAGTATGGCGGTTGCTTTGGGCGTTACCTTTTTTTTATTTAATTATTTCGGTAGTTTTATAATCGGAGTTCAGCTTTGAGGTACTGATCAGTTGGTCGGTTTTAAGGGCGCCCACGCCCAATGTGTTCGTTTGCCCTGATCCAAACTTTCTTATATCAATTACATTGAGTCTATGACGCCCCACCACTGCTGCACCCCAACTCCCCACTTTTAAAATCCTTTATACGGTCCTTACCAATAAATTATAAGATAGGTTGTCAGGCAACGAAACATACGCCCACAACAGCTAAGTCGTCCGGGCAGTCAACAAGGATTGTCACGTATTGTTTCTTTTGTCAGTAAGGAGAATATTTACAACACATGATAATCTTATTACGAGTAATAGCCCATTAAGTAATTATCAGAAATGATTAGAATAGTTTGTCTCAAGGCCTTCGTCCACAAGATATTTCAAAGTGATCAAGTGCCATAACTCTGGCAGAAATTATCAGATAAAATCAAATAGGATTCTTCGTCCCATGACCCTAAACACTGTGTACAAATTTAAAGTCAATCGGATATTAACTTTAGCCTTTAGAGCGTTCACGGGGTTTTTCAAAGTGATCAAGGGTCATAACTCTGGCAGTAATTATCGGATATCGCTGAAAATAAATAGGCTTTTTTGTATCATGACCGTAAAAAGTGTGTATTAATTTAAAGTCAATATGGATATTTCATGGCATTGTTAACAGTCCACAGGTTTCTTCGTGAACTTAACCACTGCACATCCATTGTAACGCAGTCGAATTGGAGCTTTCGTCTCCAGAGTGTCTATAACGTCTTTTGGATTGGTCAAAGGCCTCTTTGTTTCGGGATGATAAATTTAGCCTGAAAACGTCCACTAAATCCCGGACTATGGACCACACAAATTGCAGTAGTGACTATAATACTAAAGGGGTTATTTTAGTTCTATGAAAGGTGTTCTGTTTAATATATTGAAGTGGTTAAACAAGTTAGACTAGCTTATACAGTTCCGGCCATCATCAATTGCTGAAAGTAGGTTACTATCGTCCGGTCATCTCGTGCACAAATTAGTCCAATTAAATATAATAATGGTGACGTAAAACGGTGCCCATACGAACATGTACATAACAATGGTAATTGTCCCGCCCTAATAGCTGACGCGTCTATACCGACATCATGCAGAGTTATTAGGACGTACTCCAAGCCCTGTTCCCGGGTGTTCGAGGGTTTCAGCCAACTAAACCAAGGCGGTAGATATTGTAACATACTATCATACATGTTTTAAAAAATGAAAAGAAATGAAATGGGGTTTAACGTCCTACTCTTCTGCACCTGACCTGGGCTAACTGAAGACGGGCATACCCCATACAGTGTACTATGAGGGAAATTTTGCCCGGGCAGCGGCTCTACGACCTACTCTTATATCGAATTCCAACTGTCAAGGGATTTTTTACGTGCACGCCAATGGGAACACGAGCCCTCGGTTTTTCGTTCAATCCGATCGACTAGACAGCTGTCCTTGCCAGACCCGCCATTCTGCATCACTGACAAGGGGAAACTACGCCGGAAAATCGAGATGAATTTTCTCGGCTAATGCAGGGATCGAACAATAGATGTTTTAGTTTCCTGTATTTGATATATAAACAGAGTTACAAAACGTTAATCCATCTATTCATCAGGGCGGACATTATACGACCGCACAATAAAAACAAACTAGGAAATATGAAATACCTTCTGTGACCTTTTCAAATGAAAATCCACCCGACGATACTTGTTTCCCTCCAATAAAACCAGACTTCACCGCTGTTTCTAAAATCTGACGAAGTTCACTTTCACTTTTGTTGGAATTCAAAGATATCAGACTGAAGGTCACCTGCACACATCCCTTGGGACCATTACTGTAAAAAAAAGGATTCATTGTTTGAAAACGAAATTGTCTTCAATACAAACTTCTGAATTAAATTATGTAAAATACAATGCAGTAACTTGATAATGATACCTGTATGTGTATTGAAACGTAGCATGTTAATAAAATTCAGAAGTAGTATACCCATATAAGTGTGTTTATTTTTAATGACTTGATTATTACTTACGTTAATTGTTTTACGACGACTAACTCGGTGGATTCCGGATATAAACCTGCTATGTTGTCCTCTACTTCATCAATAAATTCTTCATAAAGTGGACTGGAAGAATCTTTTAATTCTATATACTTCTGTTCAGGATATTTAACATGGCCCTTGTATTTAACTTTAAATATAGTAAAATCGTTATCTTATTTATATTGATGATTGCATTTCTTATTTTTTATTTATTTATTGATTGTTTTTGTCGGGAGGGGGCGGGGGTGTTCAAATGTTACAAACCATTGTTACAGCAGAAGCGTAATTCTCATGATTAAAATCTCTTAATTAAGACTCAGCTGAGCAGCCGGACAGTTTCCGTGCAGTGTGGGCATATATACTGGTCAAGTTTCTAACAGATAGAGATTTCTTCATTGGAGGTTCCGGGTTGGCACCCGTTGTTGACCAAGAAAGTTCCATGAGATTTTCCAGGGCGGTTTCCCTGAGCCAATGCTACCGGATGGAGGTCCTGACAAGGACAATTTGCTCTGATGTGTCGGAAAACCGAGTGTGCATTAAAAGATCCATTGGCAGCTGAAGGAATTCGATATAAATGCAGGTCGAAGAACAGCTGTTCGGACAAACTCTCAAAACCTTTGAATCGTAAGGAACAATCACAATCTGTAAGCGTGTGGGTGGGGTCTATTCACAGCTTATTAATGTTGTTACTAGCTGTCCCTTTATTATAAATATCAAAACCCAACTACATCAGTTTCCCGCCACTGAATCATGTATGTGTCTCACAACCCTTAGCTATTCGTTAAAACAAACCATTCCCCAAACTCCATCCCCCCTCAACGACAACCGAACTGACAACGTGTTAGCAATATCCTGACATTTGTGTCCTGTGAGCTTCCTGTGTTCGCTTTTTTGTTTCTAGTAAGATTGGGCACCACGTATTTCCATATATACAAAGTTAGTCATACGTGTGATGGAAATGACATGAAATGGGGTTTAACATCATAATGACCTTAAATACTTTCCTTGGAATGCATCTGTAGCCCAAGCTAAACTTAGCCTATTTTGTGGCTTTCCCGCCAAGTTTCTAATGCTAGGTTCCCTCTATCATGATTCGCCCGACCTTTAAATTCGTGGTTTTAATTGTGGAGTATTCGTCGTGCTCCTATCAGGCCTGTCAAACAAATCGCGTTGATAATATCGGAACGTATCTGCACGTACCAAACTGAATAGGGACAATCCGATCGTAACATATTTCATGACAGTCGGAACCTAACATTAGGAAGCACTTGTCCCCCAGATCCAAGGTGGAGTTGGACTAACACCCCAACGAACGAACGATGCATCTTTAAGAATGACAATGATTGCGACTGAAAAGATCTTCAAATTGACAGAACGTGGCAGTTTAAAGATAGTGGAATTGAAAGTTGTCCAAGGATGATTGATGTTAACAGTACTCACCAGAGTCTGGTTCAAGCCGTTTAATAGCTTGCCAATAACCTTTTTCGTCAAGACATTTTAAAAACGTCTGATATGCATCGGGTTCACTACTCAATATTTTGAATAGCATCATTCTAACGCGTTTTTGTCTGTTAGATTCAGGGATGGCATCTAGCTCTTGAACATCACCCAAACTAAGAACACATTTAGAAAACAGGCTATCTATTAACACATCCGGATCTAATTTCTTTGCCAAGGATGCCAAATTAATCTGTACTTTAGAAATATCCTCGGCTGAAAGTTTTCCCTTCTGCTCAGTTGAAATAGTTTTCTGTATAACTTTGCAGTTTTCGGCATCGTCTTTACATGTAAGTAAAAGTATCAGCATGGTTTCAGAAGTATAAATGATTTGTTGTCAGCTTGATAAGCAGTGATACATATACCTAAAAATAACTTATTATGTGCCCTATGAGTTTGACAACTAATATGTCGTGTTACCAACAACAGGGCCGTATCGTGCGGGGATGAAGGGGGTACATTGCACCCCCATAAACTAGAGCGTTCACAAGATTTTTCAAAGTGATCAAGGGTCATAACTCTGGCAGTAATTATCGGATATTGCTGAAAATCAATAGGCTTCTTCGTCTCATGACCTTAAACACTGTGTATAAATTTAAGGTCAATCGGATATTAACTTTAGCCTCTAGAGTGTTCACAAGATTTTTCAAAGTGATCAAGGGTCATAACTCAGGCAGTAATTATCGGATATTGCTGAAAATCAATAGGCTTCTTCGTCTCATGACCTTAAACACTGTGTATAAATTTAAAGTCAATCGGATATTAACCCTGGCCTCTAGTGCGTTCACAAGAAATTGTGGACGATGGACGGACGGACGGACCGACGGACGGACGGACGGACCGACAGACGGACGGACGGGGGCGACGGCAATATACGTCCACATTTCTATGTGGGCGTATAAAAATGAAATGCACCCCCTCCATTCAAAAAAATTAGTTGACAATCTTTCAATTATAGAAAATACACAAGAAATTGAAAACAAGTATGGCGGTTGCTTTGGGCGTTACCTTTTTTTTATTTAATTATTTCGGTAGTTTTATAATCGGAGTTCAGCTTTAAGGTACTGATCAGTTGGTCGGTTTTAAGGGCGCCCACGCCCAATGTGTTCGTTTGCCCTGATCCAAACTTTCTTATATCAAGTACATTGAGTCTATGACGCCCCACCACTGCTGCACCCCAACTCCCCACTTTTAAAATCCTTTATACGGTCCTTACCAACAAATTATAAGATAGGTTGTCAGGCAACGAAACATACGCCCACAACAGCTAAGTCGTCCGGGCAGTCAACAAGGATTGTCACGTATTGTTTCTTTTGTCAGTAAGGAGAATATTTACAACACATGATAATCTTATTACGAGTAATAGCCCATTAAGTAATTATCAGAAATGATTAGAATAGTTTGTCTCAAGGCCTTCGTCCACAAGATATTTCAAAGTGATCAAGTGCCATAACTCTGGCAGAAATTATCAGATAAAATCAAATAGGATTCTTCGTCCCATGACCCTAAACACTGTGTACAAATTTAAAGTCAATCGGATATTAACTTTAGCCTTTAGAGCGTTCACGGGGTTTTTCAAAGTGATCAAGGGTCATAACTCTGGCAGTAATTATCGGATATCACTGAAAATAAATAGGCTTTTTTGTATCATGACCGTAAAAAGTGTGTATTAATCGAGATGAATTTTCTCGGCTAATGCAGGGATCGAACAATAGATGTTTTAGTTTCCTGTATTTGATATATAAACATAGTTACAAAACGTTAATCCTTCTATTCATCAGGGCGGACATTATACGACCGCACAATAAAAATAAACTAGGAAATATGAAATACCTTCTGTGACCTTTTCAAATGAAAATCCACCCGACGATACTTGTTTCCCTCCAATAAAACCAGATTTCACCGCTGTTTCTAAAATCTGACGAAGTTCACTTTCACTTTTGTTGGAATTCAAAGATATCAGACTGAAGGTCACCTGCACACATCCCTTGGGGCCATCGCTGTTAAAAAAAGGATTCATTGTTTGAAAACGAAATTGTCTTCAATACAAACTTCTGAATTAAATTATGTAAAATACAATGCAGTAACTTGATAACGATACCTGTATGTGTACTGAAACGTAGCATGCTAATAAAATTCAGAAGTAGTATACCCATATAAGTGTGTTTATTTTTAATGACTTGATTATTACTTACGTTAATTGTTTTACGACGACTAACGCGGTGGATTCCGGATATAAACCTGCTATGTTGTCCTCTACTTCATCAATAAATTCTTCATAAAGTGGACTGGAAGAATCTTTTAATTTTATATACTTCTGTTCAGGATATTTAACATGGCCCTTGTATTTAACTTTAAATATAGTAAAATCGTTATCTTATTTATATTGATGATTGCATTTCTTATTTTTTATTTATTTATTGATTGTTTTTGTCGGGAGGGGGCGGGGGTGTTCAAATGTTACAAACCATTGTTACAGCAGAAGCGTAATTCTCCTGATTAAAATCTCTTAATTAAGACTTAGCTGAGCAGCCGGACAGTTTCCGTGCAGTGTGGGCATATATACTAGTCAAGTTTCTAACAGATAGAGATTTCTTCATTGGAGGTTCCGGGTTGGCACCCGTTGTTGACCAAGAAAGTTCCATGAGATTTTCCAGGGCGGTTTCCCTGAGCCAATGCTACCGGATGGAAGTCCTGACAAGGACAATTTGCTCTGATGTGTCGGAAAACCGAGTGTGCATTAAAAGATCCCTTGGCAGCTGAAGGAATTCGATATAAATGCAGGTCGAAGAACAGCTGTTCGGACAAACTCTCAAAACCTTTGAATCGTAGGGAACAATCACAATCTGTAAGCGTGTGGGTGGGGTCTATTCACAGCTTATTAATGTTGTTACTAGCTGTCCCTTTATTATAAATATCAAAACCCAACTACATCAGTTTCCCGCCACTGAATCATGTATGTGTCTCACAACCCCTAGCTATTCGTAAAAAAACAAACCATTCCCCAAACTCCATCCCCCCTCAACGACAACCGAACTGACAACGTGTTAGCAATATCCTGACATTTGTGTCCTGTGAGCTTCCTGTGTTCGCTTTTTTTTCTTTTTGTTTCTAGTAAGATTGGGCGCCACTTATTTCCATATATACAAAATTAGTCATACGTGTGATGGAAATGACATGAAATGGGGTTTAACATCATAATGACCTTAAATACTTTCCTTGGAATGCATCTGTAGCCCAAGCTAAACTTAGCCTATTTTGTGGCTTTCCCGCCAAGTTTCTAATGCTAGGTTCCCTCTATCATGATTCGCCCGACCTTTAAATTCGTGGTTTTAATTGTGGAGTATTCGTCGTGCTCCTATCAGGCCTGTCAAACAAATCGCGTTGATAATATCGGAACGTATCTGCACGTACCAAACTGAATAGGGACAATCCGATCGTAACATATTTCATGACAGTCGGAACCTAACATTAGGAAGCACTTGTCCCCCAGATCCAAGGTGGAGTTGGACTAACACCCCAGGCTAGTTCCATGCCAATGTTCCACATTTGAACAAAAATAAAATGACCAGGAGAAAGTTTGATGCATATTTATTTCAATGTAATTATGTTGAAGTTATTTAAATTGAGTTGATATTTTATCTGTCTTATGTTATCACCAAAATATCAAGCGTCAAATTTGTTGGTCATTTTCAAAAAATAATTATGATTTAGCAGCCCAAATTTAATTTGCTCTGTTGCAATAAAATAGGGGTAAAAAATGATGATAGTGGCACATCTGTATCATATAAACTAGTAATGAACTGTGCAGTGTATATAATTTCTTTGAGGATATGTTAAGGCATCTTTTAAGCTGAAAATCTTAACAATAAATTATTGTCCCGTCTGTCACAGAATACACTGAGAAGTTTCTATATTAACAGAACTAGGTAATATTTAAAAGTTTAACTGTAATAGCTATCTCCCCCTTTATACGGCTGATTCAGAACATATAATAATTTAGATCTAACATGAATCAACAAAGTGAAAATTGTACTTGAAATGTGTCCCGTCTGTCACAATTGTCCCGTCTGTCACAAATGTCCCGTCTGTCACAAGAGTTTATAATGCTCCTTTCCTGCTTTTATCTGGTTTTTTTTTGTTTTACCTTCAAATAGTTTCAAGATGTTTGCTATCACATTGTTGAATTTTGATAGGTCCTTTCCTTTGTCATTGATCTCTTTTTATGATTTGATAGTTTAGCTGTAATTATCAACAAACTAGCTAAGTCTCTAACTCAATATCATCCAAAGTCTTACACGTTGAAAACAAGAATTATTTGTCGATTCCAATCAACATTGGTGTTGTTATCTTACCTTGAAGAAGTAGGCTTCCGCTGTCCAATATTTAAGACCAAAATAAGCATTTTACCATTGGTACACAAATCGTGTACCATAGTGCGTCTCAGCGTCATACGTAACAAGTGACCAGAACGAACAAGGCTAGACATATTCCACAACTTATGTCAAACGGCGATGCTAGAACTTATCTGGAGAGCATGCGCAATAGACTGCAATAACCAGACACTAGAAAGTTTTATTTGGTTGTGACTCATGCCATATTTCGCTGGACATAACTGATTTGAAATCAGAATCAAAACGGAAACAATTGAATGTAAATCAGTTTATATACAATCAGATTACATTATCATATGTGTTGCGACCCATTTGGGTCAATTTCTAGGCAAAGGCGTTTTATAGCTGAGGCGCTGGAGGCACAGCCTCCTCGCTAAAAAAATCAAAGAAGTTGAAAAAATAAAACTTTAGAAAAATGCTAAAACCGATGAAAAACATGAAAATGTACCCTGGTTAGGGAGTGCCCTAAGGCAGACAAAAGAGCCCCCACGTCTGACAAAAGGGCCCCTATGGCCAAGGGAAAGGGCCCCCGAATCTGAGTCAATCGTTTTTTATATACACTGTCACTGTCGAATCCACTACTGAATGAGAACGCTGTCATTGCATTGGCATGAAAATCATCAATCAAGACCCCCCCCCCCCCGAAAGAGGGCCCTAAAAATAGTATAGCCTCCGCCATGATAAACCTTAAAACGCCCCTGTTTCTAGGTCCCAATATTAGTGATTTAGCTCCTTTAAGAAATTTCTGGGAAATCCCATGTCAAAGTTGCTCTAAATTGAAATTTTGGAATTTTTAAAATCTTAATTAGGATTGCAGATTAGATATCTGAAGCCCCCATATCGAAATAGCCTACACCAATATATATTCAACCTAAAAGTATATTTTTAACAGGACTGCTCTCATCCTTGCCACAGATATGCTTAATTTATGGGAAACTTGACATCATTGTAACAAGGTAGTTTAATTTTGATTTGAGATAGAAATTTGGTTTTGAATAAAACCTTTGAAAAATGGATTCAAGTTAATGTCCCGTCTGTCACAGTCAATGAGACATGGCAGTTAAACATCTCCATTAGAAGCATGGAAAGGATTTCAAACATGCAAAGACAAGTTTTAATCACTTATCATTCACTCCTAATTTCTCTATTATTTCAAATAAGTTTGCATTGTCTCTTGTCCAAATTTGTCCCGTCTGTCACAATGACTTTGTCCCGTCTGTCACACATCAAAACTAACCCCAGAAAGTATATTTTTAACATATTACTCTCATTCTTGCCCTACATATGATGCTTTATTAATGAGAAACCTAACATCATTATAACAATGTAGTTTAATTTTGAATTGAGATAAATTATTTGTTTTGAATAAATCCATTGAAAAATGGATGTAAATTAATGTCCCGTCTGTCACAGTCGCGGTTTAGGTGATGACATCTAGAGATTGTTTTACTGAGTTAAGTTTCATATTTTATATGATACTATATGTTCTTTGCTATGAAATACCATTTTCAAGTTCTCTTCTATCCTTAGTATCAGATAGAGAATGGGTCGCCTTTTCTGTCCCGTCTGTCACGCTGGAATTAGCCCCCAACGAACGAACGATGCATCTTTAAGAATGACAATGATTGCGACTGAAAAGATCTTCAAATTGACAGAACGTGGCAGTTTAAAGATAGTGGAATTGAAAGTTGTCCAAGGATGATTGATGTTAACAATACTCACCAGAGTCTGGTTCAAGCCGTTTAATAGCTTGCCAATAACCTTTTTCGTCAAGACATTTTAAAAACGTCTGATATGCATCGGGTTCACTTTTCAATATTTTGAATAGCATTTTTCTAACGCATTTTCGTTTGTTAAATTCAGGGATGGCATCTAGCTTGATAGCCTCGTTTGTCACGCAATTAGTTTTACTGCAGTATTCTGCTATGCACGGATTAATTAGGCATAATAAAATCGTGAGCCATGACGTAACGTTATGTAAACATATTTGGTCCAATATTGGCACTCGTTTTAAATGTAAAGCTTTTGTAGGGCAGCTAGTGATTGGTTGGTAGACGGACTACTGACCAATCAAAAATTAAAACAGCAATATCCACTCATAATAGCAGTGTGTAGTGGGTTTACCTCTAATCAAACGAAACGCTGCGCGGAGTATGCAATCGAGTGGCTATTTCGAGTGTCTAGTTATTCCAGTCTATATACGCCATTTGATTTGGTGCAATGTTTCTAGCCTCGTTCCTCGAGTCTCTTGCTTGAACAGGGGCTGAAAGGCATTAAGGTACACGATTTGTGTACCAATGGTAAAATGTCTATTTTGTTTTAAATATTGGATATCAAAAGCCCATCTTTTCCCGATAAAATGACAACTTCAGTGTTGTTTAAATTGACAATAATTCGTGTTTTGAATGCCGAAGACCTTGGACGATATTGGGTTAGAGACTTAGCTTCTTTAAGAACGACAGTGATTCTGACCCAAATGATTTTCAAACTGACATAACGGGTTAGTCTAAACAAAGAGGAAATGTGTTCCAAGAATGACACTGGAAAACTGATCGATGTTATTATACTTACCGGAGTCAGGTTCAAGCTGTTTGATAGCTTGCCAATAACCTTTGCTTTCAAGACATTTTAACAACGTCTTATACGCATCGCGTCCTTTTCTTCTTATCTTGAACAGCATCATTCTAACACACTTGTTCCCGCTAGACTCAGCATCTAGTTCTTCAACATCATCCTCATTTAGAAGATGTTTTGAAAACAGAGGCTCTATGAACACCTCTGCCTGTAATTCTTCCATCAAGAATTCCACATTATTTCGTATTTTTAACCAATCCTCATCCAACATTAGCCCCTGCTGATCAATTAAAGGAATTGTCTGTATAACTTTGCATTCTTCGGCACCGTCTTGATATGTAAGTAAAAGTAGCAACATGGTTTCAGAAGTATAAATGATTTATTGCCGGGTTCATAAACAAAGATAAATGTGCCTAATAATAGCTTAATACGTCGTTGGAAGTTGGAAGGCTTCTGAACGAAATGTTCGAAGTTATGCGCTGACAAATAATCTTCTAACTTGCGAATTCATTAGGATAGTCTTCTAAACTGGCGAGCATGTAGAAACAGTCCTTGGGGTAGGAATCCGGTGTAGAGCAGGTGGAATGACCGCTGACCCGAAATGTCACCAAGAACAAATTGGTTTTTGGTTTAGTTTTGTTCAAGTGCGTATAACTCAATTGTAATTTTAAATTGATCCATTATGTTTAAGACAGGGAGTGGGGGCATAACTCCGGAGCGGAAGTTATGGGGCTCACTGAAATCGAACTTGTATAATCAGGGACAATAATCCAAGACAATACTGTTCGATATGTTAAATTATCGACAGGAACCGACATCTTCGGGATATAAACACAAATTTTAAGTTTCATTAAAATTGTAACTTCGAGAGGGACCACAAGGCGAGAGAGTTCATTTTGGTCTTAACAGGTTGGTTAGACGATTTTGATAGTCTCGAGTACCATGTGATTAACCAAATAATTCTCAGTGAATATACATGATACAACTATGGTAACTGATTGGTATCATGTCGTGATGTTGTGGCGTCGCCCTTCATAAGGCGGCAACCCGACACCACGATATTCCTCTCAATACTATGATTATTTACACTGATACTGGTGTTGGTCAAGCAAGTTCCCCTGAAATTTGCAGCGTAGGTTCTCCATGTCGGTAGTGCAGAATAATGATATGTGTCTAGTATTGTAGATTGGACGAAAAAAACAAGCTCCTACGATTGGTGTGCACATAAGCGAATTCTTTACAGTTGTAATTCTATGAAGAAATGCCACCGTACGAAAAATTACGTTTTTAGCCTGTGGTAACAATTAATATCCGATTTAGATTATTTGAAATGTATGTTTCACTATAAACCTCAGAATGCCGCGTTTGACGTTGTTGTTGGAAGTGGTTCTAAAGTGAACACGTTGGTTGAAGTGTGTTAAAAATCAACATTTCGATGGAGTTTTTTTAACCACTTCAGGAGGAGTGTTTGTAAAAGCGTGAAAGAAATGAACGCTTCGTTTGAAGGGTTCCCCGAAGTGTGTAAGAAATGAACGCTTCATACGAAGTGTACCCCCCATTTCGGTATCCTGAACGGCTTACATCATATTTTTCTAAAACTTGTTCAAGCATCCTAACAATAATTTTCATGGCATTGTTAACAGTCCACAGGTTTCTTCGTGAACTTAACCACTGCACATCCATTGTAATGCAGTCGAATTGGAGCTTTCGTCTCCAGAGTGTCTATAACGTCTTTTGGATTGGTCAAAGGCCTCTTTGTTTCGGGATGATAAATTTAGCCTGAAAACGTCCACTAAATCCCGGACTATGGACCACACTATCGTCCGGTCATCTCGTGCACAAATTAGTCCAATTAAATATAATAATGGTGACGTAAAACGGTGCCCATACGAACATGTACATAACAATGGTAATTGTCCCGCCCTAATAGCTGACGCGTCTATACCGACATCATGCAGAGTTATTAGGACGTACTCCAAGCCCTGTTCCCGGGTGTTCGAGGGTTTCAGCCTACTAAACCAAGGCGGTAGATATTGTAACATACTATCATACATGTTTTAAAAAATGAAAAGAAATGAAATGCGGTTTAACGTCCTACTCTTCTGCACCTGACCTGGGCTAACTGAAGACGGGCATACCCCATACAGTGTACTATGAGGGAAATTTTGCCCGGGCAGCGGCTCTACGACCTACTCTTATATCGAATTTCAACTGTCAAGGGATTTTTTACGTGCACGCCAATGGGAACACGGGACCTCGGAACCCCGCCATTCTGCATCACTGACAAGGGGAAACTACGCCGGAAAATCGAGATGAATTTTCTCGGCTAATGCAGGGATCGAACAATAGATGTTTTAGTTTCCTGTATTTGATATATAAACATAGTTACAAAACGTTAATCCATCTATTCATCAGGGCGGACATTATACGACCGCACAATAAAAACAAACTATGAAATATTAAATACCTTCTGTGACCTTTTCAAATGAAAATCCACCCGACGATACTTGTTTCCCTCCAATAAAACCAGATTTCACCGCTGTTTCTAAAATCTGACGAAGTTCACTTTCACTTTTCTTGGAATTCAAAGATATCAGACTGAAGGTCACCTGCACACATCCCTTGGGGCCCTCGCTGTAAAAAAAGGATGCATTGTTAAAAAACGAAATTGTCTTCAATACAAACTTCTGAATTAAATTATGTAAAATACAATGCAGTAACTTGATAACGATACCTGTATGTGTACTGAAACGTAGCATGCTAATAAAATTCAGAAGTAGTATACCCATATAAGTGTGTTTATCTTTAATGACTTGATTATTACTTACGTTAATTGTTTTACGACGACTAACTCGGTGGATTCCGGATATAAACCTGCTATGTTGTCCTCTACTTCATCAATAAATTCTTCATAAAGTGGACTGGAAGAATCTTTTAATTCTATATACTTCTGTTCAGGATATTTAACATGGCCCTTGTATTTAACTTTAAATATAGTAAAATCGTTATCTTATTTATATTGATGATTGCATTTCTTATTTTTTATTTATTTATTGATTGTTTTTGTCGGGAGGGGGCGGGGGTGTTCAAATGTTACAAACCATTGTTACAGCAGAAGCGTAATTCTCATGATTAAAATCTCTTAATTAAGACTTAGCTGAGCAGCCGGACAGTTTCAGTGCAGTGTGGGCATATATACTAGTCAAGTTTCTAACAGATAGAGATTTCTTCATTGGAGGTTCCGGGTTGGCACCCGTTGTTGACCAAGAAAGTTCCATGAGATTTTCCAGGGCGGTTTCCCTGAGCCAATGCTACCGGATGGAAGTCCTGACAAGGACAATTTGCTCTGATGTGTCGGAAAACCGAGTGTGCATTAAAAGATCCCTTGGCAGCTGAAGGAATTCGATATAAATGCAGGTCGAAGAACAGCTGCTCGGACAAACTCTCAAAACCTTTGAATCGTAAGGAACAATCACAATCTGTAAGCGTGTGGGTGGGGTCTATTCACAGCTTATTAATGTTGTTACTAGCTGTCCCTTTATTATAAATATCAAAACCCAACTACATCAGTTTCCCGCCACTGAATCATGTATGTGTCTCACAACCCCTAGCTATTCGTTAAAACAAACCATTCCCCAAACTCCATCCCCCCTCAACGACAACCGAACTGACAACGTGTTAGCAATATCCTGACATTTGTGTCCTGTGAGCTTCCTGTGTTCGCTTTTTTGTTTCTAGTAAGATTGGGCGCCACTTATTTCCATATATACAAAATTAGTCATACGTGTGATGGAAATGACATGAAATGGGGTTTAACATCATAATGACCTTAAACACTTTCCTTGGAATGCATCTGTAGCCCAAGCTAAACTTAGCCTATTTTGTGGCTTTCCCGCCAAGTTTCTAATGCTAGGTTCCCTCTATCATGATTCGCCCGACCTTTAAATTCGTGGTTTTAATTGTGGAGTATTCGTCGTGCTCCTATCAGGCCTGTCAAACAAATCGCGTTGATAATATCGGAACGTATCTGCACGTACCAAACTGAATAGGGACAATCCGATCGTAACATATTTCATGACAGTCGGAACCTAACATTAGGAAGCACTTGTCCCCCAGATCCAAGGTGGAGTTGGACTAACACCCCAACGAACGAACGATGCATCTTTAAGAATGACAATGATTGCGACTGAAAAGATCTTCAAATTGACAGAACGTGGCAGTTTAAAGATAGTGGAATTGAAAGTTGTCCAAGGATGATTGATGTTAACAGTACTCACCAGAGTCTGGTTCAAGCCGTTTAATAGCTTGCCAATAACCTTTTTCGTCAAGACATTTTAAAAACGTCTGATATGCATCGGGTTCACTACTCAATATTTTGAATAGCATCATTCTAACGCGTTTATGTCTGTTAGATTCAGGGATGGCATCTAGCTCTTGAACATCACCCAAACTAAGAACACATTTAGAAAACAGGCTATCTATTAACACATCCGGATCTAATTTCTTTACCAAGAATGCCAAGTTAATCTGTACTTTAGAAATATCCTCGGCTGAAAGTTTTCCCTTCTGATCAGTTGAAATAGTTTTCTGTATAACTTTGCAGTTTTCGGCATCGTCTTTACATGTAAGTAAAAGTATCAGCATGGTTTCAGAAGTATAAATGATTTGTTGTCAGCTTGATAAGCAGCGATACATATACCTAAAAATAACTTATTATGTGCCCTATGAGTTTGACAACTAATATGTCGTGTTACCAACAACAGGGCCGTATCGTGCGGGGATGAAGGGGGTACATTGCACCCCTATAAAAAATGAAATGCACCCCCTCCATTCAAAAAAATTAGTTGACAATCTTTCAATTATAGAAAATACACAAGAAATTGAAAACAAGTATGGCGGTTGCTTTGGGCGTTACCTTTTTTTTATTTAATTATTTCGGTAGTTTTATAATCGGAGTTCAGCTTTAAGGTACTGATCAGTTGGTCGGGTTTAAGGGCGCCCACGCCCAATGTGTTCGTTTGCCCTGATCCAAACTTTCGTATATCAAGTACATTGAGTCTATGACGCCCCACCACTGCTGCACCCCAACTCCCCACTTTTAAAATCCTTTATACGGTCCTTACCAACAAATTATAAGATAGGTTGTCAGGCAACGAAACATACGCCCACAACAGCTAAGTCGTCCGGGCAGTCAACAAGGATTGTCACGTATTGTTTCTTTTGTCAGTAAGGAGAATATTTACAACACATGATAATCTTATTACGAGTAATAGCCCATTAAGTAATTAGCAGAAATGATTAGAATAGTTTGTCTCAAGGCCTTCGTCCACAAGATATTTCAAAGTGATCAAGTGCCATAACTCTGGCAGAAATTATCAGATAAAATCAAATAGGATTCTTCGTCCCATGACCCTAAACACTGTGTACAAATTTAAAGTCAATCGGATATTAACTTTAGCCTTTAGAGCGTTCACGGGGTTTTTCAAAGTGATCAAGGGTCATAACTCTGGCAGTAATTATCGGATATCGCTGAAAATAAATAGGCTTTTTTTGTATCATGACCGTAAAAAGTGTGTATAAATTTAAAGTCAATATGGATATTAACTTTAGATTTTTCAAAGTGATCAAGGGTCATAACTCTGGCAGTAACTATCGGATATCACTGAAAATCAAATAGGATTCTTCGTCTAATGACCCTAAACACTGTGTACAAATTTAAAGTCAATCGGATATCAACTTTAGCCTCTAGATCGTTCACAAGATTTTTCAAACTGATCAAGGGTCATAACTTTGGTAGTTATTATCACATATTGCTGAAAATCAATAGGCTTCTTCGTCTTATGACCTTAAACACCGTATATAAATTAAAAGTCAATCGGATATTAACTTTAGCCTCTAGAGCTTTCACAAGATTTTTTAAAGTGATCAAGGGTCATAACTCGGGCAGTAATTATCGGATATCGCTGAAAATCAATAGGCTTCTTCGTCTTATGACCTTAAACACCGTGTATAAATCGTCTCATGACCTTAAACACCGTGTATAAATCGTCTCATGACCTTAAACACCGTTTATAAATTTAAAGTCAATCGGATATTAACTTTAGCCTCTAGAGCGTTCCCAAGATTTTTCAAAGTTATCAAGGGTCATAACTCTGGTAGTAATTATCGGATATCGCTGGAAATCAATAGGCTTCTTCCTATCAAGACCTTAAACACTGTGTATAAATTTAAAGTCAATCGGATATTAACTTTAGCCTCTAGAGCGTTCACAAGAAATTGTGGCCGACGGACCGACGGACGGACGGACGGAAAGGGCGACGACAATATACGACCACATTTCCATGTGGGCGTATAAAAATGGATGTTTTCTAGGTTTTTGGTTTAGTTAATTTATATTTTACTTTATTATTTGTGATTGCAATTGCAACAGTCCGATTAGATGATTGTAATTCAGGCCAGCATAGAGTGGGATGTTGGATTTTTTAATTGATAACATCTTTGTTGAATTTGGAGGGGAAATATATCAGCAAGTGGTAGGTATCCCCATGGGCACCAACTGTGCACCGTTGCTTGCTGATTTATTTCTCTATTCGTACGAAGCCGATTACATCCAAGCGCTCGTTAAAACAAATAAACGATTGGTCAGAAATTTTAATTTCACTTATCGATATATCGATGACGTTTTATCACTTAATAATCCAAAATTTAGTGATTATGTCGAATTCATATATCCTGATGAGCTGGAAATTAAAAACACCACTGACAGTGACAATTACGCTTCCTACTTGGATCTGCGTCTCGATTTTGACAATTGCCATAAACTGAGTGTTAAATTGTACGATAAACGTGATGACTTTGACTTTCCGATTGTTAACTTTCCATTTATTAGTAGTAACATTCCAATATCACCAGCTTATGGAGTGTTTGTGTCTCAGCTAATTCGGTACGCGAGAGCTTGTTCCTTTTATTCTGATTTTTTAAGTAGATCGAGGCATTTGTCATCTAAGCTTCAACTACAAGGATACGTGCGCACTAAACTTATAAAAACCTTTAAAAAGTTTTATGGCCGTCATGTTGACTTGATTGGTAAATATAACGTGTCTCTCTCGGTTATTATTCTAGATATATTTAATTGACACGTATACTAATACTATCTCACTGATTATATGTCCACTACATAGTTAACACAGTTCATCACGTGCATTTTGCATACCGATAGTTCATTGGCCAATCACGCTATTTTATCGACATTTTGCCTAATAGTTTGGATGCAGCTATGGCGGGTGTGGCGCCAGGCAGGGTAAGCTTACTCTTCCGGACACCTGTTACCACTGTTTGTCGTGTATTTTGTACACGGGGAGCAGTCCATTTGCTGATTACACTATTTTGCCTATGACGTTTTTTTTTTTGGGGACTTCGAATTCTGTTTAATGGTTTGGATTGTTCGTACTTGGTTTTATTTTATTTCGGTTTCAAAAAGATTGGACAACTTTGAAGCTGCATACTCACGGGCCAGAATAGGAGAAAAATGTATATTAAGCGGTTAAATTTTCAACATTTCTGGGGGATGGCAAATCCCCTGCCCTCATCCCTAACCCGAGACCACTAATTGCTTGTTTGGGACTCAGGTCAGCCACCAAAGTTGGGCTATATTGGACGACATTAACGTTGCTGTATTCATGAGTAATGATAGCAGGAAAACGAGTTTTCAAAGTTTTCTTCAAATGGTCCTGTCTCGTTGGAACTGTAAACGAGTCAACCAGGCTATGTTAGTTGATGTATTCTTGGGTTGAAATAGGAGGCAAACGCATTTGCAGCCGTACAATTTCCACCATTGTCTTGGGTGGGGGGGGGCTACGAGGCAAGCTTCGCTCATTCTAATCACGCAGGCAACGTCGCCGCGGACTGCAACCCGAAATCTTTTTTGAAATCTCACGTTCTGCCCCACCCCCTCTTCCCCCAAATTTTCATCCATCCCTATTAAAATGGGTGTATTGTGTATAAGGCATGGGGCTCAACATGTTTCTTAACATATTTCAAGTTTCAACTAAATCGAAAAAGAACGTGGTTTCTAGAGGATCCATTATCTTGGATTACGATTTACATGCTTTCCCTCTAGTTGCCATTTTGAGGGCAAGTGTTGGTCCGATTTTCACGAAATCTAAATTCAACTGTGATTATGGTGTAACGGGATATATTTTAGCGATTTGTAAAATCAAATATAAAATTGTGTTGTCTAGAGTTCCATATAACGCTAATGCTACAATATACGTCCACATACCTGCTTTGATTGATATGGTACTTTGTCAAGAAGGCTAGGTGATCGGTTTGTTTAGCATTGAGGGTCGTGTATCAACATCAATAGTTGCCGTCCTTAGAGTATAAGGAATAAGTATACCAAGATAATCCACTCAATATTGTGGCTTTCAGACGCTAAAGGCAAAACTTGGTTGTGGCTCTGTCTCTGGGGGTTGGGAATTCACCAAAATCAATAGTGGACGCTTTCGGGCTATATGGAATACATATGCCAAGTACCAAGCTGATTCATTCAGAATTGCGGCCTGTAAACGACAAACACAAAAATTGGGCGTGGCTTGCTTCTGTGGGTCGGGACATGCAGTTGTCGTTCTTAGGCTATAAGGAATACATATCCGAAGTTTAAAGACGATCCATTAAGATTCATGGCCTGTAGGCAATTGCCTACACACACAGACACGAAGTATGAGTTTTAAGAATCCCATTGTGTGGGGTGGACGCTGGGGTGGGATCTCGTGGGGGGGGGGGACGTGACAACATGTATTTTTGTGGACAGAAGTCATTTCGTTCATAATTGAGCTTAAAGTAGTATCTCGTTAGCGTTTTCGTTCAAATTATGGAATTATAACGGTTCTTTTAAAAAGATCTGGGAATGTAAATCGAAAACAGAGTAACTCAGGGATGTGTCTAGTTATTAGTTTATCCTAGTCCTCATCAGAAGATTTTAAAATCGAAAGTTCATATAATTGAGATACATATTTTCTTGGTTGCTGACCAACAAGTCGCATATCCTTTGGATTTGCTTCATAAACCATTTCACATTGTAAATCTTCATTCCAGTCATGCAGCAAAATTCACGTATACGGCAAATAAAGAAAGGTCTGTTATTTTGTTCACCCAGAAAATCTTTTTTTCTAGCGTCATCTACTGATGTAAGTCGCCTTTTGCGATATTTTCTTCCTTTACTCGTCCAATTATCGATCAAAATTTGTATATTTGGATCATCGTTTGCAAGAGAATGATTTGGATGTCTATTTCACCCGAGCAAGAATGCAAAATACAATATTTTTCAGCACCTCCATTAATTAGAAATGCGAAGAGGAGTAGGTAAGATATTTTGGTGTCCTCGTGGTTGGTTGTCAGTTCTAGGATATTCTCGACACTTTCAATACTAATCTTGATATATTTTGATCCGATCAAGATTAGTATTGAAAGTGTCAAGACTATCTCGGCCTATGGCACATGCTTTCAGTGGTAATGACTCTCTGTCTTTCCTGTTCAAGATGATCCCAACTTTCTAACAATTTTTAAAGGGCTAGGATGACCTAATTGCTGGTTTAGAAAAAAAATGTTTGTACCTTGTACGGCAAAAACTTACTTACATCTGTAGATGACATTCGAAGACAGATCTTCTGGGGGAATTTTATTGTGATGAAAAATAACAAAACTTTCTTTCTTTATTACCATCCTGCCGGAGTGGGCTTTTGCTGCACATTAAAAGCAATAATTATTTGGCGTTTCAACAATATGGAAACGGGTTGCAAAACCAATAATCGAACATGATGACCCTCAGATTTACAATGTGAATGTGTATTTGAAGCATATCCAAAGAATGCATGCGAACTGTTGATCAGCCACCAAGAAGATAATATCCGAACATGTGTTTTTTTTAATGTTTAAATTCCAGATATCTCAAAAGTACCATTATAATTCAATATTTTGAATGACAATATTGGTACTAAACGAAAACACGAGAAAGCACTTTTCAGGTCAATTTTGAAGCAAGTGGTTTCTGCCCCCAAAATACATTTATCTCACACCGTCATCATTTAAATCAACGAGAACTCATTTCCCACAAATTTAACCCCCCCCCCCCCTCCCCACCACACCTGCTACCCCCATCCAACAAATCAAATAGTTCTCCTGGGCATCACATATATGGACAGTCCTAGAAAGTTATGTTTTATTAATATATAACATGATTATCTTTTATGTCAACATTATAACCCCCCCCCCACCCATCACACACAGATACACACCCACACCTACACTTGCTACACCCACCCCACCTACCCACAAATCAAAACAGTTGTCCAGAGTATCATAAACACGTATTTAAAGATAGGCAGTCCTAGAAATATATTTTTTTATTAATATATTATGTCAACCTTACATTCTCCCCACCCTCACCACACACACGCCCATTGTAGACATTTGACCACACCACCTTTATTCGGAATCTAAACAAAAAACTGGTCTAGAAAAACTTGGTCTCATAAATTCACAGCTCGCGTGGCGATCCTCTCCCCCCCCCTCCCTTCAGCCACCGGACTACCAGGCTAATATTTTCCCAGACACTTTTCTCTAGCCATTTACAATCTGGACTTCTCACCGAGAGAGAGAAGGGGGTGGGGGTGAGAACGCAGGTGAATAACCGAGAATCTCGACCCAAGAATACGATATTTTCCCCGTAACTTCTGCGAACCCGTTCCTAGACTTCCTGATGTCTCGCTTCCTCGCCTTTACAAATCCACATCTGTTCGCCACCTCGCCTTCAACTTCCTCACCTTCGTGTGCTCATCTTTAAGTATTCTAGTCTTCTCGCATCGGAAGGTTAATATATACAGTTAGCACGATCTGCTTAAATGCATCAATATTTCAAAAATGGCCTATCATTTTGTGGTTTAGAAATAACATGATAACGTTTTGGATTTAAAACTTAAGGGATTCCAAGCTCTTTAGCCATAGGGAAAGGGCATTAAATGTCTATAGAATCGACAAATGTATGCACTGCGTTCATTGTTACAGTAAATATCAGTTCAAATTGCAATTATATCTTTTAATTTATTGTTATATTGTTCATATTTAAGCTATTCGTAGTCACTAATGTTTCGTAAACATTTTGACATTTAACGGCAAGACGTCGAGATTACAAAATGGCCGGAATGGACTTCCATACTATGACATCAGACGAATGATCAAACGGGAATTCCCCATATTTAATTGTCGCTTTCGAGTCTACTAGGTCAATCTGAACTCCTTCGTTTTCTTTCATAAATATCCTCCGTTGGTTTTTAATTATTTATCAAAAATACGTAGGAACATTCGAATTCACGTTTAATTAACCACAGACAATGGCATAGATAGATTTATGATACAGACTTCAAAGCATCATTTCGGAATTTTACCAGTAATAGTAGATAAATCACCCGAAGGTCCGTCAAGGGACTGTTAAAACGGTTGTCCGTAGGTCCGTCTATAAAATAAAACCAGTTACGAACAATCCAACCATTAGAAAAAGTTCCAAGTCCATTAGCAAATGGACTGTTCACAGTGTACAAATAACACGACAAACAGTGGTAACACGTGTCCGGAAGGGTAAGCTTACCCTGCATAAAAGTGTTTACAGGTGTAGTATACTACGGAAGCCTCCTGGTGCCACGAATTTTTTTTTTTTTAATTGTGACTTTTTATCTCCTAATTAGGACTTTTTATCTCATAATTAGGACCTTTTGTCTCCTAATTAGGACGTTTTATCTCCTAATTAGGACTTTTTATCTCCTACTTAGGACTTTAAATCTCATAATTAGGTTTTTATGATCTCCTAATTAGGACTTTTTATCTCCTAATTAAGTAAAACGGTAGTATTTAAGTGAATCTCATCGCGCTTGGTGGTATAATCATGGATGAACTTATAAGAGTCTATTTTTGCTTAGGACTAGGTTATAAAGACATTCTCAATAGTCTTGTCAAGACGAATGATGTAGTGATATGTATGCGTACACTCAAACGGTGCTTGAAAAGGCTTGGATTGTTTCAACGTGTGAACTACTCTTCGGTAATGGAAATTGCACTTTTTCTCGTTGATGAGTGTAATAAGTCTGGCGGTTTGCATGGTTATAAAATCATGCATTTGAAATGTTTGCAAGAGGGTTATGTTGTGACAAGGTAGACTGTCAATTATTGCACACGATGCAGTTGAACAACGTAAACGGAGGCGGTTAACCAGAAGAGTGTACACGAATTTAGGACCTAACTTTCTATGACACGTAGATGGATATGACAAATTAAAACCATGTGGCATATGTATTAATGGGGCGATTGATGGCTTCTCAAGATATGTTCTTTGGTTTGAAGCTCATATCACCAATAGTGACCCTAAACTTTTAGCAGGGTCAAGAGTTATGATATCTCAACGTTGACGGGAATGTTTCACGTAACTATATAACTTAACAGCCGATAGAGCTTGATTTCAGCTTTCAATTGAGAATTTGTTCGAGACATCTAAAACCTCCCCATCGATTTCTATCAATCTTATGACCTCACATTGAGCAATTTCAGTGCTCGGTAGAATTCGATAGGAAAGTCGTAGAAATCTGAAACAAATTCTCAATTGAAAGATGAAATCAGGCTCTATCGGCTGTTAAGTTATATAATTAAGCGAAACAATCCCTTTAAGATTTGTCTGGCAACATACCTTAAATGTATACACGTTCATTGGATAACTTACATTACGCTTCTGCCAATGATTATTTGGCTTTTTATTTATTTTACAGATTTTTAATCATAAAAAACAACTTTGGTCATCAAAAGTGTGCACATTTTGATCATGTTTGGTAGTTGTTTAAATCATGTAAACATAGTCAACCCCTTTCTGTTTGTAAATAAAATAGATTTTCTTGGATCACTCTGTGGTGTTAGTCAATTCTTCCCAATTGAAGTTCCATTTTGCTAAGGTTCAGACTGTGTGCTAACTAGACGAACCGTGGATATATTGGGTAAAGTTTACCAAGGCAGCAACATATGTGATGTCAGTGTATAGAGTTCCTTGGTTCAAATGTCTGATTCAAGAAAGATGGCGGATAAGTAAGATTCGGGTTGAAATCAGGCAGAGTATTTATGTATTTACCAGTGAACTATCCAAAGTATGGCTCTATATTTTATTATATGATATTGTCATGATACATACTATTGTCTCTTAATCTGAAATTGACGAAAATTACGTAGATTATGAAATATTGATGCTTTTTGATACGACATCATAGACGACTTGAAAACAGCTCACCCGAGTGAACACAATATCATCAACCTATCTTGTGTCTAAACTGATCGTCTGCTAAAATCCATTGTTAACATGACTAAAAACAGAAATAAGCGCTCGAAACCCGACGAATCCTCAAATTCAACAAGTATAAGTGATTTCCTTGACACGGTCCTGAAGGATGAAGATTCTCTAAAACACCTAATATCTGAAATAAACAAACGAGATGCTATTCTAACCAGGTTAGTCCCTCATGAAAATACAAATATGCTGGAGAAAAGAATAATAGATCTTGAAAACCAGATGAATGAGATGGAGCAGTATTCTCGTCGCACATGCCTAAAATTTAGTGGCATAAAAGAAACCAAGGACGAAGACACCGACGAACTGGTTTTGAATTTGGTAAACACACATATCCTAAATGCAGATGGGGAGCAGTTAAACAAATCACACATAGGTAGATCTCACAGAGTGGGGCGTTTCGACGGGAATAGACAGAGAGATATTATTGTGAGATTCATATCATACAGAGGCAGAGCTGCGGTTTACAGAAATAAGAAAAAACTGAAAGACTTCAATATCAGTAATAAATCCAAGATATATGTAAACGAGGCTCTGACAAGAAGACGAGCAAACCTCTTCCGACAGACACGACAATTTTTCAGAGAAAAATTGATTAAAAATTGCTGGACTCATGATGGACGCATCTACGTTCGAAACCTGGATGATGATAGAAGCATACATATTATGGCAGAAGTTGACCTACTGCAGTTTATACATACAGATAAAACAGTCCACCCAAAATCCAGAAGTGTTGGCGACACCCATACTCTTGGGTCATCGGCTGCTAGAAATCTACCTAGACATCAAATGAAACAAAGTTCTATTCTGGGTTTTGGAGTAATGACATCAACACCAAAAGCAACACAAAGAGAAATTGACGTTTCATCAACACAGAGAATTAATAACCAAGAAGCACAGGCACCACTATCAGAAATGAGGCAAAACTCTATGTTAGGTTTTAGTGATATGTCAGCAACAAGAACACACCCAAGAGAAACTACAGATTTATTACCACACGGAACTCAACAACAAGAGAACACATAGGTATTTATATAGTGTATGTAACATAAATAGAAGTAACTAATCAGCAAAATTCAAAATCTTTCAATAATTGTAATCAAATATAAATGATTGAAATCACATTTTATCCCTTTAATTATCATACGCTCATGATAATCTGTATATTGAACTTTTTTAAAAAAATGTTTTCATATGATTAAACTTATACAAGTTACCTTTAAATATCACACAGTGATCATAATGTTTCATACTCATATTGTAGGGTTGCCTATAAAACCCCGTGGGTTTTCTCCGGGTCATCCGGTTTCCTCCCACCTAGTCTGTGTCGAGGGTACGATAACTCTCTCTCTCTCTCTCTCTCTCTCTCTCTCACACACACACACACACACACAACCCTGCTTAATTGATTGTAATTTTAAAGACTCCTACGAGCAAATGAATTAATAGAAAAAGTGAAACCATATTTTAGCCCCGAAATGACCCAGTCTGTGTCGAGTGTACGTCAAACTCTTTCTATGTCTCTTTTCTCTCTCTCTCTTCTATCTCTCCCTCTCTTTCTCTCTTAAACACGTTTAACCCTTCTTAAATGATTGAAATTATAAAGCTTGGTTGTCTTAAATGATTTATCTCATACAATTTATCTTTGAATATCATACAGTATTAGTTCGATAAACCCCAACGATTGAAATCATACAATATCCCTTTCATTATCATATAATGTTCATGATTATCAGTATAGTGAAATTTTGTTTCACATAAATAGTACCTTCAAATAACTTACCTCCATAATTATAAAACTTACCTTTTTATATCATGCAGTGTTCATAATAGTTTCTACATCATATTGAACTTGTCTAAATGAACTCAACTTACCTTCAAATATTATACACTGTTAAAATAGTTTCTATGTTATATTGAACTTTGCTTCAATAATTAGAGTTATTCACCTTGTTTTTATGCATTGTCTAAATAGGTTTATTTCATTTGAACTTTTGTCTAATGATTAGATTTATACAATTTGCCTTTACATGTCATACAATGTTTCAGAATAGGTATATACCATATTGAACTTTGTTTATTTAATTAGATATACACACCTTACCTTACATATCAGTGTTTTATAATAGTATCTACCATATTAAAGCTTGCATTGAAGAATTAATTTATACAAATTACTTTAGATAGCATACAGTTTACACAATATTTCTACATATTGAACTATGGTTGTATTATTAAAGTTGTTAAACATGTCTTTAAATGTCACGTAGTGATTCTTAATAGTTATATATCAATAGCATACAGTTTATTCAATAGTTTACATATTGAACTATGGCTGCATGATCCAAGTTGTTAAACATGTCTTTGAATGTCATATAGTGATTTATAATAGTTATATATCATATTTAAAATTGTAATTGTAAGAGGTATATTAATACAATTTACCCTTAAATATCATGCAATAAGTCTACATCATAGTGAACTTTGTTCCAAATGTTTGAAATCATACACCTTACCTTTATTTACCATACAGTGTTCAAATTTGATCTATATCATATAGAACTTTGATTGTAACTATAAAACTTATACAAACTACAAGTGAAATATCATACAGTGTCACAATCGTGTATATCATATTGTACTTTGTTTAAATAAGCTTTCTATAGTGGTTAAATGTATATAGCTTAACTTTAAATATCACAGTACTCATAATAGTTCTATATGATGTTTAAATTCATGCAACTTACCTTTAAACATCACAGCATTCCAAATAATTATACTGAAATAGCTATATATTGTACTGACCCTTGTTTTTATGAAAGAAAGTATACAATTTACCTTGGAATTTACAGCAATTCATGTATAATTCTAGATTGTCCTTATAACTATATGTATATGTATGCAGCTTTGCGGTTGTACTAATAATTTTGGATGTATATGTATATAAATGTATGTATTTGAACTTGGTTATAATAACTAAAATTGTACAATTTACCTCCAAACAATTTTATATTGTATTGAAAGAAAATATACAGCTTACCTTGGAATATATTATGTTAAACTTTACTCTAATAACCATATCTCAACTATGTTTGTTGAACTCGGTTATAATCATTAAAACTGTATAACTTACCTCTAAATACTATTTGAATTTAACCTCAAATATCATACAGCATATCAAATTATATTATATCTGAACTTTGTAATAATTACTAGAATACTACAATTTACCCTATATTATATTATATCTGAACTCTGAGTTAGTTACTAGATGATTACAACTTACCTTAAATTATCATACTGAGTACTTATTCCATTAAAATGTACAATCTACCTCTAAATATATAGACTACTAAACACTATTTTGAACTTAACGTAAAATACCACAAGGTATATTATATTATATTATATCTGAACTTTGTGTTATTTACTAGTATATTACAACTCACCTTAAACTATCATACTGAGTACTTATTCCGTTTCAAATATGTTTTATTAAGTGGAAATATATATAGATTATGGATTATTTGATACTTGCTTGTACCTAACATGAAATTGTCAAAATTTTAATACACCCTATTCTTGGTTTTATAAAATTGACATTGTGAGTTATACGTATATTACAAATACTTTAAAATTAAGTAAGATAGAATTGTATTCTGCCGTTAAGTGCAGCATTGTATGCACAACTCAAGAAATCCAAAATGTATATATGTTGTTTATTTATTGTCTTGTAAATATGTTACTACTTGTATTGTATTTGTTTTCAGGCTTGCCAAGACTATTACCTACTATTTTTATTATTACTTTGGGCGCGATAGACAAAATGTTTCTTCAAATTGTAATTTCAATAAAACTAGCATATATTTTTTTATTTCAGATGGATAATATACAGTATTCTTATGTACATTTCAAACTAATACTTCTTTCCGGAGATGTCGAACAAAATCCAGGCCCCACAGATACTGTTGCTATGGTGCATCTCAATGTCAGGAGTCTCCGAAACAAAGTTGATCTTATTACTGCGGAACTTGCAATTGATTACGATTTTAACTTCATTACAGAATCGTGGCTTGACAAAAGCATTTCTTCTAAATCACTGTCTATCCCGAATTTTCAATGCATCTTAAGAAAGGACAGGAAAGACGGACAGGGTGGGGGAGTAGCTCTTTATGTTAAAAAACAATTCATGTTCAAACGTAGATCTGATTTAGAAGTCGACAGTATAGAAGGGATTTGGATTGAAACAAACATTAATAAAAATAAATTTCTGATCGGTACTTTCTATAGACCACCTAATTCTAAAATTGACGTGGATAACTATATATTCAATTCTTTTAGTGCAGCAGCGTCAAGCGATATTAACAATATCTTAATTTTTGGTGATTTTAACCTTGATTTATTAACTAAACGTAATACTTTTATTCATAATGCTATGTCTCTTTTTGATCTAAATCAATTAATTTCTGACCCGACGCGTTACAACAAACAGGGCACTAATACATTAATTGATCTTATTTTATGTAATTGTTCTAGTGTTATTTCTGAATCTGGTTGTCTTGATAACTTTTGTAATGACCACTGCCCTGTATACTGTCGACTTAATTTCAAACGCCCCAAGCGCTCATGCTTTAAACGTACTATCTGGCTATATGATAAAACTGACTATGACTGGCTTAGACAAGACGTTATGACATATGACTGGGAGTCCATTGTTGATGATTCCGCGGAGCTGTCCTGTGCTGCTTTTACATGTGAACTGACTAGGATTGCAAAGAAAAATATTCCAAATAAAGAAGTTATTATTAGACCACGTGATAAATTTTGGATGAATAACAGTATTCGAAAACTTGCAAGAAAGAAAAACAAAATTCACAAGCGCGCTGTAAAATCAAATTCGGACCGGGATTGGCAAAACTTCAGACAAATTAGAAACATATATATTGACTTAATTAGGAGATGTAAGAAAGAATATTTTCAAAAATTGGACGATAAAATCAATGATCCAAAAAATTTTGGCAGTAAAGATTGGTGGCACCTTGTCAATTTATATGTAAAAGGTGAACAATCCACAAACACTGATTTACCCCCAATTGTCAACAATGGAGCCACGGCGTTTTCTGACCTTGAAAAGGCAAACACTCTTAACAAATTCTTTATCCAACAATCACAGCTCGACACAGCCAATGCAAATCTTTCAATTCTTAAGCAAAATCCATCTTCACTGTGCAATATTAAGCTAATACCCCAGGAGGTTAAAGACATGCTTCTATCTATTGATGTTTCTAAAGCTATTGGACCAGATAAAATCAATGGAAAACTTTTGAAGTCGATCGTTCTTGAAATTTCCGTACCACTTTGTAATTTATTTAACTTGTCTTTATCGTCTAAAACAGTACCCTCTATTTGGAAAATGGCCAATGTAATAGCTATTTTTAAAAAAGGTGACCCAGCGGAATGTGGCAATTATAGACCTGTTTCCCTTCTGAGTATAGTCGCTAAAATATTTGAAAAATGTGTATATAAGCATGTTTTTAACTTCTTTCGGGAACACTCCGTTATAACTAATCTGCAAAGCGGTTTTCTGCACGGCGAATCTACGACTTATCAACTAATTGATCTGACACATTTCTTTTGTCAAGCCATTGATGAAGGCCAGTACACCAGGGCAGTGTTCTGTGATATCAGCAAGGCTTTTGACAGGGTCTGGCACGAAGGACTCTGCCATAAGCTTGGGGCGGTGGGGATAAGAGGAGGTCTACTCGACTGGTTCAGAAGTTATTTAACCAATAGAAGCCAATCTGTGATTGTCAGTGGTAACTCTTCCTCTCCCTTGACCGTCCCTGCTGGTATTCCACAGGGCTCTGTCCTCGGACCGCTCCTGTTCCTTATATATATAAATGATATTGTTGAAAACCTTAATTCTAATGTTAGATTATTTGCAGATGATACCAGCTTGTACTTGAGAATCCATGACCCAACTGCATGCGCGGCTGTCCTAAATGAAGATCTAGATAAGATTAATACTTGGGCAAAGACTTGGCAGGTCTCCTTCAACCCACTGAAAACTGAAACACTGACAGTATCTACTAAAAAGGACCCTATATTGCCAACACTTTCACTAGACAACACTGCAATAAAGGAAATATTCGAGCACAAACATTTGGGGTTGACATTTCAAAATGACTGTAATATCTTGACGAAAACTTCTAGGCTTGTAAACGTTCTCCGCTCTCTGAAGTACAGACTAAATAGAAAATCTTTGAAAACATTGTACATATCCTATATTCTTCCGCATTGCGACTATTGTGATGTCATATGGGATGGGTGCACCGACGAACTTACTAATAAACTAGAATCATTGCAACTTGATGCACTCAGGACTATATGTGGTGCTGTTAGGGGGACCAGCCAAAGACTTTTATACCAGGAAACGGGTTTCATCACACTACAGGAGAGGCGAAGGCGTCACAAACTTATACTCTTTTACAAAATTATGAATCACCTCACACCACCATATCTTCATGAATTACTATTACTATCGGATAAGCATTATAACCTTCGAAACAAAACTAATTTATCAGAGTACTTTTGCAGAACATCTTTATTTTCGAAATCATATATACCATCTACGATTAAGGAATGGAACAGACTTCCTGACTTTGTAAAATCCTCCCCCTCTATCAGTATCTTTAAAAGTAAATTGAAACAAGCTGACAAAGAGCAGACATTATATTTTAATTCAGGAATAAGGAAAAATCAGATTTTACATTGTCGACTTCGTCTTTCCTGTGGTGACTTAAATGGTCATAAGTTCTTAAGGCACATTTCAGACAGCCCAGTATGCGCTTGCGGTCATGATTTCGAAGATGCCGATCATTACCTTTTAACCTGTCCTCTACATTCCGATGCACGTAAACTTTCTATTTTTATCTTACCCCAAAACCTAATTTCAATACAGACATTATTAAATGGAACTAATGATATTACTATTTCAAATATGATTTTTCAACATGTTCATAGATTTCTAGACATCTCCGGAAGATTCAATTAAAAATTTCAATTAGAATATTTATCCAATAGTTCAAAATATATATTTGGCAAACCTGAAATTGTTATATATGTACATAGCCATTTTTGTTTATTTTATTGCTATACTATTCAGTTAGATTTTATCGTGATTTGGTTATATAGTCTTTTTGTATATATTTTCTGTTATATAGGAGAGAGGTGATATAGGCCTAGCCTGTTCCTCAATCCTTTTCTGAGAATAAAATATTGTTTAAAAAAAAAAAAAAAAAAATGTCGGAGAATAAAACGCCTAAATATATGTATTATGGATGTATATAAACTGATTTACATTCAATCTTTTTGGTTTTTGCTGTAATTTATATTCAACGATGTTCGGCGAAATGCGCGAATAGTCCAAATTTAATGACAGTCTTCAGCGTCTATTTATTTTTCTGTTTATACCGGTAGTACTCTCTTGTGTTGTGTGTTGAGCCTCATTCATCGAGTCGCTTCATTACAAATTTCACTCGAAAGCACTCGGTCACGCGATTCGTGTGTCAATGTTTCAAACATTTCATTTTGTCTTATATACTTGATATCATATAAGCCCGTCTTTTCACTGTAAGATAACAATATCAACGTTGATTTAAACTGACTAATATATCGTGTTTGCAATGTCGAAGACTGGGAAAGACGGTAAATTTCCAGGCAAGAAAAAATGCCCTCACAGCAGCTACATCGACTGGGTGACTGCGTAGTTCATGCGTTAGGTCATAAGGTAGGTTATTGCAAATAGCGAACTGAATTCTTACAACTAGGAAATATGAAATACCTTCTTCAACCTTTTCAAATGAAAATCCCTCTGACGATACTTTTTTGCCTCCAATAAAACCAGATTTCACGGCTGTTTCTAAAATCTGACGAAGTTCACTTTCACTCATATTGGAATCCAAAGATACCAGACTGAAAGTTATCTGTACACAACCAGCGCTGCAAAATAGATTTATCATTAGGAAAAGAAATTGTCGCCAATGCATTAGTCTAAATTGAATTATGTAATATACTATGTTATATTTACCTCATGATTACATATGCTATAAAATGTTTAGTAATTGAACTAGGAATGTGCCGGATATTAGAATCGGTCTTTCAAGTTGCCGGGCCCAATGGTTAGCCACGGGTTTACAGCCGAGGCTGCTTTAGTAAAATACAGCTCAGTCGGATATCTTACAGTTCAAAATAATTATGTTTAAACTTCTACACCTATTCAGTAGATCCGAATTTTATGTTCCTAATACTCCTTAGATAGACGTGTTTAGGGGAACTAAAAACAGAATTAACTCTAGTGTTTGGTTGGGTGTGAATATCATTAACTTTTAATTACTTACTGTAGTTGTTTCACGACTACAAACTGGGTATATTTGGGGTATAAATCTTCTATGCTGTCTTCTACTTCATCAACAAATTTTTTATAATTTGGACTGTTACAATCTATGAATTCTATATACTTATGTCCAGGATATTTGAATTGCCCCTTGTATCTAACTGTAATCAAAATAAAATATATTGCTGAATTGCCCAATTACAGATGTATTATGTGAGAGCTAAATCTGCCTAATGCGGTACTTTATTTTGGCTTCAAATGTTATACATTTTCAGCTTTGTCGTTACATTTACCCTCAATATCCATGCCTAAGTAAATTCTTGGATTAACGTTTAGCAATTCGATCAGCAAAACCAAACACCCCCAACGACACGCCAGCAGGTAATGGGGTCGACAGGTTTCCAGTCGCTTTCTTATTTCCACATATACCACACCAATATGAACGACATACTCACCCTACCTGCAGAGAAGTGAGTCTGACACAGTGAATAGCCATGATATCCATATGACGTTATCTAAACGTCACAGGTCATGAGGTCACATCAGCAAACAAATGTCAACACCATCATTATAATCATTATTAACATTACAAAACACAATGTTACATTGTAAACAATAGCTAGCATGCAGCCTTTAGGACTGTATAAACCGTATAGCCATAACGTCTTATCGCTTCGTCCAATGATTTTTCACAAAAATAACATCTACAACTCTAGATTTGACGACGGCATATTGGCACCATTTTGTGATTCGGTCGTGTCTATTTCAGATATACACAATCAATTCTGTTAATGTTTTTATCGTGGGGATTGACTAATAGTTAATTATTTCAATTCTAAACAAAAATTTGAAACTGGGATTACTGAGCAAAATGGCCATTCACTGTATACGTTCGAAAAAAAAGCCAGCTACCGTTTAATTTTCGTGCGTTAGTTACGTACTATACCACATTTGTCATACGTGGGATTGTATCTTAAAGAACGGCAATGAACACGGCCGAATTAATCTTCAAAAAAGACAGCGAAAAAGTGTTCGAGGTACGACAAATTACTGATGTTAACTATTACTTACCAGAGTCTGGCTCGAGCTGTTTTATAGCTTGGTTATAACACTTTTGTTCAAGACATTTCAAAAGCGTCTTATACACATAGGGTCCACAACTATAAAGCTTGAATAACATGTTTTTAACACATTTTCTTTTGTTAGATTCAGCAATGGCTTCTAGTTCTTCAGCATCCGTCTTACTGAGAACACACTTGGAAAACAGGGGCGTTATTAGCACCTCCGGATCTAATTCATCCATCAAGAATTCCATATTAATACGTATCTTTGACCAATCCTCGTCTACCATATCCCCCTTCTGCTCAATTAAAGGTATTGTCTGTATAACTTTGCATTCTTCGACGTCGTCTTGATATGTAAATAAAAGTATAAACATGCTTTAATAAATATAAATGATTTATTGTCAGGATGGTAAGTAACGAAACATTTTCATCACCAATAGTTAAATACGTCCTTAAATTTCTACCGAACGAAATGTTCTAAGATATTTGGTGCCTTTTGAGCCGACAAATAATAGCATTTGTCCTCAGTTCTTTCGGGTAGCCATACTCACTGTTGTAAAGAAAGATAATTCTTGTTCTAAATTATGATTGGTCAATAGTCCAATTAACAACCAATGGCTAACTGCGTTACAAAAGCATTACGCTTAAAACAGAGCGCCAAATTGGACCAAGTATGTTTACACATAACGTTACGCCATGGCTCACGAATTTATTATGCCAAATTAACCAGCAGTTCATAGTAGAATGTCGCAGTAAAACTAATTCTGTGACAAACGAGGCTATCAAATCGAATAAAATGTAAACAAAACTGTTTGGAAACGAACGAAAATACTTTCACCGTTTTTAATACCTTAAATCAATGTTTTAGGGAAGACCCAGATTAAACGTAGGACTGCCGTGTTGCTGTACTTGTGATAGATTTGATTGAACGGAAAGAATAGACACACGCCCTCAAAAGTGACGTGTACGCAGTTTTGTGGTTGCAATTCGTGCAAAGTCACCATAGAACAATTTATAACTGGATGTATTGTTGATGAGACCATAAATTCCTTTTCTGGGACTTGGGTTCAGTAAATTTACAGACAAAAGACTCTATTCTTTGGACCATCAAAATGTACAAAGATAGGTTGCCAGGCAACAAAACATACGCCCACAGCAGCTAAATCCTCCTGGCAGTCAACAAGAGTTGTCGCATATTTTTACTTTTTTCGATAATCAAACATTTATATGACACTAAAATCTGATTAAGAGTAATAACACATAAATTAATTTTTAGAAAATCATTAGCATTTGTTTGGTTTTATAAAGTTCTAGCCCATGCTGACATTTAGTACGGTATACAAAAGATTTAATATCATGGATTTAGCTGTTCAGCTATCAAAATTCATTGAAAATTTATATACCTGTTCACCTCAAGACCTTAAACTCTTTGTATCAATTTGAAGTCTAGTTTGGCCTCTTGAGCGTTACAAGATTTTCAAAGTGATCAAGGGAGATAATTTTGGCAGTAATGATGTGAAATCGCTGAAAATCAATAGGATTCTTCGTCTCATGACCTTAAACACTGTGTATAAATTTAAAGTCAATCGGATATTAACTCTCATGACCTTAAACACTGTGTATAAATTTAATTTTAGCCTCTAGAGCGTTCACAAGATTTTTCAAAGTGATCAAGGGTTATAACTCTGGCAATTATTATCGGATATCGCTGAAAATCAATGTGTATAAATTTAAAGTCAATCGGATATTAACTGTTGCATCTAGTGCGTTCACAAGAATTTGTGGACGATGGACGGACGTACCGACGGACGGACGGACGGACGGACGGGGGCGACGGCAATATACGTCCACATTTCCATGTGGGAGTTTAAAAATGTGTCTCATACGTATTAGACACTGGCTATAACTCCGAAATTGAACTCATCGAAGTCTCGGTAAGTTTTTCGCGAAAATCGAACTCACCACAATGATGGTGTAACGTTGAACGGTTGTTTGAATTAAAAGAAAATGCGTCCTCTAGAGCCACGTTTCTCAACCTTTTCTCACCGTTCACCCCTAAATGAATTCTCAACCGACCCATTTACCCCCAGAATTTTGAGGAGGTTACTGACCGCGGAGCCGTAGTCGCGAAGCCCGGAAACCTTACCACAGATGAAACACTGAGGCTTCTCGACGTCATCCGCGACTGTTATCGACTTGAACCCGAACGATACATACTCTTCTTGGTATTTATGTTCTTTGGAGGCATGATTTTGAATCAAAATCACATGGAATCAAAAGCACGTATAAAAATTCAAAATGAAACTAAATTGGGGATTCGTCTGTTGAACGAGCTAGGCGTACAATGCCAATGGACACCTGCGCCGTTTCCCACTCACACAGCCAAGTAAACTAGCTATCACATGGCAATCACTGATGGGCGGATCGTGAGATCGAGGCCTAGGCTGCCTTGATCGAGCACGATCATCAATTCAAATTGAAATTGAGAAAAAGTTGACAACTGAAATCTTGAAATGCAACTTCACCTCTCATAGGACTGCTGCAACAACTGCACAACCTTTATATGACCATTTTTGAAGTTACTGGGAGTGTGGTCATTCACCCCCTGGACGCGAGCCATTCCCCCCTTGGGGGTGAATTCACCCCAGGTTGAGAAACGCGGCTCTAGAGGGTCTACAAGCTGATACGTGCCAATTTGAACAGGAACTGAGATCATTGTGATTCGTAGAGAATCCACAAACCAAATGTGAACGGACGGGCGGGGCGTATTTTACTATGGCGTTTCGGTGTAAAGGCCCGAACAACTGAATTTATATATGTTAAGTTTAAAAACCAACGTGATAAATAATTAGGAAACGTCAAATAGAATTATTACATGACTTACCTTTTCTTGCATCAGACGCTGCATATTCGGATCCAGGAACTGTTGAATTATCATTTTCCTTTCTTAGTTTAACTAGTTTTTCTAATTGTTCAATCTTCTCTTTCAGTGCCCTGTTTTCATCTTCCAGCTGTTTATTCCTTAAATGTACATCTTCTTGATCTGTGAGCTGATTCCATTTTGATGAACTCACTGTTAATGTTCTCTCATTTGAATCAATTCTCTGAAGACGTCCTGGTTCAGTCATTTGTAGTTGATGACATTCTAGGTCTGCTGCATCAGTTCCAGTTGCATATCCACTGGATCCACTCATGGATAAGTCGTCAGTTCCGTCTTCACGTGTGGTTTGTTTTCCTTCTACCAATGGTTTATTCTTTCTAGGGTATATGAATGATCCTGATTCTGTATCCAGCTGACTTTTACATGTTTCATATGTCTTCATCAAACCCGATTGTTGAATATGCTTGTCTATTTCGTCTTCTGTTTTATCAACCATAAATGGTGTTTTTAAAGGTGTTTCATCTGTATTCTGACATTCGCCCATAGCAGGAAATTCAGGCATTAACCTAGGGAAATATAATTTTTGATAAAATGAACTACGGGTGGTCGGGTAAAGTAAATCCACACTTAACAAGAAGTTGTTTTGGTTGTAGTTCATTTCAAATAATTGAAACAAACAACATGCAAATAAAATAGATAGAATACTGACTATTATTTTGGATAATTTTATAAAGCATTCATATGCTTCTACAAAGTGGGTAATACAGGGCGATAATTCTAAAACTAATTAACAGGAATGGGAATTTTTAGGTTTCACTAATCTGAACAATGCATGTAAATTTCAATATAAATTGTGCCACGTTCACAATATTTCACAATGTGAACAATGTATATAATTCCAGAAATAATTATCGTTCTTAGTTTGAAAATCGCTATTCTTAACACAGGATAATATATTTTTGAAGCATACCCGTTATCCCTAGTGGTATCGTTTTTAGTATATGAGACAGGCGGGAGTTCATTGCCAAATGCCATTTTAGCGGCCATCTATCAAATTGACCACCGTTTTGTTTTTCTTTGAAATAGTGCGAGTCATGTCAACTTTCATAACCCTTCATCAGGTTCACCCATTGATATTTGATATGGCTCAAAATGTTAATAATACACTTTTACATCTGTTGGGGTATGATTACTGTTGTTTAATGATACGTTATGGGAGTAATGATAACGAGATGGCAGTGTAAAGGTAATTTGCTGAAAATTTCAGTCAAATTAATATGATCGTGCTTTCTCCTCTGCTGCTCCCATTGTTTGGAACTCTTTACCACAAAAAGTAAAAGATAGGCTGGCACTGCCAGGCAGGATACGCCCACATTTTTGAGAGATGGATAGAGAACAAGCAATACCGAAAGTGATTTTTCCTACATCATTAAGTCCTGTATTTCATACTGTATTGGGAGCAGCCATTTTGTTGGTCAGTTCCAGTCTGATATTCATGAAATTTGAAGCCGACAACCTAGAAATGTGACTTTTCGTCAAAATCGGATAAGAATTGTGACCTGTAGAGAGTCCACAACCATGATATACCATATTTTTACACTATTCGCGTACAAACGGCGAACATTTCGTCCGGCAATTTTGGTAACGATTTTCACGAAATTCGAACTGAACCTTCCTTACGGTGCAACAGTAATATAATCAGAGTTTTTTTTTAAATCAGATAATAATTGTTCGAGAGATAGACAGAGAACAAGCAATACCGAAAGTGATTTTTCCTACAATCAAAGGCCATAATTCATTAAGTTACAATTTGAAATGTGCAAATATCAAAAAGAATAAAGATCTTTAGGTTATAAACAAGCAATTCAGGTTTCATCAAAATCGAATTAAAATTGCGACCTCTACAGGGTCCACAACTTTGATATACCATATTTTTACACTGTTCGCGTACAAACGGCGGCCATTTTTTCTGGCAATTATGGTCCGATTTTCTCAAAATTCATAATCAACCTTCCGTAGGGTGTAACGGTGATAGAGTCAAACGTTTTTTTAAATCGGATAATAATTGTGACTTCCAGTGGGACCACAGGCGATTTTGCGGACAATCAGGGGCCATAATTCAGGAAGTTACGATCAGATATGTGCAAATAACGAAAGGAACCAAGATCTTTGGGTTATAACCATGCATTTAAAGTTTCATCAAAATCGAATTAAAATTGTGACCTCTACAGGGTCCACAACCATGATATACAATTTTTGAACAGTATTCGCGTACAAACGGCGGCCATTTTGTATGGCAATTTTGGTCCGATTTAACCGAAATTCGAACTCAACCTTCCTTACGGTGTAACGGTAATATAATCAAACGTTTTTTTAAATCGGATAATAATTGTGACCTCCAGAGGGACCACAAGCTAAGAAAAGGCGATTTTGCGTATAATCAGGGGCCATAATTCAGGAAGTTACGATCCGATATGCGCAAATATGGAAAGAAACCAAGATCTTTGGATTATAACCATGAATTTCAAGTTTCATCAAAATCGAATTAAAATTGTGACCTGTACAGGGTTCACAACCTTGATATACCATTTTTTAACAGTATTTGCGTACAAACGGCGGCCATTTTGTATGGCAATTTTGGTCCGATTTTCCCGAAATTCGAACTCAACCTTCCTTAGGGTGTAACGGTGATAGAGTCAAACGTTTTTTTAAATCGGATAATAATTGTGACCTCCAGAGGGGCCATAGGCGATTTTTTGGATAATCAGGGGCCATAATTCAGGAAGTTACGATCCGATATGCGCAAATATCGAAAGGAACCAAGACCTTTGGGTTATAACCATGCATTTCAAGTTTCATCAAAATCGAATTAAAATTGTGACCTATACAGGGTCCACAACCATGATATACCATTTTTTAACAGTATTCGCGTACAAACGGCGGCCATTTTGTATGGCAATTTTGGTCTGATTTTCCCGAAATTCGAACTCAACCTTCCTTAAGGTGTAACGGTGATATAATCAAACGTTTTTTTAAATCGAATAATAATTGTGACCTCCAGAGGGACCACAAGCTAAAAAAAGGCGATTTTGCATATAATCAGGGGCCATAATTCAGGAAGTTACGATCCGATACGCGCAAATATCGAAAGGAACCAAGATCTTTGGGTTATAACTATGAATTTCAAGTTTCATCAAAATCGAATTAAAATTGTGACCTCTACAGGGTCCACAACCTTGATGTACCATTTTTTAACAGTTTTTGCGTACCAACTGGCGGCCATTTTGTATGCCAATTTTGGTCCGATTTTTCCGAAATTCGAACTCAGCCATCCTTAGGGTGTAACGGTGATATAATCGAACGGTTTTTTAAATCGGATAATAATTGTGACCTCCAGAGGGACCATAAGCTAAAAAAGGTGATTTTTCGGACAATCAGGGGCCATAATTCAGGAAATTACGTTCCGATAGTCGCAAATATCGAAAGGAACCAAGATCTTTGGGTTATAAACATGCATGTCAAGTTTCATTAAAATCGGTTCAAAATTGTGACCTCTATAGGGTCCACAAGCTAAAAACGTGATTTTTCGTACTATCAGGGGCCATAATCCATGAAGTTTTGATCCGATACATGCCAATATCGAAAGCAGCCGAGATCTTTTGGGGATAAACCTATATTTCAAGTTTCGTCAAAATCAGATAAGAATTGTGACCTGTAGAGGGTCCACAAACAAATTGTGGACGGACGGACGGACGGACGGACGGACGTCCGGACGGACAGGGGCGACGACAATATACGTCCACATAAAAATGTGGGCGTATAAAAACAGTGACAATATAGAATCATTTAAAAGGAACTTAAAAACAGAACTATTCCGACAGTCATTCTGTTAATGACTTTAACGACAATGTAATTTGCGCCAATGAGCAGCCTTTTGGTTGGAATTCCAGCGCTATATAAGATGATTATTATTATTATTATTATTATTATTATACGCCAAAAACGAAGCGGTGAAATTTTCGCATAGCCTAGGTCATCATTACTAAATTCATTAATATAAACAGCATAGTCTCGATTATCCACTTTCTTTATTTAATTATCAATGGCCGTTTAGCGTCATATAGGAATTTAATCCAGCCAACATCGAAGGCTAGCCTTGACATCGAGAGTTTATTATGGACTGGATAGGTTAATTAATGTCTAATTGATAATTTAGAAAACATTCCAGGCCTAAAGAAAGACTTGTAATAACACAGAGTTATCTCCCTTGCGTTTGGTAGCGGCAGAACAGAGCTCTCTCAAGTTTTTACCAAAACTACTAATTCGATCCGGAATAGAATTTCTATACAGACAACTGTCATCTTGAAGATTTATATGGAATTACAAAGGTGGATTTGTTTTATGTATTTTGTGTGTTTTGTGCAACATCATTGTTGGCTATTGTATTCTGATGACCAGCTAGTGAGTTTCATCTCACCCAACTCACTGATATCAAGGACTGTGATTTACTCCTCACAAGACCTTTTCTCTTACAACAATAATGAACAAATTCAACCTGGATTTAATAATACCCTGAGACAAATTGGGATTTACACCTTAAAGAAAACTAAAATAGGAAGGCGTGCTGGAAGAAAAATAGGTTGCCAGGCAACGAAACATACGCCCACATAGCAGCCAAATCGTCCGGGCAGTCAACAAGAGTTGTAGCATTTTAAGTAATCATCAGAAAATCATAATTCAAACTCACCCATAACTACGGTGTAACTGTGATATAATAAAACGTTTTTATACGCCCACATTTTCATGTGGACGTATTATGTCGTCGCCCCTGTCCGTCCGGACGTCCGTCCGTCCGTCCACAATTTGTTTGTGGACTCTCTACAGGTCACAATTCTTATCCGATTTTGACGAAACTTGAAATAAAGGTTTATCCCCATAAGATCTCGGCTGCTTTCGATATTGGCATGTATCGGATGGAAACTTCATGGATTATGGCCCCTGATTGTACGAAATATCATGTTTTTAGCTTGTGGATCCTATACAGGTCACAATTGTGAACCGATTTTGATGAAACTTGACATGCATGTTTATAACCCCAAGATCTTGGTTCCTTTCGATATTTGCGCCCATCGGCTCGTAACTTCCTGAATTATGGCCCCTGATTGTCCGAAAAATCGCCCTTTTTAGCTTGTGGTCTGTCTGGAGGTCAAAATTATTATCCGATTTAAAAAACCGTTCGATTATATCACCGTTACATGGTAATGAAGGTTGAGTTCGAATTTCGTGAAAATCGGACCAAAATTGACATACAAAATGGCCGCCGTTTGTACGCGAATAGTATGAAAATATGTTATTTCAAGGTTGTGGACCCTATAGAGGTCATAATTTTGAACCGATTTTGATGAAACTTGACATGCATGTTTATAACCCCAAGATCTTGGTTCCTTTAGATATTTGCGCCCATCGGATCGTAACTTCCTGAATTATGGCCCCTGATTGTCCGAAAAATCGCCCTTTTTAGCTTGAGGTCCCTCTGGAGGTCAAAATTATTATCCAATTTAAAAAAAACGTTTGATAATATCACCGTTACATGGTAATGAAGGTTGAGTTCGAATTTCGTGAAAATCGGACCAAAATTGACATTCAAAATGGCCGCCGTTTATTCGCGAATAGTGTGAAAATATGTTATATCAAGGTTGTGGACCTTATAGAGGCCACAATTTTGAACCGATTTTGATGAAACTTGACATGTATGTTTATAACCCAAAGATCTTGGTTCCTTTCGATATTTGCGCCCATCGGATCGTAACTTCCTGAATTATGTCCTCTAATTGTCCGAAAAATCGCTTTTGTTAGCTTTTGGTCCCTCTGGAGGTCAAAATTATTATCCGATTTAAAAAAAACATTTGATTATATCACCGTTCCATGGTTATGAAGGTTGAGTTCGAATTTCGTGAAAATCGGACAAAAATTGACGGACAAAATGGCCGCCGTTTGTACACGAATAGTGTGAAAATATGTTATATCAAGGTTGTGGACCCTATAGAGGTCACAATTTTGAACCGATTTTGATGAAACTTGACATGTATGATTATAACCCAAAGATCTTGGTTCCTTTCGATATTTGCGCCCATCGGATCATAACTTCCTGAATTATGTCCCCTGATTGTCCGAAAAATCGCTTTTGTTAGCTTGTGGTCCCTCTGGAGGTCAAAATTATTATCCGATTTAAAAAACCGTTTGATTATATCACGGTTTCATGGTAATGAAGAGAGAATTTGAATTTCGTGAAAATCGGATCAGAGTTGACGGATAAAATGGCCGCTGTCTGTACGCGAATTGTGTGAAAATATGTTATATCAAGGTTGTGGACCCTATAGAGGTCAAGATTTTGAACTGATTTTCATGAAACTTGAAATACATGTTTATAACCTTATCGGATAGTAACTTCCTGAATTATGGCCCCTGATTGTATTAAAAATCGCCCTTTTTAGCTTGTGGAGGTCACAATTATTATCTGATTTAAAAAGATAGGCTGGCACTGCCAGGCAGGATACGCCCACATTTTCGAGAGATGGATAGAGAACAAGCAATACCGAAAGTGATTTTTCCTACATCATTAAGTTAGAATATATCGAAATGAATTAAGATCTTTGGGTTATAAATGTGCATTTCAGTAGGCTTCAAATTCGACTTGGAATCATGTTGCTAAGTGGGTAAGATGCTGGCTCGGCAGCCTTGAGGTTGGGTGTTTGATCCCTGCATTGGGTGACAAAGTTCATCTAGATTTTCTGGCATGGTTTCCCCTTGTTAGTGATGAAGGATGGATGGCCTGACAAGACAGCTGTCAATTTTGGTTTAATTTTCACAAAATTTGAACTCAATCTGCATTACCATGTAACAGTGATATAATCAAACGTTTTTTTAAATCGGATAATAATTTTGACCTCCGAGGGACCACAAGCTAAAAAGGGTGATTTTTCGTACAATCAGGGGCCATAATTCAGGAAGTTACGAACCAATGGGTGCAAATATGGAAAGGAACCAAGATCTTCGGGTTATAAACATGCATGTCAAGTTTCATCAAAATCAGTTCAAAATTGTGACCTCTATAGGGTCCACAACCTTGATATAACATATTTTCACACTGATCGCGTACAAACAGGGACCATTTTGTCTGTCCATTTGGGTCCGATTTTCACAAAATTTGAACTTAACCTTCATTACCATGTAACGGTGATATAATCAAACGGTTTTTTAAATCGGATGATAATTTTGACCTCCAGAGCGACCACAAGCTAAAAGGGCGATTTTTCGGACAATTTGGGGCCATAATTCAGGAAGTTACGATCCGATGGCCGCAAATATAGAAAGGAACCAAGATCTTTAGCTTATAAACATACATGTCAAGTTTCATCACATTGGTTCAAAATTGTGACCTCTATAGTCAATTTTGGTCCGATTTTAACGAAATTCAAACTCAACCTTCATAATCATGGAACGGTGATATAATCGAACGGTTTTTTAAATCGGATAACAATTTTGACCTCCAGAGGGACCACAAGCTAAAAAGGGCAATTTTTCGGACAATCAGGGGCCATAATTCAGGAAGTTACGATCCGATTGGCGCAAATATCGAAAGGAACCAAGATCGATGGGTTATAAACATGCATTTCAAATTTCATCCAAATCGGTTCAAAATTGTGACCTCTACACTGATCACAAGCTAAAAAACGTACAATCATGGGCCATAACCCATGAAGTTACAGTCCGATTTTCACGAAATTCAAATTCTCTCTTCATTACCATGAAACCGTGATATAATCAAACGGTTTTTTAAATCGGATAATAATTTTGACCTCCAGAGGGACCACAAGCTAACAAAAGCGATTTTTCGGACAATCAGGGGACATAATTCAGGAAGTTATGATCCGATTGGCGCAAATATCGAAAGGAACCAAGATCTATGGGTTATAAACATGCATTTCAAGTTTCATCCAAATCGGTTCAAAATTGTGACCTCTATAAGGTCCACAACCTTGATATAACATATTTTCACACTATTCGCGTACAAACGGCGGCCATTTTGTCCGTCAATTTTGGTCCGATTTTCACGAAATTCGAACTCAACCTTCATAACCATGGAACGGGGATATAATCAAACGGTTTTTTAAATCGGATGATAATTTTGACCTCCAGAGCGACCACAAGCTAAATATAGACGCGATGTAACGTTATACAGCGCATGTGTGTACGTTTGATTCTAAAACTAGACGTATGGAAAATCCAGTATTACACAACCGCATGTAACATTTCTTCTGACGTTAAGTATTGCACAATCTATGTGTAATGGCATGGATATGACGTCACGGACGAGTCCATTTGAAGGATATGACGTCATGGACGAGTCCATTCATGGGTGACGGGAATAAAAGGCCGAGAAGCGACAGCTTCGAACATTGATATGCGATCAGCGAGCGAAGCAAGATGAGTTATTCTTTACGACCCGTCGATAGACGATACAGTCGATTGTTTTGAACGGAATCACTGTGTGTGGAGATAGACTTTTTGGAAGATTGGTCCCACGTTCCAGCCAACGATGTACCACAACAACTACACGACACTTTTGAGGCCATCATCGAGGAAATTCGCCGAACCTTGGACGCCAGAGAAAGTGATTATGTTAGAATCGCCATTAGTCACCCAGGACTCAAAACACCGATCTGGTTACCGTTCCGTGAACATTGTTTGTTAAAAGCAGAAGACGTGTTACAGAAAGTGGCTGCCGTATTACAGAGTAACGAAGAATTTCGATTGGATCAACGCATGTCCATGAGTATTTGTCAAGTGTCCCCTCCCGATGGCAGAGGTAGTGGTGGAACAAACATGAAGAAGAGACACTGCGCAAATTTCGAAGAATATTTGAAGAGAAAGAAATGTCTGGTCACCATTAAGAATGCCGACGAACTTTATTTTCAGCGAGCTATTGTCGTCGCCCGTCATTATGCCAACAAGCAAGACACGTCTGAATGGGAAAGAGGGCGGAAGAGATTAACCAGCCACACAGGACCCCGAACATGGCAGACCAGAAAAACGGAAGCACTTATCGATGCCGTCGGTGGAGCCAGGCAATCCTGTACGGGGATGGAAACCTGGGAATTGTACGCCAAGTATTTGGGAGAGCAAGGTTATCAGCCATCTTTGGGAAGGCGATCTATCGGGGAACAAAACACGTCACAGGCACACCAAAACATCTCAACCTGTATTTACACGACAGACATTATGACGTCATTACCTCCATGCCCGCCTTTGTGGAGAACTCGTATTTTTGTGAGACCTGCCAAGTGGGATACGATCATGCCAAAGAACATTCATGTCACGTCATGTGTCAAGGATGTAAGACACCTGATCCCAATACAAAGACGTGTTACCGATGTCATCGTGTGTTTGTGAGCCGCCAGTGTTTCGACAATCATCTCGCCACCCGTTCCAGAGCCAAGTGCAGTGTGTGTCATCGATGGAAGAAATGTGAGAAATGTAAAAAAGAGTGGGACGTCAGCAAAGCCAAGCGAAATTTAGAACAACATCGATGCGGAGAATACGAATGTTCCATCTGCCGAGAGTGGCACACGGTCGAGAAACAGTTTTGTTACATCCAACCACTGAAATCACCCATCAACATGAACGGAGACCGCAAGACCCAAATCGACAAGCTACAGAAATCAACGTTGACCCGCTTCGTCTTCTTTGACTTTGAATGCCAGCAAGATACCGGTGAGCACATTCCCAACCTATGTGTCCTGCAAACCCGCTGTCACTTTTGCATCGACAAAATTCAAACTCAACCTTCATAATCATGGAACGGTGATATAATCGAACGGTTTTTTAAATCGGATAACAATTTTGACCTCCAGAGGGACCACAAGCTAAAAAGGGCAATTTTTCGGACAATCAGGGGCCATAATTCAGGAAGTTACGATCCGATTGGCGCAAATATCGAAAGGAACCAAGATCTATGGGTTATAAACATGCATTTCAAGTGTCATCCAAATCGGTTCAAAATTGTGACCTCTATAAGGTCCACAACCTTGATATAACATATTTTCACACTATTCGCGTACAAACGGCGGCCATTTTGTCCGTCAATTTTGGTCCGATTTTCACGAAATTCGAACTCAACCTTCATAACCATGGAACGGGGATATAATCAAACGGTTTTTTAAATCGGATAACAATTTTGACCTCCAGAGGGACCACAAGCTAAAAAGGGCGATTTTTCGGTCAATCAGGGGCCATAATTCAGGAAGTTACGATCCGATTGGCGCAAATATCGAAAGGAACCAAGATCGATGGGTTATAAACATGCATTTCAAATTTCATCCAAATCGGTTCAAAATTGTGACCTCTACACTGATCACAAGCTAAAAAACGTACAATCATGGGCCATAACCCATGAAGTTACAGTCCGATACATGCCAATATCGAAAGGAACCGAGATCTTAGGGTGATAAACCTATATTTTAAGTTTCATTGAAATCGGATAAGAATTGTGACCTGTAGACTGTTCACAAACAACGGACGGGCGGACGGACGGACGGACAGGGGCGACGACGATATACGTCCACATAAAAATGTGGGCGTATAAAAATAAATAATAGAGTTCCAGAAATCAGATCAGTTCACGCTGAACAAACTACACCAAACAAAGAAACAACCCCAACCAAATCCGAGTTAAATATTTGCCTGATCAATATACGTTCAGTCGTAGAGAAATGTGTTTCCCTAACCTACTACTTAAATGATCAAAAGTGCGACCTCGCACTGATTACAGAAACTTGGCTAAATAATAAAGTATCTGGACCCGTTACTAGTGAACTTTACTGCTCAAAAGAAGTTATGGGTCAACCAATTATTTTTGTTTGACATTTTATTAGACACAGCGGACGTGTAAATCAAAACTTTTAAGCACACTTTTGGTCAGAATGAGTTCAATATGTTTCATTGTTGAGTCTGTTATGCAAAGCATATGCACTTTTTATACACACCTATGCTGAGGATCTGATGAAAATTCGGCATTTTGAGCATAATGAGGTCCAACAAGACTGTCTCAAATTCGATAACTTTAACGAGTGAAACCACCATGTGCTCGAAAGCAGTCGACACAACGACGAGGCATGTTGTCGATCGGACGTCGAAAAAACATCTGGGAAATGACCTGCCACTCTGCCTGAAGGAATTGCTCCAATTCCTGAAGATTATCAGGTTGCCTATGATTGTCTCTCACACATCTGCCTAACTCATCCCACGCATGCTCAATTGGTGCCAAGTCAGGAGAGTATGCAGGCCAATCCATTCGTTCAATACCATTTTGGGTGAGAAAATCATTAACAACTCGTGCAGTAGTATGACCGCTTGTCTAGGAACTTTTTTGCACGTGCGTGCACGCATGCGTGCATGGGCGTGCACGTGACCTTGCACTGGATGACCTTTAGCACGTGCATGATCCCTGGCACGTCCGTGACCTGCATGATCCCCTGCATGACCCCTTGCACGTGCGTGACCTTGCACGTGTGGAGAGGGGCGCGCGCGCGGGAAAAAAGAGAGAGAGAGAGAGAGAGAGAGAGAGGGGAAGAAGAAGGGGGAAGAGGAGAAGAAGAGAGGGAAGGGGGGGACAACTCTTTTACATTGATTAAGTTGGCCCTGAAAAGGGCCGTTGTCCTCACTCAAATGTGAGGGTACGACGCACTTTACGTCGGTTGCGTCTAATGGCCTCCACTAATTCGGGAGGAGGTCTTTTCCTGGGAGGTGTTTTTAATACCTCGTCAGGTAAGACGAAGATATCGTCAGGGGTAATCACGGCAAGCGTGTGACCCCTGAGATACATGAGAGTATCCGTACTGCGGTTGTCTTCGATGCGTAACACCGGAGCATCCATTCTGATACTGATAGAGAGACGAGTGTTGTGTCGTTTTAAAACCGTAAGGACGAGTCCATTTGAGTGGTATGACGTCACAGACGAGTCCATTCATGGAGTGACGTCACAGTACTGAGCATAACGTTATGCATCGTAGGTTGAACGTTGTGGGCTAAATATAGACGTGATGCAACGTTATGCGTACGTTGGAGGCTAAATATAGACGCGATGTAACGTTATACAGCGCATGTGTGTACGTTTGATTCTAAAACTAGACGTATGGAAAATCCAGTATTACACAACCGCATGTAACATTTCTTCTGACGTTAAGTATTGCACAATCTATGTGTAATGGCATGGATATGACGTCACGGACGAGTCCATTTGAAGGATATGACGTCATGGACGAGTCCATTCATGGGTGACGGGAATAAAAGGCCGAGAAGCGACAGCTTCGAACATTGATATGCGATCAGCGAGCGAAGCAAGATGAGTTATTCTTTACGACCCGTCGATAGACGATACAGTCGATTGTTTTGAACGGAATCACTGTGTGTGGAGATAGACTTTTTGGAAGATTGGTCCCACGTTCCAGCCAACGATGTACCACAACAACTACACGACACTTTTGAGGCCATCATCGAGGAAATTCGCCGAACCTTGGACGCCAGAGAAAGTGATTATGTTAGAATCGCCATTAGTCACCCAGGACTCAAAACACCGATCTGGTTACCGTTCCGTGAACATTGTTTGTTAAAAGCAGAAGACGTGTTACAGAAAGTGGCTGCCGTATTACAGAGTAACGAAGAATTTCGATTGGATCAACGCATGTCCATGAGTATTTGTCAAGTGTCCCCTCTCGATGGCAGAGGTAGTGGTGGAACAAACATGAAGAAGAGACACTGCGCAAATTTCGAAGAATATTTGAAGAGAAAGAAATGTCTGGTCACCATTAAGAATGCCGACGAACTTTATTTTCAGCGAGCTATTGTCGTCGCCCGTCATTATGCCAACAAGCAAGACACGTCTGAATGGGAAAGAGGGCGGAAGAGATTAACCAGCCACACAGGACCCCGAACATGGCAGACCAGAAAAACGGAAGCACTTATCGATGCCGTCGGTGGAGCCAGGCAATCCTGTACGGGGATGGAAACCTGGGAATTGTACGCCAAGTATTTGGGAGAGCAAGGTTATCAGCTCAACGTTTTCTCTCGAGCCATCTTTGGGAAGGCGATCTATCGGGGAACAAAACACGTCACAGGCACACCAAAACATCTCAACCTGTATTTACACGACAGACATTATGACGTCATTACCTCCATGCCCGCCTTTGTGGAGAACTCGTATTTTTGTGAGACCTGCCAAGTGGGATACGATCATGCCAAAGAACATTCATGTCACGTCATGTGTCAAGGATGTAAGACACCTGATCCCAATACAAAGACGTGTTACCGATGTCATCGTGTGTTTGTGAGCCGCCAGTGTTTCGACAATCATCTCGCCACCCGTTCCAGAGCCAAGTGCAGTGTGTGTCATCGATGGAAGAAATGTGAGAAATGTAAAAAAGAGTGGGACGTCAGCAAAGCCAAGCGAAATTTAGAACAACATCGATGCGGAGAATACGAATGTTCCATCTGCCGAGAGTGGCACACGGTCGAGAAACAGTTTTGTTACATCCAACCACTGAAATCACCCATCAACATGAACGGAGACCGCAAGACCCAAATCGACAAGCTACAGAAATCAACGTTGACCCGCTTCGTCTTCTTTGACTTTGAATGCCAGCAAGATACCGGTGAGCACATTCCCAACCTATGTGTCCTGCAAACCCGCTGTCACTTTTGCATCGACAACCAAGATCCCTGCGAGCATTGCGACACGTACTGGAATCACCAACGGGAAATTGTGTTTAAAGGCCAAGACACGCTGGACGATGTGGGAAAATGGTTTTTACAACTCGCTGCTCACGGTACAGTGGTGAATGGTCGGAAACATGACAGTCCCGTGATTGCCGTGGCTCACAACTTTAAACGTTACGACGGACTGCTGATTTTACAGACGCTGCACAAACATTCCGTGGCGCAACCCGAAGTGATTATGAATGGTGGTAAAGCGATGACGATCACTGTCGGTACGGTAAAATTCATCGATTCCCTCAACTTTTTACCGATGGCTTTACGGGACATGCCCAAGACCCTATGGCCTGCAAGAACTCAAGAAAGGTTACTTCCCTCACCACTTTAACAGACCGGAGAACGAAGATTACGTGGGCGCCTATCCTCCCGACACCGATTACGATCCGGATGGCATGAGTGTGACTGAACGAGAAAAATTTCACGAGTGGTACCAACAACACCGTCACGACGTCTTTGATTTTCGCCAGGAAATTCTCGCCTACTGTAAAAGTGACGTCGATGTCCTCCGCCGATGCTGTGGTGTGTTTTGCGAGATATTTCTCATGGACACGGGAATCGATCCCTTCGAAAAAAGTTTGACCCTGGCCTCTGCCTGCAGTCGCGTGTTACGCACGCACTACCTTACAAAAGACACCCTCGTCGTCATTCCTCGAGCCCTGATGCAAGAGCCAAAACCTGGTAAGGACTGGCACCGCTTCCAGCCTCGACAACAGTCCAACAAAGCCCTTCGATGGTTGGAATTGGAACAACATCAACAGACCATGGCTGCATTCCGAAACCAGACCCCACTACCCAACATTCGACACGCCCGTAACGGTAGTGAATGCCGAGTTGGCCATTACAGTTTAGATAGTATGGACAAGACCACGGGTACGGTGCACGAGTTTCACGGGTGTGCCTTTCACGGTTGTCCCAAATGTTATCCGGGCCCCGTCCAAGACCTTCAGCATGAACATCCCTACGATACATCTCGCAGTATGAGGGACTTGTACCAGAAGACCCAAGAACGTCACCGTCGACTCCAGGAGCAGTACGGTATGAAGACCATCCGCGTCATGTGGGAGTGTGAGATGGAGGAAGAACGACGTCACGATCCCGAGATGGACGAATTTTTACAAGGCTTGGAAGATCAGCAATGGCCCGCTCCCGAACCTCTGATGCCCCGCAACGCTTTCTTCGGCGGAAGAACCAATGCCATCCAACTGTTGGTGAACGAGTCGGTGGAAGACATGCGATACATCGACGTGGTGTCCCTGTACCCCTACATTTGCAAGTACGGTACCTTTCCCATAAAGGAACCCACGATCGTCACACAGCCCGATCAAGACCAGTGGCAGCAGTACGAAGGATTGATCCAGTGTTCCGTCTTGCCGCCCCGTGGCCTGTGCCACCCGGTGCTCCCGTTTCGACGCAAACAGAAATTGGTGTTTGCCCTGTGTCGAAGCTGCGTCGACGAACACATGCAACAAGAGGAGATTGCCGAATACCAACCGTGTGATCACACCGACGAACAGCGAGCCTGGGTGGGTACGTTTGTCACCCTGGAACTCAAGAAAGCGGTGGCCCTAGGATACAAAGTACTGAAAGTTTACGAAGTCTGGCACTGGAAAGAATTCAGCACCTACGATCCCGAGGCCAAAACGGGCGGTCTGTTTACGGGGTACATTAATCACTACCTCAAGAAGCAGATGGAAAGCAGCGGTTATCCCGACACCTGTCACACCGACGAGGGCAAGGCCCGCTTCGTCAACGACGTGTACGACACGGAAGGTATTCGTCTGGATCCCGCGTCGATAAAACCCAACAAAGGGATGCGGGCGTTTAGCAAGTTACAACTCAACACAGCATGGGGTAAATTCGGATAGAGAGACAACTTTCCCAAAACAGAATACATCACGGAGCCCAGCGTCTATTTTGAAAAAATGTTGGACGTGACCCAGACCGTACGAGATGTGCAGTTAGTCAACGACAACATGGTCTTGATGGAAACGCTGAAAAAGGAAGAACACGTCGCACCCTGTCCCATCACCAACGTGGTTATCGCTGCCTTTGTCACGGCTCAGGCCCGTTTAAAACTCTATTCCGTCTTGGAAAAGTTGGGAGAGCGTGTATGCTATTTTGACACCGATAGCGTCATCTACCAATACCACCCCACGTCATGGAATCCCCCGGAAGGTTCTAGTTTGGGCCAGTGGAAGAACGAGTTGCCCGAAGATGTCACCATTCGAGAATTTGTTAGCGGAGGGCCAAAGAATTACGCGTACCGCCAGAGCGATGGTAAAACTGTATGTAAAGTCCGGGGATTCACCTTGAATTATCGTGCCTCCCAACAGCTGAATTACGCCATCATGAAGGAGAATGTGCGGCACGTCTTGGAAAAGTTGGGAGAGCGTGTATGCTATTTTGACACCGATAGCGTCATCTACCAATACCACCCCACGTCATGGAATCCCCCGGAAGGTTCTAGTTTGGGCCAGTGGAAGAACGAGTTGCCCGAAGATGTCACCATTCGAGAATTTGTTAGCGGAGGGCCAAAGAATTACGCGTACCGCCAGAGCGATGGTAAAACTGTATGTAAAGTCCGGGGATTCACCTTGAATTATCGTGCCTCCCAACAGCTGAATTACGCCATCATGAAGGAGAATGTGCGGCACGTCAATCAAAACGAGCCTCTGGTCATAGCCAATCCGTTCAAGATTACCAGATCACGTGACCGCCGTATTTGGACACGCCCCGAGAACAAACGGTATAAAATCGTGTATGACAAGCGGTTTGTTCAATTCAATGACGATGGCCAACCGAGCAACACTTACCCCTATGGATACTGACTTTCGGGTCTCAGGACGATGGCGAACAAACAAAGAAGATGACGAACCGGCAGAAAATACGGAGATGATCGAGAAACTTAGACGACGATGGCTCAACTTTCGAGTGTTGAAATGTTTCCTACCCATTATAGAAGAAAGGCAACACGAAGAGTGTATCGGCTGCAAGTACGAACATCCCAGTCAGAGATACCACTCGTGTCTGGGACTAGGCGTTTCTTCCATAACGGGTCAACCCTCACACCCGGTGGACGATTACAATCACTACCTCTGGGTGGACGAGCCGAAACTGCAAGACATCGATAGCGTGCTAGGCAGTATGATGGACGATCCACGGGATCAAGCCAAGACGTGGGAGGACGAACAACGATGGCGAGAAGACGTCGAGAAAGCCTTGAAAAAGTTCTGGACGGTGGTACCGGGCTTTAAGACCGCGTTGATCAAATGCAAAGACGAGTTCGTCGAACAGAAAGAAGACCCCATACGCCAGTGGATGGACGACTTGCCGAAGAAAAAGAAACGATGGTCTCCTGATCAAATGGATATCAATGTCATGTCCGGTAAACTGGGAGAAGGCTGGGAATGTATTGACAGACAACTGGGGATCAGAGAAGCGCGAATCAGTCAAGCCAAGATGAGTCATCCTAACAGCGCGCGCATGCAAATCTTCACCGTGTTCAACCATTGGCGACAAAAACACGGTAATCGAGCCGACCTGATGACGTTTTTGGAAGCCTGTCACGTGAGTGAAGCCTTGGTCGATTGGGACGAAGTGAAAAAGTATGTGGAACGCCTGGAAATCATAGACTAAACAACGAACCAATCAAAACGAAGGAAAAGAAAGAACCAATCAAAAGCAAGTGACGTAACGACCAGGACTATAAGAAGCGAAGTGTCACACTGAAATTTCATTCTGCTCTCGATGGCTAGTCAAGCTTGTTTCTCCTGTAACAATGTCGGACACTGGTATACAGACTGCCCTGCTCGTTCCCAACAACAACAGCAACGAAAACCAAGACAAGACAGACCAGCCTATGGTTCCTATGGAAATTGTTACCTCTGTGGAGAACCAGGACACTGGGCACCCCAGTGTGGAAAACGAGCCGAAGCCCAAAAAGCGAAGAGTGATGAAGAAAGAAAAGAAACTGTCAAAAGAAAGTGTTACGGAATCAAGAGACCCACCGACGAAAATCACAAGTGCCTCAACTGTGGACAGCTCGGACACGGCCTGCCCGAGTGCCAAGAAGAAATCCAAACAGAAAACAACTTTGAAGCCGTTGCCGGTCGCATGTTCGACAACAACATCGACATGCCCAGAGACAACACCCGCAGTCAGCGATACTGGTACTGGTGTGGAGAAGCGTTCGAGCTCTACAGACGATACAAAGAGAAAACGAAAACAGCCGACGAAGCTTTCCATCCCATCTCCTATTCTCCCAACTACCAGTGAAAACGGTGAAACCCCGAAGCCGGCTGTCCTCTTGTTGGCAGAGAAGGAAGCAGAAAGTTTTTCCCGAGCACTCATCCAATATGCGGGTCCGAGAGATATGACCGAAGTCTTGTCGTATGCCCCTTGTTTCGATATGAGTGAATGGATACCCGTCGTCGTCACGTTTGCTGAAGTGGAAGACTGGCAGCCACACGACACGATGCAGAAGCTTTTGGGACATGTGTATTGGATTCCTCGCGTCCTGAGAAATGTACCCTGGGTGAGACAAGAGATCCTGAAGAGAGAACGCGATAACTGTTTTTTCTTTTCCTTTGTATGATATGTTTTTTTTGAATTGTTGTATTGAAAGTTCTTTTTGTATTTTTTGTAAAATAAATTGTGTTCTAATTTCATTCCATGTCTGTTGTTCTGGCGCGAAGGTATAAAACGCAGGGGGGAAAGGGGAATGGGGGAAACAGTGCAAGATGGATGTGACGTTCATTCAAACATCCCTTTACCATGTTAGTCAGTGGTCCAACGGGTGTTGGAAAGACGGTCTTTGTGCAGAAATTTCTTCAAGCGTCCCTGTTCGACGTCCCTCCCCAACGTATCGTGTGGGCTTATGGCGAATGGCAAGAGAGTTACGATCGCTTTCCCTACACTTATGTCAAAGGCTTGACGGATATTGACGACGTGATGGGTCAAGTCAAAGATCCACAAGTCTTAGTCGTAGATGATTTGATGAGAGAAGACACGGAGATATTGCAAAAGTGGTTCACGAAAAAGAGTCATCACCACGACACGAGTGTCATTTACATTGTGCAAAATTTGTTTGACAAGCAACAGCGTACCATCAGCCTGAATGCCCATTACTTGGTCTTGTTCAAAAATCCCCGAGACGCCTCGCAAATTGGTGTGTTGGCCCGTCAGATGTGCCCTTCCCGTTCCAAGTATATACAGGAAGCTTATGAAGATGCGACGAGTACCCCTCGCAGTTACTTACTCGTTGATTTGAAGCCCGACACTCCCGAAACATTGCGACTGAGATCCAACATTTTACCCCAAGAAGAACCACCCATCGTCTACGTCCAAAAAGTATAAAAGCGGGGCCTGTACCTCGAAATGACTCTTGTTTGTCACGATGGCTCGCACGAAGAATACGCAGAGGAAACACCCACCTCCCACCCTTCCCAGGGCGACGTTCCCGACCCTGGCACCGGACCTTCGTGATCCCACGGTACGAAGTCAGACTCGCCCGAGAATGAGGGCCCCCAGAACACAATGGTTACCGTCGTTGACACCACCCACGAGTCCCATGTCTCCCTTACCGGCCACACCACCACGCCGTACCTTGCCGGTTACACCTCCACGCCTCACCTTACCGGTCACACCTCCACGTCACACGTCACCACTTTCCCCTTCTCGGTCTCCCTCTCCGATCTTTCGCAGACCACGAAGAGAAAAGAAGAATTCTATGAAAGGACTCAAGTCCTTCATTCGCAAATTACAACATCTGACTCCCGATATAGTCCATGTGACAGACAGATTCTCATTACCAAATTGATGAATAAATTCAACCATGATTTTCAGTTAGCCTGATGCCTGAAGTATTCAAATTTAGTTGATGGACATCCGGGGCAATTTGCGAAATGCCATTTTGGCGGCCATCTTTAAAAATGGCCGCCATTTTTACTCTGAAATTGAGCGCACCAAGGAAACCTTCACAACTCCTTAACCGATTGACCTATTGATATGGAATATGGCTCAAAATCTTCGCAATGACATTCTACATCTGCTGCTATATGATACATGCAGTTGAATGAATCATATATTTTCTAAATCAACAGGGTGGGACGATTTACCCAATACTACCCAATTCTACCCAATACTACCCAATACCACCCCAGTACTACCTCAAAATCACCACATACTACCAAATACTACAACATAATACTGCAAAATGTGCATATCAATTGAATTTTTTCAAAAATAATTAGTTATACCGTGGGAATTGTACTTCAAATGCGATTACCGATGTCTGGCTGTTCTTTTTGCCTCCCTATATCACCTAAAACAAGCAAAAACTAACCAAATACTATCAAATACTTATCTCATACTACCCACTATCATCAAATAATAACCTTATGTTGTCAAATAGCAAAACATTAGTTTAATTACGGCGACGAATATTCGATAATTCGCAGAGAATGGAAATGAATGTGCAGTTATCTCCCTATACAACCGATAACTAGATTTTAGATTGATTTGCGGATTAATCATCTTATTTTGCGTTGCGGTTGGTTTCCAAATCGACGAAATTAAAATAATTTTTTGTGTATATTTTAATCATTGTGTGTAATTAACTACTGTATAATTATATAAGATGGCCAGCAGTCTATAAATAACTATTTAAACCCTTCCATGGGTATCGTCAGGAGGTATGTCCATTAACAAATAACATACAAAAAATTCGTTTGTTTCTAGGGTATAACGTCAACTTCCACACAGGGTGATATACCTTTCCACCAAAAATCCCATTCTTAAGTTATATTTCCTGGTTCAGGACACAATCCTTTATCAAATGCCACTGAAGTGGGTCCCGCACCTTCCATGTTAAATAAACCGATTTTTGGGGGTACTATGGGTGGTGGCTCCTCCTACCACACCCACCACTAGTGCAAGTTAAGAATTGGGTTTCTGTGGTCTCCTAACCCAGTCATACACCACTAGCATCCCAAACCTTCAGCACCTTTCATGTTGAATAAAACCCACCTAGCTCCCGGACTATATTATTTGGTAGCAGTTTAATCGAGAGATAAAATAAATAATAATAATAAGGGTTCTTATAAAGCGCTAGACTCCAAACAGTATTGTTTGCTCAAAGCGCTAACAAAGTTTACAGGAAACAATTACAAATATGAACACTGAAACAAGTAAGTTTTGAGATTTTGTTTGAAGATGCTTAAAGATGGAGCAGTCCGTAGATGTAGTGGCAGAGAGTTCCATGTATGCGCTGCATTATAGGCAAATGATCTACAGCCAAAAGTTTTCAGGTTATACTTTGGAGCAGTTAATAAACATTGAGAGCTAGAACGTAGTGATCTAGATGGAGAGTATTTATGAACTAAATTACACAAGTAGCCTGGTGCTGTACCGTGTATACACTGATAAGTTAGGGTTAGAACTTTAAAGTTTATTCTTGGTCGAACAGGTAGCCAGAACTTGATTACCCAATCAACAATCTTAACACCCGTTGATTAACATGTGCAGTTGTTTTTTGTTTGTCTACGATATCACCCTGTGTGGAAGTGGACGTTAAACCCCAGAAACAAACGAATTTTTTGTTTGTTATTTGTTTATGGACATACCTCCTGACGATAACCATGGAAGGGTTTAAATAGTTATTTATAGACTGCTGGCCATCTTATATAATAATACAGTAGTTAATTACACACAATGATTAAAATATACAGAAAAAATACTTGCTTTTCTTATTTTAATTTCGTCGATTTGGAAACCAACCGCAACGCAAAATAAGATGATTAATCCGCAAATCAATCTAAAATCCAGTTATCGGTTGTAAAGGGAGATAACTGCACATTCATTTCCATTCTCTGCGAATTATCGAATATTCGTCGCAGTAATTAAACTAATGTTTTGCTATTTGACAACATAAGGTTATTATTTGATGATAGTGGGTAGTATGTGATAAGTATTTTATAGTATTTGGTTAGTTTTTGCTTGTTTTAGGTGATATAGGGAGGCAAAAGGAACAGCAAGACATCTGTAATCGCATTTGAAGTACAATTCCCACGGTATAACTAATTATTTTTGAAAAAATTCAATTGATATGCACATTTTTCAGTATTATGTTGTAGTATTTGGTAGTATGTGGTGATTTTGAGGTAGTACTGGGGTGGTATTGGGTAGTATTGGGTAGAATTGGGTAGTATTGGGTAGTATTGGGTAAATCGTCCCGCCGAAATCAACAGGTTATTCCGAAAAAAGCAACATTTTGGCATTTTTTTTCAAGATTTATTTTATAAGTTTACTACCATATCATGTTCAGAGTGATTTTAGCCCAATTATGTGTGTGGTCTTCTTCAGGTATTCATTTGGCATAAATATATACGCTCAGTGACCACCTCTGTCCAGGTGTGGTGGCCGCAAACTCAACAAAAGTCTTGCGTAGACTGTCAGTTTTAAAATGTTGAACGGCGACGGGACATGGTACCAGCTTAGTGAGAGTTTTACTCGGGGACTCACAATCGGAACGATAGTTGGGGATGGGTTGTTTCTGAGGCAAAATTTATTACTGAAGACGATTTTGAGATTATATCACTTCTGTGACGTCATTTTCGGTTGGAATCTGTCCGAAATCCAAAATGGCCGCCAAAATTTTACGAAAAATGAATTTCTTGTTGGAATGGGTTAGTATCACACAAGAAATGGCTTGTGATATATAATAGATTGGATTTTCGTAGTCATTAAACTTAAGATTTATCTCTAAAATTAGTTCTCCAAAATCCAAGATGGCGGAAATTCAAAATGGCAGTCAGAATTTGCCTAAAACGGTCGATGCTTCAGATAATCGCCATTTTACTGTTTGATATCCATTGTAATATGCCATTTGAAGGGTTTGTGATGCCACTGAACTTAAATACAACCTCTCAAATAAGAGTTTCCAAAATCCAAGATGGCGACAAGACTTTCCCTAAAATGAACAATTTCTCAGATAATCGTTATTTTTCTGTTTTGTATGGCTTGTAATATGTCCTGTGTCGGGTTTTCAGGATCATGCTTCTGAAATATTACGTCAAGATTGATCTCTAAAATTAGTTCCCCCAAATCCAACATGGCAGAAATTCAAAATGACAGCCAAAATATGCCTAAAATGGTCGATGCTTCAGATTATCGTCACTTTACGGTTTCATATGCATTGTAATATGCCATTTGAAGGGTTTGTGGTGTCAGTGAACTTTAACACAACCTCTCATATAAGAGTTTCCAAAATCCAAATAAAATACAAGATAGCAGCAAGACTTTCCCCAAAATGAACGATTTTTCAGATAATCGCCATTTTTATACGTCCACATTCATAACTGTCTGTGTGTGTGAGTGTGTTGGTGGGTTTTTGTATGGTCCTTATCGAGAACACACAAAGATTTAAACCATATATCTGACGAGATGGCCCAAACCTAGAATTGGCTCAGAGGCCCCCAAAATAAGTATATCTGTAAAAAGCATGCGAATGTATGTCATACCTCGATAAAGCGTATCGCTACCGTCGGGCTGTATTAGTGTGTTTAGCGTTTTTGTGTGTATGTGTGTCTTCTACGGGGAGCAATTCTTAACAGATCCTTTGGAAACTTTGCATACCTATGCCTTATACCCTACAGGCCGCAATTCTTAATGGATCGTCGTGGAACTTGGCAAATGTATTCCATATATTTTAAGGACTGTTGATTCTGGAGCAGAGCCAAGCCCAATTTTTGGGTCTATAATACAAGCCGCAATTCTGATTGTATCATCTTGAAACTTGGCATATGTATTCCTTATAGCCTAAGGGTGGCAATTAGTTAATTTGGTGCATGTCCCGACCCCAGGCTAAGAGTCACTCCCAGTGTTTGTGTATAACGCCTGAAGGCCACAATTCTGAATGGATTATTTTGGAACTTGGTATGCCTTTTCATTATACCCTAAGGTCGGCAACTATTTATTTGGTGCATGATCCATCCCCACTATACCCCCCTTTTGTAAATATTTTGCCTGTAAATAATCTACAGGTTGCAATTATTAACAGATTTGGATCCAATTGGGCATGATCCATAATAGGGTTGTACCTTTTTATATTGGCCCATGTCTACCCCCAGGGGCAGAGCCACGCCAATTGTTGGAGATTTTTGTCTACCTTACCTGTTTCTACAGGTTGCAATAAATGAACAGTCTTTGTTTAAATTCAGCATATCAATCATTTTAAAGTTGGGTTCCCGGATACAAACTGTGTGATTTGGTGATATATTAGAATTAAAAACATATTCAAACTAATTATTTTATCATAATTTTGCTTCAAATCGTTCTCAAAACATTGTAATTGACGAGAATAGCCTGCTATAAAAATCTATCGAAAGAGACCATGTTTGCGTCAGGCGATCACCTCTCGCCGTAACCAATGGCAACGGTGGCAGGCGACAGGGGAGAATGCATTGCATACACAAGACGATGTTGTCTGTAAGCGCTGACTATTTACTACAAATATCGAATCCTAATTAGATTCTCGGATTATCCACTGCCCGCGTCTTTTTCCGTAATTTGTACCCCAGAAATTGTTGTATGTCTAACTCTTTATAAAGTATTTCAACATGTACACAAATCACTCAAGTTCGCGTGCAGCCTTCAACGCCAAGCGTGCGGGTACCCTTATTAGTCGGGTTGACTATTAAGGGAACCCCTTACATTTTTGTCCTGTTTACGCTCCATGAGTGTTTTTCAGGGAATCCAGTATTTTTCTAGTAAGATTGGGTATCTCTTCTTTCCATATATACCAAAATTGTCATACTTTTATAGGCAATAACCACCCGATAAATACTTATCTGGGAACCCAACTTTAATAACAGGCTTGTACCTATTACCATTTCTGAACCAATAGGAGAATTTAAGTTCTTAACTGAATATATCATATATGATTCTCACTCCGCTAAAAAAGTGCAAAGGCATAGGAGATGAAATTTAATTGCCTCATTATTTTGATGGAATGTGTCAATTTTTGCATGATCATAAGCATCATTTTCAATATTTATTTTTGAGGTTATTTTTGTTAAGTTCAGTGACTTTGAAAATCTTATAACAGAGATTTTACAAGCTATATCAAACAGAAAATTAACGATTATCTTAACAAATCAATCAATGTACGGCAATTCTGGCCACCATTTTGAATTTTCGCCATCTTGGATTATTAAGTAAGACTGAAGACCCTTTCAATTGGATATTATATGTCATATGAAACTGTGAAATGACTATTATCTGACAAATTGGCCATTTTAACAAATTTTGGCCGTCATTTTAAATTTCCGCCATCTCGGATTTGCGGCACTCATATTAAGAGATTATTTGTTATGGCTTATATGGGTTTGAACTAGGTTTGTTATTAAACTTACGAACAGACCACATGAATAAAAAATCGTAAATGTTGTTTTTTTCAGATTAATATTTTATCTTAAAACCGATAGTATTGATTAAACAACAGCAGATGTAGAATTGTGTTATGAACATTTTGAGAAATGTTACATTTCCATAGGTGAACCTGTTAAGGAGCTATGAAGATTTCCCTGACGCGCTCAATTTCAATGAAATAACGGCGGCCATTTTTTTTATAATAAGTTAATCCAAGACAAAGATTGACAATTGTCCCGTTTTGTTCTTAAATAATCATGTAGGATACTCCAAATTCATTCTTGACGTAATATTTGAGAAGCGTGATCCTGAAAACCTGACAAAAGACATATTACAAGCCATACAAAACAGAAAAATAACGATTATCCGAAAAATTGTTCATTTTAGGGAGAGTCTTATCGCCATCTTGTATTTTAGCCGTCTTGGATTTTGGAAACTATTATTTGAGAGGTAGTATTTAAGTTCAGTCAAGTTCAGTGGCATCAAAAACCCTTCAATTGGCATATTGTCAAAATGTTGCTTTTTTCGGAATGACCTGTTAATTTAGAAAATATATGATTCATTCAACTGCATGTATCATATAGCAGCAGATGTAGAATGTCATTGCGAAGATTTTGAGCCATATTCCATATCAATAGGTCAATCGTTTGAGGAGTTATGAAGGTTTCCTTGGTGCGCTCAATTTCAGAGTAAAAATGGCGGCCATTTTTAAAGATGGCCGCCAAAATGGCATTTCGCAAAGTGACCCGGATGTTCATCAACTAAATTTGAATACTTCAGGCACCAGGCTAACTGAAAATCATGGTTGAATTTATTCATCAATTTGGTAATGATACTCCAAAATCGGCGGTATGTCACATGGACTAATATGTCTTATGGACAGTTGGTCAAGAATACGGGCCGGGCACGTATTTGATTGTTGCAGTGGTTCAAGTTGGCGGCCAACCATTTGCTGAAGGGTAACATTCAACCACTACATGCCCAGCACAAGAAATGGGTGGAACGAAATCGACAAGCGTTGACCCAACTGACGGAGAGAAACATGCCGACGACCGAAAAACTCTCCCTGATCATGAAACCCGGGGGACGTGGGGTTTTTGGGGGGGTGTTGATTCGTATCTTGCTGCGATGGAAGGAAAGACTGCAAGAGGAAAGAAACAAGAAACGAAATCAATTCGTATGACGGGCCGCTCAGCGCGGAAGGGGTCTGAGTACCGAAGAATTGAACCTGCATCGAGCGTTGCTTCGCAAACTGAGTAATCCACGAACATCCCCCGACGTCAAACGACGACTTGTCGATCAACAGGGTGGTGCCATCGGGGCATTGTTGGCAATGGCCCTCCCGGCTTTGACCCCCTTGGTATCTAATCTATTGGGTGGACAAAAGGGTGGTAAACATCCCTTCCTTAGAAGGCGCGATAGAGCGAACGCTATGGCTACCGAGCTATCTAAACTATTTGGTGGATAACCCCGTGGACCGAAAGGTATAAAAAGGGAACCAGAGAACGGCCCCGAGCCGTATCTATTGAACACTGCACCGAAAGACCGTCCTCTTTTACTCGAGACCCAACCCATCGTCGACGGTATGTGTGAGTGTATTGGAAACCTGATTCGCGGCAACGTTCCTGTGACCGACAAAGAAGTCAAGCGCTTGAAAAAGGACGCCCCCTTGTTACGACGTTTGGGCACGTCTAAAACACCTTGGAAGACCCGTCGGCGACTTTTGAAGCAACAGAAAGGGGGATTCTACACCCGATTGTTTCGGTCCTTTCCCAAAGATGAAATTCGCCAAGAAAATGAAACTGGTACCCTTCGACGGACCCACCGACGTCAAACCCGTCAAAGTCATGCAAGTCGAACCCGTGTACGATCGAGATCCACTGCAGCAGGCCGTCGAGAATGTCCACCAAGACATGCAACACGTGTTAAACGATCCCACCCTGACCGACGAAAATAAAATGCAGCGTTACGGACAGTTGTTACATCGTTATCAAACGATGCAAAAGAAAAGAAAACAGGTCATTCCTTTGTTGGACGAAAACATACCCGAGCCAAAAGAAGAAACTTCGGAGGCACCCATCCTGGAGTCGGTCCCCCGACCCTATCAACATCGAGCTCGCCTTTTGTTGAAACACATGAAAGAAAAGACACCTTGGTCGTGGAACGAGAACTTGGAATTGGTTCGGAATGGCTCACGCGTACCCAACACCAATGCCATTGACATTGTGAACGATTTGGTTCGTCGGCGAAAGAATACCCAAGCTCCCTTCGGATGGTTTGGCGTGATGCAAAGTTTGAAGGCCACGAACGTACCGCGCGAAGCCATTGGTAATCAAGAACGATGGAACGTGTTGTCCACACCACCGACACGGACTCCGCCGTGACGCCCGAGAAAGAAGAAAATCTCCAGCACGGATACCCCTAGTACATCTACCAGAAGATGGCTTTCCTTGCAAAAACTATAAATAGCCTGTTCATAGGGACACCTACTGAAACATGGAACGAAAGCTGAAGAAAGTGTATTACGACCCGAATCACCCGGCCGCTTTCGGTGGAGTCCTGGGCCTTCACAAAGCTACCGGTGTGTCCTTGGACAAAGTCAAGGCATGGTTGAAACAACAAAGGGCGTACACCTTGCACAAACCATTGAAAAAGAAATTCTCACGGTCTCCCACGGTGGTGGCCGGCATAGATCATCAGTGGCAAGCCGATTTGAGCGATATGTCGGCCTTGGCCAAACAGAATGAGGGATACCGGTATTTGCTGTGCGCCATCGACGTGTTTTCCAAGTATGCTTGGGTGTTGCCCCTCAAAAACAAGACGGGGGACAGTTTGGTGGATGCCTTTCGTCAAATCTTTCAAAGTCGACAACCCCTGCGACTTCAAACGGACAAAGGTACCGAATTCCTCAATCGAAAAATGCAAGCGTACCTGAAGAAGAAAGAAATTCATTTTTTCGTGACACGCAACGTCGAAACCAAAGCCAGTGTGGTCGAACGATTTTAAAGGACACTGAAAGAGCGCATGTGGCGATACTTTACTCATCGACAAACACAACGGTACATCGACGTGCTAGACGACCTGGTTCGGGCATACAATGCTAGACGACATCGGACCATCGGCATGGCGCCCAAAGATGTTCGCCCCGAACACGAATGGATGTTGACAACACCGCCTCCACGTCCCCGGAAAAAGAAAAAATCAATGGACATTGGTACGACCGTACGTTTGGCTTTACCGAAACATGGTGCCTTCGACAAAGGTTACTGGCCCAACTGAACTCTGGAAACGTTCAACGTCGCACCCAACGTCGGTCCCGGTTACAAACTGTTGGACGAAAGAGGTGAACCCATACAGGGCACCTTCTATCCCGAAGAATTGCAAGCGGTCCAAGTCAACGACGACGAGATCTTTCCCATCGAAAGAGTACTCGAAAGAAAAAAAGACAAAGTATTGGTGAAATGGTTGGGCTATCCGGCGAGTTTTAATTCGTGGATCGACAAGACCAGTCTCCAAAACGTATAAATAGGAGCGAGAGACGCCAACATCAGTCAACATGCAAGACGAAACCACGTCTACGTCCGCGAGTGCCCACAATTGGTCGCTCTTGGGAAAACGTGTGCCACAAGCGGAAATTGTCTTACAAGATGGCGGCCGAGAGAAGTCATGGGTCCGTTCGCTCCGCTTAACTTATTATATCTTTTGTGTAATCTGCAACTGACCACAAAATCTATGGATATATGTGCATGAATGTATGTAGTATACAAACTGGATTAAAATTATGGCCATTATTGTAAGTAAACTTTAGATTATCAACGAAATTCAAGTGATGTTGTATATCGATAAAGGTGATTAGCAACTCACAACTTCACTCAAGTACACATACAGTCAGTCAACCAACGCGAACATGGAAATGGAGGCAAGCACAGATGAGAAGGATACTAATTGTTTATTCGATGTACAGTCTCTAAATGAAATTATTGACAAAACCGTTAAATTGGCTGTGAATCAGATGGAACTGGAATTAAGAAAATTATTCAATAAACGTTTGTCATCAATTGAGGAACGTGTGGCTGAACTAGAATTTACACAGACTAGCATCGGAAGTGAAGTTGATACTTATGAAGAGAGGTTTGAGAAACTCGAAGCCGAAATTAAACTAAAAGAAAACGAGACAAGATCTTTACATAAAAAACTAAATAATTTAGAACAATACACGCGAAAATCTCATATTAGAATATTTGGAGTGAAGGAAAAGTCGGGTGAAAACTGTATAAATATCGTCAGGGATATATTTAAGAGATGTCTTAACCTTCAACAAAATTTTAGCATTGATGCAGCGCATAGGGTTGGACCGGTGCCCAGTAGCAATGGAAATCGCACTGGATCTGATGATAATCAGACCAATCCTAAAGAAGTTAAATCTGAACGTCCCCGTGGTATTATTGTGAGATTTGTCCGTAGAGATGAAAGACAGTTGGTTTTAACTAACCGAAAAAAACTAAAGCATTCCGGCTTAACTATATCGGAAGATATGACCATTGAAAATATAAAACTTTTGACAAACGTCCAGAAGCACAGTTTAGTCAAATCTGCATGGTTTGCTAATGGTAAAATACGCGCCGAAGGGCATAATGGTAAAGTTTGTCGTGTGGAGTTGTATCCAAATTTAGAAGAGCAATTACTCAAATTGAAATCCAGTTGAATCAGAAACTTATTATGTCTGGTATTGTCCTCCGTAGTTTGATTAGTTTTTGCACCACGCAATGACATAGTTTTGTAATAGTTACTAGTACTCATGTGAGTTTCAAGTTCCTATGACTGATTACTTCTCTGTGACAAAGATTTCGTTGCACACGTTAAATCTTAACATTTCCCAATCATTTCAATTTATTAAATCCTAAATTATACATTATAACCATTTAAGTTTACATATATACATATAGCGCTATTATATTCCACATTAAACGAAACATTCGTGAGCTTTACTTTTGCAATTGATATCACACTTTCGTTATGAATTTTCGGCTAGAATATCCATTCATGTTTAATATATTTAATTAATTTGAAGTAGCAGGTGATAACAGTTTCGGCGACAGAAAATGAGCTTATATGTTATACTGTCATATGATATCAATTAATTTTCATCTGATAAGTGATCTATAAGGGTATTTAATTCGTAATATTTTTAATGTGGTCTGTGGGCCAATTTATTTATTTATAAACTTGCTAATAACCATTTATTCTATAGAACCTGCTATCACACTGCTATATAGACCAGTGATTATTTTCATGTGCTTCAGTGATTCTAAGTAGCAAGAGATAGCAGTTCAAAGATAGAAAATTATCCGGTTTAAATAACATACCAAAACCTAAAAGCATATATATATATATGATAATAAATATAGACGGTCGAGAATAATATTGTCCATGTTATACCTCCATATTTGAAATAGTCTAGTGTTATGAATTTGAAACCATATAGCTAAACTCGTTTGTCCTCGACTGAGTTGCTTTTTACACAAATCCTAAACAACCTATATGTTTTATAACATCCACATAACGGTTGTTTTGTATATAATTATATGTTTTCTGTTGCTTGTAGTTTTTATATTGTATTTATGTTTTTTTCCCTGCACACGCACCAAGGAACTACAACTATATCAAATTGTAATGTCGAAGCCCACTTTATTCTGTAAAACACATTTAAAAGTTCCTGGTGTTACTCCTGTACTGGCGTATTTCACAGTCATTACTTAGGGCTAACATCAGTAATTTAAGTGACTTCGACTATATTCAACAAGTATGTAACGTTAAATTTAAAATTTTATCAAATTGTATCAATATCCGATTGTTACTCCTCCAAGCAGGTGACGTAGAACAAAATCCGGGTCCGAATTCTTTGTCGTATGAACAGCTATCCCTTGTTCATCTAAACTCCCGTAGTATAAGAAATAAACTGGATATTTTATTCGATGTTTTTATTAGGTTTTACAGAAACTCATCTAAACGATAAAATAAGCGATGATTCCTTAATTCGCACCGGGTTTCAAGCCCCATTCCGACGAGATAGAAATTCTTTTGGAGGCGGTGTCTTAGTTTATGTCAGTGAACTTTTAATATGTAAAAGACGCTTAGATTTAGAAAATATCAATCATGAATCCATCTGGATCGAAATCAATTCTAAACATTATATCATTTTGGTTGCTATTGTCTATAGGACACCAAACGCGTCAAATGAATTTTGGACAATCCTAGACTCATCGGTAGAATTAGCCTATCAGACGACAAACAAGATTATAATTTTGGGTGATCTGAATGTTGATCGCATATCAATAAAAACTAGCAAGTTACACGATTTGATGCTAACCAATACCTTCAGTAATGTCATTAACACCCCTACAAGAGTTACAGCCTTGTCGTCAACTCTATTGGATGTTATTTTAGTACAAGAAGAGATTAAAATCTGTTTGAGTGAAACTATAGAGTTTGATAACAATATCTCAGACCACAAGGCTGTAAGTTGTGTAATTGATGTTAGTGTACATACCGCCACTTGTTACAACCGAGAAGTGGTACTATACAAGGAAGGCAACTACGACAAGTTGAATTCTCTTATTTTGAATTTTGATTGGTATTCTAAATTTTATTGTCTTGAGATAAACCAGGCTTGTGATCAGTTTTACCATACTCTGAACTCATTTATCAATGAGTGTGTTCCAAAAAGGACAGTAGTTATCAGACCTAATGACAAGCCTTGGTTTAATTCTGAAATCCGTAAAGAAATTAGAATAAGAGATAGGCTTAGGAAACAGGCTATACGTACAAATAAGCCGAGTGATCTCGCTCATTACAAATGCCAACGAAACAAGGTAAATAACTTCAAAAAAATACTTAAATCCCAGTTCAACGAAGATATCAAATCAAAACTAACAAATCCTAACAGTTCTCCTGGGGATTTTTGGAAATCAATTAATCGTCTTTTGTTTGATAAGAATAGTGTTATACCACCCTTAGTATCAAATGATAGTGATACAATCGCATACTCTAATTACGAAAAGGCTGAAATATTGAACTTGTTTTTTGGATCTGTCTCCGATAATATAGATTCCACCGATCCCCCTCCGTTTGAAAAAAGAACAAACTCAATACTAGAAATACCTGAAATATCAGAAACTGAAATCAGGGATATAATAGCAAGTCTTAACACAAAAAAGGCCAATGGACCGGACAAAATCAGTAGTCAATTGTTAAAATATATTTCTGAATCTATTTGTATACCCCTTAAACTTTTATTTAACAAGTCGTTAGCGGTAGGCACATTCCCTTCGAAATGGAAATATGCGAATATAATGCCCTTATTTAAGAAGGGCAGAAGAACACATGTTGAAAACTACAGGCCAATATCATTATTGAACTGTATCAGTAAAATATTTGAAAAAATTGTTTTTAAGTATTTTTACAACTTTTTCCACACTAATCAATTGCTAAATCGTTTTCAGACAGGTTTTAGACCTAAACATGCCACTGTTCATCAACTTATTGAAGTATATGATAATATATTATCAGCCTTAGAAAATAAAGAGTGTTCAAGCTACGTTTTCTGTGACATCTCTAAAGCATTCGACCGGGTTAACCACGTACGTTTGTTACAAAAGCTTTCAAGTTACGGAATTTCTGATCCACTCACAGCATGGACACGCGATTATCTTACAGATAGAAAACAAACCGTTTTTGTAAATAATGCAAATTCAAAATATATAACTCCAAAATCCGGTGTCCCTCAAGGTTCTGTTCTTGGGCCGTTTTTGTTCTTGATCTACATAAATGATGTACAAGATGTATTACAAAATAAAGCAAGGTTATTCGCTGACGATACTGCAATAGGGTGTAACAAAATATCCGTAAATCACATAGAGCGTTCATTGAACAATGACCTTTCTAATTTACACGATTGGTCCAATGCGTGGCTTATAAAATTCAACCCTTTAAAAACTAATGTTGTAAATTTTTTCCCTAAATGTCATGAACAGTCACCTAAACTAATTTTTGGAAATCAAGTCTTATCAAGTGTTGATCACCATAAACACCTTGGTGTAACGTTATCTCGCGACTGCAAGTGGTCAGAACACATCGATCGCATATGCAAATCTGCGTCAAAACGTTTAAATATTCTAAGAAAAATTAGATATTCAATTGATAGAAAATCTCTAGATATTATATATAAAACTCATATTAGATCACTATTTGAATATGCATGCGAAGTTTGGGATGGGTGTAACATCAACGATTCTGATAAACTAGAAAAGATTCAGTTAGAAGCAGCTAGAATTGTGACCGGTCTTCCTAAATACGCAAGCAGGGAGTCATTATATTATGAGACAGGTTGGACCAATCTATCAAAGCGCCGTGTTATTCGCCGGCTCTCGCTCTTTCATGACATTTTAAATAATAGGTCACCGTCATATTTAGTCGACATACTGGCCAAGCTTAATGTGACAAGGCACAATCATAACTTAAGAAACAATCAAAACATCACTATTCCATTATGTAGGACCACTCAATACAAAAAATCATTTTTTCCATCTACTATAGCCGATTGGAATTAATTGGATATAACTTTAAGAAACGTCAATGACTCAAAAGAATTTAGATCAAAACTGAAAAAGAAATACAAAAATAATCATTCCTCTCCTAATTATTATATTTATGGAAATCGCTTTGTAAATATCATCCACACTAGACTGCGTCATGGGTGTAGCGTGTTAAATCATGATCTGTATAGGGTAAAATTAATTCAGAGTCCAAAATGTGAATGTGGTTGGCACGACGAAAATGCGCAACATTACTTCTTTCAGTGCAAGCGCTTTTCGGTTCACAGGAATACACTATTACATTCCCTAACTGATTTCAAAATCACCGACGTATCTGTGTTACTATGGGGTGACGTGGATCTGCCCGAAGAAACGAATACTTATATATTTTCTCAAGTTCATACTTTTATAACATCAACTAAACGATTTGTCTAACTACAATTATACTATTATAATAAAATTATGCGTATACTAGTTCCTGTGCACTCTTTGTATGTATGTTTTGTTTATTTTGTACGTGTAAATGCGATTAGTTCATATTCCACAAAATAAGAAGTGTTATTTGTTCAAACATTGCATTTATATACCATAAAATGAAATATATTAATGAGTAGTTCAATGAAATGAATTTAACTTTGTATCTATCATTTGAAATATTCTCATCAATTAATATTTTTTAAGGAGAAGACGTTTATAAGTTGTTAGAACTTTTGTTTAATCCTTTTGTATTGTACAATGACATGTCGATGCAATAAAATATGTTTAAACTAAACTAATTGTCTTTTTCTGTCAAGTGATTTTAGTGTACGTCGTGGCGGGAGTTTCTTTGTCCCAACTGGCTTTCAAACCCGACGGATCGCAGACCACGTTGTGGACGGCCTTGCTCTCCAGTAGCTTGGGTTACCTGTTACCTTCTCCAACTTTGAAAACCAAACATAATGAACAACGACCGGCCCTTTTACCTCACGCTCCCTAGTGACAGTTCCATGTCATGGTATCCCGACAACAAAGTTTCCACGTATCATACACATCTGGAACCGCCACTTCTCGTCGATCATCGGGAATGGGAAGTGGGTCTGTCCATGATCACGTTGCCTGACCAATGGCAAAACATCGATCAACGAGACAACACGCTCGGCTTACGCATTCATCCTTGGTCGCCACCCTCGACGAACCCGGAGTAAAGATATGCCGGGACCGCCACAGGATCAAAGGTGTAAAGGGTGGTGAGATCAAGGGATCGATCGAAATGGAAACGCACATCAAGAGTGACGACTACGAGTCGCTGAGACACATCCTGGATGTCCTGAACACTAGACTGGATGATTTGTGGAACCTGTCTCCCATCTACAATCATTTGGCCCATCAACCCGTCCGCTTGGATCCCAATAACAAGGAAATGACCGACCACGAGAAGAAAGAGCAGAACGAGTACGAAACTCGAGAGGTGATGCGTCAAGGGGCCGTATCAAGAGGTTCCTTCGTGTCTTTCAAGAGAGACAACACCAACGATAGAGTGTATCTGAAGATCAATCACGTGCAGACGCTTTTCTGGTTTGACGTATTGCCGAAAATCGAACTTCGTCTGTGTGGACCCATCGTGTCGATGTTGGGATGGCCTGGAAACGAACTGTTGGTTGCCCTGCAGTCAATCGATATGACCGGCGAAGATGGCCAAAGTCTACGGTATTTCTACGCCCACCACACCCCAAATCTTCAAATCCAGTACGATCTGTTTTACATCTACACGGACATTATCGAACCCCAGATCGTGGGCGACGTGAAGGCTACCTTGTTGGACGTGATTCCCAGTCGACGATTGTATCACCGTCCCGCCAGGATTCACTACTTACCTCTGAAGTACAGTCGACTAAACTCCATTGGTCTCTATATAAGGAACGGAATGGGGAAAGCCGTGCCATTTCTCGACGGTAAGGTGGTGGTCCAACTTCATTTTCGCCGCCGATGATGATTCGAGTGTACAAAGGTGGAGTTCTCAGACAGCGAGGGGCTGGCAATGGTCTGGTGGTGTACAAGGGGGGGAATTCTGAGACAACAGGGTGCCGGTCGATGGTCGGGGTTATTGAATACCGTCAAATCGGTCGGGAAGACCTTGTGGTCGGCGGGTAAAGCGGCCGTGAAAAAGAATGTGGCCCAAGTGTTACCCAAAGTGGGGCAAAGCGTGCTCGACGCCGTCAGTGGTCGTGAAAAATGGAACTGGAAGAAAGTCGCCCAGGACACGCTTCGCCCCGCGTTGTCAAACACGATGTCCGACACACTCAAGAACGTGGTCGCCCACCTGGAACCTATAAAAGACCCCGCACGTACCCCGTCCACTTCACATCGTCCGAAGAAGAAGAAGAAGACACAGGTCACCTCTCACAAACGACGTAAACGAGATATCTTCGACCATGGCTACGCAGGTAATGCGCAATGATTCCTGTCCCTGCACGCGAGACGAATTGCAGGATTTGTTCAGTGTACCCGACACGCAGACGGCCATAAACAAGGTGACCAAAATCAGAAAGTATCCACTGACGCCCGACTTGAGCCACGACGGACCCATCGAATTTTATATTTCCAATGCCACCACCGATTTCATCGATCTGGCCAACATGACACTACACGTGGCCCTGAAGGTGACCAAGAACGACGGGGATGACCTGGATGCGGATAGTCAAGTCGCACCCATTAACAACTTGTTTCATTCGTTGTTTAAAGACGTCAAATTACGCCTGGGAAAGGATGCCGAAACTTTGCTCACCACCTCTCTGCCCACCTATCCCTACCGGGCTTACTTGGAGAATTTGTTGAGTTTCGGTAAGGGAGCCAAGAACGATCACCTGTCGAAACAAGTCTTGTGGGAAAAAGATACCGCCGGGCAGTTCAATTCCACGTAATCCGTCGCCACCGCCGGGGATGGTGGACGACAGGCTCCGAATAACAAAGGATTGGAACAACGCCATTTGAATTGCAGTCGCGTCTACACTTGGACATGTGTTTACAAGATCGGTATCTGCTGGACGGTGTGGACCTGCGGTTGAAATTGGAAAAGCAATCCCCGAAATTTTTTCTGATGTACGGTGAAGGCAACGATGCAGAAGACTACAAAGTCGAGTTCACCAAAGCCTACCTGGATATCCCGTTCGTCACTCTGGCTCCCAGCACCTACACACGGGTGGCTGCGCAACTTCAATCGTCCAACGCCAAGTATCCCCTGAAGCGCGTGGTGGTCCGCGACATGGTCATTCCCGACAATCGCACCAGTCACGTCCTAGACAATCTGTTTGTCAACGAAAGCCTACACAGTGTTCGAATTCCAACACAATCAATTGGAAAACATCAAATTGACCAAGAACGGGGAGATTGTGGACGAATACGATGTCAACTTTCCCCAGCGACAAGCCATCGCACCTTACCTGGATTTGATGAAAAGGGTGGCCGTCTTAAACACCCGAGAAGACCTGGACCTCCCTTTCCACGACTATATCAATGGGTACACTTTGTATTGTTTCGATTTGACCAATGACCACGGAGCCGACGGTAACTACCTTCATCCCAAAGCGGCGGGTAACCTGTCTTTGGAACTCAAGTTCGATGCGGCCCCGACCAATCACCTCAGTCTTGTTCTGTTTGCCGAATACGACAATGTCTTGGAAATCGACGCCAACCGACAAGTCATCACAGATTGGTGAGGCTCTCTCCAATCGACAACTGACACGGGCTTTAGAAAAACATCTCCCCGCTAACGTATTCGGGGGCGTGTGGGCTCGTAATCATCTGGATATACTGCGCCCGATCTCGTACCCCAAAGCCTACGTCATCAACACGGACGACGAAAACCAACCCGGTAGACACTGGGCCGTGTTTGTGTGCGAAGGACCAGATCACATTACCTTCTTCGATTCCTACGGGTGTCCCCCTGATGTCTACGGAGAAGCCTTTCGACGTTTCGTGCAAGATCTACAACTCCACTACCAACCCCGATGGATTCAGGGACTCGAGAGTGTCCTCTGCGGCCATTATTGTTTGTATTATTTGTGTCATCGTTTTCACGTTCCCTCCCCGCACGCCCTTTCTGTGTTCGGGCACGTGTATCGTGTGAACGATATACTCGTCGAACAATGGGCTAGGGATCATTTTCCCGTCTTGCAAAAAGACCAGAAGGGACAACTATGTCGATGCTTTTTTGCTCTGTAAATATGTTTTTTTGTGTTCAATGCCTTTGTGTTCAAGTTCAATTTTGTGTTCAAGTTCATTTGTAAATGTGTTCAAGTTCAATAAAATGCTTTGTAAGCAAAATATTACGTGTCTTTTTTTGTGACGTCATGTGACGTCATGCTATTCTGATTGGTTGGAAAATGGTATCGCCCCAACACATTAGACTCGTCCCGACTCCAGCCATAAATAGGAGTGTCGAAGCCAAAAGAAGTCACAAACGCCATGGATCGAAAAGACAAAAGGTTTTGTACGACTTGTGGGGGGTATTACCCTTTGTCTAAGGGGAACCGGCCAGAAGCAGATTACCTAGTCTGCTTCTGGTGTGGGGTAGATGTGTCCAACACCTACCATAGGCGGTCGAAGCATGCTGTCAAGTGTGAGAAGCGACCTGCACCACGGTACTCGGCAGAGCATCCAAGATGTTCCTGCTAACCCTCTCATTGAAAGGACCAACGGCCCTTTTCAGGGCCAACTTAATCAATGTAAAAGAGTTGTTTCCTCTTCTTCTTCTTCTCTCTCTCTCTCTCTCTCTTTTCCCGCGCGCGCCCCTCTCCACACGTGCAAGGTCACGCACGTGCAAGGGGTCATGCAGGGGGTCATTTAGGTCACGCACGTGCCAGGGGTCATGCACATGCTAAAGGTCATCCAGTGCAAGGTCACGTGCACACCCATGCACGCACGCGCATGCGTGCACGCACGTGCAACAAAAGTTCCTAGACAAGCGGTCATACTACTCGTGCTCTATGCGGTCTAGCATTGTCATCTTGAAGGACAGAACCTGCTCCAATTTGACGGAGACTTGAGATGACAGAGATGCGAGAAGAATAAGACGGAGAACAGAGAGAAAGTGGAAAAGATCTCACCTCACAGTCCATAAGCAAATATACAAAGCTGAAGTGAAAAAAGTAGCTGAACTAATACAAACTACTAAAACAGAATTCTATAGAGAAAAAATCGTGACAATGGCCAAAAGAAAATTTTCCAAATAACCAACAGTTTGCTAAACAGACAAAAATTTGATTCTTCTTTACCAACTCATATTTCTACCAGTCAATTAGCCGACCGATTTATCAACTACTTTACTGATAAAATAATGACGATAAGAACAGATATCTTGGAGGTTCAAGCTTCCTTGACTTCACAAGTACCAACATATCGCGTTACCACATCCGCATCTCTAGATCATTTTGACTTCATCACGGAAGATTCACTACAGAAAATTATTCATATCACTACTAGCAAATTCTGTGAACTCGACCTTCTTCCGACATGGCTGTTAAAAACTCACATTGATTCATTTTTACCTATCGTCTGTTTGATTGTAAACAGCTCTTTGATTAGTGGTATTTTCACAGAAGAGTTAGGCGAGGCTCTATTAAAACCACTACTAAAGAAACCCGGTCTTGTCCCGATCTCCTGAAAAACTACAGACCAGTTAGCCATCTGAGCTATATCTCAAAACTGATTGAAAAATGACTACTAATCAAGCTAATTGACCACATTGAAAGTAATTCTCTCAACAACGTATTTCAATCTGCATATAAACCTTACCACAGTACAGAAACAGCAATGATTAAAACGACAAGGGATATTTTCAAATCTGTAGTCCGACAACAATGCGTTTTTCTAATCCTTCGCGACTTATCAGCTGCCTTTGACACTCTCGATACGAACGATTGAAGAAGAAATAGGTGTACGTGGTGTGGTTTCGGTCATATCTGTCCAAGGGAAAGCAAACTGTTAAAATCCATGGTTCCAAATCAGAACCCAGTCCTATGCTCTGTGGCGTACCACAGGGTTCAGTGTTAAGACCTGTGTTATTTATAATCTTCACGAAACCGCTGAAAGAAATTGCTGCGCACTTTGGACTAAAAATCCATTTGTATGCAAACGATACCCAGATCTATATAAGTTTTGAAACTAAAAAAACAGCTCAGTTCAAAATATTCAATAGAAGCCTGTTTAGATGAAATCCATAGATGGATGTCGACACATTGTTAAAATTAAATTCTGAAAAAACAGACTTTTTGATAATAGGCACAAAACAGTAACTAAAGAAGATTGATTCAACAACCCTAACTTTTCAACAAGAAAATGTAACATCTACTCCTACATCAAAAAATAGGTTGCCAGGCAACGAAACATACGCCCACACAGCAGCCAAATCGTCCGGGCAGTCAACAAGAGTTGTTGCATTTTAAGTAATCATCAGAAAATCATAATTCAAACTCACCCATAACTACGGTGTAACTGTGATATAATCAAACGTTTTTTTTAAATCGGATAATAATTGTGACCTCCAGAGGGACCACAAGCTAAAAAGGGTGATTTTTCGTACAATCAGGGGCCATGATTCAGGAAGTTACGATCCGATATGGGCAAATATGCAATGGAACCAAGATCATTAGGTCATAACCATGTATTTCAAGTTTCATCAAAATCAGTTCAAAATTGTGACCTCTATAGGGTCCACAACCTTGATATAACATATTTTCACACCATTCGCGTACAAACGGCAGCCATTTTGTCTGTCAATTTTGGTCCGATTTTCACGAAATTTGAACTCAACCTTCATAACCATGGAACGGTGATATAATCAAACGTTTTTTTTTAAATCGGAGAACAATTTTGACCTCCAGGGGGACCACAAGCTAAAAAGGGCGATTTTTCGGACAATCAGGGGCCATAATTCAGGAAGTTACGATCCGATGCGCGCAAATATCGAAAAGAACCAAGATCTTTGGGTTATAAACATACATGTCAAGTTTCATCAAAATCGGTTCAAAATTGTGACCTCTATAAGGTCCACAACCTTGATATAACATATTTTCACACTATTCGCGTACAAACGGCGGCCATTTTGTCCGTCAATTTTGGCCCGATTTTCACAAAATTAGAACTCAACCTTCATAACCATCGGACGGTGATATAATCAAACGGTTTTTTTAAATCGGATAACAATTTTGATCTCCAGAGGAACCACAAGCTAAAAAGGGCGATTTTTCGGACAATCAGGGGCCATAATTCAGGAAGTTACGATCCGATGGGCGCAAATATCGAAAGGAACCAAGATCTTTGGGTTATAAACATACATGTCAATTTTAATCAAAATCAGTTCAAAATTGTGACCTCTATAAGGTCCACAACCTTGATATAACGTATTTTCACACAATTCGCGTACAAACGGCGGCCATTTTGTCCGTCAATTTTGGTCCGATTTTCACGAAATTCGAACTCAACCTTCATAACCATGGAATGGTGATATAATCAAACGGTTTTTTAAATCGGATAACAATTTTGACCTCCAGAGGGACCACAAGCTAAAAAGGGCGATTTTTCGGACAATCAGGGGCCATAATTCAGGAAGTTACTATCCGATTGGCGCAAATATCGAAAGGAACCAAGATCTTTGAGTTATAAACATACATGTCAAGTTTCATCAAAATCAGTTCAAAATTGTGACCTCTATAAGGTCCACAACCTTGATATAACATATTTTCACACCATTCGCGTGCAAACGGCGGCCATTTTGTCTGTCAATTTTGGTCCGATTTTCACGAAATTCGAACTCAACCTTCATAACCATGGAACCGTGATATAATCAAACGTTTTTTTAAATCGGATAACAATTTTGACCTCCAGAGGGACCACAAGCTAAAAAGGGCGATTTTTTGGACAATCAGGGGCCATAATTCAGGAAGTTACGATCTGATGAGCGCAAATATCGAAAGGAACCAGAATCTTTGGGTTATAAACATACATGTCAAGTTTCATCAAAATCGGTTCAAAATTGTGACCTCTATAAGGTCCACAACTTTGATATAACATATTTTCACACTATTCGCGTGCAAATGGCGGCCATTTTGTCCGTCAATTTTGGTCCGATTTTCACGAAATTCGAACTCAACCTTCATAACCATGGGACGGTGATATAATCAAACGGTTTTTTTAAATCGGATAACAATTTTGACCTCCAGAGGGACCACAAGCTAAAAAGGGCGATTTTTCGGAGAATCAGGGGCCATAATTCAGGAAGTTACGATCCGATTGGCGCAAATATCGAAAGGAACCAAGATCTTTGGGTTATAAACATGCATTTCAAGTTTCATCCAAATCGGTTCAAAATTGTGACCTCTACACTGTTCACAAGCTAAAAAACATGATTTTTCGTACAATCAGGGGCCATAACCCATGAAGTTACGGTCCGATACATGCCAATATCGAAAGGAACCGAGATCTTAGGGTGATAAACCTATATTTTAAGTTTCATTGAAATCGGATAAAAATTGTGACCTGTAGACTGTTCACAAACAATTGTGGACGGACGGACGGACGGACGTCCGGACGGACGAACAGGGGCGACGACAATATACGTCCACATGAAAATGTGGGCGTATAAAAACATTTGCTCCATCTCGGACTCCTGAAAGCGTCGAAGTTCTTGTTCATTAATTCATATATTCTAAGATAGACTATCATAACGCAATTCTGTTTGGGCTACCAAAGTATCTGATTCAAAACCTTCAACGCGTCCAGAATTCTGCTGCTCGCCTCTTAACAAAAACCAGAAAACACCAACACATATCTCCGATATTGAAGCGTTTTCATTGGGTACCAGTTAGTGAACGAATACAATTCAAAATCCTTCTCATAACCATCAAAGCCTTATGTGACAGACCTCCTGGAAACATAAAAAAAACTTCTCATTATGCATGCTCCCACTAGAAACTTACGATCAACGAATAAAAATCTATTGACGGTCCCGGCTGTCAATCTTGTGAAAGGCGGCCGTTCATTCGCATACTCGGCCCCTTTTCTGTGGAATTCATTACCCTTAGGCTGGCCAAATCCGTAGAAACCTTTAAATCGCAGCTTAAAACGCATCTTTTCAACCAAGCTTATTCTTGCCAGTAGTGAATGACTTTGTTCAAACTTGAAAAAGCGCAATAGAAAATATCATACAGTATTTTTGCGCTATTATTATTATTATTTTGCTCTTGGATAATGCATGTTTAATCAATACTATATTGTCCAAAGAATAGATTAATTTAATTGTCGACGAACGGGTTGACAGTGGTTAAGACAATGCATGACCTATTTCAATAAGGTCGGGACGTATAAAAAAAAATAACTATAACACTTAATCAAACATTTATAGCACACATGTGTTGGGTTGTTGAAATGCTCTTTGGTATGGCGGTATATTCGATACAAAATTCTAACATGCTATCGTCTATTTTCTAAATTCTATTCATGTAATTTTAAAATTAAGACAATGTATAATCAAGAGTAAATTTTAATTCTGTGTCATCTTATTTTTATTATTAAGACTAAAAATGTTTACTTCATTGTCGCTTTACATGTAAATTATAAACGTTGAGCCATTTTAGAAATTTGAAACTCTACCTAGCAACCATAATTATGACGTCGTTTGGTGTCGCCATCGTGTGCTGAATGTGTCGATTTAGCACCTCATTTAGCAACGACTCGCTCTTCGTCAGGTTGAGTGGTTTGGTAGAGTGTTAATATTGAAAACAATATCGAACGTGATATTGTTTGCAAATACTATTTCAAATATAAGCTAAACAGCATCAATTGTTCATTTTGTTAAAGAGAAGTGCGGGATTTATATACTTTTGATCTTTATTCTTTACATGTACAGAAGTTAGAAATTAGACGATAGCCCGTTTGGAATCTAATATATACCGTCATACTCTAGCAGTCAGGGTTGGCTGGTTCGTTCAATGTAAAGGTTTCCGTAGACGTCGCGATGTCACAACCTCTGACTGGGCGCTACTATTCACTTGTCAGTAGATAACGTAGCTATAAGTTCGAGGATTGTGAAGTAAACTAGCAACATCCAGATGTTGTAAAACTCACAGTCGTTGCTTAAGGAACATGGCAGATGACTTAATGATTTCAAAACATGAGAAAAAAGCTGCAGTTTGTAGAATAGATATCAAAGAAGGTGCGAATTCTTCTTAAAATCCTCTTTAATGAAAAGTCAATAATAAACCCACTAAAGTTTAAAACAGTTCCTTTTATAAATCAATACCATTTACACTACTTGATGAGGGGTGCATTTTACCATTAGATATTTGCTTTGTTCGTCGATCCAATGTTTATACAATCATATATTAAGAATAAAATAAAACCCAAATACGAACAATCCAAACCATTAGACAATACAATAACATTTTCAAAAATCATCCAAAAAGAATGAACGTTACCCAACATTTTAAGGTTTCAAGATATATCTCTTAGACAGTCGAAATTTGAACTACATAACCATCGACTGGAAAACATACATTTAAAGCGAGAATTTCATATTTTTATATGTGTTATATTTTAAAAATGTATTAAAATAAACCTTAAAATGGATGGTATCTATAAACAGTCCTGCCGTGTTAAAGAATAGTCCTATTTATCCTATAATTCACTATTGCAGGTTGAGAAATTGGCAAAAATGCCATTCAACTTCAAATTCAAACGTTTGAAGATAGCTATTGCATATGGGTGGGGGGTATAAACACAAAGGAGGTAGTTGTGTTATTATATCCGGTGTGAATGATTTTTAAGTGTGGGAAATAATACCTATGGTCGTATAATAATGAGTTGACAACCTATTGAGCAACGGACATAGACATAATTATGTTTTGACTTTCTTAGAAAATGTGAAATTTCTCGCTTAGACAGCGAGAAGTCGAGATTATAAAATGGCCGCAATAGGCTTCCATAATATCGCACTAGATAATAGGCGAATGGACACAGATCACTGGGTGGAAGTGGACGTTAAACTCACAGTAACGAACGAACAGATCACTAAATATTCATGTAGGGAGAAAGTTATTTTTAGTCTTTCTCCCCCTTTCCCTTTTCCCCCTTTTGCATGGCGATTTTTGTTGACGTTTTGGTATAGAATCGAAGAAAGGGGTTTGAAAATACATTTTCTGTCAGGTTTCGGTAAATATTCATGATTCTGAGGCGGAAGTATACAAGAGTTGTGAGGTTGGTTACGTTGAAAGGGAGGGCCAAAAATTGCTTGTTTAGTTGTCTCTACTTCCAGCTCAATCTGATTAAAACACAGATCCAATTTCGTTTCGTTTTTTATAGTTCAAAATTTCATTTTTACTTGTCTTTACTACTCTTGGATCTGGAGGACTTGTTATTTAATTCGTGTTCTGGCTGAAATGAGGGGTCAGCCAATCAAATTGTCTGTCGAATCGACCGTTTGACCTTTTCATGCGTGGAACTGTGGGTAGATATTACCAGCCAACGACGTCTATACTTTAAACACCAGCGGATAGAAATCATAACAAAACAAAAGTGGATTTTGAAAAGCATGGCGGTCGCTAATTGGTTAATCGAATGACTGACGTTATCGGGTCAAATGTCCCGTGCTTGATACCTGACGTCATAGAACGTGAGCGTCCACTATAACTATCCCAGCTAGCAGTCTTACGTTGGGCCAATGTCGGCAATGGTTGGCCAGCGATGGTGTCGCACGGCCAACGTCGGGCCAACGTCATATGGCCAACGCATTCCCATTCATTATTTGGCCAACATTGGACCAACATTGGGCCAACATTGTTCATACTTGTGTAAATTTCCACGTTAATTATCACTTGACTTTAATGCGGCAGTAGCTAAACATCACACTCGTCCTTGCTGCTTTTATTATAATCAAAAGTAGAACGCGTTGCTCCATTTCCTGAACTTTGAATTGGAAAAAGCAACTACAGGGCCTTTGTTTGCTGTCTTTTGGGGCCAAATTCCGGAACCAGAAGTGCAGTAGGTCTGAAACTTGTGGCCGTGGCCTAGAACGGCCCACAAACTGAGCCACATAGTTCATTGCCCCCAACCTCGGTCCAGTGTGGCTCCAGTGCACCCATTGGTCCTATTTCAATCATTATTTTTTTCCATTTTTTTTCCGATCTTCCCCGGAAATAGTTTTTGTGGCTATCGTCATTAAATCGACCCTTGTGCGTCACGTGGTAACTTGAAACCTTCTGCGTAGACTGGAAGTGGGTCAAAATGATGCAAAATGGTCATTTTACCTTGACCTTGACCTCTGATTGTCAAACCAAGGTCACCGCGAGACTCCCAGGGGTCAATTTAGTTTAAGTGGCCGCGACTTCAAGGCCGTCGTGTCCTATTCGGGATGGGCGAGTTATCTGCCCTTAGACCACATCGCTTCACTGCTCAGCTGTTCGACTTTGTAGGGAAATTTGCCCAAAAATATCTTCCGATCGCGCCAGGATTTGGAGACACGATAGACTGACCCCACATTTGTTCTTCATTTTTTAAAATCGTCAACCAAAAGTCGTGACCTTGACCTGCTAGGGCCCCCAGAAGTATTTTGGTTTTTGCCGCCTAGGGACCCAACAGATAAAGTCAGTATCATGGAACCTTGACCATTCAAAATGTCTTCTCGGCCCACGTGACCCCTGTAGGTTAAGGTCATCTGAAAGGGTCAAGGTCACCAAAATATCTACTGAGTCGGGTGCCCCCGGTCTCTTGGTGGGGCCCCTGGTCTGTGTGGCAAATCAAATGTCATGACCTTGGATGGGCATTTCACTTTCCTTTCGAATGGGACCTGGACCTTTGACCTGACCCTTGACCTTGGGATCAAAATAGTCCCAAAACTTCATGTACTACCCAGACTTTCGCCATGAAATTGACTGACACTCCCTGCTCCCGGCGGCAATTAAGAATTTAGGTAAAAAGTCACATTCTAAATCCCTAGAGCATGTGAAAGCAGAACTTTCAAAATATTATTTGGAAGAAAATATTTGCTTTCTTGTCAGTAAAATAAAGGACCCGAAGTTCGATGACTTTTAAGTATAATAAAACAGTTTCACTTTCTTGTCATTGAACTCGGTGAATTTGTATTGCATTGGTTGTGGGTTGAAACCCTTTGTCGGGTCCCACTCGGCGGTGTGCGACATCGATCATTTATTTGTTTCATAATTTTTTCGGGAATCATAATTTCGGTTAATGCATTAAAGTTATTGGTGTAATAAATAGGCGATACCGGCCTATTTTCATGTTGCTGTAGACACGGGTTGGGCAAGCAAGATAAGGCGTAAGTATTAGACAAAATTTGTAATGAACTGTAAGCGAGATGCCTCTCCCGAACCTAAATGTCACGGCTTTTACATTTGGCGTTTTTCAATTGAAATAATAACACAAAACACAGAAAATGGTGATTAATGTATATTGCGTTGCTGTGCATAATACGGGCCTAAAAAAGGAATTGCAATGCGCTTATCTATAGAATTCGACGCATGATCTCGGATATAGTTGCAATAGTTAACGACGTGGATCGAGATTTAATAACACAATACAAGCTGTAATACATTTTAATTAAGGCTTATTGTAAAACTACTAGAAGCTGACAAATATCCCGGTTAATTCTGGTAATACTAGCGTTTTATTTTGCCGCGGAAAAATATCACGTTGCCGCGAAAGATGCTTCCGGAACGCCAAATTGGTTTTTTGGGTTCGTGCCGAAGGTAAGTTCAATTATTTTAACCCTCAACTGTGTATGTGGGAAAGGATATAAAAATCGTCAATTGCATCTTCTAAGGCTATAAAACAACAAAAAGACCAACTATTTGAACTATTTTTACATGTATGTAAAACACGCACAAATTATTAAACGTTTTTTAAATGTTTTAAGTGCAAGGTTTTCAGAAGTTTTCGATAGATATTGATAAAATGTTCAATATACAGTGAACTCTGTCACATCCGATGTCTGATCACTCCGGATTTCTGTGACATCCGACATGATTTTCATGTCCCGATTTATTTCCTTATTACTTCAGCCAAAAAAAAATCTGATAAGTCCGGATTCTGTCAGTTCCGGATTTCGACACGATCAGCCGTCATTATAATTTCCATTGAATCGTCACCGTATAATCCGGCCTTAAATCGGTAGGTGTCAAGCAATTACCAATCAATTGTCCGTTAGATTAAAACTTGATGGGTGTAAAGCCACAAAAAATTAACCAGCAATCACCAATCAATTATCGGTAAGATTAAAACTCGCTATCGTCTAGGTCTTTCTTGATTACCTTGATAATTTTATAATTTCTTGTAAGACAGTAATTGCGACAAATACTCAAGAATATCTACCAATTTTCCCACGAATTCGGTCGTACAAATATTCCTAGCACCTGTTAGAAACATTCGTTGCGCATGCCGATTGAACCCGAATAACGTAGCCTAAGTTTGTCCACGTTGAGCTGAAATGAGCGGACGTTACGGTTTATGACCTTGACCCTCATCGTCAATAGCTGCGGTTAACTAAACACAGTGTTTAGGAAACAGATTGAGTGTTTAGCCGTTTATGTGAGCGGATGAAACGCCCGTAGTATTTTAACCACTGACCGCAGCTTTCGCCGATGAGGGTCAAGGTTATAAAACGGCTGCTGAGAACATAACGTCCGCTCACTTCAGATCAATGTTTGTTCACCCTGCGGATCTCACCGAACCGTGTGACGACGACCTTGACATTGGACGCCAGATTATCAATGAACACGTGATAGCAAACACAAGCGTGCGATCAACTGAAGATGACGAAGATGATAAATTAACGTCAGACTTGACCTATTCAAAATGCCTACGCATGTTGAATGAAATAAAAATTATGTTAGAACATTTTTAAAGGGAATAACGCTCGGGTGAATCGAAGCAACATTATAATAATACTTCCGGTTTTCGAAGTTACAATATTTCCGTTTTTGACAAAACTGGGTATTCCGACACTCTGTGACTTCCGACGTATTTTAACGATCCCGTACGATGTTGGATTTGACAGAGTCCACTGTATATGTTTAAATAACGTTCATAATTGATATTTTCGTACATTTTTTTTTAATGTTTCCAATGAAACGTAATGCCGTAAATATGATTTTTTTTTTGAACGTTTATGAACCGTTTATAAAGAACACGCAATAAATAGGTAAAAATTACCCAACAGTACGCCATTTGAAAAAAAAAACAAACAAATTTTAAAAATATTTGTTAAACGTTTAATACAGCTTTATAACTTAATTGCAAAATATCTATATTTAATGCATAAAAAAAACTAATAAGGGTCAAGATTAATTATCTTACACATATTTCATTTTAAAACACCCCCAATATGTTGACAGTTGACCCAACCAAATTTAAACATCTTTCCGCCAAAAAGGAATCACAGCCAAACCTGATGGCTGCTTTTTGAGAGCTGTGTTCAACTATGGAGTTTTATAGGATGCTAGAAGGTCTAAAATTGAAAATTTAGGTATGTTACGATTAATTAATATTTTGTGCCCATTTAGAAATAATTATATAAAAGAATTAATTGTTTGTAGATTATTTTCTACTGGTGTCATTTCCACGTAGCCAAAAGTCTATTGTCATTTCATTATGGAACCCTCCTTAGTCCTTGCAAAGTAAATTTAGTATTTTAAGTATGTTTTATTACCTCTTAAATGGATGATATAATATATGCATTTGTCTTGCATCTACATGTATATATGTTTTATTTTAGTTGCATTTTAATCATTTAGATTGTGGTTAATTGCTACGAGCCATTTCAATGTCTGAAACTGGTATAGGCCATTTCAATAATTGTAGTATTGTATAATGGACTGTTCCATTATCTATTAGGGTTTCCAATTTCATTATTGTTTAGATAAATTCATATCTCCTGCCCTGTAGTGGGTGCTAATAATAATGTAATGTATACAAAACTTCCAGCTGGAATTAAAAGACCTTACTTTTCCGTGAGATATTACAAATGACGAGTGCTATATTTATATTTATGTGGTCATTAGTGAATGAAAACATTGTTTTGGCGACATTCCTGGTTTTGTAGGTCGAATATCGGTTTGTAATTGTTTTAACCGTTTCACCAGTGTAACCAAGTCGCGATAGAAAATCAAGTGTACAATCTTTATTAAGAAGAACGGTTGACAGGCAACAAAACATGCCTACATATTGAAATGAAATGAACCGTCCTACTCTTTAGCACTTAACTTCGGCTAATGGAAGACGGGCATACGCCATACAGTGTGCTATGAGGGAAATTTTGCCCGGGCAGCGGCGCTACGGCCTATTCTTATATCGAATTCCAACTGCCAAGAGATCTTTTACGTGCACTCCAATGTGTACAGGGGACCTGTTGTTCGTCCCATCCGAACGCCTAGACAGCTGTCCTTGTCAGGCCCTCCTTCTGCATCACTGACAAGGGGAAATCACGCCGGAAAATCGAGATGAACTTTCTCGGCCAATGCAGGGATCGAACACCTGACCTTCAGGCTAGCGAACCAGCGCCTTATCCACTTAGCCACCGTGACCCCCCTATATATTGAACATTAAATCTTGTACCTTGTCGGACAAGAGGATATTAATACCAGGCTAGTGCCCGACAGTAGACTACTAGCCCTGGGCTCGTGGATTCAAATTTTTGTTTACGTCCCTGACTGTTAACCCCACAACCAATTGTAGGCCTCTTTTAGTCATAATTGTAGGTTGATACTGGTGGGTTTTACATTTAATTCAAGTCATGGGTAATTTGTTTAGTAAATGTACAACACCAATATTCATCAGCATACACCGTGATTGTAAATATTACAGTGATTGGAATATAATAATATACTAGACGTCTTTCATTTATTTCCTGTTATAGGTTACCCATCTGAAAAGCATTGGTGGTTCCAGCGTAGATGACATTGTCAAAAGATCCATGTCCTCTGTTTTTTTCCAATGCGCTGGGCTGGCCACAAAATATAACTGGAAGGGAAGGGGTCTAAATTTTCTTTCTCAGACTTAATCTTGTCAAAGGCTGTAATTGGTAAGTAGATATCTAAGTTTTTACATTTCTATGGAGTTTTCAATGGCAATAGCTATTGCTATGTTTGTTTTTGTGCATATATAAGCTAACAACATTAGAAACATTGCTTGTAGTGAGACTAAAATAATGTTATTTTCATTTTACGTCATTGATAGACCTGGTTTGACATCATGCACTTATCTCATAATAAAGTTTTAGCATTTGATAAATTTTCATGTCTGTAGCACTAATATAAAGGAAATGATTCCTGAAACTTATGAACAATCACGAACTGCATGTATAGTACTGTAAAATATTGTATTGTTTCTAAGCATTGCAATCTTCCAGGACAACTGTGCTGTCTCCCCTTATCATCACACTTCATACTAAAATTATATGTCTCGACTGATTTTAGATATGAAACGGGGCCAATTAAGTGTAAATTAAGGAATAAACTTCACTTTTACTTCATTTATACAGTTATGAAAAACACTGACACTACTAGCAAATGAAACATGAATCACTATCATTTACCAAAGTGTCAGTGTTTTTCAGAACTGCATAAATGAAGTAAAAGTGGCGTTAATTCCTTACATGATAAAAGTATATGATGACCGTAGGATGCATTATGTGAGAGCAAAATATGCCTAATTACAGGTTTTTATTTTGCTTCAAATGTTTTACAGATTGTTAATTAGACATTTATTTACACGAAAAGCCTATAATGAACTCTCTAGATCAACGGATGGCGCAGATGTAAATGGATTAAATACAATCGCCATTTCAAGATTTCATTTAAAAATGGAGAAGCAAGACTGACCCTTGATTAACAAGAAAAATTGCTTAGATAATAAGCATATCTATCAAAACTCCAAACAGTGATCAAACCTCTAGCCCAGCGTCTTACTCACTAACCCAGTTTGAGTCTAATGAAATGGTATAGGAGCCTTAATTTTATATATTATTAAAATGATAAAATAAATCATTGTTGATATTATTACACATAAGTTTGTGGTAGTAATTATATTAATCTAAATCATTATCTATTTGTAGCTACTGATTTTGAAGATCTGCTTTTCTCTGAAGAAAATTAAATTTATATTATGGAAGATTAGAAAAGGAACTTAATATAATAGTTAAAAAGTGTAAAGAGTGTCGTCAACAGTACAGACTGCAATTATTAACTGATCCTCCTGAAAGTTTACATATTTACTCAGTTATATCCTAAGGATCACTCCTGTTGTTTTTGGTGCATGCCTGACCCCCAGTCAGGAGCAGAGCTACGTCCATTTTTTTCTATTTGTGTATCGTTTAAATATGTTAATAATCTTTGGCGGTTTTCTTATTTATTCAAGGAGTGAAAATTTGTCTTTGAGAATCACATGTAAAGTATGAATGCACAATTCTTGAAGAAGCATGCCAAGTTTCATGTTATTGTACTTTAACTGTGTGAGGCGTTCGCTTTTTTTAAGAGGCCACCCAAAAGAACAATAAAATAAGTAATGTGCCTTGGGGAGGTTGATGGGGGGGGGGGGATACCTAATCTACCATTATTTCATTTCATATCAAAATAATTCATATTGATTTTTGATGATATATTGTTCTTTATGCCAATTTGTTATTTTTCATTTTAAAAAGTAGCATTTGTGTGACATCAGTTGAAAGAATGGTAGATTTGGGTATATTTAGGTGGCTTTGAGGCCTTATTGCGCTGCCGTACATGCATAATGAGGTCTGTCTAGGCTATTTTGAAAGGGGAGGGGGGGGGGCTGTAAGTAGGCCAACATTGGCCCAATGTTTGGCCAACAAATGTAAATATACTTGATGCAATGTTGGATCGATGTTGGCCCAATGTTGGTCCAATTTTAGTTTGGCCAACAATGGGCCAACATTGGGCCGATGGACAAAAAAAAATTGGACCAACGTTGGACAATTACATTGGGCCAACGTAACTGCATACAGTGGGCCAATGTTGGCCCAACGTAGGCCTGCTACCTGGGTTTAGATCTACATGAGTGTAGGCCATCGAAAGTATAAAAAACGAAACAAAATATAGATCTATATTTTAATTAGATCGCTTCCAGCTTGTGTATCTCAAGTTTTCATGGTGAACCTCATACATGCTTTTGGGCAAGAGTTTGCCACATGTTGCCTCATCTGTGGCAGAAAGCGTTCTACCCAACGAATTTTTGGGAAAAAGTTACAGCCGGTCTAAGAGACGAGAATTAACATTAAAGTCAACGGGGAAATAATTAGTGATCTGTGGCCGAATGATCAATCGGGAATTCCCCTATTCCACTGCCTTAATCCAGTGTAGGCCCACTAGCTAAGAATAAACTGTTTCTTTTATAAATATTAAAACAAGTTCTTTTTTAATTACTTAAAGCAAAAATAACACAGGAAGATTTATCATACAGAATGACTGGTGTAATATATAACACAGGTTTAGTCAGTCTACGGCCTTCACTGTGCGAGTAGACAACGTATAGACTACATTACAAATATACATTAAAGATATACCACACCGTCTTACGACGTTCACAATATCAATATTAAATAAAAGTAACATAGATTTTACTTACCATGAATATATAAACTGAAGTCAGCCATAAAAGATCCGTCTACAAATGGTGGAGATTTTCTAAGTTATTGAAGCAGTCAAGTGCCAGGATATTCGCGACTACTTTGTTTGTTTTTACTAATACTATCATATTTCATTATTTTGTTAGAGTAGGACATCGTCATTTATATATATATTAAGGGCAAGGTAAAGTGACACCATTTTGTCACAACACCTAAAATGGGGGGTTCTCAAAAAGGGACTTACACAAGATTTAATGCTGATATGTTGGTATCTAAATGTGCCTGAGATGATACAGGACAATAAAAAATGGATGGAAATAAAAAAAAAATGACTTAGAAATAAAATATTTACCAAATAATAAAGGAAATTGCTAAGTCAGGGCTGCGCAGCTACAAGCTTTATAAAAAAGAACACAGGAAAACTAAACCGGCCAAAAGTTGCTCAGATAATCAAACTCCAACCATCAAGACTTGAAATCTGAAAAAAAATTATCAAAACGTAGTTATAGGACCTCAAAGTTTTCAAATATTTTGTAAACAAAAGGCCATTTTGTTTCATGCACTACTTTCTCTGCAGATGTATGGTGTACCACTAGTGGCACAGTGAATAGCAATATTGGCCCTATGATATGAGTTTCACAAAGGTATGAATGTGAAGCATTTACCAGTGTTCTACATTGTACACATAGCTTTCATATTCCTGATATAAGTACATCTAATTGCAATAGAAGCAGCCTTTTTGTGGGGTATGTGTGTGTGGGGGGGGGGGATTTTCATGAATTTGATAAATGTATTATTGTGAGTGACAGAGAGACAGACAGAGAGGTTTAATGTCCTTTGGATACAAACTAGGGACTAACTAATGGTTTAAATTTATTTCAATAATTTGATAACATGTAGGGGTTTTTAGCAGTAGGAGGACTGGGAAAAAACCCATTAGGTTGTACAGGTGACCCTACTACCTGTCACATGCAAGCAGAGAACTTAAACTATGCCACTTGACTCAATGACAGACCTTGTGATCAAATGTGCACATGTTAATCTTTGGATACCCAATTTACTTAAAAAGAAAAAAAATGGGGTTTAACATCCACTCGACACAAACTAGGTCATTTTGGGACTAACATATGGTTTAATTTTATTTCAATAATTCGCTTGCCCATAGGGGTCTTTAGCAGTGGGAGGAAACTGGAGGACCCGGAGAAAACCCACGAGGTTGGACAGGCGACCCTACTCCTTGTCACGTAGGCCTACAACCGGGGGTTCAAAACAAAGCTAGTTGACTCAATGACAGGCTTTATGACACAGCACGCACATGCTATCCATTCGGCCATCCAACTCCCCTTACTCAAAAAGCATTCATCTAGTAATGTACAGGTATGTACATCAAATGGAATAATCCACATTATTTACAATTTGTTATACGCACCTGTTATTAAAGTCAACAAATCCTAAATCATATCTCAGTTCCTGGCATTCATTAAACAAGTATTCCTATATTTCTGAAAAATAAATAATGTAAAGGTGTATTTTTCAATTCATTTTCTAAATCCAACACATACACAAATTCTATAATCAAACATTAATATACATATACATGTGTAAAGCATTCAGCATTATTTGCAAACTTCCAATGGGAGGTGATATCAGATGTTCTAGTTTATTAGATGCTGACAGAAATGAATCACATCCATTCACAGATGTACAATGTACACGTCTTCTAGAAGGGTTGGTACGTTGTACCCTGCCCATGCACAACACTCATCATGTTGCAAAAGTGTAACTTTACTGTCAAGATAGGTAATTGTTTTTATTGGCATGATGGTTGCTTTAGGCCTTCTAGATTTAAAAAAAGACAGCCACCATATACATTTGCCATCAGTTTGGAGGACTTTAAATCCACACATATTCACATATTTTATTTGAATAGGAATGTTTGTTTTGGAGGGGTTTTTTTTTGTTCATATTCTTATCTGGAGACCAAATGTACAATAAATACTATCATTGTAGCCTGGAATAAACAGACGCTAGAGATTGCCATTCAATTGAGACATCTGGCATATTTCGCAAAACAGAATTGATTTGAAATTTTAGTAAATCAGTTTATATACATTCATATTGCATTATTATATACGGTGTTACCCATTTGTGTCAATTTCTAAGTCTCAAATATTTATCTCCTGTAATTAAGGCAACACGCCCGCCATAATCTGCGTAGATTATCTTGTCGAATTCTGTAAAATAAGAATAAAAATGTACCAGTGGTTATATCAATGAAGAGTAAATAAACAACACATAATTATATAAGAATTTTAAACATGAAAACCCTACAAACCATGTCTTAAAAGTATACCTAAGCCACAGAAAATAATTTAGGCCTAAGTAGTAATAATATAGGCTAAAACATGATAATTTTAACATACACAAAACCCACAAAATGTAGCACAAGAAGAAATTGAAATTATCCAACAATTAATTTTGAAGTTGACAATATGAATAAACCTAATGCAAAGGTTTAATTTCAAAAAGCTTAGTAAAATGATTAGTCAAATAAACTGAAGACTGTCGTCTTTGGCACGTGCTACCTATGGAGCGGAATTTCCCCTATAATTCTAAATCCTAACCTAGTAATGCGTATGCTAATATGCTTACTTCTATGCATGTAACTTCTTACTTACAAATGTTAAATTGGCTATTTAAACATGTAAAAATGCTAATTTACATTACTTATTTCTTAAATATTGCAGTTAGAATTTGTATTTTGTTCTCTTTCCATTATTAGTTTTAATTTATTGTAGTCTGTTTAGTTTCGTTAACATTTTGACATTTCACAAATGTTGCGCGGTAAGCTGTCATAATTCTAAGCCAAATTTTGCTAACAGACGGCGCTGTTTACAATTGTATGCAGGCTGATTGGGGACATGCAAAATCTCACCCTTTTCATAACCCGACATAGACCAAAATCATAAACTATTCTATATATGTTTAAAATATATAAATAGGATTCTCTGTCATGCATTTATCATAATAATACTGCTAAATCGATCGATTTAGCATATTGTGTTTCTAAAAGAACAATAAAATATATAGTAAGAACTAATTACGTCATGCACGGGAGTGAATAAATAAATATAAATAGGTAATCATTTCCCCCCTCAAATTTAAGAAATATTTCAGGCACATAAGTAAATTTTTTTTTTTATTATATTTTAGCTTTTTATCGGGTCAAGCTTCCAAGCTCGGTGGGTATGTCCCAGACTCGGTCTCGGGTTCCCTGTCGGTGTTGGAAGAGAAAGTCCCTCGGATTTTCATCGGGTTTAACGTCCTATATTCTCCTGCACCTAAACCTGGGCTAAGGAAAGGTGGGCATACGCCATACAGTGTGCTATGAGGGAAATTTTGACCGGATAGCGGCGCTACGGCCAATGTGTACACGGGACCTCGGTTTTTCGTCCCTTCGTTTCCTGACGTGGAACAATGTCTAGTCGCTCTAATGGCGTGCACGTAAATGAACCCTGGACGTTGGAATTTAAAATAATAATGGGCCGTAGCCCCTCTGTCCGTTCAAAATCACCTCACACTACACAATTCATGGCGTGTTCTCGCCTTGATGCTGAACGACGGGACGTTGTTCCACGTCAGGAACCGAAGGGACGTAAATGAACCCTGGACGGTTCTCGCCTTGATGCTGAACGACGGGACGTTAAACTCGATTTCATTTAAAGATAAATTAAGGGAGAATAGATAGGCCCAAAAAGCTGACTAATGTAAAGGGAATTTGCTGAAAATTTCAGTTTCACTCTGACCGAGAATTTAGCGATTGAATTTTGCACATAGCCTCGATCATCATTACTAAAGTCGGTAAGATACAAAAAAAAACCCACATAGTCTCGATTATCCATTTTTTGATTTAATCATGAATCAGCGTTGAGTATCAGATCGGATCTGTATACAGTAAACATCGCAGGCTAAAGGTGACATCGACAAATGGTAATGCAGATTCCGCTCTTGCATAATGTATGTTTAATTTCCAAATCACCGGGTTGTCTTATGAGGTAGAGGGTCTTTTTGGGCATTGGGCGAACGATTCGCCCTTTAAATTGATCTTATTAATCTCATTCCAAAGTTTGGGTTTGTGGGTGGGTGAGGTGTGTCTGTGTGGAGTGGGTGGTGCGTGGCTTTGCTTTAATATTTATATCTGAATTATCATTTCCTGTTTCTCAATCCAATCTCAAATAAAATAAAATATTGTTTATAAACCAAAACAAACACAAAATAGCTTTTTTTCTACCGGTGTATTTCTATATTATTTAAATAATATAAGAATAATTTACTTTTGTACGTAACATATTTTATATATCTTTAGCCAATTACTTCTCTCAAAAATATTGAGAACGAGTATTGCAAAAAAAGGAGACTTAATCAATCGATAAGGCCGTATCGGGGGCAAATGCACGAAAAAGTATCATATTTATTCATCTGAAAAATATGTAGAATAATTTGCCTTTGTACATAAAGTATTTTAGTATTTTTGACATAAAAATGTCGTCATGTCTGACGGGTAATGCAAAGAGCGATATTGTACAGGTCCCCAATGAACTACCATATAATACACAGCGCTACCTGTTAGCATAATCATAGATCGTATATAAAACAGTTCTATGGCATAATACGTGTTATGCTAACAGGTGGCGCTGTTTACTATATGGTGCCCCATTGTGAACATGAATATGTATTACATGCTTTGTAACTGCATGTATTTGCGTAAAGGGGCGGAGCAATTTTAACGAGAAGTTACGGACCGATTTCCTCCAAAATCGAATTCACCAGTGATTGTTGTTTATGTTTAAAACATATTATATATAGCTAATCAAAATTATGATCTCTTCGGGTTAAAATCCAGGAAAATACGGTCCAAACGCGCCAGAATTGGGATATCAATATACAATTTAAGTTTCATCAAAGTCGGATACAAATTGTGATCTGTAGACACACGCACGGACAAGTGTGATGGCATAATACGTCCACGTGAAAATATGAATGGATGTAAACTCTTGAACGAATAATATTTGTCTATACTACCCTATGTTGTAAAATCAATTTTAATGTTATGTACCTGTCAGTTATCATTGGTATAAGTTTATTGATTCAAATAATTTACAGGAATGGTAATATTAATTGGGGGGGGGGGGGTCACGGTGGCTGAGTAAGTAGGACGCTGGCTCGCTAGCCTGGAGGTCGAGTGTTCAATCCCTGCATTGGCCGAGAAAGTTCATTCAGATTTTGCGGCATGCCCCCCCCCCCCTTAGTCAGTGATGCAGGACGTGGGGGGGGGGGCAAGAACAGCTGTCTAGTGTACGTATAAGATCCCTTGACAGTTGAAATTCGATATAAGAGTAGGCTGTAGTGCCGCTGTCCAAGCAAAATTTCCCTCTGTATGGCGTATTAGCTCAGTTCGGAGCAGAACAGTATCATGTTAAAATCCATTTCATTTGGAAACATTAAAATATAAGAGGAGAGGGTGTAACCCCTCAACGGGCGCATAATATAGAAATTTGAGACGGTGTAAACAATGTAGAACTATACCATTTTTAAATTCGTGCATAATAATGGCACAATCCCCAAAACCCAGACACAAAACCGGTGATTTAGAAATGAAATAAAGTTTAACACCCTGCTATTATGCACTGACTATGCTAATGAAGACGGGGAAACGTCATGAAGTGTGCAATTTCTGGGGATTTTGTACGGACAGGTGCGCTATGGCCTACTCTTGGTGTACGTAATTGGGTTTTCGTCCCATGAAGACACAGTTCCTTTTCAGGCACTAACAGGTGGAAAGCGAACCGGAAATCCGAGATCTCCAGGTTACCGAGCCAGTGACTTACTCACCGAGACACCGCGACTCCCGATGATTTTGAAGCCTGGCCCGATATAGGTAACTTCAATAATATCATAAATACTTTGTTTGTATGCGTATAACATTTCATAATTTTGAGGGGAAGAGATAAGCCAAACTAAGCATGACCGATTTATAATTATTTATTCACTTTCATTCATGAAGTAATGAGTTCTTGCTATATATTATTCTTTTAGAAAACAAATAAGCCGAAACAATCGATAGTGCATTATTTGTGAAAATGCACGATAAAATAGCCCATTTATTTATCGGGTCATTTTTACGTGTTCCTAATGAGCCACCATACAATTGTAAACAGCGCCGTCTGTTAGCAAAATTTGGCTTAGAATTATGACAGCTTTACCGCGCAACATTTGTGAAATGTCAAAATGGTAACGAAACTAAACAGACTACAATAAATTAAAACTAATAATGGAAAGAGAACAAAATACAAATTCTAACTGCAATATTTAAGAAATAAGTAATATAAATTAGCATTTTTACATGTTTAAATAGCCAATTTAACATTTGTTAGTAAGAAGTTACATGCATAGAAGTAAGCATATTAGCATACGCATTACTATTGTGTGTCCCATGGTAAATAATAAACGGATTTCTACGATTATGAACAAACTACTCTACTTAAGTTATTATAAACTTACCTATGTGTTTAAAATCACCTCCGGTTAAATAAAATACATTGCACAATTAAACATCCCAACGGAAAAAAGAGGTTTTCTCTTGAAAATTCAATGTTTTTGCTTGTATTTTCGTCTGTGTTCATCACAACATTACACACGTGACGTTATGGGCTAAACCATCCTAATTATGTTGAAGGGGGTTATTTATGATAACCACGTATGTTGTAATCAAAACAGCACACTGCCTTTTCGATCGTTTGAGTTTGGGCAAGAAAATAGCAACTGGAGACAATGACATTAATTTTAAACCATTTGATTGTCAGTCTACTAAATTTTATTTACCGATTATACGAATACTCGTAAATACATGTATAATATTGCTTTTCACGCCGTAATTTCACCCGTGTATATTATATATATTTTTATAAAACACATTACAGCCCAGTCAATCATAATTTTAATTGATCATATTTCGTATGAAAAAGACCACCGCTTCTCAATAATTTCCATATTTTATTCACGGTCCGACTGTTCATATCATTAATGTTCCTGATTAAATTACTTGTTTTTGTTCATTCGACAGATACTGAAATCGAAACATTCTTGATACGAACAGTTCGGGATGTCTCAACATCGTTTATCGTCTTTATAAAAATGTATTTAAAACTAAAAATCACACGACAGATTGTGTGTAGGCCTATTATTTGGTTTTGTGTGTTAATTATGCAGACCGCGGGGAAAATCCGTGCAAGTTTCGCGGCACTAAATTTAACCATCTGTGTAGCATAGAATGACATGGTACCTTTTACGGCAATATAATTCAAAGCGTTGATTAGCTGGGACATGATCGCGATCTACGTAATGCCATCGGAAAATTCAATTCTCCGTGGATTTCAAAATCTTATGGATAAACAGCCTTGTGAATTTCACGATTATAAAATTCTAACACACCAGAAATAATATTTAAAGAGAAATAGAAAGATATCGAACTATCTACCGATAATAAAACCGATGCGCGGTATGATTTGGTGATAATAATTATTGGTATTTATCTATAAAAAAACGTTATATATTTATTCAATGATTCAATGCCTATTAATTTTGCCGATGCAAATGTAAAATACATCGGAATTTAGGCCTACCTCGTCCACAGCAGATTGTCGGGGTTAACTGGCAGGACTGCTTAAGTTCATCATCAGGAAATATTAAATATATTCAACGGTGATATTCAAGGCCAGTAAAACAAATGTAATTCAAAAGAAAAAAAATTCCCCCAGAACTCTCTAACCAAATAATTAATACAAGGCGGAAACAAAATATCGGACTATGGGCGTATTTATGTTTGTAAACGCTCAAACTCATTACTGGGTCTCAGAGCAAAAGCTTATTCATACATGTCGCGTTCGATTATTTGCTCCGTGCTTACTCGGCACGAGTACGTTTCGACATGCGCAGTGGGAATGGGTAATCAAACGGCGCGGCACTTTCTTCGGATATCAAAATGGAAGATGAACGCCACCAAACAATTAATTTTGCTCGATGTTCTGATGAATAACAACGAGCAGACAATAATCCATCAACAAACTTTAGACTTTTTCATTGGTATCTCATTGGAATTATCAAATCCAGAGAAGCGAAATAAAGCCCATATTATGCAGAACATACTTTAAATCACATTTTCGTTCAACCAATGTAACCTTTGGTTAGCTTTGTTAACGAGCTCCATAGCTTACAAGGATTGTAGTTAGAAGGGCAAGGTTATGATCGCACAGAGACCTGTGTTAAACCTGGTAGCGAATGAAGCGTCATATACAACGCCGGTTTAACCATGGGGCACCATGGGGCACAGGCCCCAGGGCCCACCACATTAGGGGGCCCCCCACAAAAATCTCAGTTGCGCGCCTCGAGCATGGTCGGACCGAGGACTCCAACGGCCGGAGACCTAGTGACGGGGCCCCTCCAATGCTTCGAGGGCCCTCCATCGGAAGTCCCTGGGGCTCCCTCAATCAATGGTGTGTTGCGATCGACATCCGAGAATTCGGTGTAATCCGGTGATGGGTGTAACACATGTTTTTTTATTGTCGTGAGATCTTCTGTCGGACCGACCATCGTCTAACTCGAATTATCGTATAACTCGAACAAATTACACGTCCCCATCATTTCGAGTAGCGCAAATTTTGCCTCAAATTGACGTACGATTGTATATAAGCTGTAGTTGTTGTTGTTATTTGTTCTGGGTATATAAGCTGAATTTGATGAGATGCACATCATGATCACACGAAATATTCATATTTCTTGATTAAATCTCGTATTACCATTTTCTTTGTCAAACATCGAGTCCGGCTTGGTCGTAACGTTACGGCCTCCATTCATCAAATCATCGTGGGGGTATAATACGATTCCGAATCAAGTAACCCCGTTATTTATAACTGAGCGACTTCAAAATTAGGTTTGATGTCGCTCTGCCCTCTTACAGTCCCCTCCTCTAGAAATGTCATCATTTCATAGCACTCGCATGGATTGGTCCACTGAAATAACCCCAGAATGCGCTAATTTGGTGGCAGAATTTTATTTTTTTCTGGGGTAGGTACTTCTAAATGCCTCCAACACAAGTGCCTGAAATGCCAGGAAATCCCGTTTGTGGCCTCCAATTTCTGAAAATTTCTTGGGGGAGGGGGGAAGAAGACCCCCAGACTCCCCTATGCGGGGCTTTGCGCCTTCGGCGCTCGCGGTCAGTGATCAGGGGCCCCCCACATATTCCAGGCCCCAAGGCCCCCACCATGGTTAATCCGGCCTTGGTCATATAAATGATTGTAATACTGATACCCGCTCAACATGATCGTTGTTATTGCACGGAAAACCCATCCAACTTCTCTATATGATTTCTACTAAAACTAGCGTAAACCAGCAAAAGTGTGCAACAACACTGCAAATGTCTATTTATTGCACAGTTACGCCCCAGGGAGTTTAGCAGAGGTAAAACAATCTGCAAAAAGAACAAAGGAAGATCTCCTCTCCGTGTTACAATTGCCCATTACCCCACAAACGTGAAGAAATTTATTACGGATTTGCTAAATATTGTACATTTCCCGGATTGGAATAATCGGAGGTATGGATGGCTGTCATATTCGAATATGGCGCCCAAGATGAATGACTATCGAATATCATACATAAACCGCAAAAAGGTCACTCAGTCGTACTCCAGGTTGTAGGCTATGTGATCATCGAGTTCGATTTACTCATGTTCACATCGGCTGGTCTGGGTGTACACATGACGCTAGGGTTTTGAAGACTTTCCTCTAATCAGATACCAAATTCAGTAGGAAGAATTCCTACTTGGAGACCCAGTCTGCTCTCTATAGCCACCATGGCTTATGACTCCATACATTGATTTGGGGATCTGACCCGTTATCAAGAAAAAAATAATATTTAATAAACATCTCAGTTCTGCGAGTGGATTTTTCTAATTCTTGAAATCGTTAAACCAAGATGTGGAATCACCAAAATAAACACAACACTACTGAGACAATTGTCGACAACAATTCTTCCGTCGCCTAAACTTTATCGGCAAATATAACTTCGATCAAATAATTTATTTGTTTCCATGTTGAATAATGGGTTACTTCCAGAAGTAACCCGAACGCATTCGCGGTGGCTAGAGTAAGCGCGGCGCCAGTAATCGAACGCATCAACACAAAAATAGCCTTGCTTTGACCCCCTCATACGAAATGATCTATTCCGATAAGTGACGTAATAAGCTTCCATTTTTTATTTCTCGGTGTCAAAGTTTGTGATAAGTTCAATTTTACAAGACAGAACTTTTTTATTCGTTGGTATATTTAGTTGTATAATGGATTTTATTTAACCGGAGGTGATTTTAAACACATAGGTAAGTTTATAATAACTTAAGTAGAGTAGTTTGTTCATAATCGTAGAAATCCGTTTATTATTTACCATGGGACACACAATAGGTTAGGATTTAGAATTATGGGGGAAATTCCGCTCCATAGCTACCTATGGCGTTCCGTAGTCCCAAACTAAATACAGGACAAGCCATTAAAAACTATTATTTTCTCAAATGGATATCACCACAATATAAGTTGCAATGCAAGAATGCAGTGTGTACTTACCAATATGAAAATAAAATTTATTCAACGAATTTGAAATCACTTGACGACGAAACCACATGTCATGTACAAACTTTTTTGACAGTTCATCCCACCCTTCGAAAAAATCCCACATCTCCAGAGATCGGCTATCCGATTACAAGTGACATCCATGCAACACGATGCTACATTACCTTTCAATTTTTCTCCTTACAAATCATGTCTCTCAAAATATTCACAAAATAAAGTTTTTGCCAAATTTCATAATTGTTGACATTTGGGGGCCAAATGGCATCTTCTGGAAGTGCTGCAGCGAATGGCAATAGTCCGAGGCAGCCAATGTAAATTCCCAAAGTTACACTTCATCAACAAATTGTAATAGAGGCAACATACTCTCAATGATATGTGCCAAACATTATAACACATAATATGACACATACAAAAGCGAATTATAAAATTAAGACAGAAACTCACTGAACGCGGAGTAATGTCTGTATAAGGTGAAGGTCATTTGCACTGTTTTCGGAACTATGTATTGTATTTAATGGGTGATCAGAAAGGAAAAGAAAAGGTTAGGGCTTTAAAAAATACATAGGTATGTAAATAATTGATCCCCCAGGTTTGATCAACCTGGCAATTTTTCGTGCTTCAGTGATATGTCAACGGAGGGTCTCTTGGGAAGAAGGTGAAGACGAAATAACAAAATGGCTAAAGCACATGCGAGTATGTACCTAACGTAATGAAATACGTATTACATTAATAGAGAGGGGTTAATTGAAAAAGCGAGTCTTGACGGTTGTTGTACACACCATGGGACAATAGTTGAGTGTAATAAGTAACGTCAGAAAGTTAAAATAAATGTTGTAGGTGTAACCGCGTTTGTTAGACATTTTGCGATATTTTCACCATAAATTTAGGCCTCAGTGATCCTAGAATGAGTTTAAAGGGCCAGTGGTAGTAAAAAAATGGTCTGTGAGTAATGTTTTTTTAATGTAGACTTTTGTATCCAAGGGCCCTTGTTTTGGTTTTTGAAATAATTTTTTCATCATTTCAGGTGTTGTGACAAAATGGTGTCACTTTACCTTGCCCTTAAACATGTATTTTATATCTTATTATAGAAGGGGAGTGGATATTCGCCATTCGCATGGCGAATAACCCAGACCCATAAGGATGGTTATTCGCCATTCGTTTTATATAATAAACTTAAAATCCTTGCAGATTGTTTGTGCTATTATTCAAACTGCATGCGTAGAATCCATTTTTAATTGTTATTTGTTATTTGAAGCTTCACCGTGTAAATGAAAGCCTTCGTTCACAGCGAAGCGAAGACAGAGAAACCGACATCGTGTGTACATGGAAGTAGAACACATGTGAAAAGTTCCGTACTCTGTAAAATTCTGTATCTTTACTAATCCAGGGCCCTGTTTCACGAAATTTTAACTAAAGATAAAATCCAAATTTTAGCAGATACTTCAATTTTGATTGGCTAAGAACTAAAATCAATCTTATATTGTCCAATCAAATAACTAAAATTCAGATCTTATCTTAGTTAAAATTTTGTGAAATAGGCCCCTGGAACATTGAAAACGCATTTCTTTGTACTTTTGTTTATCACAAAGTATATAAAATACAAACTTAGACTAATTTCATTCCTGTCGAGCGAAAGCAATAGAGGCTTATTGAAATTGTTCTATTTGATCTGCCCGACCGCCTACCCATATATTTCGTTGCCAAACGCATGTTTTATCTGCGACCTGTACTTTATATATTTTATTTTCCATTCCTATATTTCATTACCTACCAATAGAAAGAGAGAGGGAGAGAGTTTAACGTCCATTTGACACAATGTAGGTCATTTTGGGACTAACACAAGGTCCAATTTCATATCAATAATACGCTTCCGCGTAGGGGGTCTTTAGCTGTGGCTAGATATCGGAGGGTGGGGGAATTCGGGACTAACATATGGTTCAGGTTTTTTTTATTTGAATAATTCCCTTGCGCGTAGGGGTCTTAAGCAGTGGTAGGACCCAGAGAAAACCCACGTGGTTGGACAGGTGACCCTACTCCTGAACATGGCCCAACAAAAGGTATTTCTCCACGTATAAATTATAAATATAAATGGTGAACAAATTAAGTAATTTAGAGAGAGAGAGAGAGAACCTCCTCTCGTGAAAGAGGTCCCTCCCCTTTCATTTTCAGAGAGTACGGCAATCTAGAATTGCCCGAAAAAGACAAGTTGCAGATTCAAGAACAAGTACGGTGAATGCTATTCACCCGAAAAAGGAAAGATTTCGAAACAAGTACGGCAAATGCTATTTGCCCGAAAAAGGAAAGACTCTGTTATAGTACGGTGAACGCTGTTCACCCGAAAAAGGACAGTTAACAGAAATAATCATATTGGAGCTGTAAATACTTATTAATTATTTTGAAAGTTTTTGTTACATAAAGGTTTGAAAACTGAAGGACTCTGACTTATTCCTACGGTGAAGCTTATAACATTAATTTAAGCAAAACACCGTTAATGACCACTTTTTAGCTGGTCCTTACACACCCTTCCGAAGTTCCGTTTTACCGGTGGCTCGTGATCAGCCAGGAATTGATCACTGGTGGCAGAGATATCAAGCTCCCCATACCCCAAACGTAGTTATCTCTTCAAGGAAACGTTACACGTTTTTGGTGGCAGAGGTGGGATAATTATATAAAATAAGGCATAAGTATAGACGTTCAGTAGTAAAACCTTTTAACAATCTTTCAAAATGGCAGAACTCCCAGAAACACCAGCAAGTTTGGCGGACAAGGCAGGGAAAACGAAATTAGAAGAAATCTCAAGTGAACTTAAAACCCTAAGTAAAAGCTTGGGTTTGGAGGATGATGCTGAAGTACGTAAAGAGAGAAGGGAACAGGCTGGCTTTCGCAGCTTTAATCCAGTTGACGAGAAAACAGCTAGGAGACCTTCATCCTTTATCACCCAGCAGACTAGGCGGTTACTTGACGAATTCGAAGTGCCACAAGAGACACAATATTTGCCACGTCCAGTACCTTTCAAGAAAGAGTCAAGTAGACGACGGTTGCCAACTCCTCCCTTATTTGAAAACCCGGAGTTCAGGACTTCATTGTCCCCGCCTGTGCTAAACCCAATGGTTCCTAGATATCAAGCAAATGCTGAAGCTGAGAGTATGATACGTAATCGACCATTGGTACAACCAGTATATAAAAAGCCAATTTTTATTGCATCAAAATTTGATGGTAGCACGCCCTTAATGGACTATATGGTTCACTTCGAGACGTGTATCAAGTTAAACGGATGGACACCAGAAGAACAGGGTCTATATCTAGCTGGAAGTTTAACAGGACCAGCTCAGCAAGTGTTGAGTTCACTCCAGTCTACAGAGAGGTACAAGTACACAGTTTTGGTGAACGCACTGGAGAGGCGATTCCAGCCAAAGAATCAGACAGAACTGTACCGTACAGAGTTGAAGTCCCGTCGAAGACATCCACGAGAAAAACTCACAGGGTTAGGCCAGTCGATCAAACGCCTTGTGCATATGGCATATCCAACGGCGGAGCAAGGTTTACAAGACATTCTTGCAAGAGATGCTTTTCTGGACGCACTGCAAGAAGACAGTGATATGGTATGGAAAGTGCAACAAACTAGACCATGCAACATTGAGCAAAGTATTCAAGTGGCCATCGAGCTCGAGTCTTTCAGATCTTCACGTGAAGCTAAACTTCTGAAGGAGAAGTATACCAGAGGTTTACAGAGTAATTATAACCCTAAAACGGACGATGTGAAAGAACTTCAAGAACAGTAGGTGTTCATGTTAGCCAGAAGAAGGAGTTGAGGCTTGATTTATACATCGAGGACGAGTAAGAAGTTACGAAGGCGTGGGTAGTGAAGCAGTCAAGTGCCAGGATATTCGCGACTACTTTGTTTGTTTTTACTAATACTATCATATTTCATTATTTTGTTAGAGTAGGACATCGTCATTTATATATATATTAAATATGTATTTTATATCTTATTATAGAAGTCTATAGTAGTATATTCTCTTTTAATAATTTCTTTAAATACCTTAATATTCCATACCTTTCTAACCAGGGTAATTATTTTTAGATTAGGGTAATAAATAACTCCTACCTCTTAAAATGATTTATATAATTAGTAAATAATTATCATTGTCTAATGATTGATGTTTTGTCATATATTTTGTGTAACCAATATATACATTGTACTGTTATAATCGATATAATACTGTGTATTAGTCGTGTTTATATTCTTATGATTTGATCTTTCTAATGCAAAATTTGTAAACAGCCAGTAGAAATAAATGTCTCTTATAGATCATCTATACATTTACACGGCCGGAATTTGCACTGTAGGCTAGTCAACGGGACTGCGGCCGATAGTCAGCGGTCACATCGCTGATAACGGCAAGCTACGTTCCGAAGGCTTAGAACCTCCTCTCGTGAAAGAGGTCCCTCCCCTTTCATTTTCAGAGAGTACGGCAATCTAGAATTGCCCGAAAAAGACAAGTTGCAGATTCAAGAACAAGTACGGTGAATGCTATTCACCCGAAAAAGGAAAGATTTCGAAACAAGTACGGCAAATGCTATTTGCCCGAAAAAGGAAAGACTCTGTTAAAGTACGGTGAACGCTGTTCACCCGAAAAAGGACAGTTAACAGAAATAATCATATTGGAGCTGTAAATACTTATTATATATTTTGAAAGTTTTTGTTACATAAAGGTTTGAAAACTGAAGGACTCTGACTTATTCCTACGGTGAAGCTTATAACATTAATTTAAGCAAAACACCGTTAATGACCACTTTTTAGCTGGTCCTTACACACCCTTCCGAAGTTCCGTTTTACCGGTGGCTCGTGATCAGCCAGGAATTGATCACTGGTGGCAGAGATATCAAGCTCCCCATACCCCAAACGTAGTTATCTCTTCAAGGAAACGTTACACGTTTTTGGTGGCAGAGGTGGGATAATTATATAAAATAAGGCATAAGTATAGACGTTCAGTAGTAAAACCTTTTAACAATCTTTCAAAATGGCAGAACTCGCAGAAACACCAGCAAGTTTGGCGGACAAGGCAGGGAAAACGAAATTAGAAGAAATCTCAAGTGAACTAATAACCCTAAGTAAAAGCTTGGGTTTGGAGGATGATGCTGAAGTACGTAAAGAGAGAAGAGAATAGGCTGGCTTTCGCAGCTTTAATCCAGTTGACGAGAAAACAGCTAGGAGACCTTACGGCACTCTTTTTTTTTCTTGTAATATGTTTATTCACATATTATATTTATACATATAATATTTACAGTATTTCATTATTTCACAAATGTTTCATGCTTATCTGCTGTTATTGTTAAGACATACAGGCAATATATATATAGTAATGTACAATAATAAAAACAATTGTTTTTGTTTATTTATAAATTATATTGTCTAAGAGTTGAGTATGTATAAAAGATTAAAAGTAAAATAAAATATAATATATACAAATTAAAAGCATTGCCTGTATTGTGTAGAGCTATGCAGATTAAGTGTCAATGAAAAAACTTGTTTTTAAATTTTATTTATAGTTTCAATAATTCAATTATTACAATTTATGATTGCTTTAGGTATGAATGAAGATTAAATTGAGAAAAAAAGTTGGATTAAATAAAAAATTTACAGATATTTTCTAAACAACAGGTTTACAGTAGGGTTTGGGAATGTAAGGGTTTTTGACTGTTTAGTATATAGTGCCTATCTGAAAATATGCTTTAAATTTAAAAATATGGCCTTTAATGTTTCAAAAGTTACTATATTTGGCGACTTCAATAAAAAATAAAGATAGTGTTAGCAAGAAAATTGTTTATGAATATAGAATTGGCCGAGAATATTTTATGAAAAGGTTTACAATGGCCAATTCCCATGTTACAGCGTTATTAATTACAAATCAAACTTAAAGTGTGTTCACTCGGCTATTCATATCTTCAACCATCTTGAACGGACCGGAATTACGACGAAATCAGGTCATAAGAAGTCTGTATCACCCAGTCCCTTTATAAACCTATCATTACTCGATATGTGCCTAGGAACTGGGTGATCAAGACTCGCTCAACAACGGCCTCGCTTCGTAGGCTCTATCATTTACCGTGATAGATTAATAGCGCTGTAAAATGACCAATTTAATTACATTGGAGGGTGTATAATGATCAAATAAAGTCTCGTTGGGAATTAAAACGATGGAAAGTCTTAGAACTAGTGAGTATTGTGAGATGTTAGCAGACGATATTTAGCCAACGAGTCATAACAAAGATGGCCTCTGATATACCTTGTACATATACTATACTCTCAAGCAGTAGTAAGAAGTTTTATTTTAATCCCTTCAAGTGCCTGTGGTTAAGACATGGGACGCGTGCTTGCAGACGGCAATTCGTCTGCTATTCTAGGAAGATATTTTCACAAGGGATTTAAGTTGTCAGTTATATCAACTATTTAGGAGTATCTAATTTAGTAATTTAGATGTTATATTTTGGTTGAGTTTGTTTATTGGGATTTCTAAGTATGACAATTACCTTTTAGGCTTATTTAATATATAGAGTTATTTCTTAAACAGAGAAAATTTGTTCCATATTAGATTGAATTAGATAAATAACTAGGAAGCTCTTCGGATAAGGTATTAGACTGAGTATTTAGGGGTGTTTGGAATATTCGAGCATTCTGGTCATTAAATTTTTCTACCTTTAAGAATCAACATGTTAGATTGAAGCTTATGATGGTTTTGACCGTCCTCAAATATGATTATTACTTGGATGTTCTTCGGAAGAGGTGTTCGAGGGTTGGGTTTGAGTATTCAAGCATTGTCTGCAAGGTAAATTTTCCACCTGTTAGGAAAATCAACATTGTTAAATGGGGATGTTTGATGGTTTTGACCTTATTATACTATGTTCGACCATGTGATATTTAATTAGTTCTACGGAAGGGATGTTCGCGGGAATAGTCACCAAATAGTTATCAAAGTGGGAAAAATTAGAAATTTTGTATAAATTACAAGCCAAAAGGATCCCTCAGGTATGAAGATTTTGACGATGGGAGATTTAGAGGTTCTTCGGGACAGATGTAAAATGTAAGAGATAGAGAGTGAAATGAACTGTTATACAGATACATTATTATATTCTACAGATTACCAATGAGTTATCTCCCTTGCAATATGGATTAGATTCCTCTTGATGGATAAGATTCAGAGTGCATTCAAATGCGAGGGGGGGGGGAGAGAAAAAGGTTATGTAAATTACTTATTTGAGTTTGTTCAAAGTGGATTCTAAATATGGCAAATCAACCTTGATACCTAAAGGTGATTTCTTGCACAAAAAGACATATCATTTATCCAATTCCTTTTCTCACTTTTATTTTAATGTAGGCTTTTGTGTTGGTTAGGAGAAGTCGAGTTCAATTTCTCCATTATAATTATATTTAACAAATAGGGACGGTATTATGAATCTCTCTCTAATTAATGCTGTTTGCTTATTTCTATAATACTTGCTAATGTAATATAGGTTTTGTTGGAGAGTTCTTTGAAAATACTTAATAATATCAATATTATAATGTACATTATCTATTAGTTTGCAGCGTCTATTGAACATAGCCTGTCTTGCACTGCTTAAGATTACATTGATTAAATAGATAGGTGCATTTTTACATATACAATAACCAAATAAAATAAAGGAATATAATTCATTATCATTAAAGGGTACAGGTGAAATATCTGTTATTATGTCTTTAAGCCAGAGGTAACCGGCCAGCTACAGGTCGAAGCGCGGCACTCTAGACCATTAGGCCATCCCCACCCCCCTATAAAATTAAAACTTTAAAAAATTAACAATATATGATATAATCATAGGGATTACAAATGACAAAATCTTTTCTTTTTTGGCATTCATGACCGGAGGTCATCAAAGTCATCTGCAAATATAAAAAATAATGTAGATGCATAAGATAAAGTAATCGAATATTATGACATTATTGACCAAACAAAGAATCGCCCCTCCTCTAAAATAACAAATTATAACAAATGTCTCTGGTTATAAAATTTCAAAAATAAAAGATGTACAACAATACATTATGAGTAAAAACAATTGCATACAATGATAAAAATATCAATACTATTGGCACATTTTCATTTTGCCTATGCCAAGTCAGTCTTATTTGGGGATATATTTTTCTCCAAAGTCATTGTTTTTACTAGTAATGTTATTAAATAAAATAGAAATTTATACTGACAGTTTGCAAAAATCGTCCAAATACTTCACACTAAAAAAAGTACGGCTTGCGAAGGTTAGAAACAAATAATTATTCATTGTGGTCTGATCCCATACAAGCATCTACCAAGAGTTGTCTTTCCCCGATTCCTCCCCGTTTCAACTTTCTGTCTTATCGGAGGATTTCGGCAAAACAAAACCTCAAACTATACAATATATATACCTAGGCTATCCCTAAATGCTTATATCTCGAGCGGAATGCTCTTTTTTTTTCAAAGTTTATATTACATTTAAAAATTAAAAACATGAAAAATAAGCGAAAATTCGTTCAAAATATTATCTGATATGGCAGTCCGCGAACTACCGAACACAAATTGGCGACCTATTCGGCTAGCGACCTATTCGACCGATCCAGCCTGCAACCTGTTCGTTGGCAACTTATTCAGAATAAAGACAACATAATCGCTCAAACTCGACAACATGGTCGTTGTATTTTTATCAACCAATAAAATCTAACGTTAATTCTATCAAATGAAAGTAGAATATATTATTTTCTATCAGAATAGAGGTGTAATTTCGCATTATCTTACGAAATTCTGGACATTCAACTCAATATATTCCGAAAGGTAATTAACTAGGCTTTCCAAATATGGCCAATTTTAAAAAAAAAAATTAAAGGGAAAGAACGTTAATATCCCGTGATAAAATTCGGACCATCGTACAAAATTTTGATGATCCAACTAAATATATTCTAAAAGGTAATGGAATAAGCTTTCATAATAAGTTATTAAAGGGGCGCACTCTCATCTTAAACGTCGCCAATTTCTCAATATTTTAAAGTGAAAGAACGGTAATATTGCGAGTCAAAATTCGGACCAGCATCCAGCTGTATATATGCTGAAAGGTAATTGAATAAGCTTTCCAAATATAATTATTAAAAGTTGGCACAATCATGTTAAAGGGGCGCGCTCTGAACCTGAACATAGCCAATATTTCAATATTCTAAATGTAAAAATGTTTTGTTTATAGTTACGGTATCATATTAAAAAGTCTGAAGAGGTTTCCGACGGAACTGAAAGCACTAGCTTTAAATATGTAGTCTGTTTTCTTTTCAAACATCTTATTTATTTATATATATATCTGGATGCTCAGAATTGTGTACGATGGTCCGAATTTTGGCTTGGAATATTTCAATTACCTTTCAGAATATATATAGCTGGATGTTCAGAACTTTGTACGATGATCCGAATTTGGACGCAAAAAATACCGGTCTATATTTACATTTAGAATATTGTAAGATAATGGCAAAATTACACCTCTATTCTGAGCTAAAGGAATGGATAAAAAATAATATATTATACTTTCATTTGATAAACATAACGTTCGATTTTATTGGTTGATAAAAATAGATGAGTTTGGGCGATTGTTTATTCTGAATAGGTTGCTAACGATCAGGTTGTCAGCTGGATCGGTCGAATAGCTCGCTAGCCGAATAGGTCGCCAATTTGTGTTCGGTCCGCAATAAAAACAATCAGATTAAAATACAGATCCTATTTCGTTTCGTTTCAGAGCTTCGTTATGCACTAAAGCAGGCTCAGACACTGTAACTGGTCCGGACGAAATACATTACCAGATTTTAAAACATTTAACTTGCTTAGCCTTACTGGATCTTTGAACCGGGTTTGGGTTATTAGTAATTTCCCTCCTTCATGGTATGAAGCCACAATAATTTACGTCCCTAAACCGGGTTACGGTCATACGAATCCTACCAACTATTGTCCGATCGCTTTAGCTAGCTGTATTTGCAAAACCATGGAGAGATTGATCAATCGAAGGCTTGTTTGGTACCTCGAGTCCAACAACCTTATTACTGACTTCCAATGTGGAGTTCGCTCCCAACGGACCACTCTTGATCATCTCATCAGATTTGAAACGTTCGTCAGGGACGCTTTCATCCATAAGCAACATTTAGTTGCAATATTTTTCGATCTGGAGAAAGCTTATGATACTACATGGAAACATGATATCACGCGCGAATTCCATAACTTCAGCCTACGGGGTCGCTTACCTATCTTCATTAAAAATGTCCTGGAAGACAGGTCAATTAAGGTACGACTGTGATCACGTTTCTGTGATCCATTTCCGCGGGAAATGGGAGTTCTTCAGGGAAGCATATTATCTCCTACTCTCTTTGCGATAAAATTTAATACTATCCCAGCGTACCTTAAATAAGGTACAAACGGCGCTCTTTATGTTATTTTTCAGATGTGCTATGGTAGTACAGACATGGCGATAATCGAACGTAAGTTGCAGCTTTGTTTAAATTCACTTCAACAAGGGGCAACCGAAAATGGTTTTCGTTTTTCAAAATCCAAGACTTTGCACCCCGATCAAGAACTGTTCTTGGATGGCAATCGCCTTCCAATTGTGAATGAGACCACGTTTTGGGGGCTGATATTCTCATTTATCCCCCATTTAACATCAAAAAGAAATGTCTGAAAACCCTCAACATATTGAGAGTCTTATCAAATACTGCCTGCGAAGCAGACCGCAAAGTCTTGCTCATGTTATATCGAGCACGCATAAGATCAAAACTCGATTATGGGTGTATCATGTATGGGTCTCTCCGCGAGTCTTATCTCAAAGAGCTTGACATCATACACAACCAAGGACTAAGAATCAGTTTAGGAGTATTTCGTACGTCACCGGTGGACAGGTTATACGTCGGTACAAATAAACACGGCTACTGTAAATACTTTCCCTGGAGTGATAATAAATTTCAATCTATAAAATATTTGAAAATACTACAACTAAACCATATCACAGTAATATATTTTCTTTTTTGTTTCAAAAAACATCTCCATTATGTTTGGCACAATAGAGCCCGGTTGGAGCTGACGTGCCATTAAACAACATTTCATTCATTCATTCCAGGTCGCTTTCGAATAAACTTGTACACGAAACAGACTGACTATACACAGATAACAAAATGAAATGAAATGGGTTTAATGTCCTACTGTTCTGCTCCGATCTGGGCCAATGAAGACGGGAATACGCAATTCAGTGTGCTATGAGGGACATTTTGCCCGGACAGCGCGACTACCGCCTACTCTTAGATCGAATTTCCAACTGTCAAGGGATCTTTTACGAGCACGCTGTGAAAATGTGAACACGGGGCCTCGGTTTTTTGTTCTATCCGAACGACTAGACAGCTGTCCTTGTCAGACCCTCCATCCTGCGTCACTCACAAAGGGAACCACGCCGGAAAATCTGGATGAACTTTCTCGCCAATGCAGGGATCTCGAGACTAGCGAGCCAGCGTCTTACCCACTTAGCCAAAGTGATCCCCTTTCCAGTTCAGACATCACGATGAGACCGTAGAGAAGACATCGTTCGGGTCCCAGGGGAACATCATACCCACGGCCTCCTAGGCTGAGCGGCTGGGAAACAGATATCATGGTGAGACTGTAGATTCGCAGCTCCCACGGGAACATAATACCCACAGCCTCCTCGGCTGAGAGACACCGTCGCAAAACACAAGTTAGGGGATAGAGAACGTATATTTAGCTTATTTAATTCTGCTTGTGTATTTTCCTGTATATAACCGTTGTATTATCGATGTTATAAAAATATAAAAACATAGTTAACGTAAAACGTGTTCCAGAGTTAATTGATCATATGCACAACGTGAATGTCCTGACTAGATAAGTGTCACCCTAGTGTCACGGGCCGTATACATAACGTGGAAGTAACAGTGATATTGACAGTGTTCTCCCAGAAGCCGTTTTTTTTTCCAAACTTATCGCTTTGTGTAGTAGTATATCTTATTTGGGGTTCATGGCGATAAATTTATTCTTAAATGTTCAGTTTTTCGCATATAATGATAACGTTCCATGACAATACTTGGAGACAAAATTTTTCGTGGCTCAGATGACGTAGTGTTAGACTATTTTAAAGTGTTCTTTTGCAGTGGTATACGGATTTCAGGTTAAGGATAGAAATTGCATAATGTATTGTCGTCAAATGGAAAACCAATTTAGGAATGAAAGTTTACCGTAAACGAAAATTCGCGCTGTTCATGAGAATAACACATAGAATATTTAAAATATTTTATGAAGGTCAATATAATGTGTTGTTCTATTTGATAGATTTGATGTAAAAATTACTCATGTATGTTGAATAAAAAAAACTTGTACAGCACGAATTTTCGTTTACGGTAGAATTCCATTCCCAAATTTGGAATATTGGCTGAGCATTCGTTTGAAAATGGCGGCCCGATTCAAATGGAAGTTGTTTATGTTTTTGTTTTGCACAATTCTAAATGAAAAAAGTGTTGGATTTTTTTATAAATCTGTGTCGAATGTGGCAAGAAATTGTTCCTTTTGGTGAGCAATTAGAATCTGGGTGAAAAAAAATAGACGGTAAGGATTCCAAAATAGCTTTAGAACGGAGATGGGGGGAAAGCCTTATTTTCATATTAGTACTCATTTGGACAATTTACGTTACTAAAGTAACTAATGTTGCTATATCATAATTTATATTTATTTACACGAATATAAACTAAAGAGCAAATACAATTAAATTTGTCAATAAACATTTTGTCCCTGTTTCATACTTTAATGTATAGTTCTTCTACTTGTGCCTAAAATCGTCAGTAAAAGAGGTCTAACAATTCATTAAATAGCAGTATTTAGTCTTAGAAAACGATTTGCGCTTTAGAATGTTCTAAGAAATATGAGCAAACGACATAGGACATAAATTATGACAACATATTTACACATAAAATATGTGCGTATATAAATTAAATTGAATATAAACCTCGGAGTTAACTCGGATATGATTTAGTGTAACTATACTTATGCTTATTAAGATTCTCGCCATTAGGATATGATGATGTTTCTAGACAATCTTGTTGTAGTTCATCGTCTGTATTGAGAGTGGAATTCTGGTAGTTATATTGACTATAATCACCATCTCTATCATCTATATCATAACCACCATAATCATTATCATCATCATCATCATCATCAATAATATTATCTATGTTGTAGTCATGTGGAGGAAGAACATCTTTTAGTAAAAGAAAATACTTTAATTCACGAGGTAATTCTTGAACTTTAACCTTCTCCTGTATTCCCAATCCAAGATTCCGTCTGATGCTTCTTCTACACAGAGACGCAAGAGATATATTGCAGCAGAAATTAATGAATTCCGCCCTGCCTCGTGAGCAAACTGTGTCGCTGTCTTCATATCGTTTGTCTTCCTGATCAAAATTTAAAGAAGTCACAATTTCCTCTCCCTCGGCACCACTAAGATATAACAGTTTTCTCAGTCTATCTCTTTCCTTTTGGCTTAACTCAGTAAGATCAATTTCGTTATAGCTACTTTCAAATGACGACGTAACGAGAGACTGAAGACAACAGTTTTCAGCAACTAAATATCTAATAAACGAAATGGTTTCACATGGTTCCCAGAAGATGGGGAAACATAGGGCTGTTTGTATAACCGTGTTACCATCAATAAAGGGTAAATTGAGAAGACCACAACTACCATTAGATAGAAGTAATTTAAAACATGTCAAATCAAACACATTTTGATAAATATCAAGATATTGTAGAGCAAATCTTCCTGAATAATCTAACATTGTAACTATGGCACCAGCTTGAAGTAGTTTCCTTGTAAGAACCCTGTCGTTTTTCATAGCAGCCATCATTAAACTAGTTCTACCACTATGGTCTGTAATATTTACATTTATTCCATCAACACCAAGTAAAGTATCAATACAGGCCATGTATATTGGATATATCTTCCTACAATAATGCTTAACAACATAATTTCTCTGTCTCTTGTTCAAACCATCTTTGAGCTTTGTAAATCCAATGATACACAGATGAAGTGCGGTGTGACCCTGGTTATTCTGTGCATTGATCTGTAGTCTAGGGTGACGTGTCAACAGTTCTAAATATTTACTGTTTAACAAAAAGGCAGCTATCATAGTAGGTGTGTTGGTTTTAGAACATGGATGGTTGATGTCTAGTTGATTATTTAACAACCAGCTAAACTTCTTTACAGAATAACCATAGTTAACACGAGCTAAAAGGTGAAGCATATTTTCTCCTTCAGCAGTAACACCATTAACTATTAATTTTAGCCCAAGGAAATAACTGAACATCCCCAACCTCTTACACTTTAAAATATCAAGGAATAACTTAAATCCGTTATTGCCTGACATCAGATCTGAACCCGAATCCACTAAAAGTTTAAAGACGGCTACAGAATTGATCATGTAATATTTAACACAATAACTTAATGCTGTATTACCAATATTATCAGTTAAACTTAAATCAGAATGTGGAATCAACAGTTTTAATATACTGATATAGGCTTGACGTTTTATATGGTGCATTAAAGCCGTTCGCCTCTGTGCGTTTTGATGGTTCACATTACAACCAGCTTCTAATAAAATTTTAATCAATTTGCATTTTAATTGAACGTAGATATCCTGCTGTAACATCAATTTTATTGTGTACGCTTTACCCAGAAAACAACGGGGTTTGTGTTTACCGACATTGAACAACGGCGTGTTACTTTTATAGTCTGGCTGGTTTGGGTATTGTGTCATGTTCATTAAAGTATTTACAAGCCAAACATATTTCTCTTCATCTTTCACATAAGAATACATAGAACCTAAAACATAGTGAAGAATGTTGCAATTAAAACTATCAACATACTGTACATTCACGCCGCGATATAATAGATATATCACACAGTCATACAATCCTTCTCTCGTAGCTATAGATATGGGTGTTTCTTTATCTGCATTCAACTGGTTGACGTCTGCACCGGCACCAACTAGTTTAACTATACATTGTAATAACAAATTATTTCTACTTGTATTGTCATATTGGCTATATCTGACACAGCTATATAAAAGTGTGTGCATCAGGTTTTTCTTGCGACTATTAATATCACGTAAATCAACTCCGTGTTCTAAAAGATATACAACAACTTCATATAATCCTCTTTTAGCAGCTATATATACAGGCGTATCTTTATCATCATTCACTTGGTTGACATCTACACCAGCCTCGACTAATTTCTCTACACATGGTAATAACAAATCACGTCTACACGTATTGTCATATCTGTTATAGCTGCCTACAAGTAAATGCATCAGGTGGTTCTGATAACTATCAACATAACGTATATTCACTCTGTGTTTTACAAGACACTCCACAACCACTTCATACAATCCGTCTCTAATGGCTATTACTATAGGTGTCATTTCATTTTCATTCAACCGGTTGACGTCTATATCAGCACCAACTAACTTAACCACACATTGTAACAACAAATCACGTCTATCTGTGTTGTCATATTTGTTATAGTTAAGTAAAAGTATGTGCATCAGGTTGTTCTGATGGCTATCAACATAATGTATATCTGCTCCGTGCTTCAACATATATAACACAAGTTCATACCATCCTTTACTACAAGCTATAGATACAGGTGTATCTTTATCTGCATTCAACTGGTTGACGTCGACACCAGCATCAACTAATCCAACTACACATTGTAATAATAAATCACATCTATCTGTGTTGTCATATCTTACACCATTGTAATAGTAATCTAAAAGTATGTGCACCAGGTTGTTCTGGCGACTATCAACATATTGTACATCAACTCCCTGGTCTACCAGATTTATCACAACGTCATACAATCCTTGTATACCAGCTACAAGTAAAGCTTGCGTCTTATCTTGTAATGATAATATTTCAACCACGTCTCCTATATTTCCATCTGTTTGAGCACGAAGTAGAATTGACTCCAGAAGCCTAAAATAGTAAACATGTTGCTTTAGTTCTATATTATAGAGCAATTCTTATGTTTGAAATATGTAATTGCCTAAATATACATGAATTAATTATACCGTTTAGTTCAAGTGTTATCGGAATCTGGCCACCAGCAGGCGCGGGTCGAGGTGGGGGCAGGGGGGGGGGGCATGCAGGGGGCCTTGCCCCAGTGAGACTTGTCATCGCTGTCCAGACCAGCCGATATCAACATGATTTTCGCATTGTCTCCGCCCAAGCAATTCCTAAGGTTGCAACGTATACAATTGCTTTCGGAATGAGTCCGCGACGATGACTCTAGGGACTACACCAAACCACCAATGCATGCATGTCGACAAAATGATCGATCCAGGCCTGACCATAGTTGTTTTAAACACTATGCAATACCCCAGTTAACCCTGATGTACACCATATAACTATGTAATACTATAGAGTTTATTTTAGTTAAACGATGGATGATAGCGAGAAATCCGATAAGTAAGTATTTTGCAAGATTACAGTTTCTTAGACTAACTCACAGGCATTCCTAGCCATCATCAATGGCTGAAAGTAGGTTACTGTCGTCCAGGCATCTGGTGCAGAGATTAGTACAATTACGTTGACGTAAAAACGGTGCTCATACGAAACACTGACAAATCTTAATTCTCCAGCCCTAATAGCCGACATATCTATACTTTCTATATACGAAAAAGTGAGGTTAAATTTCCCTTCAGACATCATCCGGCGTTCCTAGTCGTACGACTAGCCGTCTCGGCGTAGAGGCCGGGACACGGACCGTTTTCTGGGAGTTAGATAGTCGCATCTCTCCCCCGTAGTGCCACTACCATACTTAGCCCAGTTAACCCCGCTGTTCAGAGTATATACGAACCTATCTATATCCATCGTATTTCGCTGTTGGTCTATATCAAGTAGCCGTCATTATGCCAACATCACTAAAATACACAAATAAAAAAACCCTTTTAGTTATGCACATATATAACATACTTATGAACTTTTCGTTAACACCAAACCATACTCGAGGTGTCTTCGACAGATTCTACAGCATAACCAACGGCTGCCAGGCAGGATACGCCCACATTTTCGAGAGATGGATAGAGAACAAGCTAAAAAGAAAGGGTTTTTTCCTACAATCAAGGGCCATAATTCATGAAGTTACAATTTGATAGGCGCAAATATCGAAAGGAATCAAGATCTTTTGGTTATAAATATGCATTTCCAGTTTCATCAAAATCGGATTAAAATTGTGACTTCTACAGGGTCCACAACCTTGATATACCATATTTTTACACTATTCGCGTAAAAGTGGTGGCCATTTTGTTAGACAGTTTTTGTTTGATTTTAAGGAAATTGGAACTCAACCTGCATTACTGTGTGACGGTGATATAATCAAACGTTTTTTTTTAAATGGATAACAATTGTGACCTCCAGAGGGAACATAGGCTAAAAATGCGCTTTTTGTACAATCGGGGGCCATAATTCAGGAAGTTACGATTCAATATGCGCAAATATAGACAGGAACCAAGATCTTTGGGTATTAAACATGTATTTCAAGTTTCATCCAAATCTGATTAAAATTGTGACCTTTACAGGATGCACAAAATTTACATACCATATTTTTACACTTATCGCGTACAAGTGGCAGTCATTTTGTCCGACAATTTTGGTCCAAATTTTCACGAAATTCGAACTCAACCTCCATTACGTTGTAATGGTGATATAATTAAGCGTTTTTTTTTAAATCGAATAATAATTGATTGTGAACTCCATGCGATTTTCTTCGGAAAATCAGGGGCCATAATTCAGGAATGTACGATCCGATGGGCGCAAATATCGACAGGAACCAAGATTGTTGGGTTATAAACATGCATGTCAAGTTTCATAAAAATCGGTTCAAAATTGTGACATGTATAGTCCACAAGCTAAAAACGTGATTTTTCGTACAATGAGGGGCTATAACCAATGAAGTTTCGATCCGATACATTCCAATATCGAAAGCAGCCTATGTCTTTATGGTGATAAACTAATATATGTCAAGTTTCGTCAAAATCGGATATTTGTAGTAGTCTGTTGTGTCCTCTTTAAGAATCTGCCGGTTGAACCTGTGTCACCCTTGGGCGTTTTGAGAAATTCAAGATGGCGTCCAAGACGACCGTCATTTCAAATAATCCCCTATAACCCCTATGCTATTTTGTCTAGGATGTAATTTTGGTGTCTAACCGTATGTTTTAAGGGCCAAGGAATACACTGAAATCATTCATTATGTTGTGGGATGATTAGATCATAGTAAAATGAAAAATGCCAGACAACATGGCCCTTTCACTCGATAGCGGCGGTTTGGAATAATTATTTCACCGAACCAAACTACATATTTTGTTACATAGGAGCATTTGATTGATACAACACCACAAACATGCCTAACAAGGGGTCCAGGGTCACAGGGGCTGACTCCGAAGAGATGGGCACAAGCAACTTTTTTTTTTTTTTGAACATTTATAAAAACAAATTCTACCCGCAAAATACGAAAATACCCCCACAAAACAATCTAATTAAAACACAGATCCAATTTCGTTTCGTTTTGTTATTTAACTCGTGTTCTCCCAGTAACGAACGACGATGAAATGAGGGGTCAGCCAATCAAATGGTCTGTCGAATCGACCGTTTGACCTTTTCATGCGTGGAACTGTGGGTAGATATTACCAGCCAATGACGTCTATACTAACACCAGCGGATAGAAATCAAAACAAAACAAAAGTAGATTTTAAAAAGCATGGCGGTCGCTAATTGGTTATTCGAATGACTGACGTTATCGGGTCAAATGTCCCGTACGTGATACCTGACGTCATAGAACGTGAGCTCCCACTATAACTTGTTAGATCTACATGAGTGTAGGCCATCGAAAGTATAAAAAACGAAACGAAATATAGATCTATATTTCAATTAGATTGCCCCACAAAACTAGGTAATATTCAGTTTAAACCTTTAGTCGACCATCAACGACCCAGGTGCAAAATACTATATAATGTTCTAAGCCATCCCTAGCGCAGCTACAAGCAAGCGTACTATTTGGCGCGTCAATCGTGCATCCGTATTTAATGAGCCACAGTAACAATTTCACCGTTACAGATCAAGTTTAGGTGGATTGCGATCTTCCACTGAACGCCACATAACAGCATGGTGGTGACATCTTTATACTTTCCCTACGAACGCATCATTTGTTTGAGCAAGACTACATGGTTTAAGTGTGGATAATGACGATATATTTCCAGTTTCGGGTGTCTATATCCTCCAGTGTGTTCCAGGCGTCGATTTGCGAGAGCTTTGTCCATTACAAGCCGACAAGAATCACGTCGCAATGGAATCACCAATCAAAGAAAAAACAACCGTTGGCATTGGTCAAACGACGGAGAAACACATGTCAGTTATCATTGAAATCATGTCAGCCCATACTCTTACTCGATATGACACGGTTACTTTCTGCTACATTGATTGTATTGTCTCTCACTCGTCGAAGAAATAGAATCGGTGCATAAACAGGTCACTGTATTCATGTCAGCTTTTTATGGACATAGTTCTAGCAAATCAAGTCTGAAACACACTGGTGGGTATGGGCATCCAAAAGTCATCATCGCCACTCAAACATGGTAGTCTTTACAGGCAACGTAAATAGAGCTCATCAACAGACCATTATGTGGTGTTCACTGGAAGATGGTAATCCGTTGGAACTTGATCCAGAACTCTATTGCTGGGTGGATACTAAAAATTCATAAAATTACAACCGGTCAACTTGCCATGTATCTAATCAGATATGGATACAAGAATGACACCTCAAGCAGTGCGCTTACTTGTAGAGACACTAGGAATGGCTTAGAATGCACAGTATTTTGTGCTTGTGCTGTCTTAGGTTGCGGCCAGAAATACCACCAAAGGCTTAAACTGCCGTTATTTTGACGTCATAACACTGCTTTGATACCGAATAAGCGGGTTTGGCGAGAATTCTGATGTCTTAGAGAACTCAGAATAAGCGGGCTGTGATCTAGTTTGTTTTTGTGACACTGACTTATTGGACTGGAATCCAATCTGGTGATTGGCTTGGAATCCAGTCTGGGTTTTCCTCAGATATTTGAAAGTTTCTTTTGCTAATTTTGTGAAAAGATATTTGGGATTTTTTATGCTAGACCACAGCCCGCTTATTCTGAATTCTGAACTCAAATCAAACCCGCTTATTCGGCATCAAAGCAGTTAGTCCGGTCGTCAAACCCAATATTTCGGGTCAACCTGGAAATTGTCTACACAGATTTTTTAGGATTGATTTTAGTAGCCTCCGGTGTCCTTTTTCAGAATCTGCCGGGTGAACTTTGGTCACCCTTGAGCGTTTTGAGAAATTTTAAAATCTCCCATAACTCCCATATTATTTATTCTAGGACGATAATTTTGGTGTCTAATCCTATGTTACTCTGGTCAAGGAACACACTGAAATCATTCATTATATTTTGGGGTGATTAGATGATTGTAAAAACTAAAATGCCAGACAATATGGCCCTTTATCTCGTTGGCGGACCATTATTTCACCAAACCAAACTATATCTAGAGACAAACTACATATTTCGGGATAAAGGAGCATATGAGTGATGTGTTAACATCACATACATGCCTAATAGGAGCTCCAGGGGCACATGGACCGGCCTGTTAGGCATGTATGTGGTGTTATCGTATGTAACACTACAGATAACAGACGATTGGCACAGTTGATAGATCTTTATTGAGAACATGGAATAGACATAGATCGGAAGGAGCTCTATTCAAGTCTGACTTACTGTCAGTAAACTCTGGTTTATAAAGCATAGGACCATTATTTATGACATTATATTAACTGTAAGTGCACTGCATATTTCCTTTTGTGGAGTGTTAAACACACACAACAGATTACTACAATTAATCATAAAAGAAAATTGGTATACAATTTCCAGGTTCAGCCATAGTTCTGCCGGATTAAGTCTTTTGATGTCAAAATAACGTCAGTGTGACGTCATCTTGGATTTATGGTAATTATGAAAGATAGGTTGCCAGTAAACAAAACATACGCCCACAGCAGCTAAATCGTCCGGGCAGTCAACAAGGGTTGTCGCATATTTTTACTTTTTTGGGTAATGAAACATTTGTAATACACTAAAATCTGATTAAGAGTAACAACTCATTATGTAATTATCTGAAAATCATTAGAATTTGTTTGCTTTTTATAAAGTTTTGTCCCACGCTAACAATTAGTATAGGAAACATTAAACATCATGGATTTAGCTGTTCAGTAATCAAAATTCATTGAAAATCAAAATACTTGTTCGTTTCAACACCTTAAACTCTGTGTATCAATCTAAAGTCTGGTAGTTATTATCGGAAATCGCTGAAAAACAATAGGCTTCTTCGTCTCATGACCTTAAACACTGTGTATAAATTTAAAGTCAATCGGATACTAACTTTAGCCTCTAAAGCGTCCACAAGCAATTGTGGACGCCGGACGGACGGACGGACGGGGGCGACGCCAATATACGACCACATTTCAATGTGGGCGTATAAAAACACTACAAGCTTTCAGCGGACAATTTTGAGTAGAGAGTCCTTGAGGCGTCCCTTAACTAGATTCCTGTGAAAGGAATTCTTTTGCAATTTGTTCTGGGTATTTTTTTGTATTTCTCTCCGTCTAATAGCAGGTCTTTCGTTAGGCCTGCCTTGCTTCAAGCAATTAACAATAAACAGCTTGAGCATCCATTGGTAGCATCTTTTAGGTAGGTTTTGTGCAACATGGAAGTCGCGGAAGTTTTGGGATGCTTGTGATGTATGGTGCGGTTATGTGACCCTAGAAACTCAATTCTTACATGTAAGTTGTGCCAGTAATGGGTGTGGTAGGAGGAGCCATCCATAATAGTACCCCCCAAAATTGGTTTATTCAACATGGAAGATGCCGGTTCCACTTCAATGGCATCTGAAAGGGGAATGTGCCCTGAATTTGGAAAGATAACTTAAGAATAGGATTTTGGGTGGAAAGGCCATTTAGGAAGAGGTCAAAGACCATTAATTAGTAATTTTATTTTTCGATTTCACTCAAAACTATTTGTTGTTTTTTTATTTATGTATATATATGGTAATATTGTGATTTGTAGCTGACGTGGCATTAAACATTTAATTCATTCATCCCTTCTTTGGGCCTGAAATGTTATCTAAATTATTTATTAGACATTAATTTACCTTATCCAGACCATAATCAACTCTCGATGTCAACGCTAGCAAGTGATATTTACTGGATTAGGGTCCTATTTGATGCTCAACTTTCCTTCATGATTTAATAATGAAATGGATAATCGAGACTTATTTTTTTATCGTACCAACTTCAGTAATGATGGTCGAGGCTTAGCTGAAAAAATTCAATAGCTAAAAACCTCAGTTCAGAGTGGATCTCTCTCTCTCTCTCTCTCTCTCTCTCTCAATAGATGTTAAGTCGGGTGGCAAGTTCCTAATCATAATGTATGTGAGAGAGAGAGAGAGAGAGAGAGAGAGAGAGAGAGAGAAGGATTCGAAACCACTTTTAGCTACTTCTAGCTGTTAGCTATGATACAGCGTGCACCTGCTAACCATACGGCCATCCAACCCCCATTTGACATAGTATGATCATTACTATGGCATTATATGACAACAGTTTTGGCGCCCCTAAAATAATTTGACTAAAATAAAGTAAAAGAAAACATCATTAGAGAAAGAGTCTGTTTAAAATACTCAAATTGTCAACGAATTCTAAACGTCAATCAAATCGCTGCCTAAATTGTCTCAGATGCACTGAAATTAATCCTAATTTTAAAAAAAAACACCCCAGGCACTCAAGGGGGCGGAGTACATACTAGTACGATCCGCAGTCATTACGAACAATTTGAACAAAAAACAATGGGGCCCCCGCACAGTTGGTATGTCCCGGGCCCCACAAGGTTAATCCGGCACTGCCCCATGGGCGTCACACATGAAGGGGTCCGACCCCTCCCCCCCCAATTGTTTTCCTGGGAGGGTCTGAATATACTTGGACCCCCCGCCCCCCCCCCCCAAAAAAAAATGGCAAAATAAAGTGCCCAAAATCTAATAAAACACTAATTTTAGGACAGGAATAGCAGTAAAACGCGTTTGCTGCCATCAAATATTCCAAAATTTTCTTGAGGGTCCATACAAGGTCAGCTCCGCTTCTTCGCCTCTCGAAGAAAACTGGCCGCTGTCCGTAACCCTGCTTCGGACATTTCTAGTTTTGCTTCCCTAACTGTCATCGAGTCCTAATAATACAGTAATTTCACTTTTCTTTTAATTGAATACCACGAATTTGTACTGTGTTGACTGTTGATTAAAACATTTTGTCTGGGGCCACTCTACTTTGTGCGACATTAAAATTTTCCGGGCATCGATTATTACTTGTGAATGCAACTGCAACAGTGTCATTGGATGGTTGGAATTCAGAGTGGGATTTCGGTTACAAAACAATCGGATACTTTTGAAGTTGCTTACACAGGCTAGAATAGCAGAAAACGCATTTGCGGTGGTTAAATTTTCAAAATTTTCTCCCATAGCCTGCGACAATTGATTGGTTGTTTGGAATTCTGGGCAGCCAAGTAGGCTATATTGGACCACATTGAAGTTGCTGTATTCACAGGTTGGAATAGCGTGAAATCGCGTTTGTGGCAGTTAAATTTTCAAAGTGTAAAAGATTGATTGGAATTCGAGTCAGCAAGCTACCTTAATTAGGCTATATTAAACCACTTTGAAGTTGTTTTGTTCATGGACTGAAATAGTAGGAAAAGGTGTTTGCATCCGTTAAATATTACAAAATTTTCTTAGGTGGGGGTGGGGATGGCCGTCCATACAAGGTAAGCCACGCTTCTTCACCTCTCGGGGAAGACTGGTACCGCTGTCGGTGTGACAGTATTAGTTCTTTAATCAGGTTCTGGGATGACAACACTGGTATATAACTTCTAATAATACTTTTATTCTGCTTTTTTTTTTTTTTTTTACGTCAAATTTCTACATTTATATCTTAATTGATAAAATACATTGTTCTATATAAATGGTGAGTCGCAGGGTTCCTACTATACACAGATCTAGGTACATAAATCCATCAATGGGGAATCGTTATGGACGCAATCTGTCAATTCTTAAAAAGATATTTCCATTTATTTGTGTATAATTCTGGAGATATCTCAATCTCCATTTTAGCATGCTCTACCAAAAAGCTTTCATACTTATTAATATTGAGCATTTCGTTTCGTAGTTTAGCCCGATATATATAGAATTTAGTTAAAATAATTACATGATTAATGAAAATCCATTCAGTATTACTTATATAATTTGCTTTGGTAGTTAGACCAAGGTGTATTATATGTGTTTTTTATATTTATCTTTATATTACCACGATCTAGGATAGTATGAAAATGATTCCATATTATTTGTGAAAATGGGCAAAGGACAAAGAGATGTTCTACATTTTCTATATTAGATTCACAGAAAGTGCAGAGTGTGTTATCAACTTTTCTAATTTTGAATAATTTGTCATTTGTGAATATAATCCTATGGAGATATTTGTATTCAAAACTCCTCAGTTTTGTACTAAGACATACAGTGTTTATTATTTTGAATATATTTTCTACGTCCAAATCACTTAACTCTGTATCTAGAATGTGTTCCCATTCTTTAATGGCTTTTGGCCTGCTGAACTTTGCTTTTATTCGGCTATCATAAATATCTTTTAAGTTTACGTTGTGAAAATCGGTATTATATATTTTGTAAAAATTAGTATTTATATCTTCCAAGGGAGATCTATTACAATTAAAATTTGTATGTACCACACTTTCAAGCTCGTTCACTTCTTGTACGTACTGCAAGATACATTTTGCTATTCCTTTTAAGATAAATTGATGTTTTTCTAAATATTGATTATCGATCTTATTTATTTTATCAAAATATTCATTAACGTACCGAATATTATTGTTAAAAAGAAATTTTAAAAATATAATTTTATTGTTAATCTTTATATTTTTATTATTCCAAATAATTTGATTTTCAGTGTGGGCAATGTTCTTTATATGCGTTGTGTAAATTGTATACCAGTTGGCATACAGGTTTTTATAAAAAGGAATGTTTAGATTTAACTTATCTGGAAAGTTGCATGCAGGTAATAAGTTTCCACCATATTCAGCCATAATGAATTCATATGGTATGAGCCATGTTTGGATTGGTGACTGATATATTTTTTTAATCCAAAAAATGCTATTACATATTAGGAGTTCTTTTAAGTCAATCATTTTTAATCCGCAATTTTTATTGTTTTGTATAAGAATATCTCGCTTTATTCTGTCAGGACCGTTCCATATAAATTTGTAAAAAATTGAGTTTAGTTGTTGAATAGTAGAATCCGGTACTGGGTTAACAGTTGCCGGGTAAAGAATTCTTGAAATGCAGAATGTTTTAATTATTTGTATTTTTCCAATTAAAGATAATTTATGTTTATCCCATACTTTTAATATTTGTTCTATTTCATTTATTTTATTTCTAAAGTTTAATTCACTAGTAATTTGAGTATCTTTTGAAAAATGGATCCCGAGGATTTTTATAAATTTTTCGCATAATACTATACCGGTTGATTTTAATTTTTACATTAAATTCATATCACAGCTATTTAAATCTATTGCTTCTGTTTTATTAACGTTAATTATAAGCCCCGAAACTAAACCGAAAAGTCTCAAAATCTCAAGCAAATGTCGTGCAGAGCTAAAAATCTTTTAATAATGCCGTTATATCATCAGCAAAGGCTACAACTTTTATGGATTTTTGACCAAATTTATATCATCAGCAAAGGCTACAACTTTTATGGATTTTTGACCAAATTTTATTCCATTTATATTTATATCGTCTCTAATAGCGCATAACAACAGTTCTTTGATCAAATTAAAAAGATTGGATGACATTGGATCGCCTTGCCGTACACCCCGTTTTACATGAAAATAAGGGGTTGTAAATCCATTGTTTATTACACAACAGGTGATATTCTTGTAAAGGGTTTTTATCCATCTAATAAAGTTACGTCCGAAACCGTACGACGATAAAGCTTGTATTAAAAAAATATGGTTTATGCTATCGAAGGCTTTTTGGAAATCTATAGCTTCTTACAATATACGTAAGACAAGGGAGCTCATTAGACACCTGTCTAATGTATCATGCATAATATCAGGTTTAACATTCAATATAGTTTATCAGATAAAGAAAGTTAGATAAGACATGCCAACAACAAGTTATAGTTACACCGGGTGTTGATAGCAACAGGTTTATGTTACAATCACTTACATGTATTTTGATATGGCAGGACGCTTATATGACATATGTCATTGTGTAATATCGGTAAAAATGATAAACATTGTATTGGTGTGATGTTTTAGTTTAACCCCGTAAAATATGTGTAACATAGTGTGAGAGACAGTGATAGGTAAAAGATTATAATTACCCTATGATCGCATGTGTAATAAACTCTCCGCTGTTCTCTAATTGACCACACTATTGTTCATTTAATAAAGAACCAGATGCTGCCATATGTATAATGGTCAAGTTAGATAATCCGCTGATCACTAATGACGTTTACTAGCGTTAGCTGTCACACATCCATTGTTCTGTAGCCTGCCATATGCTTATAGTGAGATAATCTATCAATGACAAATGATTTAATTATGTAGTCTTTACATAAGTCCTATTGTTACATATTATTAATTACCTGTGTTATCAAAGTGAATTTAGTATAAATTGGCTTTGGTTTTTCATGTAAATCAGACCAGCTTTGGTGGTTGACGAGACCAGCTTTGGCGGCTGACCAGACACGACTGTATAGTATATCTTATATGCTAGAATAAAATGTTGCATCCAGATTATGTTTTATTCTGTTAACTCAAACTATGTTATAATCATAATTTGGTGACCGTGTCCAGCGAACAACTGTGGTTGTATGGAAAGATACAGAATAGAGTAGTGGAAGTCGAATTCTCTCCAGTTTGAACCAAGTACAGAACCAGTCAAAGTCAGAAATGGAGGCGACTGTTTTTACAAGGAATTTACACGAAAAAAACAAGACGTTACGGACACAGAGGACAAAACGACTGCATGGCCATACAAGAAAAAAAGAATCAAATGAACTGTAAACAGATAACATGTACAATATTATAGTTTTAGTATAAAGGTGAGTCATTTTGCTTTAAAAGAATATAAATGATTTTTGTCTAATTTTTGAACACATCTTTTGGCATAATATGAGAAATATTTTGGTTAATAGAAAAAGAATAAATATCTATTCTTAAAAGAATTGAAATGTTTTGTGGTTGTCTCAAAGATTTTTGTAAAACGCTTAAGACGTATTCCGTTAAGTTTCGGTTTTGATTAAAGAGGCAATCCCAAAATTAATGTTTCATCTTCCTATAAATATGTTTTATGTATATATTTTCCCGATAATTAATGGGATGTATTTTATTGGATTCCTAAAAAGAGAGGAACATGTATTTTAGCTCAAGTTAAGAGCATTATGGTACATTTTTAATATGTAATTACCCCAGAGGAAGGGTTAGCTCAAGTTAAGAGCATTATGGTAGATTTTTACTTTGTGTTGTCGTTTGTTTTGTATAGGAAGATGAATCATTTGAAAATTTGATGCGTTATAAAACAGAAAATATCTTATTGAAGATAATTATATGTGTTCAAAACATTCATAATCCCTTATCTCGAGTAAAAGCAATTTGGCAAGATCCTAATTGTGTATTATTTGTAATTCTTTATTTTACGGTTTAATTGTTGTGTATTTTAAATATCAGTTATGTTTTACTCATATCAACTTTAAAATAACAAAGAAGTCAGAGCAACGTATTCTGCTCTGACCGAGATGGTGTCGGCGAAGACCGAGGGCGAAATTACGCTACAAGGAGAAGATATTAGCTCCACACCACCAAAAGAAAAGTTAATTTATCCTACGTTAACTTTGTCGTAAGAGGAAGAAAATTGATACAAACTGGCTGTTCCAGTTATAGGAAATATAAATAGTTCCTGTTGAATCAACGTTGAACGGGCCTGTATATAGAAGATCTGAATAGATGAGCCGATAATTTTGTGGATCCTGTTGTTGCTGTTGTGTGTGTTTTATTTTATTCCGTGGATAATTAGTGTACACTGTGAACTATTAATGTGTTAAAATTGGATCATCATTATAACAATTTTTCAGAATGTTGCATCCAGATTATGTTTTATTCTGTTAATTCAAACTATGTTATATATGCCAAAATATTGTTTACAGATGACTAAAACTTTAAACAAAATTTATGGGGGTACACCTCCAACACCCTCCCCCCTCATCGGCTGCAGCGCCTCCGGCCTAACAGATTGTCAACATCTTATATAATTTCATTTGCTGCCCCCCCCCCCCGCCCATATATATTTCACAGCTTCGTGCCTGACTGCCCCTCGCAAATAGCAAAAATTGATGCGGTTTCGATGCGTTTTCTATGCGGCTTTTAACATTATAATCATTATCATAATAATGCTCAACCACTAGATCTTCCATATAGCCTATAGAGTCTTTTCGCATGACGTCAGTAAACCGGAAGTCGGCCATATTGGAGATATCGAATTGCCTTGTTTACATTACAATACAAAGCCTGGGGCTACTGATTTACATGTGAAAGGATGGTTAACTATTGTCGAGTGGCTGGATGTCACAATAGATCCGACAGAGAGATACAACTACATTATTATCGGCTTCCCAAGGTGATAAAAAACCAGGGGAAAGAATGTGAAGCTTTGTCCGGCGAGCGGAGACGACTTTGGTTAGCAAGTCTTCAACAGAATTTCATCGGTAAAAATTTGGAAAATATTCGAGTATGCTCTGCCCACTTTATTACAGGTTAGTGATATTTTTGTTCATATTAATTATGACTTTATAAGTTTATAAAATGCCTGACTGATTTTCATTAAAACGGTACTACTACTAATATATAACAGGCCTTGCCTGAGTTACGAGTAGAGCGAAGCTGTTGATTGTTGTCAAATATAAAACCTTCATATTAAGTTTCCCAAGTGAAGTAGTGTTAAATAATTTCGTTTTTCTGACTTGATTTTAATTTAAATCAAAATTAAAATGATTTATTATTAATTTTTTGAAAAAAGAACAAAAAAGTGTGGGAATTATTTTCATTGACGTCAAAAATATGCAACGTCATGTCATTGATTAGACGTGTTATAGAAATAATTTTATAAGACGCGTAATCTCGCTTGGGCGAGATTTGGTAAGTTGACATGTGCATTGACAATTTCCCCCAGTGTATCTGGTTTCGGTCTGAATTTTTTTTTAATCATCAGTCTGTGGGCGACATTTTTACTTACACTCCTGTGTTACCAGAAAAGAGCTTTTCTCAAGCACTGCGCTTCGCACGATGCTTAGGACTTTGCTCTCTATTACTAGCATTTGGAGCAAAAAAAAAGAAATGCAACTTAATCTTTCTTTGTCTACCATAGACCTATCTGTTTTTCATTGCAAGTCTTGTAATTTTAGAGATCTCAGAATATTTAAAGATTTTTTTCTTCACGTTTTTCAGGAAAGAGGTCGGGTCTATATGAAAAGGACTGTCCTGACTGGGTTCCTTGTATAAATATGACTGCATCTAAAGACGAAAACACACAGGAAGTAATTATGTCACCGGAGGTTAATCGGTTTAAACGTCGACAACAGAGAACAGAAAAAAAGAAAGACTATGCAGCAGCAGAGTCACTGATGTTACTACAAGAGAATCAAGAGATAATAGAGGGTCAATCTTGTGACACTAACAGTAACACTGGTATAGAAACACAGACCGATTTGACGCAAGAGTTAATTTCCTCAATGACGAGTGAACTGCAGGCTTTAAGAACGGATAACATGAAGCTTAGATGTAAAGTGAAAGAAGTCTCGCACAAGTATGACAAAATGGCTTTTGAGGGTCAAGACGAGAAGGTGTTGCATTTCACAGGTTTACCAACATTTAAGGTGTTATTGTTTTTGTTTGTGTACTTGGAACATTTTTTACCGGTCAAAAAGTCTCTTACCAAATTTGAAATGTTGATTTTAACACTCATGAGATTTAGATTGAATGTTACTGCATCTTTTTTAACATATGAATTTAATGTTTCACTTTCAACCGTGTCCAGAGTTTTGGTTGATGTTATTGACGTTATGTATGTAAGGATGAAGCCACTTGTAGTTTGGCCATCACGAGATACTCTGCGTAAAACTATGCCTATGCAATTCAGAAAACACTTCGGAACTAAATGTGTAGCTATCATTGACTGTTTTGAAGTTTTTATAGACCGACCGACAAATCTAAAGGCGAGAGCTGAGACATGGTCCTCATATAAGCACCATAATACAGTCAAATTCCTCATAGGTATTACACCCCAAGGAACCGTGTCTTACATATCAAAAGCATGGGGAGGCAGAGTAAGTGACAAATATATAACTGAAAATGATGATTTTTTAAATAACATCTTACCCGGTGACTTGGTTCTAGCAGACAGAGGATTTGATATTCAAGCTACTGTTGGGTCCATGATGGCAGAAGTTAAGATACCAGCATTTACCCGAGGAAAAAGTCAGTTGTCACCAATAGACTTAGAAACTACCAGAAAGATTGCCCATGTCAGAATTCATGTAGAGCGGGTTATAGGGACAGTGCGCCAAAAATACTCTATTTTGAACGGACCTTTACCTCTGGAGTTTCTGACATGTAAGGAAGGTGAAAGTTTCACAACAATAGATAAAATTGGCCTGATTTGCTGTGCATGTGTTAATTTATGTGAATCTGTAGTTGATTTTGACTAAACTATATCAACTTTATTCAAGTAAAGGCCAAGGGCATAATAATGGATTTTTACACTTAATTATCTTATCAAAATATTTAAATTTATTTAGGATCGTAGTTATAAAGTCTGTCATTGAGTCAACTGTCATGGTTCTAAATCCCTGTTTGTACGTGACAAGGAGTAGGATTGCCTGTCCAACCTTGTGGGTTTTCTCCGGGTCCTCCGGTTTCTTCCCCCTGCTAAAGACCCCTACATGTATGTGCAATCGAATTATTTAAATAATTATTTAAATGACCTAGTTTGTGTCGAGTTGACGTTAAACCCCATTTCTCTCGTTAAACCCCATTTCTCTCTCTCTCAGGATCGTAGTTAGAATATATTTATGTCTTCATGTAAAAATGAAAAATAAAAGTAATAAAACTATTGTTGTAATTTTTTTGTCCCCCGTCTTTCAAAGAAAGCAGGGGCCTATTAAAATGGGACTGTCTGTCTGTCTGTGACACTTTTGGGGACACAATAACTCTTTCTAATTGAGCTAGAATGCTGGAAGATGAGCATATTCTGCTTAGGGTTAGCGGGTGAGCAGATAAGGAATCTGATAGGTTGATTCTTTGGGGTACAATTGCCACTCCCTGTATAAAATAACAAATTCAACAATATATAATTTTAACTTTTAGTCAAACCAAGGGAAACATAATTATACATTACATTTTATTACCAATATTACAAATATCAACAAAAGGAAAAATGACAACAATTGCTTCACAAAAATATATGATGGAAAAACCAATGCAATAACGCAATGCATCTGCATTAGTTAGGCGCTAGTTTTCGACCATGACCACGCTTTGTTTGAAATTCTGGGAGTTTTCTACAGTCTGGACAAAACCATTTACCCCTTGGTGCACAGTTTATCCCCAAACACAAATAGTGGAACCATTGTAACTTACAGTTTTGATTTTCGCAACAAATCATTTTGCCAGACTCTACTTGATCGCAAAAACACCAAGTCAACTCTCCGTCATTAGCTACAGATTTATCTGAATTTAATTTAGATGAAGCATTTCCCGAGATATCTGTTAAAGGGTTACTGTTCGGTAGACGAGAATAAAATTTGCCTACTAATTCTGGCAAAATTGCGGTGTCAAATATGTGTTTGGATTTTTTACATATTTCCTGCCACAGTTCACAATCCAACATAATTTGTTCCATGTGAAGGTCCTTCTCAGTCCATACCACAAAATATGCTGATTCTAATTTACACACACCAAGTTGAGTTTGCACTTGATAATAATATGAGTGTTTGTTATCAAGCTTAAGTTTCCCATCTCTTTCCTTTGCTAAATAGAAATTCTTGTCACTCTTTTCATGCAGTGTAGCATCTTTGTCACAAAATGGGCATTTTATTTCAACAACACTCATACCGCAGCAGTCACAGGTTACAATTCCATCAGGCGATGCACCAATATATGGGACATCTGGGTTTATAAAAAATCCTGCTTTCTCAATTTTAACATTATGGTGTAAGGGCTTTAATTTGTCTAAAAATATATCACACGCATACTTCTCATGCTGACAGCCCCACTGAGTTGCCTTTGATGAAAATCTGTAATTTTCTGGATAACAAATACTTTTAATCAAACTTTGTGCTGGTAATGTTGGGTCTGTACAACATGCATTTTTCATTTTGGATGCTGTTATTCTCCCAGCGCGAAACCGGTACCAAAGTTTTGATTGAGCCTGCTCACGAGTAGCTATCTCAACAGATCTGGCCTGTTCTTCAGTAACACTGATCTTGATGTCTTGACATTTTTTAAAGAGTTCATTATAATTCATGTAAACACAACTTTCATTTCTGAGTTCCGTAAGAACAACAGGAAAATCTTCTGTAACCGGTTTTGGCACAAACTCTTTTGCATATGGAGAAATTAATGACAGAATTGCTGGCTTTGACCCACTTGCATGCAGGGATTTAAAAAAGGTTGACAGTTCCTCTTCCGTTGGTTCTGGAATAATTTTCTTTATATTATGAGAGGGTGTACTTAAGACCGAACTACAGCTTGTATCTAACATGGTGTCCATTTTTTTCTTCATTGTTTTTGCTGACGTGAAATCTATCTCCCGACATTGTTTGTATGTCACACCCTTAACAGAGCCGGGGAGAAGCCAGTATGATTTCTCTTCAGTCACAGTTTTTGAGTCCCTCAGTTTAACTGTAGCTTCTATTGAAAAAAGGAGTGCTGCCACATGTGTGCAAGCTTCACCAAGGCCTGCCATACAGGTACAATGAGCTCCCAAGATACACCCTTCTTTGTCAGCAATGACCCATGGCTGCAGTGGCTTCTCACTCATTCGCTGCGAATGTAGGACCTAAAAAATATAAGATATCAAAATTATTATTCAATAACCTAAATTGAAAACAAACAAGTCTTCTGATACCTACTAACCTAGTCAGTAAATGGTACCATAGAATATTCACACAGTATTAAAACCGATGTCAGTAGTTTAGATCTAGTCTCAACAAGATAAATTTGTCTGTACTTTTGGGTGTGAATGGTCGCATAAATTTATATTAAATATATAATAATATATTCTTCAAAAATAGCAGCAGATTTCTTATATGACATGATTGCACTATGCTAGTTTTGTATATTTATTTTATTGAAATTGTTATAATTCAACAAAATTACCTTTGCTTTGACGAGATATGTACTGTGCTAGTTTTGTAATATTTTATTTATTGAAATTGTTAAACCAATAAATAATTTAACTCAATTAGTATTACCTTTGCTTTGACGAGATATTTGTCATTCATAATTCGAGACGTCTTGTCTCTGACCCATCCGCAAACAAACTGGTTATAAGCATCTAGTCCTTTAAAACTCTTCAGATCATCAGATGTGTATGGACTAGGAGAAAAAACCAAGTAATTGACGATGTCTGGATAGGTGACTGTCGGAAGTAAACATACATCTTCTGACCACACTGACGGTACCATTTCATACGGATCTTCACCACCGATTAATTTTAATTTACCTTCATATCTCGTCCTTTCTTGTGAATTAAGCCCATCTCGATATTTGTTGGCTAACTCTTTTAATTTTTCGACGTTTTTTGTTGATTTTGCCATCTCACACGTGTGTTTACAGTTTAGCGTTCAGTCTTTGTTTACTCGCCGATATCGCCAATATGGCCGCCAATCCGGGTAACTCGACAAATTATGACGTCAGTGCAAACACTCTATTTGTGTCATGTGTTAGATCTACCAGTGTCAAACATAATCCGTGTGTCAGATATGCTACATCTCGATTCTCGACTCTTGCATGTTCCACAATACACACAGCCCAATATTACGATTCGAATGTAAGTTCTAGGGTATATCAATATATCGATAAACCTGCGTAGGCCTATATTGTTTGATCATAGTTTCAGTTTGATGCATTGCTTCCGCCGGCCCTGCAACCCTCCAGTGATGTAAAACAAGGGAGTCGGATCAAACCTGATCGACTGATGCCTCTACAGGCTTTAATCATAAAAAAAAATCACATATTTACTTAAACCATCTTGAAGCTGCCTGTTGAAATATTTCTTCTTCTGTCTTAAGTAATGGCGATTTCAGAATTCGAAGCTAACTTTTCTTCCTTGTTTCGGTTTATGCAAGGGAGATAATCCTATTATCCGGACTACTTTTAACTCTGTTCCCCCAAAAATCATTCCACCCCATCTGCTCAAACAGAGCATATTTTGATCTCCATCACATATCGACCATACAAACGTACGTGCACAGCACTGTCCTCAACCGACTCTATTCATCTTGTAGCCTAAATGTATGAATCTAGATGTGTAAAAATATTGTTTCAGATTTCTCTTCACGTTTCCTCAGTCTCTCCCTTTCCCTTGCTAAAATTCATTGACACGCCCCTGATTATCATCAAGTTATAATCTTATATAAATGACTGGGCATCGGACACTGTTCATTGTCAGGCCGCCCATCCTGCAGTATGGATACTAAAAGCTGATGTGAACAATTCAGTTACTCAGAAATATAACAGTTCACCTGAAGAAGTAGTGAAGAATAATTAATACAATTTATTACATTATCATATAATTTATTCAAATAAAAGCACGTTTTAATCAACTATCACATAAAATATAAAAATAATAGTGGTATATATATATCTCCAAACTAGGCTACTTTGCATAGAGTAAAATAACTAAGCCCTTTTGGATTAAAATTTTAAATAATGTCTATTTCAGTGGATTTTATCGGTTGATTCTATTTCTGTGATGACTGTAAAGCGAATGGCATGATTTAAAAAAAAAAGCAATTTTGTGTTTGACTGTCGACAGTAAAATAATTTAAATTACAAATAGTAAACAATTTGACCTAAGCTTCATCTTTCAAAACTAAAATTTTATATCGTATAGATACAACAAATCAGAAAAAAATAATTCAATATTTTAACCTAAATTAAAGAGGTTTATCTTCTTCAAAACAATATCAGGGCATTACATGTGTTGCTTAATTGACCTTACAAAAACGGTATGGAAATTTCCATGTTTGCGACTCAGTTTTTAATATAAAAACTTCAGAAATAAAATCACAAATTTCTGGTATAACATTCTTGTTATGTCATAATGTAGTCAGTGTAATTCCAAAAAGGTATGGGAGGTAAAAACATTTTTCTTAGGTCATAATGTAGTGAGTGTGTAATTCCAAGCGGGTTGAGGAGGTCGAAACAAACATGGTATAAGGCAAGGGTTAGAATTCCCAACAGATGAATTGTCCCTATAAATCTGCCTGATTTTTCAAGACCAATAACAAACAATATTAATTTTAATCAAAAAATATAAAAGGCACAAATTAATGAGTTCAGAATCATTTTTCTGATTCATAAAATTATATGTGATGACACATAATCGGAATATTGATATATATAATAATAATAATACAGAAATTTATATCGCGCACAATCACCATAGTGCATTTGCAAAGTTTATGATGGAAATTCGTATAACTGAAACAGATATGTTTTAAGTCTATGTTTGAGAGTGTCGGTTGATTTGGAGTTTTTAATGGGATGATTAGGATAGATCGAGTTCCATAATACAGATGAAGCATATCTAAAAGAACGTCACTCCCTTTTAAAAGGGCTATGATTGGTCTATGTCATAGATTTCTACCCAAATACAAGTGACGTAATTTATTTACAAGTGGAATAGAAGCCATAATATAAATGACACATGATTGGAATTTATATTTCCACATCTTATCAACGTACAATACTTTTTGGTAGCATTTCCTACAGTGTACATTTATTCATAAAATAAGACAAAATATAAAAATACAGATAGTATATTTACATGCAAGGCATTTGTAAATTATCTCCCTTTCTGTGTTAATATAGGATGAAATAATTCAATCAAAAATATAAACAGGGCAAGTGATCATATAGTGAGTTAATATTTTATCATCATGCTACTATATTATACATGTAGCTGTCGCCTAGCTACCAACGGTGTTATAGAATAGACATTATAATGAATAATAAGGGTTTTTTTTATAAAATGGATTTAGTTCATGAGCCACAACATTCACGTTATAATAATGAGAATTATTTATAATATATCAGGTTTTTTTTTAAAACATTGATTAAGTTGGAGAACCCCAACAATCACGTTATGAGAAATGTTGATAATATAGAGCGAAGCTCTAAAGCATCGCGCGAAGCTTGAGCGAAGCTCTTTTCCGGTAACACAGGAGCGTAAGTAAAAAATTTCAGACCGGAACCGGATACGCTGGGCAAAATTGGCAATGCACATGTCAGCGCATGTCAACTTACCAAATCTGGCCAAAACGAGATAACGCATCTCATAGAAATTTTTCTATGACTCGTTTAGTCAATGACGTCACATATTTTTGACGTCAATGAAAATAAATCAGCTTCGCTCTACTCAGGCAAGGCCTGTTACATATTATATAATAAGGGTTTTTCTGACATGATAGCTTAAGTAACAATAAATGAAAGATCCTGGTACCTGTTACAAATAATTAAAAAAAATGTAATTAACATACATTATGTATTAAAAACATGATCTGTACAATGAAACCTTGATACAATTTGATCTGTCAGAACAGATTTATCTCCCCTTGGTAGTAATCAAGCTATACATGTAACTATCATATAAAAGACTGAGGTGTGATATTATACTCCTGGGTCCTGTTACTCAAAAATCTTAACTAAAGATAAATCCAAATTTTAGTAGGTACTTAAATCTAATATTTTAATATTATCCGAGCAAAAAACTAAATTTGGATTTTATCTTAGTTAAAATTTGATGAAACATTACCCTGGTCTAAAAGCAATCAGATATTGAGTTTGGCCACACTAGAAACAAAACAACTGACTATTACCAAGGGCAACCACTAGCTAGACAATACCACAGACTGAGGTGAAGGTCGAGATGTTTTGGATTGTGCTTTTGGAACTATCCATTGTTTCATTTTTGGAACTATACGTTGACCAAAGTTCAAAAATTTGATTTGCATAAGAATATTCAAGATAATATTAATTTACAAGCATACAATAAAATCTTTTCAATTTATTTAGAGTAATACAATAAGGTATGACATGTTTGCTGATGTTGAAGAAAGGTCCATCTCAAAATATGAGAACTTTATTTTTCACAAAAACACTCCCAATCGACAAACTCACCCTTCACCTGCATTCCTGTACACTAGAAGTCAGCTAGATTTCAATGTATAAATTGACATACATGTAATTACCATAGTCATCAGTTGAATCACTATCAAGGGATGACTGGGATATAAAAACGTATATTTACATAATTATCGTAGTCATCAGTTCAAATTAACACATCACGACTGTGTCATTGTCTTACTCATCAATTCAACGACTATCACAGGATGACTGTGATAGGAAAAACATACATTTAGATCGAGGTCATACCCAACTTACACAGGATGACTGTGATAGGAAAATACGATGATGATGATGATAAGGATTTACATATCCATGTACACACAGACCTGGTCATACATGTAAGGCACCTATAGTATCAGTCACAAATTCAGGATGTGTCAGGCCCTGCACAATCCCTCTTGTGTCTGACTATGTCTGTGATTGTTACTTTACCTACAGATTTGTATGTACACTATATCCCATTGCATAATCAAAACAAATTTCCTAGAAAACAATTATTTGCAAAAATAGCGAATCATTATAATATAATATAATATTATATGAAATCATTTTTAACCAATGTACATAGAGTCCCTATTATAAACAGATTTCATTAAATACCTTTAAAAATATGATCCAGAGTTGGTGAATTATTATATGAATTCATATCTTACCAATGTACAAGACTGTCTACTTATAAGACTTGATGTCCTGCTCTCAAACATCCTGCCTTTTTATAACAGGTTATCCAGTCCACTGCATTCTCTATTTTAATTTACATGTATAAAGTACATGTATAAGACTGGATATCCTGAAACCAGACTTCTTAGAGTAGGTTAACCAGTGCACTACTTAATTATTAGTCTATTAATCTGTAATAAAATGTGTTTAGGATATGGACTCCTCTTTACACATGTACACAGGCACACATGTGAATATTGAATCGATTTATACAAAAATATTATGAGGGCATGTTGATGGATGTATTTTGCTTTGGCGTCTGTTGAGAAGACTGTGAGATGACTTGATCGTAAGACGGAGGTTTAGCAGTATTATCTGATACAACATCATCATATGATGGAGGCGCTGTGGCAAAACCTGAATCAGGGATGACTTCGTTGTTTATTATTCCTGCTCTATCCTGAAAAATAATTAAAATATTAAGTCCTGGAGGACTGCATCATACAGAAACAAATACATACGACAAACCTACGGACACTATACAATATGAAATGAAATGAAATTGAGTTTAACGTCCTACTGTTCTGCTCAAACTGGGCTAATGAAGATGGGCAGAGACATTTTGTCTGGCAGCAGCACCATGGCCTACTCATAGATGTATATCGAATGTTGCATGCCAAAGTGTACACAGAACCTTGCCTTGGTTTCCATACCATTCAAATAGTAAGTGCAGGAGGGCTGCACCACACACAATTCTACATAAAAACAAATATACTCAGAGACCTCAAACATAAACAAATCAAAAAGAGTGAATGGATCCGGGGGCTAGCCGTAAGCGTCCACTGCGCTGTACAGTCCCGGGCCTGTGGTGACACAGACTTCGCTCATATTTGAAAACAATTGGGAATGCAACCAAAAGAAATTATTATATAAAGTCAGCATGAGTCATGATCTATTACATTGTATATGTTGCAAGAATTACGAATGCAAGCATATTGTAGTATAAATTCCGCTATACAAGTAACCACATCGTTATAAGTATCAAAGAAGTAGGCCTAGTTCAAAAAACTAAATCAATAAAGAGGATTGAAGTATACAAGGTGAAAACCACCTCTCTCTCTCAGTAGGGTATTTTGAGACTAACATCTTTACTTCAATAATTCACTTGCAAGATCGAGTGAGAGAATAAATAACACCAACTTATCCCTAACCAGATTATATTGGATCAAATCATTGATTAGCGCTTACTTTTTTAAATTTTGGTTAATGAACGCCAATTTTTTAATTCAAATAAGCTTTTTTATTTGAACGAGCTTTTTCAAGGACCCAAATATTTTGTTTTATGGACGAAATTGGAGCACTGATACCTGTATAAACTGACAACTTACGGATGTATTAACATTATTGGGACGAACAGGGCGTGATTCCACAATTACAAATCGTCTCTGTTGACGAGCTTCTCGCATCCTTTGACTTCTCATATAGAAGAAAAATGTCCAGAACATGACCTTTAAAAAGATCAGAATGACGATCAATCTGAAAAATAAAAATCCTTTTTTTTTACAAATTCTCAAGATTAACAATTTCAGACCCCATCTCAAAAATGATGTAACTACATGTATTCCAGGGATGCTGTTTCAAAATTTTGCACATAGCAACTTATAAGCTAGAATAATTAATTATCGTCAGAATTAGGACAAAATTTCATAAGACCCTTATTAATTCTGACATAATAAAAGATGTACATGAAATGACATGGGATTTAACGCCCTACTATTCAGTTCCTAAACGGGACTAATGAAGACGGGCATACGCCATACAGTGTGCGATGGGGGAAATTTTGCTCGGGCAGCTGCGCTACCGCCTACTCTTATATCGAATTCCACCTGCCAAGGGATCTTTTACATGTACGCCAATGTGTACATGGGACCTCGGTTTTTCTTCCCATCTACATGACTAGACAGCTGTCCTTGTCAGGCGCTCCGTCCTGCATCACTGACAAGAAGAAACCATTTCAGAAAATCTGAATGAACTGTCTCTGCCAATGCAGGGAAATTGTTGCACATACATGGACCATGTATATTAGCATGGATTAGGCTGTAAGAAATTTTGATATTTAGAAAAACGGTCAATTAAATTAAATTTGAAATAAAAACTTACATGTAGTAGAAATCCATCTTTGTAACGTTTTATTCCTCTTTATGACCCACAGTTTTTTTCCTCTTTATTTATGTGTCACAGTTTTTCTGTAAAAAAATCAAATATGAATACAATGAAATGACCTTTAACCTGCTACATGTACATTTCTAAATGAACACAGGCCTATGAAGTGCAATTATGTGCTATTATGAGTGAAATTTTGCCTGGACAGCGCCAGTGATGCTACTTTTAATTCAGTGTGAAACTGTGAAGGGATGTTTAAACTGTTGCTTATGTTATAGACCGAACCTTGTACATGTATTTTCATCTAATCGTAATGATTAGATACATTTTCTTCCCCCCACCACCACCATTGCCGAACACCTTGTGAATGCGACTGAAATCTTTTGTGTAAGATCATTGGGTCATGAGAGTATGTCGGCTACAGTTTTCAATGGATTCTTCTCAAATTTTGAATGAAGTCATGAGAGGATGAAATTTTATTGTTTTTCAGCATTCTGCAACTTTCTGTTCCAGAGTTATTGGCCCTTTTCCGAAAACTGTGACAAATTCTTTTGGAATTGATGTGAACCATTGTGGCCATAAGAAGACGAAACCCAGCCATGAAATTAAGATTTAAGAATTTAACCTTAAAATACTCTTTATATTACATATTAATTTATAAAAACAATTGCAAATTAATTCAAAAACAATAAATAAAAACTTTTACAAAATGTCACATTTTTTGGAACGAAAAAGTTGCTTATCTGGGGTAAATTTTAAGGTGAAAGCCCTGGACTGGTCAGTTTTTTTAAAAAGAACTACTGCACCCAGACATAAACACTGTACATGTTCTTACATGACATGATTGTCACATCTTTTTTATGGTTTTTTAATTCTTTTAAATAATAGAAAATATTTTAATCTCAAAATACAAAAAATATTTTTTTAAGAATCTGGATGTTATCGAAACCACAAATCTTCTCTGTTGACCTTGATATATGAACATCAATTGTGAGACACACCTACTTCCCGCTTGACTAAAGAAACAACGTCATAGTTAATATCTTGTTACACCATTTTGTCCTGTTCTAAGATACTTGTTAAGGAATTACCTTTATATGTGCTAATCACAAAAATCAACAGCCTTTGTTTATTTTGTTTAAACAAGACAATAAAGATGGCAAGAAAAACAAGGTAGAAGATTATAAGACACTCTGACTTTCAGCAAAACAAAGAGAGAGAGAAATGGGGTTTTAAGTCCACTTGACACAACCAATGTTATGTCTGGACGAACATAATGGTTTAATAATTTGCTTGCTCGAACAGCTTTTTTTCTGATGGAGGAAACCAGAAGACCCATAGAAACCCCATGAGGATGGAGAGGTGACCTTACTCCTTGTCATGTACAAGCAGAGAATCAAAACCACCTTGCACCACTAAATGAAAGATCTTATGTTCTCATATACACCCTTTAAAGATAAATTATGGAAGATAAGATAAAGAGTTGGCAGTTCTCACTATAATAGTTAAAGATACATTATGGGAGATAAGATAAAGAGTTGGCAGTTCTCACTATAATAGTTAAAAACTATATAGTGTAAATGTAATTTGCTGAAAATTTCAGTCAAATTGATCCACTATAGGCCGAGAACGGAGTGCGTGAAATTTCTGAATAGCCTCGGTCATCATTACTAAAATCATTAATAAAAACAGAGTAGTCTCGATTATCCAATCTTGTGATTTAATTACAATGGCCGTTCAGCGGCATATTTGAATCTAATCCAGCTTACATCGAAGGCTAGCCTTGACATCGAGAGTTTATTATGGTCTGGATAAGTTAATTAATGTCTAATGGATAATTTAGATAACATTTCAGGCCTAAAGAAAAACACGTAATAGGCAGATTTTGCTCTTGCATAATGTATGTTTAAACATTTGACGACCCAATCCCCCCCTCTCCCCACATAACAAAGACAGAACAAAGGGGAGAGAGAGAGAAATGGGGTTTAACGTCTACTCGACACAAACCAGGTCATTTTGGGACTAACATATGGTTTCAATTTTATTTTAATAATTCGCTTGCGCGTAGGGGTCTTTAGCAGTGGGAGGAAACCGGAGTGCCCGGAGGAAACCCACGAGGTTGAGAGGTCGAAGCGCGGCACTCTAGACCACTAGGCCATCCCAACCCCCCCAGAACAAAGGAATTGAAATGAAATGGTGTTTAACTTCTAGTTTAGTGCACCTTACCTGTGGTAATGGAAGACGGGCTAATGCCAACGCCATACAGTAAGCTATGAGGGAAATTTTGCCCGAGCAGCGGCGCTACAGCCTGCTCTTAAATCGAATTCCAACGGCCAAGGGATCTTTAACGTGCACGCCATTGTGTACACAGGACCTCGATTTTCCGTCCCATCCAAATGACTAGACAGCTGTCCTTGTCAGGCCATCCGTTCTGCATCACCCACAAGGGAAACCACGCCGGAAAATCGAAATGAACGTTCTCGGCCAATGCAGGGATCAAACACCCGACCTCCAGGGGTTTAAGTCCTCTCAACACAAACTAGGTCATTTCGGGACTAACCTATTGTTTTTTAATTTTATTTTAATAGTTCGCTTGTGCGTAGGGGTCTTTAGCAGTGGGAGGAAACCAGAAAACCCAGAGAAAACCCACGAGGTTGTAACATTGAAGTAGGCTACCCGTAACAGGTACATGTACATGCACATGAGGAAATTTTTGTCCACACAGCAGTATTTCCGTCTGAGATTTATCAAATTAATATGGTCAAGAACTGTTTTATATGTACACCAACATTTTTCATACGAACTGAATGACTAGACATTTAAAAACCACTCAAGGATTGATCCAGGGACTTTCTGGTTGGTGAGTCAGCCCTTTACTCAAACAACCACTGTGGCCCCCCCACAAATAAACAACAGAGAAACATAGAAAGGAATTATGTTTTTAATTCGTAGTGTTCTGCTCCGACTGGGCTAATGAAGAAGGGCATATACACATTGATTGACATGTTCTGGATGATGTGTGGGGGGGATTAGCCAATGAAACTAACTGTTATGGCGAGTTCTTGACCTTTTGATGCACGGAACTGTGAACTTCAACGCTGATTGATTAATCAATGTCTGACATCATAGGGTGAAAAGTCGCTTGTTTGACCCCAGAGGTGAACTTGTCAGATCTTCATGTAGTGAGGTCATCGAAAGTATAAAATAACGAAATGAAATATACATTTGTATCTTAACCCTTAGAACCCGAAATGCCACAAAAACGGCTTGACGTTATATCGCAAATGTCAGTATTGCGGCTTGGGGCGTGTCAAGCTCCAATTACGTTGACGTCATAATTAATATGACGTCCTGTAAATCCAGGGAGGGACGTGCAACACCCCATGTACATGTATAGTCAGTGTTCAAAGGGTTGATCAGATTGCGCGATACTAATACTGCCTTATAAAATATCTTGCTGGAATTCTCTCCATCTTCCCAGTTAACTCTCGCAGATAAAGACCCCTATCCTGGACCTTATACATGTAAGGTCCATGCCCCTATGCACAAGCGGATTATTGAAATGAAGTTAGTCTCCATTTCTCTCTCTCCATTCCATCTTTTTCTTCAGCAGAAGTATAATAAACATTAAAAAGATCATTGTTTTTATTTTGGACGGGGGGGGGCAGACAGCTTTACCATATTCCATTAGCTTTAATTGACATTGAACACTGAATATACTAGTAGCAGTAGTACTAAAACTATGAACAGTCTTGAAAAAGTATTTAAAATGTTATTATTAGGTGTTACATACATGTATTGAGTTGCTGGGTGATATTCAGAAGTACATGCACAGTGTAGGCCTACATGTAATGGGTGGTACATGTATTAGAGAAGTAATGGGTGGTTTTTTGGGGTTATAATAGGTGGTACATGTATAGTTCCTTTAGGAACTGTCTTTGAGCGCACAATGTCCACTGACAGTTCCTATCCAGCCTTATAAAACTGCATTATGAAAATACCGTTCTTCCCCATCTCTGTTCTAAGGCTATTTTGGAATTCTTACCTACTATTTTTCACCCTGATTCTACTTTATTCGCCAAAGGAATCATTTCTTGCCACAGGTGATACACATGTATATAGTGGTTACTTTAGTAACAAAGTCTTAGAGACCCCTCTAAGACTTTATTACTAAAGTACATGTAACTGGTGGTATAGTAGTATAATATTAATAATAATAGCTTTATTTGAATTGAGCCTTAGGCCTAGGGCCTGTTTACAAATTTACCCACATTACATGTACATGTAGATAAATCATCCTGATCATCATACAATCAAGTTCTATTTATAGCACTGCTCTCATGAGTTAACAGGTTTAAACATCGAGGCGTAAGCCAAGATGTTAAACCTGTTAACAAATGAAGCATGCTATAAATGACTTGTAACACTGACACCGGTACACATGCTTGTTGTTATTGCACGGAAAACTCACGCCCACTTCTCTACATGTATATAATTTCTACTAAAATTAGCGAAAGCCAGCAAAAGTGTGCAATAACATTGAAAATATCTAGTTATTGCACAGTTACGCTCCAGTCAGTTTAGCAGAGGTAAAACAATCTGCTTATCTCAACGAAAAGAACAAAGAAAGATCTCCTGTCCGTGTTACAAGTTATATTTTGACTTTCTGACAGAAAATGCTACATGTAATCTTTGAGAGACATTTTTAGTACATGTAACTGAATTTACTGGATAGAGCAATAAACTACAACACATACTTTAACTTACCGAAAAACTGCTTATAGCTACAATCTACTTACATGTAGATAAGTACTTCATTTCTAGGAATATGTACTGTGTAAAATAAAAGCTAAACAAATTTGTAAAGCTTGGATTTACTATTGTAGGCCTATTGTTATTTAAACTTTCTTTTTAAATAGACAACACCTTAGAATAACATTCGTCTCATACCGGTACTCTGGTATGAACAAAGAGTTGTCTTCAATTTCAATGGTCTAAATAAAGCAGAGTAAAACGACGATATTTTATATAATATAAATTATATTAAATAGAAATACCTAGGGAAATAAATAGGCCAACTAGTACACCAGTTTATATGTTACTATTGTTAGTAGGCTACAAACTGTAATAATAATATTATTAATATAACACAAAATACACCCACTTTATACACACAATTCTGGAAGAAACAGGTGTACAACTAGTTTGAATATGAAAGGGTATTGCATAAAAGCAGCTTGTCTTTCCTTCTTATATTATGTATGATGACCCAGATCATGAAGGCTAGTCATGCACTTGAGTGAGATAATGTGAGTGAAGGAAGCAGATAACACTTCAAAAGTAGAATTTAGAATCAGAATAAATATCAATATCAGTTCACTTATACAAAATAAACCATTGTCAATTTTACCACCAAGTCGTGGTTAAACTGATTAACAAACCTAATCCCGTAATTAATGGGCCTATTCTAAAAGAGAAACTAAATGTTATCACCTTGAATTACCTGTTAAAAACACGTAACGGTTGAAAGGCTTTTCCCTTAGACTGTCAACATTAATCAACTGATACATATGTAACTAAAATATTTCTATCGGTAATAAAATCTGAAACGAAATATGAACCGCTAGCAAAAATGGAGCACAAAATAGCAATTGCTAATCATGTAATGCTAAAAAAATATGTTTTTTTTGTGTTTACCTTGGTAACTTTATGTATCGGGTACTTTTCTAACAATAATAATATTTTTTCGTTTCGTGATTAAAAATCCAGAATTTGATACAGCGGTTAAATATGGCTGCTTCCACGGGCACGTGTGGAAAGTAAATAAGTTAATTAAGAGATTAATGCTACATAATTGACGTTAATTAGCTAATTTAAAGACAATGGGCAAAGACAGAAAGAAGAAGTTTAAAGCCCCAAAGCAGCAGCCGACAGGGCTACCGAGCGTTAGAGAATTTGAGGCAGAACTGCGAAATGGCGATAATGTTGAAGTCGATAACGAGCCGTCTGGGGTTGTTGCAGAAGTTCTGGAAAAGGTAGTAATTTCAAATTTGATTTGGCTCAGGAATCTTGCCTGTAATTTAGATCTTTTCATTTTTTGGAATTAAAAGGCACTAAGTACAGACATGTTGACTGTTTTGGTCGGTTAATGTTGAATTTTTGATGACAGCTGTAGTAATTTCGTAGCTCTCCCAAACTCAACCGCATTGATTGGCTGCCTAGACTTACAGGGATGTAGCCACGCTGGGCGGCGCCGGGCGCTTGCGCCCGGCACTATTTCTTGCCGCCCAGCACAAAGAAAAAATCGACGAAACCCGCCCAGTCGTATTTAATAAACCCATTCATGATTCATCCTTCTTTCACTCTGCTGACTACACAAACTCATCGCTCGAAATTTACCACGGCAAGCGGCAAAGCCATAGTCATAGTAAAAGCCGACGCAAACCATGTCTGCCACGGCATAATTTAATTTTGTGTGCCGTAGTAAACCCTTCCATCCTAAATTAGTTTTAAAAAGGAGTATTCATCAATTTATAATTCTGATTCTATACGGTCTTTGAATTGTATATTTGCCGTAAATAGGCCACCCAGACCAATTTACGGCATTTCAATGTTAAAGTGTTGGATGTCGTAAATGGTGTCGTACGTTCGGTTTTACGACCAATTTTTAATGTACTCATTCTTGCGTTAATTCTACCGAATCTAAATTAAAACCGAGAGACAGTTGGGCTGCAGTCCATTTTATTTACATTTGCCACAAAATAAATCAATTAGGCGGCAAGGCGAGTGTACTGTTTTACTTATCATTCACTATTACGTTAGTCACTACATCATGTAATTACGACTACCACTACGAGAGGCTTTTGACTTCGAATCTTTGAAACTGAAATTTTTTTAAGTAAATTATTAATTAATTTGAAATGGTATATTTAATACCAATTACCATTTACATAAGTTTTTAGCTCCCTGCAAGAGTCTCTGTATCATTGAAACCATTGATGAAATTAAGTTAATTTGGTAAAAATTTGATGAATATGTAAATATAAAAGTTAAGGAAATTCGATTTGTACTGAAGCAAATACAACAAAAAGGCAGCAGATGCTCTGGAAATACACCAGGAAGGATTGAATTTTCATAAAAGACCACGCCCCCTCCCAAAAAATTTTTTTCCTCGCTTCGCTCGGAAATTTTTTTTTCCACCACTCAGCAAATCCTGGCTACATCCCTGGACTTATAGTAGACTCGACTACCTGTATGGATCGCCCAAACTCTTGTATAATCTTGGAGTGCATGTGCTGCTGGCCTATATAAGAGGTTGATTAGCTGAAGTGGGGTGTGTTTTTATTGCAGATTAGAAATGGTCGCCGGTGGAGCAGACCAGTTGATTTTATGGCAAGCCTGGAAATAAGGCACCTGTCACTGACAATGTCAGGCACAGATTCAAGCTTTGTCAGGCACAAAACCTCTGGTGCCTGTCATTTTGTCAGGCACTGATTTGTCTTTTTTAAATGATATTATTAATACATGTCCGGCACTAAGTTGAGAATGTCAGGTACTATTTCATTAGTGCCTGACATTTTATCAGGTACATCTAAAACCGTTATTTTCAGACCTGTTATGGGTATCTTGGGTCGTTTTTTTAGCAGACCGGGTGATTATATATTGTATTTTATAGTGTTCTGATGGAGTTGTCGATTGGTAGATCTTACCAGCCTTTATCTAACCTTCCTTCATTTGGCAAATCACTTCACAACTTTCCCAATTACAAATCAGTCAGCAATTTGAATTCTGATTTTACCAGATTTACATGGCAATAATGCTAAGCCACGAATTCGAATATATTTCGACCAGCTCATCTCAATAATACCAGTACTCTCCTCTTTTATGACTAGCCCAACAATATCAACAAAGAAAGAAAAAAAAATCTTGAAAATGCTTGCTTTTATTTCCATGTAATTGTAATCGGTTTACAAAGTTTCGATGGCAGGGGCAATAACTCAATGTAAATTTGAAATGAACAGTTAATGATAGTTTTGAAACACAACTCCCAAAAACCTTTTAATGTGTGTACAAGATTTCAGTACGGTAACGTACAGGCATCACTCCTCATACATGTACATATATACGATTGATGGATGACACTGTTTAAAGTTGGGTTCCCGGATACAAACTGGGTGATTTGATGATATATTAGAATTAAAAACATATTCAAACTAATTATCTTATCATAATTTTGCTTCAAATCATTCTCAAAACATTGTAATTGTCAAGTATAGCCTGCTATAAAAATCTATCAAAAGAGGCCATGTTTGCGTCAGGCGATTACCCTCTTCGTAACCAATGGCAACGGTGGCGGATGACAGGGGAGAATGCATTGCATACACAAGACAATGTTGTCTGTAAGCACTGACTATTTACTACAAATATCGAATCCTAATTAAATTCTCGGATTATCCACTGCCCGCTTCTTTTTCCGTGATTTTTACCCCAGAAATTGTTGTATGTCTAACTCTTCATAAAGTTTTTCAACATGCACACAAATCACTCAAGTTCGCGTGCAGCCTTCAACGCCAAGCGTGCAGGTACCCTTTAATTCGTCGGGTTGACTATTAAGGGAACCCCTTACATTTTTGTCCTGTTTACGCTCCATGAGTGTTTTTCAGGGAATCCAGTATTTTTCTAGTAAGATTGGGTATCTCTTCTTTCCATATAAACCAAAATTGTCATACTTTTATAGGCAATAACCACCCGATAAATACTTATCTGGGAACCCAACTTTAAGAGAGAAGTAACTGTAATGTTTTGTATATTTTAGCTCCAGAGTGGCAGCGTTGAAGAGAGGGAAATAGGATGTAGTATATTGGTCAGTCTCGTATCTCAACAAGAGGCTGTACCAATTCTACTCAAACACAATATTATCAAAATCCTCGGCCCTTTAATTGTTGATCCCAGTCCAGATGTCAGGTGTCGATCACTAGGGGCTCTCAGGTGTGTTATCTTTAATTCTTTTTTTTTATCAGCAGTATTTTTATTCAGATTTGTATCTGAATAGGGATTGGGGAACAGACATAGAATATATTAAACCCATCTCCCTTTTAAAATTCCACATTTACATTGAGGTCATGTCAGGAGAGGTTTTGGCTCACAATCCGATTAAAACACAGATCCTATTTCGTTTTGTTCTTTATAGTTCAAAATTTTGTTTTACTTCTCTTTACTATGGTAGGACCCGCAATAGTTGTTCTGACATCAAAGGGTCAAAAGCCGCTCGTACAACCCCTGACGCGACCTTCCACTACAACTGGTCAGAACTTGATGTAGTGTGTAGGCATCGAAAGTATAAAAAAACGAAACAAAATAAATTGCGGTGGCTCGCTAACCTTGGACTATTGGAATTCGGAATATAAGAAGTTGTAACACCGTTGTCGGGACAAATTTCTCTCAGCTTACTGCATGGTAGGCTATTTGGCCTTATTCACTAGCCAAGACGGTGCAGAGCAGCAGTACAAGGTCATGTGACATCAATGTAAACGAAATGCATTTTATGACTATATTATGCACCTAACTTTTTGTACTTTGTGATACCAGTTCATTAGACCAGTTCAGAGCAAAACACAGGGACTTTGAACCCTATTTTATTTCATCAAAAATCACTTTCTGCTAACTTGAAAATATCACCAAAAGTCGTTTTTGTTTGAAAAAGTAAAATCTTTGAGGAATGTCACATCTGCCTTTGATTAATACATGTATATACATGTACGTGGGAGGGAGTAAGATCGCCTGTCAAACCTCGTGGGTTTTCTCCGGGTACTCCAGTTTCCTCCTACTGCTAAAGACCCCTATGAGCAAGCGAATTATTGAAATAAAATTAAACCATATGTTAATTCCGAAATGACATAGTTTGTGTCGAGTGGACGTTAAACCCCATAACTCTATCTCTCTCTTTGATTAATATGAAGGTTAAGGATTTTATGTATTTTTACAGAAATTTGAGTGTTGATGGAGGCCATGAAGTTTGTGAAGAAATGATCAAGAAGGATGTAATGACTCCCCTTGTCGCTCTATTCCATAAGGTAGACTTCAATTATTGTATATGGTCCATATGTTAATGATTCTTTGAGCACTATAAATACCCTAAAAATCAAAAATATGCTTGCTTGCTGTCACTGGACAACCAGTACTATTAATTTGGCTTCAAAGAAAAAGATTGAGATTCTTTACTTCATTTGTTTGTGGGGTTTTCGGTACACTTACACCAAGGATGATATCGCAGACAAGCATTTCCCATGAAACCTTGATGAAAAGTGCTATGGTGATGTTAAATCATTTCAAAGACGTTGCTCCTGGACAATATTGTTGTTTCAGTATGGCCAATGTTATTTCAGTATGGACCTTGTTGTTATTTCAGTATGGACCAGGTTGTTATTATTTCAATATGGACCTTGTTGTTGTTATTTCAGTATGGACATGTTGTTATTTCAGTATGGACCTTGTTATTATTTCAGTATGGACCTTGTTATTATTTCAGTATGGACCTTTATGGACACCAGAAACAGAAGATGTGAAATGTGCTGATACCTCTGTGGATATTTATGTTGAAGCTGTGCATTTATTATGGAATTTATGGTAAGTACAACAGGGGTTGTATACGCGAAAACTTTATACTAAAATATTTGCAAGATGCGTCCATTTTATTAGTTGAGATTTTAAATCTTATTACTAATTTTAACCCCATAGCCAATCAAAGGGATGAATTCTTAAAAATTAAGTTGGTTTTTTTTTTTTTCGAATTCTCCAATTAGGAATTAATAATATTGGTGATGAAAAGCTGAAATAGAATAGAATTGGGTCATTTTGTGACTAACATACACGTACATTTATACTCAACATTTTTCAATTGTCACATGTGAAATGATAAGAGGCGAGTTATGCCTGTTCCCTAACCCCTAGTCAGATACAAATCTGAATAAAAATTTTGCTAATAAAAAAAAAACCAATTTGTTTTATCGAATTTCCAACAGTCAGAAAATATTTAAAACCTTTCACAATGAACAAGACCAAGACTGATTGTGCTTTTAAGATCTATCATTGAACGATGTCATGGGTTTCCTCCATGACTAAGGGTCAATACACTAAATGAGTAACTTGTGGTATTTAATAGAGGTCAAACTCTCCCACCACCTCTTGCCATTCAGTCAACTGGCAAGGTTTCGAATCACCGGTTGTACGTGACAAGGAGTATGGTCGCATGTCCAACCTCGTGGGTTTTCCCGGGTACTCCAGTTTACTCCCACTGCTAAAGACCCCTATGCGAAAGCGAATTATTGAATTAAAATTGAATGATATGTTAGTCCCGAAATGACCTAGTTTGTGTCAAGTGGACGTTAAACCCCATTTCTCTCTCTCTCCTCCACCTTTTGCTTTTCAATTGCCAAATGTTATATCAATATATTTTTATTAAGAGATGTGATATTTTGTATTTTCAGTGAGAGTTGTGATATTGCAGTAAAGATATTTAATAAAGAGAATTTAATTGAGTGCCTTCTACCTTGTTTAAATTATGATGTATATACATACCCGTTATCTCTAGCTGTGGGTAAGTTGAAAATAATACAAAGTCAAGTGTTTGTCATATGTGTATGTTCTGCCTAACAGTAAAGGGCTGATGGGTGGTTGAGTTGTTTAATATGTGAATATTAGATCATAAGATCTGTAATGAATCAAGAGGTGTGATGAGACGAGTCAAGTGGTGTGATGAGTCACGTGATGAGACGAGTCAATGGTGAGACAAGTCAATGGTGTGATGAGACGAGTTAAGTGGTGTGCTGGGACAAGTTAAGTGGTGTGATTAGTTAAGCGGTGGGATTTCGATCAGAGACTTACAAATAGCAAGAATTAGGGTCTACGTTGAGGCATCCACTTCAGAATTTCATTAAGGAATTCTTTTATAGATATCTAGTTTAATGATTTAATAAACTTTATAAGACTGTAACAAACCGCCATTATTGATGTACAGGAAGGCATGTATTTTAGTTGAGGGGTTGGATGGCGGAATTGTTAGTGTCTACGCGCTGTATCATAAAGTCTGTCATTCGGTAAACTGGTGTGGTTTCGATTCCCCCGAATGTACGTGACAAGGGGTATGGTCACCTGTCCAACCTTGTGGGTTTTCTCTGGGTCCTCCAGTTTCCACCCATTGCTAAAGACCCCTACGTGCAAGTGAATTATTAGTGCCGCAATGATCTAGTTTGTGTTGAGTGGACATTTAACCTCATCTCTTTGATGTTATAATGTACATGTGTCAGGGTTCTTAATCCATTTTGAAATGAACCGGCCAAGGGTAAGCCTAACGGATAGTTGTATTTTCAACAACAGACATGTTGGTTTATGCATACTTTATTCACGTTAATAATTGCAAAACGTATTCCGAATAATAATAGCTTAAACTTCGAATAAACAAAACCTTTGTTGTAATTGCATACCTGTATTCATACATCGATAATAATATCGAAATTTATAGTCAAATTTCAGCAACTTGCATAATGCATATTCCTACTTTCGCTTTCATCCAACCAAACGGAAGTTATAATTTAGTAAAAAGAAAAACTACCAGTAAATATAAATATGTTTTTTTACAATTGTATTATTGTGATCATTTGTCAATATATAAAAATAAAAAGAATGTAAGCACATATCAATAATAACAAATTAGCACAAATTAGTTTCTGTGTATAGTCGGAACTCGGAAATATGCCGACGTGCGAAAAGTCACGTAGGCAATTGTCGATAGGCTATTACTTGACATAATAATTATATACGGGTCAGTAGGTTATTACCAGATTTTTACTCAACGCTAACATAATAATAATAATTATTAATATACGAGATCAGTAGGTTATTACGTGACTTAAAAAAGAAGACTCAGTTAATAACTTACGAGACAAAACATTTTCTGTGAAATTTTGTCAAACGAAAGCCATTTGAAAGTAGTTAACCATTCGGAATTAAAATATCTCCCGAACTTCGACTTTGGTTGACCTATGTTGGACGTGGGAGTTTCTCCGACATTTGGAACTTCCAATGACGACGTGCATGCTTGAAGTTCAAGGTCAATGCCGCCATCACTATCGTCGGCTAAAACTCGTTTACGTTTTCTATTGTCATTCTGTGAGGTGTTCAAGTACTTCAACATTGTGTTAGATAGAAATGAATGAACCGACATTGGATTATATACATTCTTTTACTTGATTGACTCAACTAAATAAGTTGTTTATTTAGGAAATGAGCCGATACGGATTGAAGCTGAAGGTATTCATATTGTATTGACTGATTCTTTGATGGGTTTCTTAATCGACTAGTAATAATTAACTCTTTGTTATTTGCCGAAAGTTGATTGATTAATGATACCATAGTGGCCGGTTCATTGTTTTACAAACCGGCTAGATTAAAGATCAATCGGCTAAAGCCGACAAAAAACAGCCAATTAAGATCCCTGACATGTGTACCTATTGTTTTTTTTACAGCTCAGTGTCTCCATACCGTTGCCGAAGATAACAAACAGATGGCAACATTCTGTAAAGAAAATGGTATTATGGGTAATCTAGAGAAGTTAGCTTGTATGTCATGTGATACGTCCGATTCTCTTCTTCTTAGAACTTTAGTTACTGGTAGGCTATGAATTTTGTTTTAAGATTTTATAATTATAGGCTTTATGGTTTTCTTTTTAAAAGGATATTTATATTCAACCATATCCATCAACATCGCCCTAGCTTATTAATATGGAGGTCCACTGTTGATCCTCATGTAGGCTGACACATGTCTTCAGGTTCAGGATTTTCTTTCTTTGTTTCCCCTTTTCCTTCCCTCTGAACAACCAGATTCTGTTCCTGCCAGGACCTTCCACCTGTAATAATGACTAGGTACCCGTTCCAACACAAGGGAGCCACAGCGGCTCAGTCAGTGAGATCAGGGCTCACACTGGCTTTCAATTTTTTTCCGCCAAAATGGATGATAATTTTTATGTAAAGAAATGTTCATATATTTTTTCCGCCAACTTGAATATTTTATCCGCCAAAAATATGTGATAAAAAATTATACAATATCTAACAATTCAACTAGGATTATTATAAAATGATTACCGATATATACAATACAATATACAACAACTTTTTAACAAATCTGTCTTTGCATAATACATTTAGCACAGTTTTGGTTTACTAAGATCTGATTTTATTTTTGGTAACTTTAGGCTATTTGAACATTGTCGTATTGCACTATATATTCAGTATTTACACGTCAAATCTTGTCCAAGGATTGCGTGTACAATAGACCTATTGTTATTTTCTGGTACCGTAACGGTATCTGAATCTCTGATAGAATGATATGTACTTCAATTATATTTGTAAGAGATGCTTACAATTATACCCGTTGTTCACCTTTAGAACATTTTAGCGACGATAAATATGATACAAATGTAAGAGATGCTTACAATTATACCCGTCGTTCACCTTTAGAACATTTTAGCGACGATAAATATGATACAAATGGCGAACCGTTTTCTCGCTCAAGAATCGCCGATATTCAAGTAGTTCGTACGTTTTCGACCAGTGGTGATAAGATAATTTTAAATAATGATATCCAATGGGCATACTTGTATGTTTTACATGCCGTATATGATGTCACAGTAAACGGAATTGAACTATCACAATATTTACTTTTTTTCGATAGAACTGTCGGCCATTTTGGTTTCATGTATTACCATTTTTCGTTTTAAGACGAAACGAAACATCAAATAATCACCGCTTAATTTAATCATGAAGATTAAATTGTGACTTGAGATAGGTTTAATGTACATCATTGGCAATTATCAATCAACTTATCATTAATCCGAGACAACTAATTAGTATTACTCGTCGACGCGATCCGGATTATATCAGCCAGTTGATTAATTTATTATTGTGTTTAGCCATGTGATTGACACTCAATAATGTACAGGATAAATACGATTAGAATTTTAAGATTTTTTTTCCGCCAGTTCTCAAAAAGAATCGCCAGTATCGTAAAACTTTATCGCAAAAATTATCGCCAAAATCAAATTTTAATCGCCACTTTCATATTTTTATCGCAAATTGCGACTTTGGTGACCGACAGTGTGAGCCCTGAGTGAGATGCTGGTTCAACCGTAAGGAGATCAAAGTTCGATCCCGGTGTTGCAGTGAAACTTCTTTAGGATTTTTTCCCGGTCCTTCGGTTTCCTCCCACTGCAAAAGACTGCTACTTGCAAGTGACTTATTGAAGTAAAATTGAACCACATGTTAGTCCCAAAATGAACTCGGGAGGGCCTAAAAACAGGCGACCCCAATGTTTATAAGAAGTCATTCATCCATGAAAAAAAAAATACAAAAATACAAACCGCCCTCGTTCATCCGATATATTTGCTATGGATTGTCTGAGAACCAGAATATTTATTTTGTTTGGCATTAGTATTTTGGCCTTAGTATTTTGTTTGGACGTAGTATGTAGTTTTGCTTTAGTGTTTTGTTTGGACATAGTATTTTGTCCTTAGTATTTTGTTTTGCCTTAGTATTTTGTTTGACTTTTATCATATTTTGTATTATTCAAGGTATAATGATAAATGTTTGTGGAGACGAATTGACATCAACTGCTGGATGTATTATATCGGCCATTTTGAAATCAGCTGCCGATGTTTTAGATGTAAATATAGTCGATAAGATATCAACAGTGGAAGTGAAAGTGCAAGCAGTGAGTTTTCTCGTAACAAAAAATATCAAAATCCATTAATATAACAATCTGATTAAAATACAGATCTATATTTCAGTTGGTTTTTGTATACTTTCGATGGCCTACACGACATGAAGATCTGACAAGTTGTAGTAAACGATCACTTCAGACATTGATTGATCAATCAGCGTTGACCTCTCTAGTGGTTTACCCACAGTTCCATGCTTCGCACGCCAAGAATCGCCTTGACAAATGGTTCTATTGGCTAATCCCTCACACCATCCAGAATGCAGGTTGTATAACAATTCTTCCAGATCTAGCTGTGTGGTGAAGACAAATAAAACAAAATTTTGAACTATAAAAAAGAAAGAAAATGGGATGTGTTTAAATCAGGTTGTTAGTATTGAAGGGGGTTGGTTCGAATGGTTAACATGTGCATGTTTGATCACAAAGTCTATCATTGAGTCAAGTCGTGTGATTTCGATTCCCCTCATGTACATGACAAGGAGTAGGGTCGCCTGTCCAACCTCGTGGGTTTTCTTCAAGTCCCCTGGTCTCCCCCCACTGGTAAAGACCCCTACACACTAAAGAATTATTGAAATAAAATTGAACCATATGTTAGTCCCTATGTGACCTAGTTTGTGGCAAGTGGATGTTAAACCCCCATTCAGTCATTGTTTTTTTTTAAGGCGAGTGATCGCTCTCGAGCGCCTACAGCTCACCTGAATGTCGACAGAGGGGAGTTTTTTTTCCCCTCCCCTTAAAATTGAAAATCACTCTCCTTTACAAAGTCATTGAAAATCACTCTCCTTAATATCAGATCACTCTCCTTAATTTCTAAAGCATTCCTCTTATTAAAACTGGGAGAACCTTTTAGGAGAGCCATTTTTTTCAATTTGTTGATTGAGGGGAGCTTTTTTTGGCTCTCCTTTGAAATACAAAAAACAATGACTGCCCATTTCTCTCTATTCTTTGGCATAGCAGATCTTTTGTCTGGCCGCAAATGTTATATACATCATGAATTAGATATATATTTGTATATATTTTTGTGAGCTGTTTGTTATTTTGTTGTTGAGGAGATCCATGAACAGACTCTCCTATGTTCTTATCACGATGTGAACGGAGAAATTAATTTGATAAAGAGTTGACGCAAACAGTCTGCTCACACCTTCTGATTAAAATACAGATCCATGGCCGTCACTACATGAAGATCTGACCGGTTTTAGCGATAGGTTAGGTCAGAGGACATAGAAAAGGCTTTTGACCCTATGATGTCAAACATTTGATTATAATCAGCATTGATGTTTGTAGTGGATTACCCACAGTTCTGTGCAAATCACGTCTGAAGCTCGCCATAACAGACTGTTTGATTGACTAATCCCTCACATCATCCAGAACACATCAATGATTACAACTGTTGCAGATCCTAGTGTAATAGGATCTGTGTTTTAATGTGTTTGTATGCTCACACTACAACTGTTCCAACACTTTGTCAAGAACTATCTGCTAACACTGCAACTGAGACTTTGTCACAAACTGCTTACACTGCGACTGTTCAAAGACTGGCAGAACTTTGCCACAACTACAATTTTTGTCTCGTAATTGCAATTCCTTCAAATCAGAGTGTACCTTGTCACCCCCCTCCCCCTGTCAAACTTCAAACAGATTATGATTGTTGTATAGCCGTTATACGAACCACTACACAAAAACATGTTACAATACAGTGTATAAAATAATGGTTTTATTTTTCTTGTAGAATGGAAGTGGTGATGCTGATGCTGTGCCAGTACCAATGGAAGAGGCAGGAGCTTCCGTAAGTAATATGTTACAGCTAGATATCAACTTTTATATTATATTATTATGTCCAAACTTTTGGACTTCTAGTTATATGAAATGAAATGAAATGGGGTTTAACATCCTACTCTTACTAGTTAAATCAAGTGGGCTCACTGTGGTGACTGCCGAACTATGGACAGCCAGTATGCGCAGGTTTGAACAAATTACAAGTGTTATTCTTTTGTAATAACAGTGTTATCCTTTGGTAATAATGGGGTTATCCTTTAGAAATAACAGTGTTTTCCTTTGGTAATAATGGTTTCATCGTTTGGTTATAACAGTGTCATCCTTTGTTACTAACAGTGTTATCCTTTGATAATAACAGTGTTATGCTTTGATAATAACAGTGTTATGCTTTGTTATTAACAATGCTATCCTTTGGTAATCCTTTGGTAATAAAGGTGTCATTCTTTGATAATAACAGTATCCTTTGGTAATAAAGATGTTATCCTTCAGCAATGCAGGTGTAACTTTTTTTTTCTTCTATAAAATAAACAATATTTTATTCTCAGAAAATGATTGAGGAACAGTCTAGGTCTATATAATGATAGAGTTTGTAACTATTTTACAGGCTGTCAGTGAGACAAGTGACCATTCTATAGCTTTGACACCCGAAGAGACTGAAACATCGGTAAGTTTAAATTATACAATTCTGAAAATAAAATCCTTACGTGACATTTAGTAATTGAATATATAATATTAAAACACAATTTATATGGAAAACAATCACTGAGTTTATTTCGCGCCACGTTTCAACAAGTTCCTCTTGACGTTCTCAAGAAAGTAATGACAGTATAATAGCAAGAAATCACAATCCTGAAAAAATAATGTAATTTCAATGACTTTCGTCTAGCTTCGGACTTTGTTCTGTAAATTGCATTTTATAGATAAGGCTCGAGAAGATATGGATAACCTACTTGCATAACCTAAAAAAACCCATCAAACTCCATCAAAATTATATGACTTTTATAGAGAATGTAAGGAAGAATGAAATGGAGTTTAATGTCCTATTCTTCTGCTCCAACTGGATTGATGAAGATGAGCATACGACAAACATTGTTCTATGACAGTTGTTTTAAATGCACGCTGGTCCTGTTGCATGCCAGGTCGTCTGAATGAAGAAGGAAAATCATGCTGGAAATTCACAGGGAACTGTCTCGGCCAACACGTGGGTCGAATCTGAACCTTTAGGTTAGTAAGTCAGCACCTTACTCATAGGGAAGCCAAAGTTGCTCAGTGAGTAAGACCTTGGCTTGCTAACCTGGAGGTTCAGTGTGCGATCCCTACGTTGGCCAAGAAAGTTCAGGTGTGGTTCCTCCCTTGTCAGTGGTGCAGGACAGAGGGTCTGGCAAAGGACAATGTATAGTCGTTCGGATGGAGGTCCCATGTACTCATTGGCATGCACATAAAAGACCCCTTGGCATTTGGAATTTGATATAAGAGAAGGCCATAGCGCCACTGTCCAGGCAAAATTTCCTCATAGCACACTATGTGGTGTACCATATGTCCATCTTCATTAGCCCAGTCGTAGAATAACAGTAGAACGTTAAACCTCATTCCTTTTCCTCACTCTGATCCACTGTGGGCCCTATAGAGAATGGATTATACTCTCAGCAATTAATAATACAAGTTTTTATGATTTCTGTTTTTTTTTTTTAGAAACTATTAAAAGAAATAGATAATTTATTAACAGCTCAAAGAATTAGTGCAGAAATTGTTGCTAATTTATGTTGCTCTGATGGTAAGAAAATATTTATTTAAATTTTAACTGATGAAAATGAAGATGAAAACTAACATATTATTGGTCTTTGTCTTAAGTCACGCATTGGCCGAGAAAGTTGATCAGGATTTTCCGAGTTGGTCTCCCCTTGTCAGTGGTACAGGACAAAGGGTCTGACAAGGACAGGGGTCCAGTTGTTTGGATTGGACAGGAAACCGAGGTCACATATACATTATCATGCACGTAAAAGATCCCCTGGCAGTTTGAATTTGATACAAGTGTATGCCATAGTGGCGCTGTCTTGGCAAAATGTCCTTCAGTGCACACAGTATGGCATATGCCGGTCTTTAGGGGTGTAACGATACATCGTACAATCGATGCATCGCGATAGTTCGACTGTCGATAGTATGTATTGATATTAAAAAGAAACTATCGATAAAAATTGCGATAGTCAAGCAAACAATCGATAGTTTCGATAGTTTGTAATAGCGAAAGTAAAATGGCTCAAATTCACTCGTATCTGTCGAATAATTACTCTGTTATCACTAAAATAGCGAAATAGCGTTACACGATCTCAATATCACATGGAAATCTTCGTTTACCATATTAGGCATGGCTTCCTAAGAAATGTGTAAAATGTTTGATTTTGGCGCGAAAAAGCTGAAAATGGTCACGTACGCCAATAACAGACATGCTGAAAGCATGCCGCATATGACAGGAAAGTTGGCTATGCTTTTTTTTTTACAAGTTACTAAACTACCAATGTAATATACCATTTTATATAATATAAAGAAAAAACCCCAATGTACTTTATTATATAACTTACTATCAGAATGCGACGTTACCGTGTACCCGAGATACCAGCTAGAAGGCTCTTCTATTCGCCCCCACCCTTTTGCCGTACCATTAGAAGACACGTGTTGTTTTTGTTTTTATCTGTACCGTCTTGTGTCGCTTCTGTCGTTTTTTTGTCGATATGATTACCGATATCCGTGTTAAAATATTACGTACTGATTTACGGAGGGAGATGTTGAACTAGTGAATTGTAATCTATTGCCAGTACTGGATTTTTTAGCAGTTAAAGCAGTAGGGGTAAGTCAGAATGCGGGAATGTCTGATACAGGCCAACCGATACGATTTTTGGCGAGGCGATTACCCTATTCAAGAATTTTGTAATTGTGACAACACTAAAAATCAGTATCATGGTTATTTTCTGGGAAAAGCATTCCAGTCACCCATAATATAATCAGTAATATCATTATTTTGTTCTGCTTATTCGAGAGTCCGTTATAAAAATTGGCTCTTACATTGATTTGTCAATTAAACGATTGTCCGTTATAAAAAGACTTTGAAAACAAAGAAATTTTTATTACAAAAATCGGGACCAAACTGTTGTGTCCGTGTAAGCGATTGTCCGTTGTATGCACATCCGTTATATTATTCGGGGTCTACTTGTATTATATTATCTAACATTACCTGGAACTTTCTAGTGTTTCAAAATTTTTAGTTTAATTAAATGTTATAATAAATGTATACCCGACAGTGTGTTTTAAACCTAAACTAATAAACAGATCAAACTATCGCAATAGGCCAATAGTATCGCAATATTTAATCCCCAATAGTAATAGTATTGCAATAGCTGTTTACCCAATAGCAATACTATCGCAATAGTGAAAATTACCAACAATAGTCACCCCTACCGGTCTTCATTAGGCCAGTCGGAGAAGAACAGAAGGACATTAAACCTCATTTCAGTTCATTTCATGTCTTTAGTCACACGTGCAATGCAAGGGTTATCGACAGGTTGTTCGTGGAGAATGCACAGTATATTTTTGTAAAAGGTGAACGGAATTAAATTACTATTGGACTGATGGAGATTCAACTTTCATAATATTATATTTTGCAAGAAGTATAAAATCCCACAAATAAAATAACACATCCAAGATGGAATAATAAATGATAGAAGGAGAGCTACATGCTTTAATAACAAATGTACCATTACAAACAACATATTTTTATGCGCTTATATATATCTAAGGCCAAACCCCATCGATTTTCAGCTTTTTGTGACTTTCCATTCCAGAGTAAGAGTAATTTTCCCTTTAAAGAAAGCCTTGGGTATGCTCGATTCACAGTCCAGAACGTCCCGAATCGACAGAATTACAAGCGAGTGACGCAGAATTCAGTCCTGTCACAGTTCTGCCAGTCTCGATAGCTGAGGTGGAGTGAGTAGAATCGTGACGTATTCCCAGTAAAAAATATGCTTCAGCTGCCATGATTTGTTGAAATATTTTTTATACAGTACGCACATGTGTTCTCCGAAATTCTCCTTTTCACTCGATTGACACCAGTTTTGGAATTTAATTCCGGAACTGTGAATTGAGCATCCCCCTTGTGAATGTGATAGCAGCTGTAGTTTTTGAGAGATTTTATCAAGTTTTATATAAAGTTTTGTTTTATTTTAGATGATGAAACTGAAGAATTACATGAATCCAGTTCAACAGAAGATTTACAAAATGACGACGAAATGGAAGACAATTTTGTAAGTTACGCATCAACACACTTCATTCATATCTGAGGGATTGGATGGCCGATTGGTTAGCGTGTGCTCGTTGTATCATAAGGTCTGTCATTGAAATAAAATTGAACGTACGTGACAATGAGTAGGGTCGCCTGTCCAACCTATTGTATGTCACTATATTGTATTATATTTCCTATCATATCTCACTATATTGTATTATATTTCCTATCTTATCTCACTGTATTGTATTATATTTCCTATCTTATCTCACTGTATTGTATTATATTTCCTATCATATTTCACTATATTGTATTATATTTCCTATCATATGTCACTATATTGTATTATATTTCCTATCATATCTCACTATATTGTATTATATTTCCTATCATATCTCACTATATTGTATTATATTTCCGGTCTTATCTCACTGTATTGTATCATATTTCTGTATATTTTCAGTCACAGTTATGTTTGTCAAGTGAAGTTCATTCACAGTTCATCAATAATGATATTTTTACAAAGGTGGGTTATAATTTTAATTTCATTAGCCAGAATTGAAATATCCATATCAAAAATCTAAAATCAAGCTATTATCTGATCACAAAATCAAAACATGGAATTACAAGCCGAGTTGAGCAACCCTCTTAAAAACAACAACCTGTTTTTGGTAAATAATTCGAACAGTTTTCGTGAATTAAACTATTATTTTAGTATTTATACACCTGACAGGCCTATAATCAACCTCTTTTTTTCATTGAGTCATTGTTTTATGTGTTCTTTGTTTTATTAAAGTCCAGTGTAGTCCTTTTTTACCACTTCCGTATGGTTCCTCCTGGTCAGTGAAGGAGGGTCTGACAAGGACTGATGTCTAGTCGTTTCGATGGGATGAAAAACTGAGGTCCTGTGAACACATTGGCGTGCACTGAAAAGATCCCTTGGCAGTTGCGGGCAAAACTTCACTCATCGCAGACTGTATGACGTATGCCCGTCTTCATCAGCGCAGTCAGAGCAAAACAGTAGGACATTAAACCTCATTTCTTTTCATTTTGATTTCTTTTTTTATTACAGTTATTAAATAAATCTGAATGTTTATCTGAAGATAATAAAAATATTCTAGAAGCGTCACAGGATGGAAGAAAAGTTATAAGAAGGTAAATATATCCTGGCTTTATTCATTCTACCTGTGAGATGGCCTTCTGGTCTAGAGCGCCGTGCTTCGACCTCTAGCTGGCCGGTCACCTCTGACTTGCGGCTGTGGTTTTGGTCCCTGGTGTGAGCGTATGTGGCTTGGGCGCCTTCTCAACCTCGTGGGTTTCCTCCGGCACTCCAGTTTCCTCCCACTGCTAAAGACCCCTACGTGCAAGCAAATTATTGAAATAAAATTGAACCATATGTTAGTCCCGAAATTATCTAGTTTGTGTCGAGTGGACGTTAAACCCCATTTCTCTCTCTCCCTCTCATTCGACCTGTAGTAGGAGCCACGGTGGCTCAGTGAGTAAGACGTTCGCTTGCTAACCTGGAGGTCCCTTGTTTGATCCCTGTGTTAGCCGAGAAAGCTCATCCCTTGTCAGTGGTAGAAGTGGATATAAGAGTAGGCCATGGTGCTGCTGTCCAAGCAAAATTTGTCACTGAATGGCCTGTTGAATTTCCCTCATAGCACACAGTACTGCACATGTCCGTCTTCATTAGCCCAGTTGGAGCTTGAACAGTAGGACGTTAAACTCTATTTTATTTCTTCTGTTTACGTTTTATGAACTTAAAGCCCCAATAACACTCTTGTTATAACTAAATAATATGTCCCAATCTTCATTCTGGTCAACAAATTGTATTATTTTACAATATTCCAATTAATTGATGATATAAATTTCATCTTAACACACCTAATTTAAAAAATTGGAAAAATTCAACTAATTGATTTGAAAAGTCTAACGTAAACCTCTTCAAATGTGACTTTGATTTAAAATATTTTCGAACCCTCTGGACAAGTAAAATAGGTCGTAATGGATAATTTACACAACAGGTAGGACACTTAAACATCTAGTACTTATTTTCTGGGGCTGTCAAGCCAGCAAGAGTGTTATTGTCCCTTTAAACAAACTTGATTCGGTATGCTCCAGCCATTCAGCTGTTGCCTTGATCACAAAGTGCAGTGTATTTCCATTTACTTATCATGACTGGATAATCAAGATTAATCCCCTTCTTCAGGAAATAACTCCGGCACAACTTCTAAACAGAAGTCAAGGGTCTTCTTAAAGTCGAGGGGTGAGAGTTGGATGGTCGAATGGTTAGCATGCGCGTGCTGTATCATAGGCCTGCCATTGAGTCAACTGGCGTAGTTTCAAATAACCCAGTTATATGTGGCAGGGAGTAAGATCGCCTGTTCAACCTCATGGGTTTCCTCCATTTACTTCGGTTTCCTCCCACTGCTAAAGACCCATATGCGCAAGCGAATATTTGAAATAAAATTAAACCATATGTTAGTCCCAAAATGACCTAGTTTGTGTCAGTGGACGTTAAACCCTATTTCTCTCTCTCTCTCTCTCTAAAAGTCAGAACTGGGGTATAGTCTTCTGTTAAAACATGTCTACATGAGAGCATCATTGTTTTGTTTTGCTTCAGTTTTTCCCAAGTTCAAGTTCATAGCTTATTGTCAGCTCATAATATGGTAAATGCAATGGATGCTAACGATCTTGGTGGTTTGAACAAAATGGAGTCTGTCTGGGAAGGTTTAGCTAAATTATCCACTTCAAAACAAGGTAATTTATTTTCTAGCTTCTGAATATATTTTTTTATTTATTATTTTATTTTGTAGCTACTGAAGAAAAGATATATATTTTTTTTATTGTATAATATTGTATCTTACATTTATTTTATTTTTTTATTTATTATTTTATTTCGTAGCCACTGAAGAAAAGATATATATTTTTTTTGTTGTATAATATTGTATCTTGTCTTGTTTATTTTA